>OX104119.1:31154362-32354362 GCA_944474755.1 Limnoperna fortunei | reverse complement strand
AGTCACACAAAGCCAACTTCATTGATGTTTACAGGTAAAAACGCAGGTGTAATCAGAATATTTTATTGTTCAGAACTATAAATAGAGGAAACAGTTATTGATGTCTGCTATATATTAGTACATGTTGATCTCTTTAATTTTACTTTACTCAGATCCGAATTTTTAGTTTTTCTCATCTTCTGTTATTTTATTAAAAAAATTTCATAAATAAATGAAAAAGTTGCAGAATGTTCCATTAGAAAGCTAATCATAGCAGATCTGAGGGTAGACTAGATTTTATGCAGACTTTTCATGTTATGTAGCTATTCACAGATCAGTAAAAATCAATTATTATCTTTTGTGGATCTGATTGGATTGCTGTAGGTAAAATATTTGTTTTTCAAGCCTGTTTATAATGTAAATTAAAAGTACATCTGCTTTATTTTTATAATGCAGATTTGTATTTTGTATTTGTTACAATTTTTTGTAACACCCATCTACAACTTGGGCTAAGCTATGCCAACACTTTGCCTTCATCCATCTGTCTGATGTCCAATTTTCACCAGAAATTGTTTTGCAAATTGAAGCTAAATTTTGCAAGAATAATGTTTGTGAGCTCATCTACAGAGATTTGTCATTTAAATTTTATCAGGCAAAATTAAGGTTGTTCATGGACCATTATTCTTGATTTGGATTGGCTAAAATTGTCAAAAAATCTCATCTGAAGGAATAAATTTAATACATAATTATGATGTATTAGGTCGTCTCTTCTGTTCATGGTGGGAATGAAAAACATATCTGCCAAGAACAATCCTTGTTTGAGATTGACTGAAAATGAAAATTTTTTTTTACCCTAACATATATATGTTCTGTAACTTGACCGAAATAAAAAAAAATCTTATCTTCTGCAACAAGGAAAATGGATTCTAACTATGAACCCTTGATGTATGGGAGGTCCTTCACAAAGTTTAGCCATGTGCTGAATTGAACCTTTGACTGATTGGGAGGTCCTTCACAAAGTTTAGCCATGTGCTGAATTGAACCCTTGTTGTATGGGAGGTCCTTCACAAAGTTTAGCCATGTTGTGCTGATTTGAACCCTTGACAGTCCTTCACAAAGTTTAGCCATGTTGTGCTGATTTGAACCCTTGACAGTCCTTCACAAAGTTTAGCCATGTTGTGCTGATTTGAACCCTTGACAGTCCTTCACAAAGTTTAGCCATGTTGTGCTGATTTGAACCCTTGACAGTCCTTCACAAATTTTAGCCATGTTGTGTTGATTCAATTTAAAATATAGCTGCCAATGGTCCTGCTAATCATTTCTAAGTATCTGACTTCCAGTCCCACTGGGATTGAATATGTTCTGCTAGAATCCTATACTCTTAAGCAAATGAGGCCCCAACTCTTCAAAACTTAGACCTAAATACTTGCTTCAATCATAACATAAGGTCATTCAATAAAACTTTTACACAGTTGGAATAGATTAAAACACAAGTCTTACTACCTGACTTGCACAAGAAGGGGAGGCTAGGTACAGCATTTGCCTATAACAACGGAATCAAAGTAACTACATGTGTGCAAATTGCGCTGTCTTCAGAACGAATGAAGAAGCCATCAAATTATTTTAAAAAGTCCAGACCATTAGAGATTTGTTAATTTGAAAAGATAATTAATAGTTTCAAACTCATTTCACCTGGGACTAGTGTTAATTTATAGGTTCATGATTTCTTTCAGCTATTAATAATTGTCTTTCAGTACTTCCCCCAAAAAATTTCCATCAAACATTTCTGGTCTATTGAAACGGGGGATTTGTATGACAATAATGGCGATTCGTAGTTCAATGAATAACACAATTTATATCTTTACTACACATTACAGATTTCAATTCACATTTAATTAGCATTGAATTGATGTTCATGGTAATACAATTCTAATTAGAATATTTTACTTAGAAGTTCCCATTTTAAAAGATAGTCAAAATTAATAGAATAGCATACTGTAATGAATATTGATGCATGTAAGTAAATATTTATATAATAATGTTGTGTTTAGCATTCACTATGCCAAAATAGTGGCCAGGGTTGAAGACATAGTGCACGACAAGGGAAGTGCACTATGTCTTCAACCCTGGCCACTATTTTGGCATAGTGAATGCTAAACACAACATTATCATAATTATTATACTGACTGTCTTGACTTGGAAAATTATAACAAAAAGAAAAAAAGGGCATTAATGGAACATTAAATGATTCCCCGCCACGTTGTGATGTAAAGTATTCCTTTCTAAACCAGGGTGCCGTATCATAAAGCGATCGTTAGCTTAACGTGCACGTTATCTTATTTAAATTGCATGGGATAACGAGCACGGTAATTAGCGATCACTTTATGAAACTGCACCCGAGACATTTTCAGGCTTTCATTGCCGCTTTGTTTTTTTTTTTTTGCAGACGTTCTACGTTGATCAGCTTCTTCCGTTGACTAGGATAAAAATACCTTATTTAAAGCACAGCAGTGATCAATCAATGATTACAATTTAACCCCGCCCATTCGCGTGAATTACAATTGATTGACGTCCAAATCAATAGTTTTCTTAAGCAGGTGGAGAAACTATGAGGGCATATTGCACGGAGCACAATTCATTTAGAAATATATGTCAAAATAGTAAAATATTTCTATTAAAGGACATTCTTACAGAAAGTATAATAATTGCCGATGAAATTTATTTAAAAAAAAATAGGTACTGATTTGAAATTTTAATATGTTAACTAACTTGTTTTTGAGTTAATAATACACTAAAACACAAGAAAAAACTTACAACTCCGAGATATACATAGAAAGGTTTGTATATTTTTTATTTACCAAATCACGTCTTCAACTTCTGGAATAGCTTTTCATTAGGGATCATTTAAATAGTTTATTGTTACTTCTATGATTTTTAAAGCCATTAATGCATATCTTCTTTCTTTGCGTCCGTCGTCATTCACATGCAGACCAGGGATGGAGCTCTAATTGCAAAGTCTCTTTTTGATAATAACCTATTGTTTAATAACATGTTTTTAAAAAGTCCATGATTAAATCCAGATTGTAGCAACCTTCTTAAATTATAACCTTATTTTGATTGGATACAGTTCCCAGTGCATTAATTATTTACCCCCCCCCCCCCTTCCCACATACACACACACACACACACACACACACCCTGACTAATGAAAGGAAATGAATGTTAATGTTTCTTTTCGCTTTCTTTTTTTTGATAAATTTTTAAAAAGTTTTTTTCTTATTATTGTTGTTTGTTCATTTCTGTTCTACTTTACTTACACCTCTAAGAGTTAAATGCTTCGACTATCTTTTTTTAAAGATTAAGTACTTGTTCAGTCTTTTTGCACTGAAGGGGATACAAACATTGTAACAGAAGTAGTCAGGAGGTCCATATATTACAAAGGGCTGTCATTTTATGTAAGATGTATAAAAATGACCACCATGAGGTATCCTCATTTCTTATCAGATAAAATTATAAAATCTTTAAGAAAATACAGTAAAATAAAGTATTATTTTATTTTAATGCATCGGTTTTCAATCTGGAAATTTTCTCATTTCTCATAATGACACTTCCAAGATTGGGCGTGTCTTGTCTTATAGGCTACCTGTGGGAGATATAGGCTCCCTAAATACTCCAGTTATGTACACCTGAGTTTGTTAACTGTGTTCATTTTATCATTCCACATCCATGTGCTTATCCACATGCACCTAGCAGTTTAAAACTTCATTTTATCCAGAATTAAAAAACCAAAGCTAATGTCATAACTTACTATTTATTACCAATCATTTTTAAAATAGATGTAATATTACTTTTTAATATAATATCAAATGCTAAAGAAGACAGTTATTCTTCACATCGTTATTAATTACTGCAAACTCTAAATGAGAAGATTAATTATTGTTCTAATAATTATAGTTCTGAAATATCAGTTTAGATCTTCATCAGACATGAAAGGAAGCAGGTAAATATAATTTTTTGTACTTTTATCATTCAGCATGGTTCTAAACACAGTATTGATCCGGACATCTTATAGGCATTGGATTAATGTATTCCTTCCTACGAAAAACTAGGGCAGCTTAACATGAACAGCTGATTTGTGAGATGCAGCTGCTGAGAGACATTTAAACTAAGGACCACATCACATATTGCAGGGTGAGTTGTTATGTTTTTCTAAATAGCAATTTTCAATTATAATATTTTAAGGAATAATGTCCACTAGGATGTAAATAAACAAAGAAGGGTACTGTTAGATTTTAAAAAGTAATAACCACATGTTTTAGGTTTTTAGGTGTTTTAATGAATTGTTGTCTGTAAAAAATTATTTGGCTATTCTTTCCAATAATTCAATAGTTAGTGTCATCGAAATCAGGAAAACTTATCATTTGTCGATTATGTAATCTTATAATTGTTAGATGTTACATTAGAATTAATTCACAGTAAATGTATAACAAGAACATCTATGGAGAAACAGATCATAATAAATCACAGATCAATACAGATCGATAAGGTTCTAGAGGGTTGACAACAACTTACTGAGGCAGTAAGACATGTTTCATATATAACACCATCAGTAAAAAGAACTTCATCTTGTCTCTTCTGAAAACACCTGATAATCCATAGCAAAACTGCTGTATTCCATGTATCTCAATAGGTAACCATGTTAACCAACTTATGTTCGGTTGAATATAGGTGCAGCAATGTTTGCATATCTCAAGTTTCTTGACATTACTTCTGAGCAACCTAACAGAAAATGCCTTTGAATTGCACTGTGGTCAAGTGCTGTCCATCTCTGATGGTGACTTCACATCAAATTGTCAACTAATCACATGAATGTCATACAAATTGTCAACTGATGGTGACATCACATGAATGTCATACAAATTGTCAATTTTTAAATAAAACCATTCAGAGATTGCAAACAATATGAAATTTCAATTTCTTTTATTAAACAAAACACCATTTTTACTTTTAAGTCTACCTTTAAAATATTGATGTTTAACATATGCTCTTCTTCAATATTTTCTTCCATTAAAATTCACTTAGTAAAGGTACCAACTTCTGAGCTTTGCTGGACACTAACAGCTCTACCTGCTAATACAGTGCTAATGCAAGAGGCAGAAAGGACTTCAGAATTTGACTACTGCTTTCTTCGAAATTCAGGAATTTTGTACTTTAAATGTCGGAATTGTAGAGGTTGAGTCCGATCAGGAAAAGCATACGACTTTTAATTTAGTTATGGTTGGTTTTTACTTTATTTAAATCACTTCTTGTAATTGAAAATGTTGATCAACACTTAACAAAAAGAGTTATATAGAAGACTTTGAAGAGGTTAAGAATCGGGTAATTACTCAAATGATAATTATTAAAGTAAAAACCTTGTGTTTAATGGAGGAATAGCCAATACCTATTTTAAAAATAATTGGTTTAGATGACACTTATAACTGAAAAACTAAAGATTTTACTTCGTTTGCTTTAGTAGACTTTAAATGTTAGACATGTTTCATCATTGGAAGACATTTGTTTTTGGTGTTTGGATGAATTTATAATAACCTAATATGAAGGAAATGTTGCTCCACCCTAATGTTTGAATTTTGATTTGTACACAGTCAACGATGTCCCAGGTGTAACTGGGATTTCTCTTGATGATTATTATCCCTTTATATACTTTCTGCTGGGTCATTTGCAACCTTATAATCTATCAGTTGATCTAATGCAAGAGAAAACTATTGTGTTATCCTGATTATCTATTGCAAAAATAAGAATAAGTTTTAAAATATATTAAGTATATGATGGCTAAATGATAAGGGCAGGCCTGCTGTAGTGGCTGCAAGAAGTTGCATGTTTCGTTCCTACCTAATAATCCATACTGTTAGTCAAAGTTTTCTTGTCTTCTCAATCCATCCCATTTTGATTTATTGTTCCCTAAATTGCTTATACTACATCACCTTTTCTTTTCCACTCACATAATAATGGCATTCATTTAACTTTATCTAAAATTAAGTATGTATCACATCAAAATCTCATAGTGATACAAATGTAAACACTGTCTGACGTGATACAGGTTGTTGTACATAGTGATACAAATGTACACAACTGTCTGACGTGATACAGGTTGTTGTACATAGCAATACAAATGTACAAAACTGTCTGACGTGATACAGGTTGTTGTACATAGCGATACAAATGTACACAACTGTCTGACGGGATACAGGTTGTTGTACCTACCAAAGATGTATGTGTTTTGACTTAAAAATTGACTTATTTCCTGTGTAGCCATGGCTTATGTCACATGCTCCTGATTTTGTCTCTAATAGTGTAGAGACTACGGGGGGGGGGGGGGGGGAATATGTCACTTTTTTAGCTCTCCAAAATATATTAATAGGTAGCTTTTTTCATTAAAAACATATCATTGGGTAGTTGTAAATTATCTAAATATATCCATGCCTCAATTCTCATCTTAAGCATCTTAAGTACTATTTTGTCAATGGGGATGTGCAGTAATAAAATATATGAATAGGTCTGATTTAATCATTAAATATATGATTACATCCTGTTTTATAATGTCCGAAAATATATGAATAGGGTGGGTTTTCAAATATCCGTACGCAGACCTGTACCTAAAAGTATCCTTAGTTACCCTTATTCCGTGTCAAGTCTTATTAGATAAAGGAGTATTAAGACAGTAAATTTATTAAAACAGTCTAATGAGTCTAAATGCTTCTGGATAAAGGGTAAATGTATTCCCATACAGGATTATTTTGTGGGTATCCAAAAAAAACTGATTGCCAAACTTTTCATTCAATCATCACACAAAATGACTAAATTTTATATACTTGCTCTATTGTAACCTGTCTTATGATTGCAACACAGTAATTGAAAAGAAAAAAATAAATAGAGAATAAAAATTATATGACAACCTAAAAGGAAATAAATTATTTCAAATCTCATGAAATTGCATTATGACTTTATATATAAAGCACAAACTTGAAACTTTAAAATTACAATACAGCTGTATGTAACTACATAGTTGTGTATGGACAGTAAAACTGATAACAATGATCAGAATACAAATGTCCTGGTTTTATCTTATGCAGAAGGTTTAGAATGTAAAAATGAAAATATTGTAGTTTCAAGATTTACAGTGATTAATAGCCATTTAATTGCTGTATTGTTTTGGAAATTGAATGAGATAGCCTTGACCTCTAACCTTTTAATTACTATAATAGAAAATCCTTAAAATGGCTTATATTCAGCAATTTTAATTGAAGCTTCGCTAGAAGAGTACTTAATCTTTTATAAAAATGGACACAATTGCAGAATATGTAAATCAAGTCTATTTAAAAAAAAAGATAGTCTGACGCAATTGTAATGTTTAAATATATTATTTATGGGAATTAAAGGAAAACACTTTGTAAAGAAATTCAAACCCATCCTAAATTGAGGCTCAAAATTATATTACTGACAATTAATATAACAGTCATTCTCTTAAAATGGGTATCATAAATTAACAACACCATGTGTCTCTGGGATTTAGCTGCTTTGTGTGAAGGATAGGCACGTGAGCATAGGATTGATGTTTATCAAAACGAAGCAAAGAAATGTATCTAATGACTAAAGAAGTTCAAACTGGAAATTGAAATACCTAATATTCTATCAGCTTTGTTTTTAACTTGAAAGAAGAATATTTCTAACTTTCTATTAGTATTGTTACTTCACGTTGGTGTTTAAGGTATCACTATCTGTAACAGAAAGTTACAGTCGATTATTTATCTTTGTCACCTCCATTACACTGTGTTCATGGTAGTCACCTTCAGACTAGAATATCTTTGTCACTTTACATAATTTGTTTGAGAAATAGTATTTTTTGGTTCTTCAAATGTTTTTAAATATAGTGTTTATAATGTTTTTCTATATTGGTACATTAATTTTTATCACAAATTTGATAATTTTTACTTTTTTGGTCCATTATTTGAGAGTGACTGATTAACATTATTTTAATGTTCTTGTATATATTTATTATCTCCCCTTATGCCTAGTGTAACAACTTATAAATGTTACCATTAGCCATTTTATACACATAAATAACGATATTTGTTCACCTGAAGATTGCCAGAAGCTAAAATTACCTTAGGTGTGAAATAATTGCTTCTTTGCTACATTGTACACCATTTCATATTTTCCTGCATCAGGTGTGGGTTGGAATGTAAAGCAAATTTCCTGCATTTGCATGGTACCACAATGCAATAATAATGCTATCTTCCAACAGAAAGTTTAAATGCAAGTTTCCATTTGTTCCAATTAAAGGACGCTGACAGTGGCTTGATCTCTTTGGCACTCAAAATTTGGTGTTCCTCCAAATTTTTTGAATTACTTGAGCTATTTCCCAAGTTTAAAGTTTGTGTACCAGATGATTATCAGATTAAACCTTAAATTAAATAAAAATTAACAGACATGTTGCAACTTCGCAAAAACTGTATTGCTCGCCAGGTATGTTTGTACATAAAATATAAAAAAACAAGAAAAAAGCAATGTAGTTAGGAGAATTCAACAAACACTACAAGGCTTCTGATGATTCACAATGAAAGGTCAATGAAAACAAATTATGTTGCTTGAAAAACTTCAACAACATTCTTGAAATGACGACAAATATCTTTGCATATAAAACTAATAGGCTAGTCGAATACTAACCATGTACTTAGTAAGTCTCTGTCAGTAGTACCAACTAAAATGTGACCTGTAGTCTTATCGAAACAAATTGTTTAACATACACTCTGGGTTTTTCTTAAAAATTGATACTTTTACAAATGTTTTCCCGTCCCACCCACGGCACTTCACCAAGGTTTTTTAGACATACTTTTGATAACCTAATAATCTTAATTTGAGCCTCACCTTGTTGTGCTTAAAGACAAATATTATAAAATGAAATGATGGGTTTTTACTGAACTTATATACTATTCACATTTCATCCTCAAAAGTCAGGGTTTCGGTGTCCACATGTGTCCACAAAAACCCTGACAATCTTGGCTAGAAAATTCAGGGCGAGAAGGTTTTAATGTGATGTCCACTTTCAAAATATCAGCCAATAAAATTGCTTAAAAGGAGCAAGTGTTTGGAAGTAGAATATACAGCAAGGTGGCATATGGATTGATCGATAAACAAAACTAATAAATCACAATCATAAAAAGCTATTATTACTTTTGTACAAAATACACTGATTTTCATGCGGTCTCTGAAACATATCCATTTATTTATTTACAATCGACATCGGGATATCCTCTATTTTTTCAGATAGAGGCACCCACCAATCCAGACCACTACAGTTTACTAAAAATTGGAACAAAACATTCTTGATGAGCAATAAGATGTTCCATGTAGCTTGCACATTTTTAAATAGGTCATAAATGTTCTCCACCAGTAAAATACATGTGTTATTGCTTATTTCCAATGACATCTTTGGCGAAGAATTTTGCTAATTTTAAAAGACAATAATTTAGAAGCACAATATCCTAATATATAGACCTATTAACACCACCTTCATTAAGCTTTTCTAATTTGTCTTAATATTGAAAATACCTTAATATAATGTTATTTCATACTAATCTACATATTGTCTTCACAAAAAAATATCAACACAGCAGGAGTATGCAGCTTGAAGGTCTGTTGTACAATGTGTGACCATTGTTTGACCCTTAACTTATCTGTAACCATATACGTTAATGAAAGATTGATTATTATGCTGACCACAGCTTGCACTTATGGAATCAATAAGTCATTTCATCTCCAGTAATCTGAAATTATGCCAGCAAATATTTCACTAATTAGTATTTATATAAATAGCATTAATGCTAACAGTGAAGCTTCTCTATAATTGTTAATTCTGACATGTTAAACATTCAGCTTGATGGTATAAATATTAAAAACAATAATGTCATAATATTATTAAAAATTTTGTGAAATATTGCAGATAATTTGTTTTAATTTTTTACAGACACAAGTATCTGAAACCTAAACAAGCCATTTGTAGCAGGGTTGCACAAAGTGCAATCCCAGTTATAGTATCGTGAAATTGGGCGGGAAGGAGGGGAAAATAGGGTATCTATTTTGTGTAATCAACTCCTCCTACAGTTGTCAGCCCAGATCGTGGAAACTTCAAAGAAGGATTGAACTAGCTACAATAATGTAGCTCCTTTCTTTTTTTTTTTTTTGATGGACGTCCATCAAAAAAAAAAAAAGGAGCTACATTATTGTAGCTAGGATTGAACATGTATTGAAGTTGTGCACCTGCTATTATGGAATTGTTAATGGATTTTTTCCCCTTATTTTCCAGTACAAATTCTTCTATTTTGTCTAATCAACTTAATTCTCTACAGTTTTCAATCCAGATTTCTGAAACTTTACAAAAAAATTAAACATGTATTGAAGTTGTGCACCTGTTATTATGGAATTGTTTTTGGAAATTTTTCTTATTTTCCAGTTCAGACTTGGGAACTTCATCTTCTCTAGCCAAGGGTTACGATCCGATACTCTTATCTTCACCCTTGGCAGATTGAGCCGGATTGTTTTGTCTGTCCGTGACCGGCATTTATTGGTTCCAGCTGAATCTAGCTGCGTCCAATCAGAACGCTCGATACTATTGATCACTCATTGATAACGTGCGATTGAAAAAACATAAATATGGCAACGTGTATTGTTGACAACTGTAGATTATGCCTTCTGATTTTCGATTAACGAATCTATTTTAAACAATTCACATATAAGTTTTGGAAAGTCACTGGGTGCAGCCATTTCTTCTTACAAAACTTGCATAATACCTTTCTGTTGATTGGCTAAAACTGATGTAATTCATATGGGCGGAGTTAAAGTTTTTTGATTAATTCCGATAGATGTCGCTAGGAGGGAAATACGATTTTATGGCTCAATCTACCAAGGGTGAAGATAAGAGTATCGGATCGTAACACTTGGCTAGCGAAGATGTGGGAACTTTCACTTATCAGAATTTTTTTCAAAAGAAGGTACCTGTTTTGTGTAATCAACCTTTGCTAGTACAGCTTTCAACCCATATCCTTGAAACTTCATAGAAAGATTATAAAACTATTGAAGCACCTGATCATATGAAATAGTTCAAGCAATGTTTTCACAATTTTCCAGACATGGCAACAGTCATTTTTAGCACAACTATTACATGATGATTCTGTTTTTTAGTAATCAACTCCTTCTCCATTTTTTGACACATACCTAAATCCTTACTTTCAACAAATTGTAACCCATTCCTTATTTATTAGGGCACTTGCTTTTCAACCAGGCTGTTTCAGCCTTTTGCAATTTTAAAGTTAAAGTTTATTGAAATGATGAACATGCCAAACTAAGATGTCTAACATTACCTAAAACAAAAACAAATTATATCCAAATGACCTATCCAGTAAACAAGCTTGCCACTCTTCTCGAAAACATTGTTAAGACAGTTATTTAAAAATTACCTGAAAGTCTGCTTTGCTGTTACTGAACCCTGAATCATTCAGTAATCCTTTGTAAATCATAAATTTTGTCACAATATTTGAAATCTTTGTAAATTTAAACCTTTCAATATCTAATTCTTTCATGGTCACAAGTTAGAAGTGTTGGAGCAATGTGACATTATTATGTTAAGCAAGATGTACAGACTTTTGAGATTTTTTTAAAGGTTGTTACTCTTGGTCTACATTGTACCTGCCCTTTGTCTACTGTGTAGCTGCCCTTTGTCTACTGTGTACCTGCCCTTTGTCTACTGTGTACCTGCCCTTTGTCTACTGCTTTACCTGACTGTGTACTGTGTACTGCCCTTTGTCTACTGTGTACCTGCCCTTTGTCTGCTGTTTACCTGCCATTTGTCTACTGTGTACTGCCCTTTGTCTACATTGTACCTGCCCTTTGTCTACTGTGTACCTGCCCTTTGTCTACTGTGTACCTGCCCTTTGTCTACTGTGTACCTGCCCTTTGGCTACTGTGTACTGCCCTTTGTCTACTGTGTACCTGCCCTTTGTCTACTGCTTTACCTGACTGTGTACTGTGTACTGCCCTTTGTCTACTGTGTACCTGCCCTTTGTCTACTGTGTACCTGCCCTTTGTCTACTGTTTACCTGCCATTTGTCTACTGTGTACTGCCCTTTGTCTACTGTTTACCTGCCATTTGTCTACTGTGTACTGCCCTTTGTCTACTGTGTACCTGCCCTTTGTCTACTGTGTACCTGCCCTTTGTCTACTGCTTTACCTGACTGTGTACTGTGTACTGCCCTTTGTCTACTGTGTACCTGCCCTTTGTCTACTGTGTACTGCCCTTTGTCTACTGTTTACCTGCCATTTGTCTACTGTGTACTGCCCTTTGTCTACTGTGTACCTGCCCTTTGTCTACTGTGTACCTGCCCTTTGTCTACTGCTTTACCTGACTGTGTACTGTGTACTGCCCTTTGTCTACTGTGTACCTGCCCTTTGTCTACTGCTTTACCTGACTGTGTACTGTGTACTGCCCTTTGTCTACTGTGTACCTGCCCTTTGTCTGCTGTTTACCTGCCATTTGTCTACTGTGTACTGCCCTTTGTCTACATTGTACCTGCCCTTTGTCTACTGTGTACCTGCCCTTTGTCTACTGTGTACCTGCCCTTTGTCTACATTGTACCTACCCTTTGTCTACTGTGTACCTGCCCTTTGTCTACATTGTACCTGCCCTTTGTCTACTTTGTACCTGCCCTTTGTCTACTGTGTACCTGCCCTTTGTCTACTGTGTACCTGCCCTTTGTCTTCTGTGTACTGCCCTTTGTCTACTGTGTACTTGCCCTTTGTCTACTGTGTACTGCCCTTGTCTACATTGTACCTACCCTTTGTCTACAGTGTACCTGCCCTTTGTCTACTGCTTTACCTGCCCTTTGTGTACTGTGTACTGCCCTTTGTCTAATGTGTACCTGCCCTTTGTCTACTGTGTACTGCCCTTTGTCTACTGTGTTACTACCCTTTGTCAACAATGTACCTTTTGTCTACTGTGTACCTGCCCTTTGTCTACAGTTTCTATGGCTACATGTTTTTCATGCAAGGTACTCAAAAAATGAACATATTTCTAGTACAGAAACAAAATTTGACATTTAGTTTAATAATATTTCTCTACAAAAAAATAGTTGAAATAAGTAAAATGTTTGCAGACTACAAAATATTGTTCATTGCAATTGTACTTGTAATTTATAAAATATGTCTACACTTTAAAAAGGTGAATGTAATTTTCTGTTATAATTTCTGTTGTTCCAAATGTATTTAAACAGGTTTCTAGGGGGCCTAGGTGTCCAAGTGGTTTAGGTAGTTAGTCATCTACTTTTGATAATGGGGGGCTTTGGTGGCAGAGCAGTCTTCGCGAAATGTGTCGGTCTGACGGACAAAACCGATATAATAACGCTTGGACTGGTAAAAAATCGTGTTTCGTCGGTCTGAAAGTCCGACATTGTTATTATCGAAGTTCAAGTTGCCCTGATGGTTCGTTCACAGAAAATACTTATATATCTGGTAGTACTGATTCACACAAACTTCCAACTTTTGAGTAAATATGTAAAACCAATAAAAATTGCGAAGATCCTGCGTATTTAACTCATTTTTGAAACGTTTTAGTTTGGCAAATGGATTACGCGCCATTTGTTTATTTCCGGGATACGTCTTATTACAAACAGCGGGAAATGAGAAAAAAGTAGACTACAACCGTACGGCCTTCAATGAAAAATCGCAACTGTTTGATAAACAAACACTTTAAAATGGGGTTGAAACTCAAAAGTTCATTTAAAACATATTTTTTTTTAATCATTGGCTTTGATAATATATAAAATATATACTAGTAAGCTAAAATTGAAGGAATAAAAATAAATGGTTATCAATGACCTCATGATAATTTCTATAGATGTCCGTTTCCCATGAAGCAGTTGCTTTCAGCTTTCTGAATTATTTCTGTGTATAATAAAATGTTATTTTATTTATATTCTTTTGAATGTTGTCCAGATATACACAGCTTGTTAATAACAGTTATGAATAGTATGATGTTTACAATAACTTTAATGTATGATATATATCTGTATGGTAGCTAGTTAAATGTAAACAATGGCTACATCGACAAATTTGGTCCGGTAAAAGCTGCTTCGGTCCAGCATTTCTGGGGAAGTTGGTGGACCGAATGTCCACCATTCTCTGGAAAGATTTCGTGAAGACTGGCAGAGTGGTCTAGGTAGTTCGTCTACCATTGATCACATGGTCTGTCAACACTGGGATTGCGGGTTCAATTCTCTGCAGGCAGGGTGTACTCGACTCCAATCTTAATTGACAAGGATTGCCAGTTTTCCTACCGCAGGTCAGGGGTTCTCTCTGGGTACTCAAGCTTCCTCCCCAATAAAAACTGGACGCCATGAAATAGCTGAAAAATTGCTGAAAGTGGCATTAAAACACCATTCAAACAAACAAACAAACTTTTGAGAATGTGCCTGTCGACACTTAGTTTGTGTGTGTTCGAGTCTCACTGCAGGCAGGGTGTGCTCCAATCATAATTGACAAGGATTGTCAGTTTTCTTGCTCAGGGTTTTTTTAAGGTACTGCTGCTTCCTCTTCCAACTAAAAACTGGATGCCATGATAACGCTAAAAATTTACAGAAAGTGGCATTAAAAACCAGTTAAACAAACAATATTTTTAGTTTTTGATTAAGATTTTTTTGTTCATTTAACTGCTGACAAGTTAACAAGGTACATATTTTATCCTAGAACTAAAATAATAAGTTTTACTTGTAGGAAATATTGTCACTAAGAAACTATATACCCCTATTTTTTTTCAATTTTGGCTAATTATCTTTAAAATTGAACAGCTTGTGTTCTTCTTAAGTGTCAAGACAAAAATTAGATGACCATTAATTGACAATAAATTTTATCTGACATCCAAAACTTGTGTCTGTAAGGTAAGCAATATTACAGGGTTCATATAGCCTCAAGCTTCAGAAAGAAGAAATACACAAACTTTGACAATATATTATATTGAATTAAGGCCATTTATAACTTGTTGGTTTTCTTAATCACCAAGAAAGGTCCTGACAAAAGTATAATTATGATTTTAAATAATTTTTAAAGCTACTATTTTTACTATTGTTTTGTAATTGTTTACCCTTGTTTTGTTTGTGTGTTGTGTAACATGCATAAAATCCATTTTCTTGAAGAAGGTCCTTGGGGTTTACACCAGTTACTCCTACTTCCTCCCCCAAAAATGCATGCCATCAAATAGCTTGCTGATGTAAACCACATTCAAACAACCAACAACACATGTCCAAATAAGGCCTTGAACATTTGGCATCATTCTGCCAACAACACATGGCCAAATAAGGCCTTGAACATTTGGCATCATTCAACCAACAACATATGTCCAAATAAGGCCTTGAACATTTGGCATCATTCTGCCAACAACACATGGCCAAATAAGGCCTTGAACATTTGGCATCATTTTGCCAACAACACATAGCCAAATAAGGCCTTGAACATTTGGCATCATTCTGCCAACAACACATGTCCAAATAAGGCCTTGAACATTTGGCATCTTTCTGCCAACAACACATGTCCAAATAAGGCCTTGAACATTTGGCATCTTTCAAGCAACAACACATGTCCAAATAAGGCCTTGAACATTTGGCATCATTCTGCCAACAAAACATGTCCAAATAAGACCTTGAACATTTAGCATCATTCTGCCAACAACACATGTCCAAATAAGGCCTTGAACATTTGGCATCTTTCAAGCAACAACACATGTCCAAATAAGGCCTTGAACATTTGGCATCATTCTGCCAACAACACATAGCCAAATAAGGCCTTGAACATTTGGCATCATTCTGCCAACAACACATGTCCAAATAAGACCTTGAACATTTAGCATCATTCTGCCAACAACACATGTCCAAATAAGGCCTTGAACATTTGGCATCTTTCAAGCAACAACACATGTCCAAATAAGGCGTTGAACATTTGGCATCATTCTGCCAACAACATATGTCCAAATAAGGCCTTGAACATTTGGCATCATTCTGCCAACAACTCATGTCCAAATAAGGCCTTGAACATTTGGCATCATTCAACCAACAACACATGTCCAAATAAGGCCTTGAACATTTGGCATCATTCAACCAACAACACATGTCCAAATAAGGCCTTGAACATTTGGCATCATTCTGCCAACAACACATAGCCAAATAAGGCCTTGAACATTTGGCATCATTCTGCCAACAACACATGGTCAAATAAGGCCTTGAACATTTGGCATCATTCTGCCAACAACACATGTTCAAATAAGACCTTGAACAGTTGGCATCATTCTGTTAACAACACGTGTCCAAATAAGACCTTGAACATTTGGCATCATTCAAGCAACAACACATGTCCAAATAAGACCTTGAACATTTGGCATCATTCTGCCAACAACACATGTCCAAATAAGGCCTTGAACATTTGGCATCATTCAACCAACAACACATGTCCAAATAAGGCCTTGAACATTTGGCATCATTCTGCCAACAACACATGTCCAAATAAGGCCTTGAACATTTGGCATCATTCTGCCAACAACACATAGCCAAATAAGGCCTTGAACATTTGGCATCATTCTGCCAACAACACATGGCCAAATAAGGCCTTGAACATTTGGCATCATTCTGCCAACAACACATGTTCAAATAAGGCCTTGAACAGTTGGCATCATTCTGTTAACAACACATGTCCAAATAAGACGTTGAACATTTGGCATCATTCTGCCAACAACACATGTCCAAATAAGGCCTTTAACATTTGGCATCATTCTGCCAACTACACATGACCAAATAAGGCCTTGAATATTTGGAATCACTCTGCCAACAACATATGTCCAAATAAGGCCTTGAACATTTGGCATCATTCTGCCAACAACACATGTCCAAATAAGGCGTTGAACATTTGGCATCATTCTGCCAACAACACATGACCAAATAAGGCCTTGAACATTTGGCATCATTCAACCAACAACACATGTCCAAATAAGGCCTTGAACATTTGGCATCATTCAAGCAACAACACATGTCCAAATAAGACCTTGAACATTTGGCATCATTCTGCCAACAACACATGACCAAATAAGGCCTTGAACATTTGGCATCATTCTGCCAACAACACATGTCCAAATAAGGCCTTGAACATTTGGCATCATTCAACCAACAACATATGTCCAAATAAGGCCTTGAACATTTGGCATCATCCTGCCAACAACACATGGCCAAATAAGCCTTGAACATTTGGCATCATTCTGTCATCTGTTGTGAACTTCAACGCTTCTTTGAAATCAAAGGTCAATTGAATCAAAGATGGCAGAATTTGTTAATGGATGAACAGTTATTCCAGGCAGTTTTGTTTAGAACATTCTACTTTGAGACTATGAAGCCAAACATATTGTAAACTTAGAAGGATTGAAATATGAAATATCCTTGTATTTGGTGCTGTTCTAACTCAAAACTTAGAAACCATTTTCAATACTTTTCTGATTTGCTGAAGTTGAAAAAATGTCCCTTGAAATACAGAGATAGATCAGTTAAGATATAACTGCAGGACGTTTGTTAAGGGATTTAGTTTTTAACCATTGCGGTCTGATTTTCTGTACAGTAATAATTATACAGTAGTGGTTGTTCTGTGTCATATTTAAATAATTTGATATGTCTACTAAACAGACATTCTTCAAGTTTTATTTTATGTTGTTAACCTTTTTCAATTTTTGGTTAATGATTTTTTTACTGACATCACATAATGGTACTGTAGGTTTGAAAGTGGTCAATCCATCAGTCCTGTCAGTCAGTCACATATAAATAGATGGTGATGTTGAGCTGATATTTTGCATGCTTTTCAACCATCATGAGTTACAGATCAAGTTGTAGTGGTCCAATGAGGTTTGAAGAATTTTCTTCAAAATAACAGTTTTGGCTGTTATGTGTTCTGGGTTGTTTATTTCCCAGTAGAGGATTTAGGATTGCAAATATGGAATCTATGCTTGTTCAGATTCAGATATGACAAATGAAAGAGAAAAAATTTGCAAAAGATTTTCGTTTCTAGTTCCTATTTTAAAAAATATATCTTCCTTGGTCTTATTAACTGGGATGATGGAATGAAGATCAAGATTATGTCCCTTTCTTGTTCTTGTCAAATAATGACAATTTTCAGGCAAAAAACAAAGGCAATTTTGTTGTCTGTTTGCATTTTCTGTTATTTAGAAAGTTTTTTGAGTTGTACCATTTAGAGGATTCAATACTTTAGCGATATTTCATAAAGTGTTGTGATATTTATTTGCAGAAGATTGTGAAGTATTATGTTACAACATTGATAACTTGATGGGGGAGGGGGTTACCTGATTCAGAGTAGTGGGGGGAGGGGTTACCTGATTACAATATTGATACCTTGGGGGCGGGGGTTACCTGATTGAGTAGTGGTGTTGAAAATGAAAAAACATAATAAATATGTGGGCATCAGTCATGCATGTGTTCTTGTGTGGTGGAGCTGTAAGAGGTCAAACTCTGTAAGAATTTGATGTGTATTGTAAAATAATTATATTCCTAATATAAAGTACTTTATTTTTTACAATTTTACAATGTCTATTGAACATTATTAATAGCTATTTTTAATAAACTTTTATCACATAAATATTTTGATTTATGTTTACTGGTAATTGTAGTGTGGCATGCACTAAGTTCATTTTGCAGAACACATGTAAATGATTAGCAGTGTTGTACAGTGTTGTTTTATATGTGTACTGCAAAAATGCACATAATAATATTGCCATGCATAAATTTCTAATTTTGAATAAATTATTATCTGCAATAATAACAAACAATTTAAATATACAAGCCATTTATCTCTGTTTATTAAAAATAACACACTGTTTTATTGTTCCCAAAATCTATAGCTATTTGCCAAATAATTTGGTCATAAAAAATAGATGACCTGAATATGACCCCACAGTATAGAAATTGACCAAGGCTTGTGCTATATCCTGACCTACTGACCTCCATGTGTAAACTATTATACACCTTATAGTGTTGACCAGTTTGTATACACACACAGGTGGACTGGTCAATATGGTCAGTGGTCTTTAGATTATTTATTGAGAGGAATAACCCACAGACCATTGTACTCTTGGACATTGTAGGGCAATTACATTGATCATTGTGTGTATAATTTGGTCAGTTATAATTGGATTATCACCACTAATTATTCAGGGTTATCTATGGATTAGATCATTGTTATTTCTTTATGGAGTGTGAATTTTTTTACTATTGTTAGAGGATTTAATAAAAAGATGACTCCTGGTGAGTGTTTATATACAGATATTATAAAAATCAAAAGTACATCTAATTAAAATTGATATGTAGAACAATAATACTTTTAGTACTTTGAAAAAGTTGTCAGTTAAGACTTATAGACAGTAGGTGGGTGGTTATGTATGAGTTATTGATAACAGGTCAATCCAGATCTCAGTATTATGTAATAGTTAAGATGTTAATGGACTATCTAATTTTAGTCTGATTGTATACTTATTGTATAAACTGAATGATGACCAAAATGATTGCATGGTATTGTTTGTTTGTTTGTTTTGATTGATGTTTTACACCACTTTCAGCAATTCTTTCAGCTTTCCATGGCATCCAGCTTTTATTGGGGGAAGAAGCCAGAGTACCAGGAGGAAATCCCCTGGCTATCCTTGTCAGTTAAAATTGGGGTCGAGTAACACACTGCCCGCAGTGAGACTTAAACACACAACCTGAAAGTCTTGAAATTGTCACCTATTAATTTAAAAAAATGAATCAATTTGTTATGAGAATCAGAATTTATAAACAGACATAGGAAACTATTTAGACAGTAGTGGGGTATTCATATATTTAATTGACCTCTGTAGTGATCCTTGGAACCAGTGGTTACAATGTTTACCTCTGTAGTGATCCATGGAACCAGTGGTTACAATGTTTACCTCTGTAGTGATCCATGGAACCAGTGGTTACAATGTTTACCTCTGTAGTGATCCATGGAACCAGTGATTACAATGTTTACTTCTGTAGTGATCCATGGAACCAGTGTTACAATGTTTACCTCTGTAGTGATCCATAGAACCAGTGGTTACAAGGTTTACCTCTGAAGTGATCCATGGAACCAGTGGTTACAATGTTTACCTCTGTAGTGATCCTTGGAACCAGTGGTTACAATGTTTACCTCTGTAGTGATCCATGGAACCAGTGGTTACAATGTTTACCTCTGTAGTGATCCTTGGAACCAGTGGTTACAATGTTTACATCAGTAGTGATCCCTGGTACCAGTGGTTACAATATGGTTACAATATTCACCTTTTTAGTGATCCTTGGAACCAGTGGTTACAAGGTTTACCTCTAGTGAGCCTTGGAACCAGTGGTTACAATGTTTACCTCTGTAGTGATCCATGGAACCAGTGGTTACAAGGTTTACCTCTGTAGTCAGCCTTGGAACCAGCGATTACAAGGTTTATCTCTGTAGTGATCCATGGATCCAGTGTTACAATGTTTAGCTCTGTAGTGATCCTTGGAACCAGTGTTACAATGTTTACCTGAGTAGTGAGACATGGAACCAGCGATTACAAGGTTTATCTCTGAAGTGGTCCATGGATTCAGTGTTACAATGTTTACCTCTGTAGTGATCCATGGAACCAGTGGTTACAAGGTTTACCTCTGTAGTCAGCCTTGGAACCAGCGATTACAAGGTTTATCTCTGTAGTGAGACTTGGAACCAGGATTACAAGGTTTATCTCTGTAGTAAGCCTTGGAACCAGTGGTTACAATGGAACCAGTGGTTACAAGGTTTATCTCTGTAGTAAGCCTTGGAACCAGTGGTTACAATGTTTACCCCTGTAGTGATCCATGGAACCAGTGATTACAAGGTTTACCTCTGTAGTGAGGCTGTAACCAGTGGTTACAAGGTTTTCCTCTGTAGTGAGCCTAGGAACTAGTGGATAAAAGGTTTCATTTTTATACATGTATTTACTCAGAGTGAACAGTAAACACATGTTAGTCAGCCTATTGATTGAAATTTTGTACAAGTCAAGTGTCTGGATTACAGTTTGTTAATTACTATTTGTGATAAAGCATTTAAATGATTAAACCTTCAGTATGAACGTATAAATGACTAAACTCGTGAAAATGGTAGCTACAAGTAATTGGGTGTTTTTATAACAAATCTGTTTAATTAGTTAATATAGATCTTGGTGGATTTTTACATTGAATCATTCTGTTTGTCTGTTTGCAAAATTTTTTCCTGTTTATAATTTAAATTTTAAGAAAAATTGAAGTTTTTTTCTTTCCCCATTTTTGTAATTTTTTATTTTTATGCCAAATTTAATAGAATTTATTCTTGGAATTGTTAATTTTTTTTTTGTTTTATCTATTTGATGTAAAGTGGGCTAAAGAAGTGACATTTTCTTATATCCTAATATATAATTGCATATAAACAATATTGGATTGACATTCAGTAAAAGCTCCTTTGTTGACTTTCCGAGGTTGTGTTAGGTGTTCTCTACTCAGAGCTAAATGTTTTTAAATTAAAAGGACTTCATAAGAAATACTTTATGTACTGGTAGAAAATATTTGCTGTACTGACATATTCCAAGTTTC
Organism: Limnoperna fortunei; assembly: GCA_944474755.1. NCBI lineage: Eukaryota > Metazoa > Mollusca > Bivalvia > Mytilida > Modiolidae > Limnoperna > Limnoperna fortunei. The sequence continues at coordinate 32,332,664 of OX104119.1, read as the reverse complement.
TTAGAAAATTCTGCATATTTAGAATAAAAAAGCACAAAACTTAACTTAACTATCTGTAAGTAAAACTGATAGCCAAAGGTTGATTTAATGATTAAAATAATAACTTTGAGTTGTATAGTAAGTTGTAAAAGATATATCCAGAATTAAATTGACTCCAAGAACTACATTGAAGGGTTTAAGTTCTTTCATTTGAATACCTGTCACATTTGCATGGCCAATGGCTATCCTTGGCCATGTCTATCCATGTTTGTAGAAGAGTCAGTGGCCTTGAAAGATATCAAAATCATTGAGGCATATGAGTGGGCAGTAATACATTGGTCAACAACTTTTGTGACTGATCTTTAAGGATCATCAAGTTATTATGTGTGAGTCACAGAACAATTTTAGTATAAAAAATCATTTGCTAAAAGTGTTTTTTAACTTGCTATTTAATATTGTGGAAGGTCATGAACTAGCTGTGGAAATATTTGATTGTTGTTAACTTTAGAAAAACTGTGTTTACAGTTTTTGATGGAATTATTTAAAATCAGAGAATAGTATATATTGCTTCCAGTGATATGGGATTTAATAAGCATAAGAATATAACTAACAACTTTTTACATAGGCATATAAAAAGAAATTTGCTTTATAGAACCAAATATTCCCTCAAGAGGTGACTTTATCTTAAATTTTGCTTACAAGACTATTTATAGTTTTTTCAGTAAATTATAGGAAAAATTCACATTTATGTCAGTGGTGCAAGTGAAAAAAACAATGCAATTTTTAACTGGATATTTGAAACTAATTCAAGAGAATTTATGGGCATGGCATTAATGAAGATGGCTATAAAGGAGGCATTTGTAATTTGTTTAATGCATTCTCTTCATGTTTGGAAAGGAGTATATACCAACCACTTGTGTGTATATGGTACAAAAGTTTCTGTTGTCAGCTGTCTGCTTTTTCAAGGATTTTTTTTACATTTTTGTTGCCAAAGTTCCACCTTTAGTTTTGGACCTTTAAAATTGAAGATTGATTTACAAACATAATTAAGCTGATGAAATTTGAATTGAGATTTGTTTTCTTGACTTTTAACATTATTTATCACTAACATCTGTCCGTGTCTTGTATTAGTTTTAAACTGAGATCATTTACAATTGTAAGAACTTCAGTTTTGAAAAATGGATCATTTCCCAGACAAACCATTGATGGGGAAGTGGTAAATTCCTACACTTTGTAACATTAAAGGAACAGAAGAAACATTTAATTATTTAAGTATGAGGGACATTAAATATGCTGATATGGTTAATAGACATAGAATAAAAAAGATAACGCTTCTAAACTTGGGATAGATGTGAGATACAGGGATTTATAGGTTTATATCTTCTACTGATGTGTTTTGTGGTCATTATCATATTTACACAAGCATTCAAGAGCATGTTCATCCAAAGAAATTGAAAACATAACAATTTACATAAAGAGTATACATGCATTAAAATATAGTACATGTCTACATACATACAACTACTATATAAAAAACTGCAGAACAAAAAAATCAAGTTTTGTCAATATATAAGGTTAATTAACTACAAGTCATCCTAGTGTGTGCTATTGGTGGCAGACATTTCACAGTTGGTGGGTGTCAAATTGGCATCATTTTTTACTGTTAGTGGCTTACAGATGTACATGTAGTGTGTCATGTGGCATCTTGTTTTACATATGGCTGCATATATAGGGTGTCAAGAGACATTTTGTTTTACCATTGGTGGCTGCACGTAGGGTGGCAAGTGGCTTTTTGTTTTACCATTGGTGGCTGCACGTAGGTTGGCAAGTGGCATTTTGTTTTGCTATAACTGACTAACAGATGTAAGGTGGCAGGTGGCATTTTGTTTTGCAATTACTGACTAACTGATGTAAGGTGTCAAGTGACTTATTGTTTTTACAGTTGTATATAATTATATTATATAATATAATTGCAGCAATTTAATACAATGTAGATCTTGTTGACGCATCAACTTTGAAACAACTTGACAGATTGCTTTGATATTTGGTAGGATTAATTGGTATGAAGTGTAGATGTGCATATCTCTACGGCATTTTGATATCTGTCAAATTTTGAAGAAGTTAAGGGGATTTGACAATTGCAGCAATATAATACAATGGTAGATCATTTGGGTACATCTTCATTGAACCGTTCAATGGATGCTCTAATATTTTATAGGATTAAGTGTTGTGATATGCAGATGTGGATACTTTACCACCATTTTGATTCATCATATTTTGTAGGAATTATTGGACCATTTTAGCAATATTAAACAATATTGAGAGCAAATCTTTTCAAGCACTTAACTAAAGTTTGCACTTTCTTATGAAGTTTATTTGTTGCTCAGCTCTTTCCCAAATACCAATTCATATAATTCTAGTATTACATGCTTATTATTATGTCCCATAACTAAATGTATCACAAGCAAAGTTTTGCTATTTTAGCTTCTCACACCTCTTAGGCAATTTGATACTGCAGGGGCAAGGGACATTCAGCAATGTGTAGCAATCTTGCCCATGTTTGTGGTTAAATGGCATCTTGTGTTATTGGTGGTGGGTTACAGATGAAGCAGGAATTAGTGTTTGGGGGCAATCATGTAAGAGATCTAGGACATTGCAAAGCAGTGAGGGTCAGGGGCAAAGCCCAGGAGGTTTTAGATATTGGAACCAATTTCAAACTATTTTTATTCAAGTTCTGCATATATTGTTTTACAATATTTGGTTGAAGTTGAGTTGTATCCCCCACAATGCTAAGCTTACGTGTGAATGGTGTAAAGAGGCATTTTGTTTTACTGTTAGTGTCTGAGAGATGAAGGGTGTCAATTTTGTTTTGAGCCCCACTAAAGGTCAGTTATTTAATGTTGTAGGATGGTGTTAGAGGTGAAATGAAATCTTGAAATAAATTTATTCAATATTGTAGAAAAACAGGAATGTATTTTGCAAAAATAAATAAGAATTGGAAGAGCAGAGTTAACAATCCATTTACAAGGAAGTCAATAATTAGTAGAATTCATCATACAGTCAACAATTATATACAGTTGGTGTTTTTATGAAATTCAAGGATGATGAATAGTTGACAGAAATATGAAGGGATGACAGCAATCCTTTACTTTCAGTTGCTAGTCACTTGGTTTTTCTTGCATATAGACATCGGCATAGTTAACTTTTGTAAGGTAATTTCTAACAAATCTTACCAATACATGTATCTAGATATAACTTGCTTTGTTAGCTGAAATCTAAACCTGTTCAGAAATGTTCTGTATATATCCTGGCTTAGACAATATGTAAAAATGGGAAAGTAAAAAAATAAATGTCATATATATGGTACTATGCTGTGGGTTGCTTACTTCTTTATAGGATAAAAGAATGCTGTCAGATGTGAAATGGCAAGAAGAAATTTCTGCTTTTTATGTCCCACCAACGAAAATCGTAGGACATATATTTCTGGTATGTTCATGTGTCCAATTGCCCATCCCAGTACTAGTACCTGAGGTTCAACCTTTGTGTTGAAGCTTTTTTGTTTATGGAGATGACTTCATGTAACTTGGTATATAGTTACATGATGAAATCTCCTCATTAGCAAAATTCTGTAGAGCTGTGTCCAATAGTTCACGCTTGAGAGAGCTTAGATAAAGGGGGGTGTTTACCAGTATTTGCCAAGCAGCATACATATCCCTGAGACACATTTTCTTGTATATATCCACTTTAAACTTTTCAGACTCATACCTGGCTAGATTTATGGTAAATGTACGTGTCACCTATGTCTTCCTTATTCTGGATTTCGTGGCCATCATTTGCTTGTTACCTTAATAATAATTCAAAGGGGGTTTCTACTGGTATGTTACTCTTTAAACTGCCTGTTCTATGTTAATTCTTATTTCTCTAATTTTGACGTAATATTTCAACCGCTTGACCTGTGTGGAAAAAATATTTCTCGTCACTAGTGAATTTGTTGTTCTCAGCATTTGATTGGTTAAAAATAATAACGTCACAATAAGAACTCATGACGTCATAAACAAAACACCTTCAATTTACCGGGTATTCACGTCATAAACGTAAAATTGGGGTTGGGAGAATTTTACTTCTTTTCGCAAATTTACTACTTTTTAAAATTAGAGAAACAGAATCTTACATTAGTACTCTTGGATTATCGGATTTCTCCAATCTCGATAGTTAAATTATGGATATTTAAGTCCTCGCCAAGGCTCGGACTTAAAATTCCATAATTTAACTATCTCGATTGGAGAAATCCGATAATTCACTCGTACCAATGCAAGATCCTATATTTATCATATTTGTGTTGGTAAATAACAATCTTTTTTGACATCTCTTTTGACTGTGCACAATACAAGGAACTAAACTTTACATGAAAAACTCATTTACCATGTACTGATGGAGTTAATGAATTGATGTTGACCTTCAATAAAACTTCCTCTACCTCGGACATCAGAAATTGATGTATGTCTTTAGGGGAGACATTCTATCAATCCTAATAAAAGAAATGACAGTTTTAGTTGAGTACATAAAATTATAAATTATATATAAATTTATACTCTGCCTGAAGTCAGTGTGAATTGCTTATTGTTGCTCTTAACTGATAAAATAAACACAATTTATATCCCCTGTTGTTTGACTTATATATAGTAAAAATGTAAGCTTATTGGAAAAGAATATTATATACCTGATTGTACAATAAATGGTTTCGAAGGTAGTGGGGTACAATGTCTGACCTCAAAGTAAATGGTTTAATCCGAAGGTAGTGGGGTACAATGTCTGACGCGAAAGTAGATGTAGATATTTCCAATCCATTGTTGGTTCTTTTTTAAACACTTAAGGTCAGGAATAGTTCATGACCTAATCCTGTCTTACCCCATGAGGGGAAGCATCATATGTTCTCCATCTTATTTTGCTCTAAGCTGGGTCGTGCCATTTTAAATTTCTAGGGATTATAACAAGCATTAGAGCTAAAAATAAGTGTCATGCATGGAACCATAATTTTTTATTGATAATATATAAACTTAGTTCTAAAAATAGATTTAATTAGGTTTAAATTTGTACTGTACAACATTTGTAAAATCAATATTGGCATATTTTAGATAAACCATTGTCTCAGACAGTTACCTATAATTCATCTTAACTAGTTATATAGTCACAGGTTTAGAAATAAAACAAGTTAAATATAATTTTAAACTTGTAGTAATGTAATCTAAAATGGAGCTGTATTGTTGCAACCATGTAGTTATACTTAAGGTTATTAATGATATATATACCAATAAAATAAAGCTTGGATGATAAAATGCATACCACATAAAGAGTGTATACACTAGTAGGCAGGACTTTTTTATTTCTACATGAAATAATGTCACCAAAGTTATGTTGCCAAGAGTATGTCTCTGACTATCATAATCCTGGCAGCTATTGGATGTTAAGATCTCTAATGTCCAACAAATTCAGCAGGAACCCTATGTACAAGTCATTGTGGGTAGAAACATGCATGTTTGAATATGGTTTTCTATTTAAAGTCATTACAACTATAAATCACAATCTATTTTTTATGTCTGTCTGTACATATTATATTATTCAAACATCTGTCTATCCTTTAGTCTGTCCTCCACATGTCTCCCTGTACCTTGAAAATGCCTTCACAGATTTTCTTTTCACTGAAAAACAGTTGTTAATTATGTTAGCCTCATGGTCTGTATACTTTGGTAAATTTCTGATAGAGTTATTGGACTTTGTTTGTGAAAAAAGTGGGAGGGGAAGGGGTATTTTTTTTATTTTCAGAATTTAACTCAAAAAAAGTTTTCATTAATGCTTCTTTTCAAGGTTTGAGGAACTGTTTGTTTTGATTGATAGATGTGAGCCACAAGGGGAGGGGGTGGGGACATTATAAAATGGGACCTAATCATATATTGAATTTTTGAACTAGACCTATTTATATTTTTATGCCCCTACGAGGACATGTCGGGGGGCATTAAGTTTTACTGATGTCCGACCGTCAGTCCATCTGTCCGTCCATATGTACGTCCTTACGAATTTCCGTCAAGCTTTTCTCAGAAACCATACATGAGAACAATTTGAAATTTAGCAGGGTGGTTCAGTATAACAAGTTGTACGTCCTAAGCAACTTTCAGACCTGTCGGACAACTACTTCCTGTTTGGGACATTTAGCAGGAGCATCTGTGTCCCAATTTGGACACATTCTTCGATTTTTTAAGATTGTACCATCCACATTGACACTACCAAGCAATACCTAAAATTTAAAGCAACATCTTGGGACATTAAATGTATTTGTTTTTTCTTTTAGAATTTATTCTTTCATGTAAATATTTCCTTTCTTGGCGGTACAATAACAAACAATTGCACCTCATTCTAACATCTGTGGGCATTCTTATCAACACATTAACACCTATCTATTATCACTGCATGACAAATTTTTATTGGTTTATTAAACAACATATAGGCATTTGGTTTATGTTCAAGTGATGTTAATAAAGCACTCGACCATATGGGTCATTTTAGATAGTGTTCAGACAGGTAATTTTCACATGGTGATTTTTCCCAGTATAACCTTTTTCCCATGTCTTTCTCTTTCTTTCTTTCTAACGCATCGGGTGTGCCCACCGCCTGAATGTGCGCCTGGAGAAATAATTAACAATTACCGAATTATATATTTTTCAATGAAAAGATCTAGAGCTACCTTTTCATATCTTGTGGAAAGGTAAAAGAGACCCACACACAGCCAGATTACCATATATGTACTAAGTTACCCCCTGTGATGTGAGCTTCTTTTCAGTTTTTGTAAAAGACTTTTTGTTTTTATAGGGTATGGCACTTTTTCCGACGCAGTCGGTATTATATTCACTTTTTACCCTTCAACCTCATGACACTTCACCTCTCGAAAAAGCAAGTCACGTGATCATAATTCTGTTTCTTCAAGTCAAAAACCAATTGGACAAGGGTTCGGAACAGGGCGGTTAATTGGACAGGGGTTCAGAACAGTTTTGTAAATTGGCAATTCACCTTTCAAATTGTGTACAATTATTATTAGATTTTACCGTCTGTTTGTTTATAAAATTATTTCATAGTGGAATTTAAGTATTAAGAATGACGGAGATGAGCTGCAATTTGTAAAATTTTATATCAAACAACTTATACAAAAATGTTAAATATTTTTTATTTGAAGTACAGCGCAAATTAAAACGCATATAAACACTCTGGATTTTGGCTAGCTTTTATGAAGTGTAAAAAAGACGAAGAGAAGAAATTTTAATTAATTTCTTTAATAAATACAAATCAACAATCATTTTATATACATGTTGATATTAAATCAAATGCATTATTATTGTTCTTTGGCGTCCGTCGTAGTACACACATAGATAGAGAGTTGTGGCTCTAATTGTAAAGTATACTTTGCTTTATTCAGTATATTTTAAACTATAAACATTTAATTAAAAAATTACTAATATTCAATTTGTATAACTGCTTTGGATCTCGCAGAAAAACTTCATTTCTATATCTCAGGCATTGGGTTTCAATACATAATAGCAATAAACATTTTGGAATACATGTACATGTACAACAAAGTACATGTAGTTGTATGTAAATTATCAATTTTAGGTTAACTGTATGCTTGGTAAATCTGTTAATATCGAAAACACATAAATAAAATAATCTGTGGGGTGGGGGGGTGGCACACATGTATAAATTAATAATTTCAAACTCGTTTCACATGAGACTAGTTTAAATTTATAGGTTCATGATTTCTTTCACGTAGTAATAGTTGTCCTTCAGTACTTCCAAAAAAAATTTCATCAAACATTTCTGGTCTATTGAAACGGGGAATTTGTATGACAATAATGTTGTTCAATGCATAACTCAATTTATATCTTTACTGCGTCGGTTATCGTTTTTAAAGATAGTACTTGTTTTTAAAACATGTTGGGGGGAGGGAGGGATGGTGGAGGGGTTTGTTTACATTATAGACTGTAACTAGAGAAAGCTTTCATCAGTTTACTATAAATTCTGGGGCATTGTTAATATTCATAGATGTGATTGTGTCTTATCCATGCAGATAGAAGTATGTCTTTATGCATCTATGAAGTATATTAGCTCTTGTCCCTATGTCTTCAGATGTACATATCATGGGATGATGCCACAGCTGTTGATCTTAAACTTGTACGAGATGCACTAAAAAACTGTCAAAAGAATCAGCCCTCAAACCAAGAAATATTTTGTCGCTAGTGGAGGAGCAAAATGTCTTACCCCAAGGGTTTGAGACAAATAAATTTTTGCTGTCTCACTTGGTATTGATTTTTTTCCTAGCTTGCAATTCATTTCTAGACACAAATTAACCATAAGCAGTGATATTGGAACAAAATGTAAAAAGTTCTGTAATATTTATACCAAACTATTTATCAGTTCTGAACTACTAAAATTCCACCCATACCTTTCTTAACTATTTATATTTTAATGTTATTAAGGTTTTATTTTATCTTAAGACACTTTATATCTCACATCATCTGGACATTCTTGTATAAATTTATGACAGTCATAAAATGGTATTACAACTGGCACACAAAAATGTGCTATATTTCTTGCAATTGGTGAGAATATTTGTTAGATATTACAGATCAATTTTGCTGGGGTAGATAGAAACATTTGTATTTGTCGAACATGTTCCTTCATTATTTACATATAGTAAGACAGTTGTGTTAGATTAAAGCTGATCATTCACTCCCAAAAATCCTCAATGGTCAGAGATGTTAAACATAAGAAACCTAATCTTATCTGATCTTAATATTAATTTAAGTCTACAGATTTCCATCTCAATTTTGGGGGTAGACTATCATCCTACATGAAAAATAATATTACTGGTGAACTAAATGATGTTATCAATCTTCAGGTCCCTGTACGATTTAGTCAGTAAGCCATTGAAGAGGTCATCTTCTGGTTGTTGCAGTTGATATATTTGGTCTGTTTGACCAGTTTATACCAAACAAACACTGGGTAGTAATGAGAATATAATAAGAGGTTACAAAAGCGCAATTATTTACAATGAATTTCCCATATGGTACCCCTGGCAATTAAGTTCATTTGTGCGAAAAACCTCAAAAATTTCCCCCCCCCCCCCCCCCCCCCCCCCGGAAAACAGTTTTTTGTGTAAATTGAAATGAAAAACTTCATTATTAACAAATAAAAAAGTATAGGTCATGCAGCAAAAATGACTGAAAATTTTGGTTGAAATAATGACATTTAATAGTTTAATAGTTTTAAGCTCAATTTTCAAGGCTCTTAAAAATTTCCGTCCAAATATCGAACATTTTCAATCAATAATGTTTATAATTTTTAATTTTGCTATTTTCAGAACTGCAACATCCAATCAGATGCCTCCGTGTATTTTCTTCTGCATACTATCTTGGGTTAAAAAATTTCCCGTTGTCATGTAAACAAATAATTGCGCAATTGTAACCTATAGGCAACATTGGAAGTGTCAGAATGAGCCAAAAATGTAATGGTATCATCCTTAGGCAATATCCAAATGTTTCCCAAAATAAATTAAAGTTATCTTCAAGGGTTGTTTGTTCGTTTGAATTTTCTGGAGGCTACCCTCTATCAAAATTAATCGCATTTTTCATCATGTTTTCCGACAATAATGTGTTGCTGCTTAGTAATATTCGAGTTATTGTACTTGTTTTCGGTCGTTATTTGTATATTTGGTACACGAGTCAATTCTGGGATAACTTTCTTCTTCAACATTTTTTCTCGAATAAATATCTGAAGGCCGAAAACGAATTTTTCGTAGAATCTGTGAAAACCCACATTTGTGAAACAGACTATAGCTAGCTATGATAATACTTGGTGAGTCCTATTTTATGTTCGTATGTCAGAAGCAGTCCCATTAAAGCCAACTGCATTCAAATTCAACAAAGGCGACGTCATTCATGGATACAACATACTAAAATGCTTAAAACTCCAAAAATTCAATTTGGCTGAAAAGAGGTCAAAACAAAAAAAGTCGGCTAAGAGACTTAAGCCTAGCATAAAATATGTGTTTTTGATGTCAAACGCTGCATTTGAATGTATTAAACAATTTCCCCCATAAACGTCAGCAACAATTTTTACCTAAAAGACCGCACAAACTCGTCATAGTAGCCCACCCTAGATTTCCTATGAAAAAATACGTATATTTTAGAAACAGACTTTAATTTTTTAACAAATCGTTATAAATAAACAATTTATACATAACTTGACATTCTGTGACGAATTCAAATTTTAGAATTTAAAATGGGTCAATAAATCAAGTATTCTGGAAGAAATCTCAGTTCCATATAGGTTACAAAAGCGCAATTATTTACAATGGATTTCCCATATGGTACCCCTGGCAATTAAGTTCAGATGCCTCCGTGTATTTTCTTCTGCATACTATCTTGGGTTAAAAAATTTCCCGTTGTCATGTAAACAAATAATTGCGCAATTGTAACCTATAGGCAACATTGGAAGTGTCAGAATGAGCCAAAAATGTAATGGTATCATCCTTAGGCAATATCCAAATGTTTCCCAAAATAAAATAAAGTTATCTTCAAGGGTTGTTTGTTCGTTTGAATTTTCTGGAGGCTACCCTCTATCAAAATTAATCACATTTTTCATCATGTTTTCCGACAATAATGTGTTGCTGCTTAGTAATATTCGAGTTATTGTACTTGTTTTCGGTCGTTATTTGTATATTTGGTACACGAGTCAATTCTGGGATAACTTTCTTCTTCAACATTTTTTCTCGAATAAAGATCTGAAGGCCAAAAACGAATTTTTCGTAGAATCTGTGAAAACCCACATTTGTGAAACAGACTATAGCTAGCTATGATAATACTTGGTGAGTCCTATTTTATGTTCGTATGTCAGAAGCAGTCCCATTAAAGCCAACTGCATTCAAATTCAACAAAGGCGACGTCATTCATGGATACAACATACTAAAATGCTTAAAACTCCAAAAATTCAATTTGGCTGAAAAGAGGTCAAAACAAAAAAAGTCGGCTAAGAGACTTAAGCCTAGCATAAAATATGTGTTTTTGATGTCAAACGCTGCATTTGAATGCATTAAACAATTTCCCCCATAAACGTCAGCAACAATTTTTACCTAAAAGACCGCACAAACTCGTCATAGTAGCCCACCCTAGATTTCCTATGAAAAAATACGTATATTTTAGAAACAGACTATAATTTTTTAACAAATCGTTATAAATAAACAATTTATACATAACTTGACATTCTGTGATGAATTCAAATTTTAGAATTTAAAATGGGTCAATAAATCAAGTATTCTGGAAGAAATCTCAGTTCCATATAGGTTACAAAAGCGCAATTATTTACAATGCATTTCCCATATGGTACCCCTGGCAATTAAGTTCATTTGTGCGAAAAACCTCAAAAATTTCCCCCCGGAAAACAGTTTTTTGTGTAAATTGAAATGAAAAACTTCATTATTAACAAATAAAAAAGTATAGGTCATGCAGCAAAAATGACTGAAAATTTTGGTTGAAATAATGACATTTAAATGGCACTGACACAATTTCTGACCTCCCTCTTTAATAGTTTTAAGCTCAATTTTCAAGGCTCTTAAAAATTTCCGTCCAAATATCGAACATTTTCAATCAATAATGTTTATAATTTTTAATTTTGCTATTTTCAGAACTGCAACATCCAATCAGATGCCTCCGTGTATTTTCTTCTGCATACTATCTTGGGTTAAAAAATTTCCCGTTGTCATGTAAACAAATATTTGCGCAATTGTAACCAAGAGCAATAATGGAGATCCAGTGGTTGGTCATTAAAACAATGGAACTTGAAGTTCTAGTCAGAGACATGGTATATAATGTCACATTCATGGCTTATGATTTATATTGGAACATGAATGGAATATTAATCCTAAGCCATGAATGTGACTATATGACCTCCACAATAACTATAATATTACATCTATTGCCTTTACATTCATTACAATAGGTCCTTTAACCAATGTTTGCTGTATAGGTCCTTTTCCAGAATTATTAATAACTTTATTAACGCAACACAAGACTACAAGTCATGGCGATACAATGACAAATCATAAAACAAATAAACATATATAAAGAAGTTATAACAATTTAATAAACTAAGATCTTACCTCAGTTCTAATGACTGTTCTATAAAAGACGATGCAGCCTTAATTTGTGTTGTTGTTGATGGGTTTAAGATGATATTTATTTTACTAAAATTGTCCAAACATTCAAAATTTTCATTATGATTATTAATATTTAAATAAAAATTACTTCTTATTAAGGCTTTCCACTTTCCGAGTGGAAAGACTTACTGTTATTAGTCTGTTTCTTATTATTCTTATTTTTTTCCGCCAAGTTTTGTTACCCCATTATAAATTTTGTTTCGCGACATGTCGTAAAGACATTTTGTACTATGGATGTATGAGACATTACGCATTCGCAGTTAACCCTGTCACACCGAACACTTTTTCTTTACGGAGTTATTTCCCCTGTTATAAAAAGCTTGTGTGCAGATAAACTTTGAAACCGTAAAAGATTTCGCAATGAAAGTTGTTGCAAAATGGTCAGCTATTGATTGCGACAATTTGTTACATATCGCGCAAAGTATTTTGACGACTCCTTGTAGGAGTTATTTCCCCTTATTTATTGGAAGTACATTTTGTACCATAGTAACTCATGAACCAGAGGTGACAGAGACTAGATATTTCACAGTTGGTCATCATTGACCTTGACCTTGAAAAAGGTCACAAGGTCAAAGCTCAAGGTCACATTCTAAATTTTGACATTGTGGTGTGTGCGATTCTCCTCCTGAACCATAAGAGCTACAGAAATAAATCTTTTACCAAAATGTAGACCATATTAAGGTCTTGAAAGGTCACTATAAATGATTTGACTTTTGAAAGCGTTATCTCCCCTAGACCATTAAAATGTATTGTGAATATCATTATATCCCTAAATCTCAGTAACTATAACAGATATATATATGAAACCTTATATCATTGGTCATCATTGACCTTGACCTTGAAAAGGGACACAAGGTCAAAGGTCAAGGTCACATTCTAAATTTTTACATTTTCTTGTCGCTATTTCTTTTAAACGGTAAAAGATAGGCTATAACTTGTAACGGATAAAATGTCGGCCTCATAATGGCGCAACTTTTTCCTATTTGGAAGAAAAGGATTTGACTTCATCTTATAGAGTTATCTCCCATTACAACAAGTGATATTTAGTTTTTCATTGATAACTTATGAACTATTGATAGTAGAGGCATGGGGTCTTTCACCAAAGACCATTATGACCTTAACCTTGAAACAGATACAAGGTCAAAGGTCAAGGTCATCTTATAAATTTTGGTATTTATGATAAATAGTCATATCTTCATAACTTTAAGATATATTGACATAGTGGATCTTCATTGTTGGTCCTTTTTTTACCCTCAGCTAGGTAAAGGTCACATTGTAAGAAGTCAAGGTCAAATCCTATTTTTTTGGAAATTCTGCTTTTTTGAGTATATAAAATGGTAAATAATAATAAATGATTTGTTTTAAAAGCATTAAATATGCAAATATCAAACACTTGGTAGTCAAGGTCATTTATCTCAATTAAAGTCCTATTTTATGACCTTTTTTATTTCGAAAGATATACGCATGGTTTTTCTTTCGTTTGTTTATTTTGAAAAGAAGATTCAATTTCCATAAAACCAAAGTCAAGGACATGGTCGTTCTTGCAATAAGTGGAAAGCCTCTCATTTGTTCGGTAGAACCAATGAACTTATATTATTTTCATTATGTTTACAGTTGAAGAAGAAATGTATTTCATCATCAATTTCATTACAAAGTTTACATATCTGAGAGAACGAGGGATATTTTGGTATCTTCCAAGCTCAATCATAAGTGAATTATCACTCATACGAAACTTTGCAATAAGTTGTCTTTTAAATTTATTTGGGTGATGTAGATATTTTTCACATTCAAATTCCTTATTTTTAATAATTTTATAAAGAAAAATTGTGTTTTCTTCTTTTAAATTTTCTATCATATCAGTAGACATGTTCTCATAGCAATTCAAAACTTTATTTTTAATGGTGTCTTTGCATTTTATTGTTTCATTTTTGTTATTAGCTCACCTGACCCGAAGGGTCATGTGAGCTATTGCCATCACTTGGCGTCCGTCGTCGTCGGTCGTCGTCGTTAACTTTTCTTCAAAAATCTTCTCCTCCAAAACCACCGAAGGGATTGCTTTGAAACTTTGCACACATCATCAGTAAAATGTCCTCTACCAAGTTTGCACAAATCATGGCCTCAGACCAACCAACATGGCCGCCATGGCTAAAAATAGAACAGGGGGGTCAAAATACAGTTTTTTGCTTATAGTTCAAAAAGTATCACAGATACAGGAACACTGAAGAGACCTTCCTTCTTCAGCATCCATTGGTTCAAAGTTGTATGATGACTCCTTGTAGGAGTTATTGCCCTTTAATTGTCAAAATTGATGATTTTTGCCATTTTTTCCTCAAAATCTTGAAAATTACTAGAACTAGAGAAAAAGTTAGCATTGCTTAATTGTTCTGCTCTATGAGGGCTACAAAAATGACTTAAGGGTCAAGATTGTCTGATTAACCGTTTAAGAGTTATTCCTTTTGAACTGTTTTTTTTAATCGGTTTTAATTGATTTTTAAAATCTTCTTCTCTGAAACAACTGAAAGTACTGCTTTGAAACCTTTGTACACATCATCCGTCAAATGTTCTCAACCAAATTTGCACCAACCATGGCTGCAGATTAACCAACATGGCCACCATCTAAAAATAGAATGGAGGGGGGGGGGGGGTAAAATACAGTTTTTGGCTTATATTTAAAAAAGTGTAACAGATACAGGAAAACCGAAGAGACATGCCTTCATCTGCATCAAAAGTTGTATGATGACTCCTTATAGGAGTTATTGCCCTTTAATTGTCGAAATTGATTATTTTTGACTCAAAATCTTAATTGAAAAGATTCTTTTAATAAAGGATTTATATCTTCATTGTCTAATCTAATTAGATAATTGAGAGATTGTATGAGAATAAATGACTCTATTGGAAGTCTTCCAAGATCAGCTCTTACTGCCAAGTTTGAGGAACTTTTTTTTGTCCCCAAAATATTTTTACAAAAGAAAAGATGTAGTTTTTCAATTGGTGTTTTATTAATAAAACCATAATGAATTTCATTTACATTAAGTGAATTACTGTTATTTTTGTCAGCTCTTATTTTAGCTCTGACAAATTTTAAAAAATAGTCCATAAATGTAATTTCTACATAATAAGTAAGAATGGGTTTAACCAAGTTATTGAATAAACTGCATGATGCTTTTATAGGTAATTGGGTATGGTCTGACGTATGATTTTTAATGGAAAAAAAAACTTTCTTTGCTTTATTGGTAAGGTCAATAGTAGTATGAATTAAATTTCCATTACTGCTCAAAATACAACCAAGATATTTATATTCATTAACATTTTCTAACTGAATATCTTTATATTTTTATAAAAGATTTTTTCTTCTTATCAGGATGACACTGAAAAATCAATGTTTTGGTTTTATTGGCATTTACAATTAATTGCCATTGATCACAATATGTAGAAAAATTATTTAGACTATAAAATCAAGAGGTCATCTGCAAATAAAAGGCTTCCAATCTTGGAATTAATAATTTTTAATGGCTTACTATTTTCTGTCTCAAACAGTTTATTCAAATCATTGATAAATATATTAAAGAGAGTGGGACTAATTGCATCCCATTGTCTTACTCCCTTAGTTGTTTCAAAATATCTAGAGAACATGTTTTGATATTTAAATGAATTAATGGTATTAATAAACTGATTTTTTAATACATAATACATGTTTTTCCCAACACCAAGTTTATTTAATTTATATATAAGACCATCTCTCCATATAGAATCAAATGCTTTTTGCAGATCTACAAAACAGGCATAAATTTTTCTCTTCTTCTGGTGAAGATACTTATTTATTAAAGATTTTAATATGTAAAGACTATCTGATGTTCTGTGATTTTTTCTAAATCCAAATTGAGAAACATTATATTGCGGTTGAATATAACTTGTCAACCTTTCATTCATGACTGCGCTAAAAACTTTAGAAAGGCAGCTCATGAGAGAAATACCTCTATAATTATTCAAATTTGATTTATCCCCCTTTTTGTGTAATGTAATAATGTATGACTTTTCCCAACTTTTAGGATAGCATCCAGTTTTTAGAATTAGATTAAAAAGCTTGGTATATGACTTCAAAGTGATGTCTTGACTGTATTTTAGAATTTCATTTAATATGCTATCTGGTCCACTAGATTTACCCATTTTGAGCTTTTTTAATACATTTTTTACCTCAGAGAAAGTAATAATTTTGTCTGTATGTTCATTATATTGAATGTTATCTTCTAGTTTTTTAACTTCTGACTCAATATATCGCTCAAAGTTTTTATCTTTATTTTCACAATGTCCTTGTAATTTAAAATGATTTTGTATGTAGTTTATCAAGGTCCTTATATATTTCTTCTTGTGGTTGGTCTTGTTTTATATCAGACATTTTCATTTCTTTTAGAATTTTCCAGTATTCTTGCTTATTATCTGAGAAAGAACTCTCTAATTTTCTATATAAATTTTGCTTAAAACTCCTTTTTTTCTGATTACATAGCTTTTTTAATTGTTTTAAAAGTGAAAAGTATTTTATTGTGTGATAAATAGCTAATGGATTTTTCTTAATCTCTCTCCCTAATGAGTTTATTGTATGTTTAAGATCTACAATACTTTGATCAGACCATGTCTGTTTTTAAGCTCACCTGACCGGAAGGGTCATGTGAGCTATTGCAATAACTTGGCGTCCGTCGTCGTCGTCATCGTCGACGTCGTTAACTTTTCTTTAAAAATCTTCTCCAAAACCACTGAAGGACTGCTTTGAAACTTTGCACACATCATCAGTAAAATGTCTTCTGCCAAGTTTGCTCAAATCATGGCCTCAGACCAACCAACATGGCCGCCATGGCTTAAAATAGAACAGGGGGGTCAAAATACAGTTTTTGGCTTATAGTTCAAAAAGTATAACAGATACAGGAAAACCGAAGAGGCTTTCCTTCTTCAGCATCAAAAGCTCTACAAAACACTCCATTGGGTCAAAAGTTGTATAATGACCCCTTATAGGAGTTATTGCCCTTTAATTGTCGAAATTGATCATTTTTGCCATTTTTGCCTCAAAATCTTGAAAATTATTAGAACTAGAGAAAAAATTTAGCATTGCTTAATTGTTCTGCTCTATGAGGGCTACTAAATTGTCTTTAGAGTCAAGATTGTCTGATTAACCGTTTAAGAGTTATTCCCCTTGAACTGTTTATTGTAATTGTTTTTAATTGATTTTTTAAAATCTTCTCCTCTGAAACCATTGAAAGTACGGCTTTGAAACTTTGTACACATCATCCGTCAAATGTCCTCAACCAAGTTTCCATCAACCATGGCTGCAGATTAACCAACATGGCGGCCATGGCTAAAAATAGAATGGAGGGGGGGGGGGGGGAAATACAGTTGTTGGCTTTCATTTAAAAACTTGTAACAGATACAGGAAAACCGAAGAGACATGCCTTCATCTGCATCAAAAGCTCTCCCAAACACTCCATTGGGTTGAAGTTGTATGAGTACTCCTTATAGGAGTTATTGCCCTTTAATTGTCAAAATTGATTATTTTTGACATTTTTGCCTCAAAATCTTAAAAATTATTAGAATCAGAGAAAAAGTTAGCATTGCTAATCATTCTCCTTGAACATTTTTTTAATCAATTTTACTTGATTTTAAACAATCTTCTCCTCTTTAACCCATTAAAGGACTGCTTTGAAACATTGCACACATCATCTTTAGGACGTCCTCTACCTAAATTGTGCAAATCATGACACCTGACTACCTACATAGCTACGTTGGCTTAAAATAGAAAATGGGGGGGGGGGGAATCAAGAGAGTTTTCAACTGATAGTTAAAAGAGTATAACAGGTACAGCAAATTTGAAGTGAACCTCCCTTCTCCCTCTAAGCATCAAAAGCTCCTCCTTATAGGAATTATTTCCCTTAAAAGGTCAAAATTATTGACTTTTGCAGAAGTGTTGGGCAATTCCTTATAGCAAAGAAAAGCTGGATAAAAAAGGGTTGTTTGGTTTCAGGTTCAGGTGAGAGATACAGGCTCCTGGGATCCTCTAGTTTTGTTTTTTCTTTTTTGATTTATTTTTTCTTTTACATGTAACTTTACAAGAGTGATCAGCCATTTTGTTTAATATATTTGTAAATGTAAAAGTTGCCTCATCAACACCATTTTAGAAATCTTTTCACATCATTATCTCCTGTCACAACACAGAGCAGGACAACAGAGAAATGACACGTCCAACTCGTGTTCTCATGTCTGCATTTCTCAAAAGGTTTTCATGGATGTATTAATCAAATGCTTATCTTGAACAAGTTTGAAATTAGCACAGATGAATCTCTTTTATACCAGCTCTTGACAATAGTCAGGGGTGGGGGGGGGTATATAGTAATACTCATGTCATGCTAGAGGAAATCTGTCAAGGTCACAGTCAACAAAAAGCGTTTTACAAATAAATTTTTTTAAATTTTAGCAGGGGTATCAGTGATGCCTGATTGACTTTTTTTAGTTTTTAAACTGTTCCATTGGCACGGAAATGTCTGACAATTTATCCTGTAAGCCCTCTCAGAAATACATGTTTTTATACCCCCCGCTTGAAAAGCGGGGGGTATATAGTATTCATGGTGTCCGTCCGTCCGTCCTTCCGTCCGTCCGTCCGTCCGTTACACTTTCTATTATTTGCAACTCCTCCTACACCACTGAAAGGAATTTGATGAAACTTACACAGAATCTTTGTCTCATAGTGCCATTGTGCAGGAGATATTTAACATTTTGATCGGAATGATATTTGGGGTTTCCCATAGAAAAACATGGACTTTGTCATTGACCTAAGGGGGTCCCTATCTCTTATGTGCAACTCCTCCTACACCACTGAATGGAATTTAATGAAACTTACACAGAATCCTTGTCACATAGTGCCATTGTGCAGGAGATATTAAACATTTTGATCGGATCGATATTTGGGGTTTCCCATAGAAAAACATGGACATTGTCATTGACCCTAGGGGGGTCCTCATCTCTTATGTGCAACTCCTCC
Source organism: Limnoperna fortunei (assembly GCA_944474755.1). Taxonomy (NCBI): domain Eukaryota; kingdom Metazoa; phylum Mollusca; class Bivalvia; order Mytilida; family Modiolidae; genus Limnoperna; species Limnoperna fortunei. Next base: position 32,313,402 of record OX104119.1, on the reverse strand, counting down.
TACACCACTGAATGGAATTTGTTGAAACTTACACAGAATCCTTGTCACATAGTGCCATTGTGCAGGAGATATTAAACATTTTGATTGGATCGATATTTGGGGTTTCACATAGAAAAACATGGACATTGTCATTGACCTAAAGGGGTCCTCATGTCTTATGTGCAACTCCTCCTACACCACTAAATGGAATTTGTTGAAACTTACACAGAATCCTTGTCACATAGTGCCATTGTGCAGGAGATATTTATTATTTTGATCGGAATGATATTTGGGGTTTCCCATAGAACAACACGGACTGTCATTGACATAAGGGGATACCCATTTCTTATGTGCGACTCCTCCTACACCACTAAATGGAATTTGATGAAACTTACACAGAATGTTGTCACATATTGCCATTGTGCACTAGATATATAACATTTCGATTGTAATGATATTTGGGGTTTCCCATAGAAAAACATGGAGTTTGTAATGGACATAATGGGATACCCATCTTTTATTTGCAATTCCTCCTACACCACTGAATGGAATTTGTTGAAACTTATACAGAATCTTGGTCACATATTGCCATTGTGAATTGGATATTACACATTTTGATCAGAATATTATTGGAGGTTTGCCATAGAAAAACATGGACTTTGTCATTGACATAGGGGATGCCATTCTTTGGGGGATTGGGGAGGGTTACATGTATTATCTGCAATTTCGCCTTCACGTTTAACTGGATAAAGTTTCAATTTCATAATTAAGAACACCTGAATTTTCAAAGTAATTGTGAAGCGGGGGGTATCAATGGTGAGCATTGCTTACAGGTGTTTTTACTCTAGTTTTCAGGTTGTTTTATGAAATTTAAATAATAAAAAATATTTATATCAGTTCAAAAATCTGCATCAATCACATCATAACATTTTAAGCAAAACAAAAACCACTATAGGAAGGAAAAGGGCAATAGGATGGACAGACACAGACGTCCATTCCTATGAAAGCAGGCACTGTCAACATCAATTATTATGTATTTTTTATCACCACAATCATGTTCACGCTCACATAAAACAGTGCGTATTTAAAAAATAATAATTTAAATGTTAAAGAAAAATCTCCTATTTAATTAAAATTCATCATGCAGAAGGTAGTTGCTCAATAACTCGAACAGTTGTTGTGAGATCTTCATGAAATTGGGGAAAATATTTATGGACATAATATTTTGACCAAGTTCGAAAACCAGCCAAATCACTTCAGCCACTTCAGAGTTAGGGCTCTTAATTTATACAAAAAATGTATAAATTATTTTATGCTTTCCGCTCTCTCAAACAGTTGTTGTACCATCTTCTTGAGGAAAATGTTTATGGGCATAATATCTCGACCAAGATTAATTACTAGCCAAATTGCTTCAGCCACTCAGTGTTATGGTCCTTGTATACAAAAAATGGCAATTTTTTTATGGACGTATTTTGTAGCACTTTGGCACTAATGTTTATTCTAATCAGATATTAAAAATAGCTATTGGTCCTGGACATCAATATGCTGTAGATACTGTTACCACATTGCTATTGGTCATTCAATATGCAGTAGATACTGTTACCAGATTGCTATTGGTCATTGACATCAATATGCTGTAGATACTGTTAATTCATTGCTATTGGTCCTTGACATTAATGCTTAGATACTGTTACCTCATTGCTATTGGTCTTTGACATTAATGCTTAGATACTGTTACCTCATTGCTATTGGTCCTTGACATTAATGCTTAGATACTGTTACCTCATTGCTATTGGTCCTTGACATCAATGCTGAAGATACTGTTACCTCATTGCTATTGGTCCTTGACATCAATGCTGTAGATACTGTTACCTCATTGCTATTGGTCCTTGACATTAATGCTTAGATACTGTTACCTCATTCTATTGGTCCTTGACATTAATGCTGTAGATACTGTTACCTCCTTGCTATTTGTCCTTGACATCAATGCTGTAGATACTGTTACCTCATTGCTATTGGTCCTTGACATTAATGCTTAGATACTGTTACCTCATTGCTATTGGTCCTTGACATTAATGCTTAGATACTGTTGCCTCATTGCTATTGGTTCTTGACATCAATGCTGTAGATACTGTTACCTCATTGCTATTGGTCCTTGACATTAATGCTTAGATACTGTTACCTCATTGCTATTGGTCCTTGACATCAATGCTGTAGATATTGTAACCTCATTGCTATTGGTCCTTGACATCAATGCTGTAGATACTGTTACCTCATTGCTATTGGTCCTTGACATTAATGCTTAGATACTGTTACCTCATTGCTATTGGTCCTTGACATTAATGCTTAGATACTGTTACCTCATTGCTATTGGTCCTTGACATCAATGCTGTAGATACTGTTACCTCATTGCTACTGGTCCTTGACATTAATGCTTAGATACTGTTACCTCATTGCTATTGGTCCTTGACATTAATGCTTAGATACTGTTACCTCATTGCTATTGGTCCTTGACATCAATGCTGTAGATACTGTTACCTCATTGCTATTGGTCCTTGACATCAATGCTGTAGATACTGTAACCTCATTGCTATTGGTCCTTGACATCAATGCTGTAGATACTGTTACCTCATTGCTATTGGTTCTTGACATTAATGCTTAGATACTGTTACCTCATTGCTATTGGTCCTTGACATTAATGCTTAGATACTGTTACCTCATTGCTATTGGTCCTTGACATCAATGCTGTAGATACTGTTACCTCATGGTCCTTGACATTAATGCTTAGATACTGTTACCTCATTGCTATTGGTCCTTGACATTAATGCTTAGATACTGTTACCTCATTGCTATTGGTCCTTGACATCAATGCTGTAGATACTGTTACCTCATTGCTATTGGTCCTTGACATCAATGCTGTAGATACTGTAACCTCATTGCTATTGGTCCTTGACATCAATGCTGTAGATACTGTTACCTCATTGCTATTGGTCGTTCACATCAATGCTGTAGATACTGTTACCTCATTGCTATTGGTCCTTGACATTAATGCTTAGATACTGTTACCCCAGTGTTATTAGCCCTTGACCTCAATGTGTTTGCTTGCACATAATTATTGTAGGTCTTTTCACATTATCTAATGTTTTTGTCAAAGCAGTCTTAGTTGGGATTTTAAGATTTAACTGTAGGCACACTTATGTGATTTCCAAAAAGTTTAAATATTCTTTCAAATTTTTTTTGTTAAAGTGTGACCTCATCTTGAACTCTTGAGTGAGTCTTGTTTGTTTTACTATTTAAACAGTTCTAAAAAAACATCCTGTCAAACCGTTGATAAGTGTCAGTAACAGAGCAGACTTTTAAAAGGTGTTTATTTAACAAAGGTGTAAATAGAAGGCTCCTGTGAAATTCATGTTGCCGTTGGTCAAATAAACCTAGTTATACTAGCAGATTTTTTTCATATTTTACCAATATGGATTCCTATTTAAATGACCCTATGACAATATGTCTGTCCATTCTTTCTGTCTGTCAATTAGTGGATAGTGAAGGGGCTAATAGGGAACAATCTTACAGTTTGATTGGATGTATTGCTCCGATTGGTCATTCAACTTTTGGTCAGTGAAATCGACCAATTTATAATTTAAATTTTGTTTCACTCACAAATATTAGAAGTAAAGTAATAATGTCAACAATTATTTTCCATTTCATATGCATTTACAAATTGATTGATTTTCAATGAGTAAAAACAACTTTTGTACCACAAAATAAACAGAATTCTTTTTAACATTGATAGACTAAGCATAACATATTAATAAATTATAAAATTTAGAATATTTAAAATGTTATAATTTATATGAAATTGGCATAGTTTTCTGTCACATTTAAAAAAATACAAATAAAACTGAAATGATACTAGTCTTTAGCCACATTTGTAATCGTTTGAAGGCAGATAGGTTTCACACTATTTGAACAATATATTAATTAATATGATGTGGTAGTACATGTCAATATGTCCCTCATGTGTACCCTACATGAAAAATTAATACAGGGAGGTATAATCTCTGCTGGTTATAATTTTGAAGACATTTTCCTGAGTTAATTTCAACTAAATGCTAGAAGTAAATATTACTTTTCAAACTAAAAAAAATCAAAGATTCTTAAGATCCACATGTTTATAATTTAATATTACATATGGTTTATGATTCTTACATTTTCATTGGATTATTTAGTCACGTGGTCCCCCAAAATATTCTTGTATATATTCTATTTCTAAAGCATATTTAAGGCTTGTTACTATTTTTAAAGCATATTTAAGGTATGTTACTATTTATAAAGCATATGTAAGGCTTGTTTCTAAAAATAGATCCGGATATGTTACTATTTATAAAGCATATTTAAGGCTTGTTTCTAAAAATAGATCCGGATATACTCTTCCGACTCATTATTCTAAATTTAAATGAAATTTGACGTATTCCCCCAAAATCAATAGGCTTCTTACCAAACTGATATATGACAATATCCCAAAGTTTCATTCAAATCAGATGTAAACTTTTTGAGTTATTGTCCAGAAACAACTTTTTTGTTAAAATTTCCAACGTTTTTCGTGGACTGTGACCTTGAAATTTGACGGATTTCCCCCAAAATCAATAGGCTTCTTACCAACCTGATATATAACAATATCCCAAAGTTTCATTCAAATTGGATGTAAACTTTTTGAATTATCATCCGGAAACCAAATGTGGACGGACGAACGGACGGACGGAAGGATGGACGGACGGACATGAGGACCACTATATACCCCCGACTCTGTCGAGCGGGGGTATAATAAACAAAGAAAAATTCATATGTAATGTAACAATTAAGGACTTTTTACTCTGTCAATACGTAGTTATATGGACCTGTAGAAAAATATTGACCTCGGACTTCGTCCTCGGTCAATATTTTCTCCACGGTCCATATAACTACGTATTGACCTCGTAAAAAGTCCATATTTGATAAATATTACTCAGCCTGAAATCAAAATACATAGATTAGCGAGACATGCATTGAAGTCAATATGTTAAATACAATTCCTACAATCTATAGTAAAAGGCATGAATTTTTATACCTGGATTTATTTAGAAATAAATATATTCCCGATAAAATATATAACATAGTTCTGTAATACTGTCATATTTAACATTAAACAATTGCTTTGTTATACATCGCTTATTTAAAAAGATTATTAGTTCATGTTCTTAAAATATATTTGTATTAAACTTTTTAATGAAAAATCGTATGGAAACAAACAACAAGAGATGAAAAACTAGAGTAAAAACACCTGTGAGCAATGCTCACCATTGATACCCCCCGCTTCACAATTACTTTGAAAATTCAGGTGTTCTTAATTATGAAATTGAAACTTTATCTAGTTAAACGTGAAGGCGAAATTGCAGATAATACATGTAACCCTCCCCAATCCCCCATAGAATGGCATCCCCTATGTCAATGACAAAGTCCATGTTTTTCTATGGCAAACCTCCAATAATATTCTGATAAAAATGTTTAATATCCAATGCACAATGGCAATATGTGACCAAGATTCTGTATAAGTTTCAACAAATTCCATTCAGTGGTGTAGGAGGAATTGTAAATAAAAGATGGGTATCCCATTATGTCCATTACAAACTCCATGTTTTTCTATGGGAAACCCCAAATATCATTCCAATCAAAATGTTAAATATCTCCTGCACAATGGCACTATGTGACATGGATTCTGTGTAAGTTTCAACAAATTCAATTCAGTGGTGTAGGAATGAGTTGCACATAAGAGATGGGTATCCCTTATGTCCATGACAAAGTCCATGTTTTTCTATGGGAAACCCCAAATATCATTCCAATCGAAATGTTATATATCTAGTGCACAGTGGCAATATGTGACAACATTCTGTGTAAGTTTCATCAAATTCCATTTAGTGGTGTAGAAGGAGTCGCACATAAGAAATGGGTATCCCCTTTTGTCAATGACAGTCCATGTTGTTCTATGGGAAACCCCAAATATCATTCCGATCAAAATAATAAATATCTCCTGCACAATGGCACTATGTGACAAGGATTCTGTTTAAGTTTCAACAAATTCCATTCAGTGGTGTAGGAGGAGTTGCACATAAGAGATGAGGACCCCCTTAGGTCAATGACAATGTCCATGTTTTTCTATGGGAAACCCCAAATATCGATCCGATCAAAATGTTTAATATCTCCTGCACAATGGCACTATGTGACAAGGATGCTGTGTAAGTTTCTTTAAATTCCATTCAGTGGTGTAGGAGGAGTTGCACATAAGAGATGAGGCCCCCTTTAGGTCAATGACAATGTCCATGTTTTTCTATGGGAAACCCCAAATATCGATCTGATCAAAATGTTTAATATCTCCTGCACAATGGCACTATGTGACAAGCATTCTGTGTAAGTTTCATTAAATTCCATTCAGTGGTGTAGGAGGAGTTGCACATAAGAGATAGGGACCCCCTTAGGTCAATGACAAAGTCCATGTTTTTCTATGGGAAACCCCAAATATCATTCCGATCAAAATGTTAAATATCTCCTGCACAATGGCACTATGAGACAAAGATTCTGTGTAAGTTTCATCAAATTCCTTTCAGTGGTGTAGGAGGAGTTGCAAATAATAGAAAGTGTAACGGACGGACGGACGGACGGACGGACGGAAGGACGGACGGACACCATGAACACTATATACCCCCCGCTTTTCAAGCGGGGGGTATAATAATAATAAAGGACATTTACAAATCTGGATATAGACAATTTTATACATGGCAAAAGTAAAAAGAAAGAACACGAAAAAACAGAAAGTGAGCAACACAAAGCCCCAAAAAACCATGGGTGCACTCAGGTGCTCCATACAAGTTAGCAGTGCCGGCGTCTAACTTAACACCCGTCCAGTTACTTATGCAATTGTCATGTTTATGAATGGCAAAGTCTACCTATGGCTCAACAAAAATGTCCAGTCAGATTTCAGATTTTGAGATAAATTTCCCATAATGATCAATTAAGTGATTGGGATGACCATACAACTTCTTAAGGGATAACATCAACCTAGGTACAACAAACCCTTGTTTGAGTAGTTTAGTAGAAAATAAGAATACCTATTGCTGGGCCAAGAATAATGTATAAGCTGTGAAAGGTACACACCATATGCTGGAGCTGCTGGAATGTTGTTGTCGATGAATGGGAAGTCAACAATTGGAAAGTTTAATTGATCACATTTGATGCAGAGTTTAGTTTGTAGGTTTTTCAGAGTCTTTTTCTAGAAGTAGGTCTACGTAAGAGACCCATCTAAGTGTATTGGTGTCTTTAAAATTTTAATTTGATATGTAAGTATATATTGCAATATTCACTGTTACATCTTTTTATGGTTAATTCATTTTTATATCCTGTCACATTTGGATATGAGTGTGTGTCTGCCTGGTCGTCCATTTGTCTATGTGTCCAGTCTGTATATTTTTCAATGTCCTCCAAATAATAACTTGAAAATGCATCAATGGATTTAATGTAAACTTTCAACAGCCATTCAGATGGCCTGCATGACCTTTTATTAGTTAAATGAAAAGGAATCTGAAACCAATTAGCTAAAGTGTACCAAACTTTACTGAAATACATAACAGATAGTCCATTTTAGAATTGGGTATAAAAACCAGCAAACTATGTAATTAGTGCACCATGACCTGTGGTTTTTTTTTTAAATCTAAAAATTATTAATATGATTTTTATGAATGTGTGTTTATTAGACGTCTCATTGAAGGAGCTTTTGATGCAGTGTATTTACTTTTATTTCTGTATGTTTCAGCTTCACCTTTGCTTCCAAGATATTTCATACTGGCACAGTATAACACAGAGAACTTTGGTGTTCCAGAATGATGACAAGATCCATAACTCCTGCTGACTTGTTCAAATCTATCAAACAGCAATGCATGGCCAACACTATGAAACCTTTCTAGGATCAGGCCATTATTCTACAGCCATGGGTAAATGTAAGTAAATAAGGTCAGTTACTGGTGTCATACAATAATGTGTTACTGTCAGGGTTTTTATACCCCCCCCCCCCCCCCCCGCAAACTAGTTTGGGGGGTATATAGGAATCCCCCTATCTGTCTGTCCGTCTGTCTGTCTGTCTGTCTGTCTGTCTGTCTGTCTGTCTGTCCACATCCCTTGTAAGCGCTTCTCCTCCTAAACCACTTGACAGATTTTGATGAAACTTTACATGAAGGAAGTACATCATATGTAGATGTGCATGAAGAATTTTCGTCGCTGTTGGATATTATTCAGGGGAGATAATTGGACTTGAAGCGAAGCGGGGGGTATCCCTTTGTGAGCATGCTCACAGTCCACACTTGTTTTACTTGGTATTATGAAAATCTTCAATAAATTTTCCCCATTTTTTCAGATTTTTTTAATATTTTCCCATTTATCAGCAAATATGACCAAAAAAATACATTTACCTTGTCTTCCCTTTCAGTTTTTGACACAGATGCTAAACTTTTACCAACTACACTTTCAACCAATCCCCATTTGTTATGGCACATCTCATTTTTTAAGGCACCTGCTTTGCAACTCTGCACTTTTAGACTTTTGTAATTTTTGTCTCGCCTGCGACGAAAGTCGCTGGAGGCGAGACATATGTATGGGAATCTGGCGGCGGCGGCGGCGTAAACACTTGACATCTTGCTTCATATATTTGTAAGCCCAAGCCCTAGGTCCATCAAATTTGGTCCAGAGGTAGCTTATGATGAGTACTTGCCAGTCAGTCACCTGTCACCTGACCTTGACCTCAATTTCACGGTCCAGCGACTACGTTAAAGTTTTTGGGTTACGACAGTTCCTCTGTAACTACGCATGGTAGGATGACAATATTTGGTGTATAGGTTGCTGATGACTAGTACATGACTGTCTGGTAGGTGTCACCTGACCTTTACCTCAATTTCACGGTCCAGCGACTACGTTAAAGTTTTTGGGTTAAGACAGTTCCTCTGTAACTACGCATGGTAGGATGACAATATTTGGTGTATAGGTTGCTGATGACTAGTACATGACTGTCTGGTAGGTGTCACCTGACCTTTACCTCAATTTCACGGTCCAGCGACTACGTTAAAGTTTTTGGGTTACGACAGTTCCTCTGTAACCACGCATGGTAGGATGACAATATTTGGTATACAGGTTGCTGATGACTAGTACTGGTATGTGTCACCTGACCTTGACCTCAATTTCATGGTCCAGTGACTACGTTAAAGTTTTTGGGTTACGACAGTTCCTCTGTAACTACGCATGGTAGGATGACAATATTTGATGTATAGGTTGCTGATGACTAGTACATGACTGTTTGGTAGGTGTCACCTGACCTTGACCTCAATTTCACGGTCCAGTGACAACGTTGAAGTTTTTGGGTTACAACAGTTCCTCTGTAACTATGCATGGTAGGATGACAATATTTGGTGTATAGGTTGCTGAAGACTAGTACATGACTGTCTGGTAGGTGTCACCTGACCTTGACCTCAATTTCACGGTCCAGCGACTACGTTAAAGTTTTTGGGTTACGATAGTTTGTCTGTAACTATGGATGATAGGATGACAATATTTGGTATATAGGTTGCTGATGAATAGTACATGACTGTCTGGTAGGTTCCACCTGACCTTGACCTCAATTTCACGGTCCAGCGACTACGTTAAAGTTTTTGGGTTACGGCTGTTCCCCTGTAACTATGCATAGTATGGTGACAATATTTCGTATACAGGCCGCTGCTGATATTTAATGCTATTTCCGTAATGCTTATGACGAAATTTATTTTCGTTACTGATGCGGAATGCAGGCGAGACGTTTTTCTGTGTCCACACTTGTTTAATATCTGACAATAATAATATGTAAAAAGATGTCATGGATCTTGTATTTTAGGAAAAGTGTGTATTATACTGTAAAACATCTGTAACTCAGATGGCTCCAACACCATGGATTTCTCAAACTTTAAGTCCTGTCATTGAATTCTAACTGTGTTTTGTTTAAAATAAAACTCACAGGTTTTTCAAACACCAATTCTAGAAAACTTGAACTAATTTAAAGGTCCCTTTGATAGTAAATCATGCAAGTCATCATCAGTAACTGGTTTGTAAGGTGTGAAGCAATTAGCTTCAGGTACAAAGGATGTGGCATGTATGTCAGTTATAATATAATGGCAGATAATATTTATGTATGTCCTGACTGGTGATTAGTTTAAAAAGGCGTTAATTGTTTTTCTAATTAAAATATTAACTGTACAAAGTAGATTATAAAATCAAAATGAAAACATTCTAATTGGAAATCAACCATGAAGTTTGTTGACAAATGTGGTTTAATTGATATTAAAAGACAATTGTAAAAGATAAATGTGTTGCCCATGAATACTGTTAAGTTTTTACACTTTATCTGTGATGGCTGATATACTGTTTTGCAAAATCAAGGGAAGTAATTGATGTAGAAATTAAACAAATCACAACTATTACACCTTAAACAACTTTATTCATAACAAAAATCATGAAACAAGAAACATTTAAACAAACTTATCCCCCTCATGTTGATTTTTGTAACTGTTAGTTGTTATTAAATGTTATTCTGTATGATTATTGTTATAAAACAAATGAGACCCACAATGATCTCCCTCTCAACTACTTACTAGCCATAACTATATTTTAACTGTCTGAACCGTTTTGGTCACCAACTGCAGGAAAATAGCTATGTTGTGCACTGCAAGTTGTTTTTATAGCATTTCAAAATATAAAAGTATCAGGAATCATTTAGGAGCCATAATAAGACAAACTATTTTCTAAAATTAATTCCTAGTTCAAGTCTTAAATTTTTAGCAGATGCAAAGATACAAATGTATTTATTACTTTGTTGGTAAATGGTCATTTCTGATTGTTGATCAAATGTAACTTTTAAAACAATTAGTTTGCCAATAGACCCATCAGCAGGGGTGCTTGACTCTGGCCTGACTTTATAGGATACTTAGCATTGTTTCATTGGAATTATGTCTGCATATAATAAGCCTTGTTTTTATGTGCACCCCATGGCATGATAAGTACTTTTTATGATATAGCCTGATGAGCCTCTGGTTATTTTCATGTAATTTATATTATAATACTGTATGTTACAGTTTAGTTAGATTGACCTAAAACATACAGTATTTGTTAATAATATCAGTACTGTGATCATAAACTGTGTGTATTGACTTAAACAGGTCTTGGTAAGGTCAGTGTATATAAATGTACTTGTTATTGCTTGAAAGGTCATAACAAGCCACACTGGACACCAATGATTCAACCTTAACTCACATGGTACAGGTGATCTCTAGATTATATTATCAACAATATGTTTGGATGTGACATTTGAATACTATATATATTTTGGTTTAAATTGAAATGTTTAAATAAAGGTAGATCAATGGTCAATAACTGCTGTAACCAGGTAGCCAACAGGTCTTATAGACAGTTCAGATATTATTTAATTGGTGTGGTCTCTGTTTACCTATCTAATCATGCAAAGTAATAATTTGAACCATTAAGTAAAGAAGCTTGTATATGGAGATAAATGTAGAACAGGGCAGGTTATGATTACATCTGTGTTGATAATTTTCCTTCTCCCATATTCATAACTATGTTCCATATTGTCAAACTTATGTTTATTATTTTACTCATGACTGTATATATAATTTGTCATGTCTTGTTTGTGTTGGTTTTGACCAAATTAAATAAACAAAAATTTTGTTCTTTTCTGTTGTACAATCTACATCTACCAGAAATGAAGTGAAGCAAAAAGTATATAATATAGGGTGGCAGAGCAAAGTGTATTATACAGGGTGGCAGGGCAAAGTGTATAATACAGGGTGGCAGGGCAAGGTGTATAATACAGGGTGGCAAGGCAGTGTATAATACAGAGTGGCAAGGCAAAGTGTATAATACAGAGTGGCAAGGCAAAGTGTATAATACTCAGTGGTGGATCCAGGGGGAGGCGTAGCGGCGTACGCCCCAACCTTTAAAAAAAAAGAAAGGAAAAAAGAGAGAACAGGGAGGGTAACAACCAGCGCCAAAGGCAAAAATGTAATCCCAGCTTGTCCTCGCCATACCGTAAATTAATGCATTAACGGTACTAATTTGTTTATTATGATATCTCTGTTGTATATACTGTACCATATAAAGGTTACTGAACACTATAAAAACCTTTGATCGTGGCCTTCCTTTTCCGATATCCTTTTTACGCCCTCCCCTTTTTGAAAATCCTGTATCCGCCCCTGATACAGGGTCCCAGGGCAAAGTGTATAATACATGGTGGCAAGGCAAAGTGTATAATACAGGGTGGCAAGGCAAAGTATATAATACAGGGTGGCAGGGCAAAGTGTATAATACATGGTGGCAGGGCAAAGTGTATAATACAGGGTGGCAGGACAAAGTGTATAATACAGAATGGCAAGGCAAAGTGTATTAAACAGGGTGGCAAGGCAAAGTGTATAATACAGGGTGGCAGGGCAAAGTGTATAATACATGGTGGCAGGGCAAAGTGTATAATACAGGGTGGCAGGACAAAGTGTATAATACAGAATGGCAAGGCAAAGTGTACTTAAACAGGGTGGCAAGGCAAAGTGTATAATACAGGGTGGCAAGGCAAAGTGTATAATACATGGTGGCAAGGCAAAGTGTATAATACATGGTGGCAAGGCAAAGTATATAATACAGGGTGGCAGGACAAAGTGTATAATACAGAATGGCAAGGCAAAGTGTATTAAACAGGGTGGCAAGGCAAAGTGTATAATACATGGTGGCAAGGCAAAATGTGTAATACAGGGTGGCAAGGCAAAGTATATAATACAGGGTGGCAGGGCAAAGTGTATAATACATGGTGGCAGGGCAAAGTGTATAATACAGGGTGGCAGGACAAAGTGTATAATACTGGGTGGCAGGGCAAAGTGTATAATACAGGGTGGCAAGGCAAAGTGTATAATACAGGTTGGCAAGGCAAAGTGTATAATACAGGGTGGCAGGGCAAAGTGTATAATACAGGTTGGCAAGGCAAAGTGTATAATACAGGGTGGCAGGGCAAAGTGTATAATACAGGGTGGCAAGGCAAAGTGTATAATACAGGGTGGCAGGGGAAAGTGTATACTACAGAGTATCAAGGCAAATTGTATAATACAGGACGGCAATGCAAGGTAGTTTTATGACAAAAGATTCCACAAATACCATATTGATTTAAATTATATCTATATAGATATAATATTATAATATATATTGTGTATATATAAATATTTACATACCTCAGAAAACTAAATCAACACTTAGATTTTAATAGACAGACAATACCTAGTATTACAATTGTTATATTGTCATTTATCTACTTACATTAAAGAACTCACAAGGAGAGTTCACACTTGTAAGTTTTACTATATGAATTTTTAATTGCCTTGTTGAAGCTGTCCAGTATGATTTACTGGGACCATTATTTTCTTATTCAGTTTAAAGTTATTAGGACATTGAACAGTAAATCACTTAAAATCACTAAGACATCATTGTATGAGTGGGAATTGCATGGACCTCTTTGTAAGCTCTGCCCATGATTGAACTATTAATACATGTAATTGGTAAATAAAAAATATTATACCATTACATTAAATATATAGTGATAAAACCATTGAAAGTCAACTGAAAGGTAATAGGTATCATGGCCTCATATCTTATTAGCTCACCTGGACCGAAGGTCCATGTGAGCTATTGCTATCACTTGGCGTCCGTCGTCCGTCGTCCGTCGTCTGTCGTCCGTCGTAAACTTTTTCAAAAATCTTCTCCTCTGAAACCACTTGGCCAATTTTTTTTCAAACTTGGCCACAATCATCCTTAGGGTTCCTAGTTTCAAGTTTGTACCCAGGGTGTTGATCAACAGACAAATATGGCCGCTGTTACTAAAAATAGAACATGGGGGTCAACACAGGTTTTTGATCATTATCTAAAAAACTATAATAGCTATAGAGAAAACCGTTACTTCAAATTGATCAGCACATTAAGGTCTACAATAGTTGCTATTAGTGCGAAGTTGTGTATTGGCTTCTTGTAGGAGTTATTGCCCTTTTTTGAAGATTTTTGACAAAATTTTTGGTATTTACAATATAACCTGAAAAATATACGAGGTAGAGTGAAACTGTAAATGGCAAAAATGATCAGCAATGAAAGCCCTACAATTCACTTGATTGGTCTGAAATTGTCAGATGACTCCTTATATGAGTTATTGCCCTTAAATGGTAATTTTTTATGAAATTTTCCGTTTTTGTCCTGTAACTTGAAAACTATAGCAGCTAGATTGAAACTGTAAATTGCACAAATGATCAGCAATAAAGACCCTACAATTCACTTGATTGGTCTGAAATTGTCAAATGATTCCTTATATGAGTTATTGCCCTTAAATGGTAATTTTTTATGAAATTTTCCGTTTTTGTCCTGTAACTTTAAAACTATAACAGCTAGAGTAAAACTGTAAGAGCAAAAAAGATCAACAATACAAGCCCTACAATTCACTGTATTAGTCTGAAATTGTCAGATGACTCCTTATAGGAGTTATTGCCCTTAAATGGCAATTTTTTATGAAATTTTCCGTTTTTGTCCTGTAACTTGAAAACTATAGCAGCTAGATTGAAACTGTAAATTGCACAAATGATCAGCAATAAAGACCCTACAATTCACTTGATTGGTCTGAAATTGTCAGATGACTCCTTATATGAGTTATTGCCCTTAAATGGTAATTTTTTATGAAATTGTCCGTTTTTGTCCTGTAACTTTAAAACTATAACAGCTAGAGTAAAACTGTAAATAGCAAAAATGATCAACAATACAAGCCCTACAATTCACTGTATTAGTCTGAAATTGTCAGATGACTCCTTATAGGAGTTATTGCCCTTAAATGGCAATTTTTTATGAAATTTTCCATTTTTGTCCTGTAACTTGAAAACTATAGCAGCTAGATTGAAACTGTAAATTGCACAAATGATCAGCAATAAAGACCCTACAATTCACTTGATTGGTCTGAAATTGTCAGATGACTCCTTATAGGAGTTATTGCCCTTAAATTGCAATTTTTTATGAAATTTTCCGTTTTTGTCCTGTAACTTAAAAACCATAACAGCTAGAGTGAAATAATAAATTGCAAAAATGATCAGCAAAAAAAGCCCTACAATTCATTTAATTGGTCTGAAATTGTCAGATGACTCCTTATAGGGGTTATTGCCCTTAAATGACAATTTTATGAAATTTTCCATTTTTGTCCTGTAACTTGAAAACTATAGTAGCTAGATTAAAACTGTAAATTGCACAAATGATCAGCAATAGAAGCCCTACAAATGATTGCTTAGTCCAAAAATTGCAAGATGACTCTTTATAGGAGTTATTGCCCTTTCATTATGAATTTGGACATATGAACAGTTTTTTAATTATAAATTAGTCTATAACACACCTATTAGTAGAGTAAAACTGTAAATTTTTAAAGTACCCTAAAGGACAATGCCTAAAAACCATTTAATTTTCAGAAATTGTGGATGGCACCTTATAGGAGTTATTGTATTTAACAAATTTTTTGAAGAAATGTATAGTTTTTGCACAGTAACTTAAAAGCTATAACAACTAGACTGAAACTGTTAATTTCAAAAATTTAAATATAGTTTAAGTCATTTGGATTCCAGGTGAGCGATTACAGGCTCCTGGGAGCCTCTAGTTAATATATAGTATAAGATATTAAATAAATGTACATTTTAAAGACTGTACAGGAGGAAAACAACATTATTTGCTCACCTGTCAACAAATGTAATGTTACATATTTGTCCTTAAGTGCAGTCATTTTGCATTTACAAAATTTTAATATTGACCAGCAACTTGCAGTTGTCTGTTCTGAAGATGGCAGCTCAAAGAGACAACCAAAAACATGTTCTAAGGTAAAAAAATACTCCACATAATCATAGCTGTATCTCAGTGTGCTCAAAAAAAGAAAAAAAGGAAAAAGGAATGAAAATTAACACTAGAAATGTGTATACATGTTTATTGTATTTATTCAAGTCATTAAGTTAGTTTTTGGTATAAATAAAAGAGTATTGGCTGCAAGTAGGGTAAACATCATATTAGGTCCCCTATGTGATAATCACTTAATTTTATAAAATTTGCTGAACATAACGGAATTGTACACCAAAATGTCTAAGATTTGGTTTGTTTGTTTGAATGGTGTTTAATGCCACTATATAGCAGGTTTTCAGCTATATAATGGCATATGACCTGAGGTAGGAAAACTGGCAATACTTGTCAAGTAAGATTAGAGGCGAGTACACCCTGCCTGCAGTGAGAGTTGAACCTGCAACCTTAGCGTGACAGACCACATGATCAATAGTAGATGACTTGCTACCTAAACCACTCGGCCACCATGACCCCTAAGATTTGGTCAATCAAAAAATTCAAAATAGCTGCCACCGCCGGACTGCTTTAAACATAGGACCCTATGAGGAAAAAGTAAAAAAGGCCTCTTCTCAAAAACTGCTTAGAAAATTAAAACAAAACTTATCACCAGTATTCATTGGATGGTCTTCTATCAGGTTGTTGGTTTTTACTGAATTTTACATCAAAAGAAACAATGGTTCAAAATGGCCACCATCACAAGACTTAGTTTAACATAGGACTCTACTGGAAAAATGTTAAAAAGCTTTTTTCTGAAAATGGTTATCAACTGGAAACAAAGTATTTAGGAATATTTATTAGATGGTCCTCTAAAAATTTCTTTTAATGCTGTTAAGACAGTAAAAACGGCCACCATTACCATTATAGACTACTAAAGTTTAACATAGGAATCTATAGGAATAATTGTCTGAATCTGCAACCCAATCTGATTCAAGCCATATTGTATCTGAATATTTATTGGATGGTTTAAAAATGTATGCTTGTTTATTTGATCATGGCTGCAACTGTAGGAGTTAATTTAACACAGAAACCTTTAGGAAAATATAAGAATGGCTTCCTGTCTGAAACTATTGAAACAGTGAAACTGCAAGATTCATTGGATGCACAAAGATCATGTTATTTATACCAGTAGAAAATTACAGGACTTAGTTTAAAATCGGGGAAATGCCATTTCCATTGCCTGTATAAACAGGCAAGCGATACATACTCGTGCCTCTGGTTTAAAGAGAGGTTCTGTTAATTGAACATAGAAAGCTTTAGGAAAATATAAGAATGACTTCCTATCTTTAACTATTGAACCAGTTGAAACCAAACTGCAAGATTCATTGGTTCAGGTTTCATCAAAGTTATGTTATTTATGCAAGTAGAAAATTGAAACTTACAAGACAGCTTAACATCAAGGAAATGTCATTTCCATTGCCTGTATAAAACAGGTGAGCTGGTTTAAAGAGATGTTCTGTTGGTGAAAGAGGCTCTGTATCTACTATTTATATTATTGCTCTTTTTTGCAAATTAAGAATTTGGTCTATAGTCCATCTTTGCTACAACTACCCCAAACTATACAACAACAGGTTCAAATTGCCATCATTGTTTATTGTTGTCTGTCATTTTCTGTATCTATGTTAGGATTGAAATCCTGATTTGTAAACTTTTACATCTAATATTAATCATCAATAGGTCTCTTAAAAACTAAATGTCATAATGTATATTGAATGGAAAGTTTGTGTTGTTTGTTCCAGTCAGAGGTGCCACTTCTGTAAAAACCTATCATGCCTATGGGGAAAAGAATTAGGGCTTCTTCTGTTATACTAGTGAACCTATTGAAATTGCTTTATAATTAATTTTCATTTAATAGGTGAGCTACTACAGTGCTAGATGGCCACCACAGAACCTTTTGGGAAAAGTTTATTAAAGCCATACTGTATATGACTGGATGGTCCTCTTTGTTCCAATCTTGACTTGTAAAGTAATTCATGGTTCTTTTGTCATCAATGGGGACAATTTATTGTTCCCTCTAGTGCTTGAAGTTTAAAACATAGTTGAGAGTTTGGAGATATGGTAGTGTCTGGTGTCCACACATGGGACTGTATACATCTCACCACATGTGTGACTACATCCCACCACCTGTTTGACTGTACATTCTTCCACCTCTGTGACTGTACATCCCTCCACCTCTGTGACTATACATCCCACTACCTGTGTGACTGTACATCCCACCTGTGTGACTACATCCCACCTGTGTGACTACATCCCACCTGTGTGACTACATCCCACTACCTGTGTGACTGTACATCCCACCTGTGTGACTACATCCCACCACCTCTGTGACTGTACATCCCTCCACCTCTGTGACATTACATCCCACCACCTGTGTCACTATACATCCCACTACCTGTGTGACTGTACATCCCACCTGTGTGACTACATCCCACTACCTCTGTGACTACATCCCACTACCTGTGTGACAACATCCCACCACCTCTGTGACTGTACATCCCACCACCTCTGTGACTGTACATCCCACCACCTGTGTGACTGTACATCCCACCTCTGTAACTACATCCCACCACCTGTGTGACTGTACATCTTACTACCTGTGTGACTACATCTCACCACCTGTGAGACTACATCTCACCACCTGTGAGACTACATCCCACCACCTGTGTCACTGTACATCTTACCACCTATGTGACTGTACATTCCACCATCTGTGTGACTGTACATCCCACCACCTGTGTGACTGTACATCCCACCACCTGTGTGACTGTACATCCCACCTCCTGTGTGACTGTACATCCCACCACCTGTGTGACTGTACATCCCACCACCTGTGTGGCTATGTCCCACCACCTGTGTGACTGTACATTCCACCATCTGTTTGACTGTACATCCCTCCACCTCTGTGACTCTACATCCCACCACCTGTGTGACTAAATCCCACCATCTGTGAGACTAAATCCCAACACATGTGTGACTGTACTCCCCAACTCCTGTGTGACTATACATCTGATCACTTGTTTGACAGTATAATCCCTCTGAATGTAAGTGGTTTCTATTTTAATATTACAATTAGTTTGGGACTGGTCATTTTTCTAATTTTTAGCTCACCTGACCCAATGGGTCATGTGAGCTATTGTTATCACTTTGCGTCCGTCGGCGTCGGCGTCGTCGGCGGCGGCGGCGTCTGTAAACTTTTTACATTTTAATCTTCTTCTCTGAAACCACTTGGCCAATTGAAACCAAACTTGGCCATAATGTTCATTGGATGGACCTTTACAAAGTTTGTGTTTTTTATTTTGATTGGTAAACCAATATGGCCGCCACCTCAAGACTTAGTTTAACATAGGACCCTATGGGAAAAAAGTTAAAAAGTGCTTCTTCTCTGAAACCGTTTAACCAATCAAAACAAAACTTACTAGCAATATTCTTGAGATGGTCCTCTATAAAGTTTGTGTTTTTTATGGCAATTGGAAATTCAAAATGGCCGCCACTGCAGGACTTAGTTTAACATAGAACCCTATGGGAAAAAGTTTTAAAAGGCTTCTTCTCTGAAACTGGTTAATCAATGGAAACAAAAACTTACTAGCAATATTGTTTGGATGGTCCTCTATAAAGTTTGTGTTTTTTATGGCAATTGGAAATTCAAAATGGCTGCCACCGCAGGACTTAATTTAACATAGGACCCTATGGGAAAAAGTTTTAAAAGGCTTCTTCTCTTAAACCGGTTAATCAATGGAAACAAAAACTTACTAGCAATATTGTTTGGATGGTCCTCTATAAAGTTTGTGTTTTTTATGGCAATTGGAAATTCAAAATGGCTGCCACCGCAGGACTTAATTTAACATAGGACCCTATGGGAAAAAGTTTGAAAGGCTTCTTTTCTGAAACCGGCCAACCAATGGAAACAAAACTTACTAGCAATATTGTTTGGATGGCCCTCTATAAAGTTAATGTTTTTTATCCCAATCTGTTATTCAAAATGGCCGCCACCGCAGGACTTAGTTTAACATTGGACCCTATGGGAAAAAGGTTAAAAAGGGCTTCTTCTCTGAAACCGGTTAACTAATCAAAACAAAACTTACTAGCAATATTGTTTGGATGGTCCTTTATAAAGTTTATGATTTTTATGCCAACTGGAAATTCAAAATGGCCGCTACCGCAGGACTTAGTTTAACATAGGACCCTATGGGAAAAAGTTTTTAAAGGCTTCTTCTCTGAAACCGGTTAATCAATGGAAACAAAAACTTACTAGCCATATTGTTTAGATGGTCCTCTATAAAGTTTATGTTTTTTATGGCAATTGGAAATTTAAAATGGCGCTACCGCAGGACTTAGTTTAACATACGACCCTATGGGAAAAAGTTTTTAAAGGCTTCTTCTCTGAAACCGGTTAATCAATGGAAACAAAAACTTACTAGCAATATTGTTTGGATGGTCCTTTATAAAGTTTATGTTTTTTATGGCAATTGGAAATTCAAAATGGCCACCTCCCTGGCAGGACTTAGTTTAACATAGGACCCTATGGGCAAATAAAAAAAATCTTCTCTATACAACTGGTTAACCAATGAAACAAAACTTTCTAGTAATATTGTTTGGATGGTCCTATTTAAAGTTTATTGAAAATTACAGGACTTACTTTAACATCAGGGAAATGCCATCTTCATTGCCTATAAAATCAGGTGAGCGATACAGGCTCTTAAGAGCCTCTGGTTGTAGGAGTTATGGTACTTATAACTTGTAATATAATAACAAATTGTCAGAATCGGGACTTTAACAAAATATGTCTATATTGTAATTATATCTCAAGTGAATCAAAGGCATCTCATGATCTTAAACCTTTGCAGAATGTGTGCACTGTTAACTTAAAAAGAAAAATAAGAACCCCATCCGTCCCTTCCACTGTCCGCTCATCAGAAGTAACTTGTCTGCTGGCTAACTCATCCTACAGTTTTATGGCTACAACATTTATATTTTGCAGAATGTTTGTATACATAATACAAAGATGTGCATGCAGGGTCTAAGATTTTTTATTATATTTTCATGAAATTGGAGTTAGTTGGACTTTGTAGTTTGCAAGAGATATAAGGGTACATGTATTGCTGGTCCATCTTCTCCTTTAGCTTTGAAGATACAGTGTTTATATTTGGTAGGATATTTTAACACATAATGGAGATGTGCAAGGCTAAAGGATTTTGATTTTGGTGAAATATTCTTAAAACTACAGAAAGTTGAACTTAGTTTGCAGATCATATAACTGTGATAAGGGTACATGGCGTTTGCAGACCATATAACTGTGATATGGGTACATGTCTTGTCTGGCTGTCTTCTCCTTCATCTTTAAGCAATATACATGTATATGTTTTGTAGAATATTTAAACACATAATGGAAGTAAGCAGGGTCAAAGGATTTTTAGTTTTCTGAAATATTCTTAAAATCACAGATAGTTAGACTTGGTCAATTTGCAGACAAAATAAATAAGAGGCTTATATGTCTTGTCCAGCTATCTTCTCCTTCATCTTTTAATTAAGTTACAGTGTTTATATATGGTAGGTTATTTGAACACATATTAGAGGTGTAGAAGGCCAAAGGATTTGATTTTCCTGAAATATTTTTAAAAAAATTACAGACTTAGTTTGCAAACCAGTTAAGGTTCATATTTTGTCGGGCTATCTTCTTCATTTGTAGAGCCACAGCATTTATATTTAAAAGCTTGTTTGTACACATAATGATGGTTCTCAGGACCAGAATTTTAAATTTGATTTTATTCTCATAAAATTAGAAATAGTTGATTTTTGTCAGTTTGCAGTCCAGATAGCTGATGTAAGGGTTGCATTTTGCAACACACTGCTCAAGTAACTGAGTCAGGCGGGGGCATCATCTGTGTCTTACAGACACACTACACTTTCTGAAAAAAACTGCCACTAACATATCAAACTTTCATTCTCAGCTGCGGGTAATACTTTTCATATTGTTTTATAATTTATAATAGACTTAATATTAGTTTAGGTGAGATCTCATCATAAATATGGTGTAAAAGGGAGAGAACTCATGTTTACAATAATGGTTAAAAAGGGGGGAGGGACATAGGAACACTGTCCAATTTTATTCTGATTTTGACAGAATTTGTATCATTGCATTCCAAACTGAAAGCATTCAGTCATATCTTCTGATGTAACTATTTGTTTTCACTGGTAAAGACTTTGATTTGCAATTCAAATTTTGATAAAATTTTCATTTAACCAAATTTTAGATGATAATTTACTAATATTATTTTATAACTTATTGCTGCCAGTGTAATGACTTGAAAGTTGTAATTAGACTCATATATTTCAGCACAAGTTTGTGTATCCCTTCTATAGGCCTCTGTGCAAGCTACAAACATGGAAGCCATGTTTTATCCTTGACCTTCGTTTCAAGGTTTGTGATATTTAATGTGTATAACACATGTAAACTGGAATAATTCATTTTATTTTCACTCAGGTATCTTGACAGTTTTTTCAAATTACAGCAAACAAATGTAAGATTTACTGCAGTTTACAGCAAGATATTTATATTGACAAATTAATTATTGACAGAGGATAAATGTGGTAGTCATCTTGTTTACTGTGTGTGTACATGTGACACTGCAGTTGGAATTATAAGTATCAACATTTGATATCTTGTTTTATTATAAATATAATGGGAAATAGGATAATCAGTCAATAGAACTGGGAATATAGTATACAGTCAGTTGAATGTTTGTATTCCTGATTTGGACTGTTTATTAATATTGACTTGTTCATGGAGATTTGTATGGTTGGCTGAACATAATAATATTCATCCCAACCTGATTTTAACTTTAAATATACAGTACACAAAATAGGAATGGATCCAGAATAATGACCGAATGGTCAAATATTGACCGGTGATGTGTAGATCTGATAGAATGGTGTGGGTTGACGATCCAACTCATTTAGCTCCTGAAAACAACGAAGAATTAATATATACAGATCTGGATAGTTTGAAAAAAAATGATGAAAAAGGTAAAGATTTAAATTAGCAGTCCCGACTGGAGTGAGGTTAAATTACATGAAGAAAGACCTTGAAGGGGTTGCCCTTGGGGGTTGACATGTACTTATAATAATTAGGGCACAATGTAAAAGATTATCCTACAATTTACCAACTTGTTTATGAATATAAATTTTCTTCTGTTGCTACATTTTTTATTTTTTAAAACATAAAAGCAAAACAAAAAAACAAATTGTTGAATGTACATGTATGCAAGATATTTACAAAAGAGGAAGTAAAATCTGTTTAAATTATGTAAGAATTATGATGGCCGTCACATGTGGTAAGAATTGTGATGGCTGTGCCACATGTTGTATTGAATATTGCACACACATTTTACATGTAGTATTTGTAATGTAAAGGTAATTTAGTTGATAAGACAAATTTCTAATCTGATGGAATGTTAATTGACCTGTTAATAAGAAGCATAGATTCTTAGTTAATGTACTATTAATATGCAGATAATAACATTACATGTGACACTGCAGACAAGTTACATGTAAGTAATGTAAACAAAGGATAGGATTATCATCACTTTGTATCTGTAAACTTTTTAATCTTTTTCTCTGAAACCTCTGGGCCAGTTGAAACTTAATGTTTATAAAAATGCTTACTTGGAATGGTTGACAAATTTCCTGCCTCTGCTCATTTCAGTTCTAGTCGAGTAGTGAAGATTATCACGTTGCCATGTTTGGATAGGATATTAGTGACATTTATGACAGTGTTGTCCATTGATAGAACAATTGTCATGCAAACAAGTTCGAGAATCCTCCACTGTCCAACACTTTTTAGACTTTGATGGGGGAATGGGCAATGAAATAATAAATAAAAATCCTTTTTGCATAAGTATAATATTGTGTCATTTTTGTGTGTCAGATATTAATATAGAGTCCTGCCTTGTTTAAATTTAACTATAAAAAAATCAGAATTTAAATTGAATAAATTTGAAATGTGTCAGATCTACCATCACAAACCAGCATTATATTAGCACAACTCATTTTTATCTGAAAGGATTTACTTCCTGTCATTGCTGAGTCATTCTTATTTTGTTTTGACATTGCATGTTATTACAAATCATCTTTTTTGACCCAAGTATTTTATAATTGATTGATTGTGAGGAAAATCTCAGCTATATTCAAGTTGACAAGCAATTAGTTAATTTACAAAAGAATTAAACAATTTTGAATGCCTTGGAAAGGCATGGGGTGTAGGGAGGGACAGAAAATGTAAGACTTCTGTAATGAGCCTACTTTTATCAGTATCTATGTGGCACTGTCCAAACACACTACCCACTGGGAACCACTGGGTAGGTCTGTATGTTGAGCATTGAGTACCCTTACAGTATGGTCCAGTCCAAGTATTTTATGGAAATAATAGTTGAAAATGTTAAATTTTGTTTTATAAGAAAAGAATCATGCATGAAAAAAATTAACCTTGAAAAAAAACTTACATAAATTTTAGCAATTTGAATATGTAAAACACAATTTATCATGTAGATAGATATGGTTATACTTAGTTCCAAAAATAGCAGATAATTAGTGTAATCAAATTACCTCTGGCAGAATATAACTTGTCATTGCTCAGTTGTGATAAACTATTGTGACCAAATTTCCAGTTTTACAATTTTTTCAGAAATCATGGATTAAATGAAGTACATGGACACTGTAAGAATGTATGTCCCCACTCACAACATATATACTGCCCAGTACAAAACCTACCTGCCATGCTCTAGGTTGTACAGAACAGCTCAACATAATGCTACTTCATGTTTAAAAATGAGCATCTATCTGATACATTTTATTTTATTTATTTTTTCGAATAGTGTTTTATGCCACTTTTAGCAATCTGATACATGTACATGTGGCTCACCATTAATGGATACACGACATGTCAGGGTGTAAAACCTTTTTGAAGCTCCTCTGACCCATGTGAGATGTTCTTATCACTTGGTGTCAAGTATAGACTGTACATTTTAATCTTCTTCTCCAAAACCACTTTGGTCAATTGGGACCAAACTTGCCATAAATATGTTTTCTGGGTGGTTCTTAGCAAAGTTGAAGTTTTTGGTGTCAGTTATTCACATGACTGCCAGGGACACTAATGCATTCTCATTGGTTAAAATTTAAAACTTTTTTATGACAAAGCACTAGGCAGATTGACTTTTGATATTATAGAAATGTATCTCAGATACTTCTCTGCAACTTGGAAGTTTTTATGCTGATCCCCAATCATGTCAATCCAAGATTTCTACCATTTAATGTGGAACAGTTTAACTTAAGTCCATAAGGGGGGCAAAATTACAAATTAGTTCTTCTCAGAAACGTAATCATGAAGAAATGAGACCAGTATCGTTCTCTTATACTTAGATGTTAGTGCCAATCATATTTAACTTAGATTCTGTTGCTATTAATGCATTTTGAAAATGTATAAAAAGCTTCTTCTTAGAATTGTTTTTACCCATGTTATCCAAATCATACAGAAATGAAGCTAGGATAGTTTTTTTATTTTGACTGTTTAGTGCTGATTAGAAATTCAACATGGCTTTCACAGCTATTAATTCATTCTGGTTGGCCAATTTTTTTTTTAAATCTTCATCTGACAAACTGGTTGGTGGATTGAATTGTGATATTGTAGAAATTTATCTCAGAAATGAAGATAGGATCGTTCTCTATAAATTTTGAGTTTTAGTGCTTATCCTACATTCAGGATGGCCACCACAATGCATACATAACATAGCTTAACATATAACCTTATAGAAAATAAATGCAAACAGCTTCTTTTCAGAAAGCCCCGTGCGGGATCCGGGTGGCTAAAAGAATAGACCGCAGTCGCGCTAGCTTGTCGTAAAAGGCGACTAAATAGCGCCCAGTACCCTGACAGGCGTGTCAGGTCGGTTTGCCTAAAGATCGACTGGGATGTGTGCCCCAGGTGGTTGAATGGGGTACCCCTGGCAAGCTGGGGTTGTCAGGCCATAATACGGAAAACCTGACCGCAAACCATATTAGTGCACCGTGTTGGGAAAAATGCCACGTTCCTCGCACGTTAAAGAACGCTGCTGTAGTATTCGCTATGAGTAGGGATTTCGATCCCGCTACTGGAGGCTAAATTGCCCGACCCTTTCCATTCTCCCATTTGCCAGTGGCAATCTAAAATCCATTACCCCTATTTTTCCTTGTGTCCCATCCCATTTTCATTCATCATCATTTCATGTTCATTTTATCATCCATTTCATGTTCATCGCCTGAATATAGCTGAAATATTGCTGCTCGGGCGTTAAACACCATTAATCAATCAATCATCAATCTTTTCAGAAACAATCTTAGTTAGGCAAATAAATTAAGATGCAGAAAAATTCATGTCACAGACTCTTCTTAAAGGTATTTTGGTCATCACTTTTGTAATTAAGAGCTTTGATTTCAGCTCTAATGTAAGTTAAGGTCATATGAGCTATTTTCATCATGGCATCCAATGTCTGAGTCATGGTAGGAATCTCTGTTTTATTGTCAGTCATCTTCTCTGAACCCATTTGGCCAATTGTAACCAAATTTGGTCAACATGGTTATTGTGTTGTCCTCTACAAAGAATTTGTATATTCTGATTAGCAATTCAACATGGCTACTTCTACGGATAGGATCATATTTTATGTCTTCTTTTCATAAACTGCAAAGCTGATTGAAGCAATGCTGTAGTATATGAATGAGTTTGTTACCAAGGGATTATCGCCATCTCTTTGCATGTGTCTTTTTTAAACTTTAAAAAATTCTTCTCTGAAAACACCATTTGATAACATTATAAACAAACATTATCAAAAATAACATCCTCTATAAAGAACTGAAACACTATGAACCATTCTTTGGGTCTACAACTTCAGATTATTGATGGACTCTGTAGAGGACTCTGTAGAGGACTTAATGCTAGAAATGGGCAAAACAAGATGATAAATGTTGATACTTTGTTGGAATGGATGATTTTTATTCAAAGTACTCATTAACCAGGTTTTCAATAAAAAATTTGTTATTGGTTTGGGTTATGGCGGCGGGCGTGCCTACATAAAGACCTAGCTTGGGATTTAATTTGGGGCCAGTCAGGTCAAGGACACTGTGGTTAGGGTAGTTCATCAACTATTGATCATGTGGTCTGTTAACACTGAGATTGCGGGTTCAATTCAATTCAGGAAGGGTGTACTTGACTCCAATCTTAATTGACAAGGATTGCCAGTTTTCCTACCACTGGCTGAGGGTTTTCTCCGGGTACTCCCAACTTCCTCACTTAATAAAAACTGGAAGCCATGACATAGATGAAATTGCTGAAAGTGTTGTTAAACAATATTCAGACAGACAAAAAATTCATACCACTAATCCATGAAGACCAAGCTTGGGATTGGATTTGGGGCCAGACAGGTCAAGGTCAATGTCACTGTAACTACAAAAAACAGTTTTTGCTTAGTCTACTACAAAAATTAATTGTTAAATCGTTGAAAACCTGGTTTCATGGCATGGCCACCTATCTTGTATTTAATCTTGAAGGACATTCAGTCATTTAAGTGAAATATGAGTACTGAGCAATCAGTGAAGAGACAAAAACCATATCTGACATTTGTCTAATGTGTGGTAGCCCTGCAGATAAGGTCCCTAATAACATCATTTTATATGTGAATAACAGTGTATTAGTTGTTTAATGAAAGAGTTAGGGTATTGCTAGTTAACAAGACAATCTTACATACCAATCACTATGCTTGAAAAAAGAGGTGATTCTTGAAAATCATTAATAATTTGGCTTCATTTGGTCTCCCTATCTGCGATAATGTATATGACAGTCTGTGATCTCCCATCCTTGTACTGGATATCCACATTACAGTCTGTGATCTCCCTTTTGTGTACTGGATATCCACATTACAGTCTGTGATCTCCCATTCTTGTACTGGATACCTACATTATACAGTCTGTGATCTCCCTTTCGTGTACTGGATATCCACATTACAGTCTGTGATCTCCCTTTCTTGTACTGGATATCCACATTACAGTCTGTGATCTCCCATTCTTGTACTGGATACCTACATTATACAGTCTGTGATCTCCCTTTCGTGTACTGGATATCCACATTACAGTCTGTGATCTCCCTTTCCTGTACTGGATATCCACATTACAGTCTGTGATCTCCCATTCTTGTACTGGATACCTACATTATACAGTCTGTGATCTCCCTTTCGTGTACTGGATATCCACATTACAGTCTGTGATCTCCCTTTCGTGTACTGGATATCAACATTACAGTCTGTGATCTCCCATTCTTGTACTGGAAACCTACATTATACAGTCTGTGATCTCCCATTCTTGTACTGGATACCTACATTATACAGTCTGTGTTCTCCCATTCTTGTACTGGATACATACATTATACAGTCTGTGATCTCCCATTCTTGTACTGGATACCCACATTACAGTCTGTGATCTTGCATCCTTGCACTGGATACCCACATTACACAGTCTGTGATCTCTCATTCTTGTACTGGATGCCTACATTATACAGTCTGTGATCTCCCATTCTTGTACTGGATACCCACATTACAGTCTGTGATCTCGCATCTTTGCACTGGATACCCACATTACAGTCTGTGATCTCCCATTCTTGTACTGGATACCTACATTATACAGTCTGTGATCTCCCATTCTTGTACTGGATACCCACATTACACAGTCTGTGATCTCCCATTCTTGTACTGGATACCTACATTATACAGTCTGTGTTCTCCCATTCTTGTACTGGATACCCACATTACAGTCTGTGATCTCGCATCCTTGCACTGGATATCCACATTACACAATCTGTGTTGTCCCATTCTTGTACTGGATACCCACATTACACAGTCTGTGATCTCCCATTCTTGTACTGGATACCTACATTATACAGTCTGTGATCTCCCATCCTTGCACTGGATACCCACATTACAGTCTGTGATCTCCCATTCTTGTACTGGATACAAACATTATACATATTGTGATCTCCCATTCTTGTAATGGATACCCACATTACAGTCTGTGATCCTGCATCTTTGCACTGGATACCCACATTACAGTCTGTGATCTCCCATTCTTGTACTGGATACCCACATAACAGTCTGTGATCTCCCATTCTTGCACTGGATACCTACATTACAGTCTGTGATCTCCCATTCTTGCACTGAATACTTCTATTACAGTCTGTGATCTCCCATTTTTATACTAGATACCCACATTACAGTCTGTGATCTCCCATTCTTGCACTGGATACCTACATTACAGTCTGTGATCTCCCATTCTTGTACTGGATACCTACATTACACAGTCTGTGATCTCCAATTCTTGCACTGGATACCCACATAACAGTCTGTGATCTCCCATTCTTGTACTGGATACCTACAATACAGTCTGTGATCTCCCATTCTTGTACTGGATACCTACATTATACATTCTGTGATCTCCCATTCTTGTACTGGATACCTACATTACAGTCTGTGATCTTGCATCCTTGCACTGGATACCCACATTACAGTCTGTGATCTCACATCCTTGCACTGGATACCCACATTACAGTCTGTGATCTCGCATCCTTGCACTGGATACCCACATTACAGTCTGTGATCTCCCATTCTTGTACTGGATACCCTCATTACACAGTCTGTGATCTCCCATTCTTGTACTGGATACCCTCATTATACAGTCTGTGATCTCCCATTCTTGTACTGGATACCCACATTACAGTCTGTGATCTCCCATTCTTGTACTGGATACCCTCATTACACAGTCTGTGATCTCCCATTCTTGTACTGGATACCTACATTATACAGTCTGTGATCTACCATTCTTGTACTGGATACCTACATTATACAAAAATCTGTACATCAGGTTGACATCTCAAGTGGTCTCTTTCCCAATGTAACAGAATTAAGACCTTTGATTTTTCCATAGTGTAAACTTCCATCCGTCATATGCAGGTCAAATCTTAACTCAAAGATCTAGTCAGAGCTGCTTCTTTTTTAGGAAAAATGGAAGGAGCCAATACTAATACCTTGTGATTATAGTCATTACAAAAATTACTTAGTCATCAATGTTGCTTCCAAGAATAAATTCACTGTTAGATTTTAAGCCCCTGCAACGACATGTCGGGGGGGGGGGCATTAAGTTTTACTCATGTCCGTCCGTCCGTACGTATGTGCATACAAATTTCCGTCAATCTTTTCTCAAAAACCGTATATGAAAACTATTTGAAATTTGGCAGGGTGGTTCAGTATCACAAGTTGTACATCCTAAGCCACTTTCTGATCTGTCAGACAAATACTTTCTGTTTGGGACTTCATTTGTAAGTATGTATGGCCGTCCCACCGAACAAATTTCCGTCAAGCTTTTCTTATAAACCATAAATGAGAACAATTTGAAATTTGGCAGGGTGGTTCAGTATCAAAGCGACTTTCTGACCTGTTGGACAACTACTTCCTGTTTGGGACTTCATTTAGCAGGGGCATATGTGTCCCATGGGCACATTCTTCGATTGAAAAAAGAAAAAAAACATTGGCCCAGACTTAATTGTCATTGAATAACTTAAAATTTGGTGACTACTGACATTTTATCTATCCTAGAGAGTATTGGAAAACTACATACTAAAGTCTGCAACATGCATAATGACTTGAACGTCCAAATTGTGACTGTCTGGGCTATAGCTTTATTATCTTTTGGCTTTTTATATTTAGTATATAAGTAGATATATCAAGGTGATGTATTGCACAATATGACTGATGACCTATGACATTGAACTTTGACCTCAAGGTCAGGCTTTAAGCAGTGTGAAGGACTGTTTCCTGTTAGGATTTTTTTTAGATATAGAAGTGGTTACATAGGGCTGTGTGTTTTCAGCCATTAAAAGTGCCAATGTAATGTTGTTTATCCAGGTTTAGTGGATTTTTTCTTGAAATTATCTTTACATGAGTTTTTGGTATAGCATCAACAGGTTTACATGAGTTTTTGGCATAGCATCAACAGGTTTACATGAGTTTTTGGTATAGCATCAACAATTTTACATGAGTTTTTGGTATAGCATCAACAGGTTTACATGAGTTTTTGGTATAGCATCAACATGTTTACATGAGTTTTTGGTATAGCATCAACAATTTTACATGAGTTTTGGGTATAGCATCAACAGGTTTACATGAGTTTTTGGTATAGCATCAACAGGTTAACATGAGTTTTGGGTATAGCATCAACAGGTTTACATGAGTTTTTGGTATAGCATCAACAGGTTTACATGAGTTTTTGGTATAGCATCAACAGGTTTAAATGAGTTTTTGGTATAGCTTCAACAGGTTTACATGAGTTTTGGGTATAGCATCAACAGGTTTACATGAGTTTTTGGTATAGCATCAACAGGTTTAAATGAGTTTTTGGTATAGCTTCAACAGGTATATTTTTTTTAATATCTTTAAAGTTTTCAAGAAAGGAGTATATACTAGAAATAGCCAAATGTTTATATAAATTTATATTTTTATTGATACGTTGGTCATACGATGTCTAATTACTTTGAAACTGTAACAGATACAGAAAAATGTAAGTTACTGAAATGATGAGCAAGTTAAGGTCTACAAGTCATTCAGTTGTTTGAAATTGTATAACAGTTAAGTGGAGTTATTGTCCTTTAATGAGGATAAGCAATTTTGGCTGTTTTCTTAAAATGATAATAGATAGAAACCAAGAACAGTAAAAAATAATTAGCAAGACAAAACTACATGACCCATCATAGTTTCAAAAATAGTCATCACTGCACGTTTAACTAAAGGAATTGGACTATTGGGGGTCATGGCATGTATTAATCAGTGAGCAGGCTCTTGGGAACATAAGGTTTGTAGTTGATCTTTTGATATTATAACCACTTCTTCCTTTGAACGAGGGTGTTATGGTAGATTATCACATGAAGAAAAAAAAATCACCCGAGACGATGTAGAGGATGTAGAGGATGAGTTCAAAGGCAGTATGATTTTTATTACATTGAATGCCTATTATCTAAAGAAGAAACATGAACTACAGTACTTGAGATTAAAAACGCAACACTTTTATCAATCCGTCAGCGTTCCAAAATCCGTCAGCGATCAGTTATCAATCAGTCAGATCGGTCAAATCGTTCCCAATCTGTCAGATCGTTCCCAATCCGTCCATCCGTCAATTGACGGATTCGGAACGATTTGACTGATCTGGCGGATCGATTTGGACTGATCGGTCCAATCCGTCCATTCAACTTCCGGTTAGTGAAATCAATATTTCGAAATGTGAAAATTCGTTTCACTCGCAAATATTAGAAGTATATAAATGTCAACTGTTATGTCCCCATTTATGGCTCGTTAAACCTAATAATAAGGCTAAAACAGGTCTAAAGTTATAAATAATACGAATGAAAATTCCCTCAATCTATTACTAGTTATATATGCATCTGTGACGAAATATAAACATCACATAGTGTCATTTTATTAACAAAATAATTTAAAAAAAACACACACACACAATGACTTAAAACAAATTGACCTCGCGTGCCAAGGCGTACGTCTCTTATTTGTCTTCGAAATTTTTAAAGCGGGAAAAGTCGAGTCTAAAATTATAAATCATAAATGGAAATTCCCCCAATAAATAACTAATGCATCTGTGACGGAATATAAACATCACATAGTGCAATTTTATATATAAAAAAGAAATGGAAACAAAACACACGCACACATAGTGCAATTTTATATAAAAAAAGAAATGGAAAAAAAAACACACACAATGAATTAAAAAAATATTTGACCTCGCGTGACAAGGCGTACATCTTGTATTTTTAAAGCTGAAAAAGCGAAAAAGAACATTTTTTTCACGTCGCGCTTTCACGTTAGCATTATTTGTATGTATGATTGAAGTTAGTTTAACACTATTTTCAAACATTATATTAGTCTATTTAATATGGCGTCGAGTGTTTATAAGGAAGAGCTGCAGTACCCAACGAAACAGCAGACCTTCGACAGGAAAACTAGTTCTCTTTGCAAATTAAGGGATGAGTCGAGCACACCCTCTCGCTGTAAGGGTCGAACAGACAACTCGGTGATCAATACTAGATTACTGCTACCTTAATCACCGCGGTCGAGGTTTTTTATTATAAATGCGTAAAAAGATCATTTGTCATGGTTTGATCAGTTTTCTTTCTGTGCCACAATTCCTAAGAATTCCGGTGTATAATACTGAGAAAGATTTACGACAAAAGCAAATACATCTATTTATATATTTTATTCAATCACTATCTAATTGTGTCACATGAATTTACACAGAAGTAAATGTCAAATAAAGAATAAACGCGTTTGTATATAGAAGCATACGAGTTTAAGACGCAAACATGTAAGCATAATTTTAAAATCAATTCTGCTTTCGCATTTTAGCGGTCACAATTTGTTTATTTTACGATGTCTGTTATAGTCATTCGATATTTAATGATATATAAGTATAAATGGTTTCCTTTAAATTCAGACGTGTTTGAAATTAGTTACTAGGTATCACGTTTTTTTGGGAGGGGGGTGGTTCAGGACATAATAGAATTGCGCGAACCATAGTAACGTGTTTAGAGAGTACTTGCACGCTTAGGATCTCTTTTGTAGATTTCGAAAAGGAGAAGGCTTAAAATTTTCCGCCCATACTCATACCACTTATTTTTCCAGTTGAATTCAAAATGTTTGCCCTTTTTTCCATCTTTCTCTAATTGATTGAGGGGGCCTTGGTGGCCGAGTGGTTATGGTAGTCTACTATTGATCACGTTGTCTGTCAACACTGAGGTTGCGGGTTCGAGTGTCAAGGCGGGCAGGGTGCACTCGACTTAATTGACAAGGATTGCCACTTTTCTCTCTTCCACTTCCTCTTGGTACAGCGGCTTCCTCCTCCAATAAAAACTGGACGCCATGATATAGCTGCAAAAATAGCTGAAAGTGGCGTTAAACAATATTTAAACAAACAAACAAACAAACAAATCTAATCGATATTTAACTTATTCTCGTCATGAATAAAGCTGAACACCCTCGCTGAAAGAAAAGCAAGCATCCAATCAATCAGTCAATGTAATAAGTTATACATATTGAATGACAATCCTTTAAAGGGTACGTTTTGAAAAGGTTCTGTTTTATCGATATGACTGTATTGACAATGTTCAAACCGATCTTCATAGACCTAGGAAATTAAAGACGTTTTGTTAAAAAAATTACTATTTCGTACTATAACACGTGTCTATCTGTAACACATTTTTACGCTTAACTGCAGTATTCACAGACAAGTCTCCCTGGCGTTATTAGGGCCTCAGTGTCTGATTGGTTAGTCATCTACTAGTTATTACATGCCTATAAACAGGTTGCTGATTTTCGAACGACTGCAGATAGGGTGTGCCCGACTCCAACTGTATTGACTCGTCCGTTTTAACCCGTGTACTCCGGCTTCCTCCCACCCTACCCCAATAAAAAATGGACGCCATGAAATAAATGAAACAATCCAGCGTAATTGTAATTATACTTTTTAAACTACTTCTGTTGCCTGTCAAATAAAACTTGCGACCATAATCGCTGTATATTTTACAATACAACTTTTTGTTTAGTAAACAATTTGTTTTGATTGACAATGCTTGTTCAACAGTTCAACAATCGTTTATACACGGGTTCGAGTGTCAAGGCGGGCAGGGTGCACTCGACTTAATTGACAAGGATTGCCACTTTTCTCTCTTCCACTTCCTCTTGTCAAAATGAGGCCACGTCCTTTCCTAAACGAAAAATAAATCTGTTACTGATTTGGGGAGTCGGGTCGGCTTAATATACGACAAAAAATATACATGTAGCAGGTCGCAGAAAATAAAATAGGCCGAAATCACGAGTCGCGGAAATAAAAAAAGAGAATCAATAAAGGATTACGATAATAAAACATTTACCTCGTTGCTAAGAAATTTGCTTTATTATATAATATAAAGAAAATAGTTTTTTTTTAAAATATGTTTTAAGAACGAGACATTGTATTAACTATTGTTTTGAATACTTGCGTTTATTTTATTATAAATTTTATTATAAATGCATATATAATATACAAATCACGCAGAATTCGTTTTATCTTTAAATTATTAATATATACGTATCCGTCAATAAACTGACCGATTTATGAATATAATTAATTGACGGATTCTGGATCGCACTGATTGAACTGATCGCTGACGGTTACCAAGGTAATGACGGATTCATAATTTTGGACGGATGTATTCATCATCAATCAGTCAGCGATCCGTCAGCGTTCCAAAATCCGTCACCAATCAGTTATCAATCAGTCAAAGTGTTGCGTTTACGGGTGCAAGTACTGTACCATATAGATACTGTACTGAATTATATTTTTTTTAAGGGGATGCAGGTCACTTTCACTGAAAATAATCTGTCAATGAATTTTCTTTAAATTTGCCAAGAAGTTAGTTTTTTATACAAGTTATCATAATTCAAAATAAAAAATAGGGGTTTCAGAGCTTATTTTCGATTGGTTGAGCACTGAAATTTTAAATTTTCATATAGATATATGTAGAAAAGAGAATAAAAAAGCACTAAAATAAAAAAAAATTCTGTCCAATGAAATTTTATAAATTTTTGCTATAATGTCAAGCAATTGGTATACATTTTAGTGATGGAAAGAAAAATAGGGGTCTCTGAGTTAACTTTTGTCAATTGGGCAAAAACTAGTCAAAAAGTGTTAAAAAATGGTATTTTTTGGTCAAAATTACCTCCGTTGTTAAAAATTTCATTTTCATTATTTTTGCCAATATCAAACTCATTTAAACGAAAAACTTTTATTTCAACTATTAATAAATTGAAGTAATAATATAGGTACAAGACTTTCCTTATTGTTTTAAATTAGATTAAAATTAAGAAATAAAGATGAAAGAAATTATTATTAAATTTACCATAAATGTTCAATCTATTTTAAAATTTTCACAAAAAAATGGTGGATGATGTCCTGCATCCCCTTAATGGAAAATGCTTGTTTGTCTGCTAGTTGTTTTTCCCAATAATAATTTCCCATTTTCTTGTATTTGATGTGTCTTTGACATGTTTGCCCTGTAAGACAAACGACCTGTAAGTAAATTTCAGTTGATACGTTGGATCATTTTTCTGATTGGTGAAATTTTTATTAATATCCCCAATAAACTTCAGCATGTTCAGTTGGAGTGGTTTCTGGTTTGGCAAAGTTCGGGCTGAGCAGGTCTTTTTTATATCACCCATTTGCAGGAAAGCATGAGGAATTACCATCCATTGCTGTAATGGGTGGGACTAAAATCGGGATCAGTAGAAATTAACACATGGGTACTGTCCAATAAAAAGACAGCATTTTTGCATGAAGCATAATTAAGTTAATTCATATGTACATATACTTTAAACTTTTAGCAGTGTTAAAAGTAGAAATTTAACCTTTGCCAAATTGAACTTTTTTTGGTGGTAGGGTTCTCCCAGTCCTAACAATTGTGTCCATAAAATATGTTTTAACAGGTATTTATCTAATAATTTATGTATATTTCCTTGGAAGTTGTTGATTTAGATACCCACATAAAAATAAATTTAATGAAAACAACATGGATATTAGTAGCCAAGAGATAACGAGATGTTCCTCTCACTGATACCCTTAAACAAATCTGGCTTACTTTGTTATCAATTTGTGGAGAAAAAAAATCTGACATTATCTCACATTCAGTAGCCAAGTATATTAATACAAAATAAACAACTTCACCTGGTCAAGCAGATGTCAATGATCGAAGACTGACCACTAAATACTGCATTAAATCATGACGTCACCCATTGGAATTAAGTACATGTATTATTGGCAGAACTTAAGGTCACTCAACTTCCTTCAGAATAATAACAATTTTAATCCCAGTGAAAATGGTGATAATTTGTGTAAATAATTGACAATTAGAATTGTCTGCTTGACTGCTTGTTTGGCCAGGGATTACTTAACAAGGGTTAAGTGACAGATTTCCATATCAGTGGTCATTTCTTACCTGGATCGAGACATACATGTCTAGTTCAGTTAGGGTCACTCTTTGGCCAAACATTCCCTGTGATATTGATTAACTAACAGTCAAGAAGAGTTCAACGATTATTAATATAGATATACAATTATGACCATTGTGTAAAGCAGAAACTGACCTCTGTTATACATGGTTTAAAACATGCTGATGGAATATAGTGAAAAAAGGATAGTATTTTAAAAGTGAAAAATACTTGTTTTGTAATGTGTGATTCTATTTGACTTAATTTTAATAAGAGATGTTTATTATTGTATATAATAATTTTAATTGTGTATATGGAAGTTTTAAGATAACTGGATACCAACTTGTGGATTAACTTGTATGGTAGAAGTGATTTCTTTTTCAATAAAGAATAATATAATGTTACTCTGAAATGACATATTAATGACGGGAATGCTCATCACACTGGGAATGTTTGGTATGGAAGATGTTTCTCAAATCTTCTGGCCAGCACAAGATGAAGTTGATTTTTCTCAGTTTTTGACAGAAGCAGGTAAATTTTTTTTGTTTACCGTAATTGGGTTTGTATTTTGGATGAGAAAGAGATTCTGTAATATAATTTATATACAAGGATGCATCACTCTGTATATACAAGATAAAGTCTAGTCCAATTCTGAACCTGTTTAATTATGGCTAACGACTTAAGTAATGCATTGGTGCTACAATCAATCAAATTAAAATTAAATCTTGCATTTGCTCCCCCCTTTTTGTTGTTGGTTGCTGCAATACAGTGACCAATAAAAAAAGGGGAGGAGCAAGCAAAAGATTTAATTTTTATTGGATCGTGCTACATTAAAACTAGTATTTTCATATAAATTGTAAAATGTCAACTAATTTTAATTGAGTTTTGAATTTTTTATATTTTCTTAAAATTGTCAAACAGAAATACAATTATACCAAATTTTATTCAAGTATGTTAATTCATGTATTATGTAGTAATTTGGTAATGCTTATCGCCTTTGTATTTCTGAATACAAACTTCAGTCTTAAAGTGGTTGGAAACTAAGAAAAATTCATGAATGCTTTGAATTATTTTGATTCTAATACATTTAGGATACCTGCCATAATCTGGCTGTTCAGTCAATTTAACACAGAATATATTGCAACGAATAATTATAATACTTTTACTTCTGTTTTTTTTTATTTGTTGTTTTAAAGCCACTTTCAGCTATATTATGGTGTCTAGTTTTATTGGAGATTAATCCAGTGAAAACCTCTAAAATGTGCCTGGAAAACTGGCAATCTTGTCAATGAAGGTTGAAGTTAAGCCCACCCGGCCCACAGTGAGACCTCAGTGTTGACAGACCATGTGATCAATAGTAGTTGACTAACTATTATAAAGTAATTTTCTGCTAATTGTAAATGAAATATGTGCAATAAGACTTATTACCATCATTGTACATGTAATAACAAAATAGTTTTCTGAGTTGTGTAAAGCTGTACATGTGTTTATTGAGCATCCTGGTCATTAGGGATTAAAGGTTCACGTGAAGGACATTTACCCCACTTCTATTTAAAGTATAATATGTAAGTGTTAAATGTTTCAGGACAATGCCATTAAAGTGTTAATTTGACAGTGTAAATTGATACTCATTACAAATACACAGTCTGTTATGTACTGTTTGGTATGGTGTGCAGTCTTTGAAATGTAAAACTAACTTTTTATAACAGTTTGCAATTTATTTTTTTGAGGTGCAGTTTGTTTGGTGGAAAAGCTAATATATAAAAACAAACAATATACTTTAAGAAAATGAGATAAACCAGGACCTCAATAATAAATTACTTGATTGGCCAAAAAAATCTTTAAAAAAACAACTTAAAGAACATAACAAAAAAAAGGCAAGTTCTAGCAAGAGATAGAAACTGACAATTGTAAACAACATACTTAAAATGTGTTTTGGGAAGGGAAAGTCAAAAAATGTACAATAGACTCAATACATTAATCCACGGAGGTGCAGAAAGTGTAATTTGTGGTTTTATTTTGCAAGGAATGTTTTAATGATGTGTGATCAAGAGTCAGTGATTCCCAATTATCTTTCAATTAACCCAACCTTACATCTACTTTAACCTATTCCTGATGATTTCTAAATAAATTAATATAATAATTAAAATTTTCAATAAAACAGAATTACTTAAAAAAAGGTTTATTGTAACATATTTTGATCATTGTTAGAACTTCTTTCATTTTATTTTGTTTTGTGGAAAAACTCTGTTTTATATATGACACAGATCTTCCTGGGAAGAACTCTGTCTACAGTTGATGGAGATCTTCCTGAGAAGACTCGCCTCAAGTCTAGTTTCCCATGCCCAGAGTTATTGGAAAAACTCTGTTTATATAGATGACACAGATCTTCCTGGGAAGAACTCTGTCTACAGTTGACGGAGATCTTCCTGAGAAGACTCGCCTCAAGTCTAGTTTCCCATGCCCAGAGTTATTGGAAAAACTCTGTTTATATATAGATGACACAGATCTTTCTGGGAAGAACTCTGTCTACAGTTGACGGAGATCTTCCTGAGAAGACTCGGCTCCTAGTTTCCCATGCCCAGAGTTATTTGTTGTTGGGTACTCTACTGTTCAGTCAGCATTTAAATGTTTTCTTTTTTGTACTGAAATTAAATGTTTTTATTATTAATGTGCCTGGATGCATGACAAACATTACCTTCTACCAGTTCAATGCACAAGTGTTACATTTAATAAAATGAAACGTAATAAAGTCTGGCTGCATGCAATTTAGAAAATATAAAATATGAAGTAGAAAATCAAAAGGAATCACAGATGTGAAACATAAAAATAAATCTTCAGACCATTTTGGTACAGGTATACAATTTGATAGATTATTTTATTCATAGATCTTCAATGGTCGCTTGATTGCCAGTTTTTCAACTGAAGGTCAGGGATTTTTCTGGGTACTCCAGCTTCCTCCCCAATAAACACTGGATGCCTATATAGCTGAAAAATTGCTGAAAGTTGCATTAAACAATATACTCCATAAATATTACATTTTTGTTTATTTATTTTAATATATTGTTTATGTCACTTTCAAACATTTTATCTCAGAAGCCACAATCTTTACTCATAATGTTTGCCACAACATATTAAAGTTTCCCTTAAAAACACAGAAATGTCTGGAACCATACTTGGATGCTTTTTCTGATCTCCAGTTAGAGCAATTGAGCAATATTCATTAAACTGCAGGTCAGGGGTTCTCTCCGGGTACTCCAGCTTCCTCCCCCAATAAAAACTGGACGCCATGAAATAGCTGAAAAATTGCTGAAAGCGGCGTTAAAACACCATTCAAACAAACAAAACAATATTCATTAAATTTTTTTAGCCAATGGGAATGAGGTTTATTGGATAAAACTTTTTTGTTTAGTTTAAACGCTTCACCGGAACTACAAGCGACTAATCAAAATAGGACATTGAATATTTTTGAGAACGAGGTGTGCCTTCTGTCAGTATGTGGTAGCTAAGTGAGAACGCGTCCGGACATGGGTCTCTGATGATAGCAAGCATACTAAGTTCTATATATTAGCAGCTCTTAATAACAATCAATTATGCAACATAAGTTTAAATTATGTAAATAGAACAAATAAACAAATTGTTTGGAACAATTGTTCAAATGATTGAATGTTTAAAGCTAATATTTACAGATAAAACAATGTAGTTTTTCTAAAGCTGTTCTGATTTCTTTGCACTTATAAAAATTGACCTACCGAGCAAAAAATGTTGTTTTCTTTAGTCTTTATCCAGAACTTTATTTAGAAACAAATCCAATTCCTTTAGTATGAAAAAAGTCCCATCATTGTCATAGCATATCTGTGAAAGTGAAAGTGAAAGTAGACATAATAAACTTGATTATGATATCTGTGTTAATTTGATTGCTAGCTTTCAGTTCAGTGGTTGATCTTGTTACAATTATACATGTGTACATGCCATTATTGACAAAAAAATGTTCCTCCCCCAATAAACACTGGACGCCTTGATATAGCTGAAAAGTTGCTGACAGTGGTGTTTAATCTATTTAAGCAAACAAATAAAAACCGTTATAATAATGTATTTCAGGGAAGGAATTTTGGAACACTACAAGCAAAATCACAATGAATATTTAAAAAGACAGTGGTTTTGTAATACACAATGTTGACAGAATATATATTAAACAGTTATAATTCAATGGAGTTAGATTATTATTTAAGGTTGATTATTCAATTTTTATTTGTTTAAACTGTATCATTAATTAGATTTACGTTGTTTACTAAGTGAATGATGAATGTGATGTTTAAATACCAAATAAATTAATAAGAAAATACTTCTTGTGTTTTTTAGTATTACATGATGAAGTTAGCAGTCAAAGAAATGCACAAGCCTCCATAGATGGAACAGTTCTGAGCCCCATGGGGTCTATGGTAATGGACAACAATGACTACAGTCAGTATGGACCTACATCAGAAAGAGTGGTCTCCTCCAGCACATACAATGATCCTAAAAAGAAGGTCAAAGGGAATGGTGTTCCTGGAAAAAGTATAGAGGAAGAATTGTGTAGAATTTGTGGCGATCGGGCATCAGGGTACCATTATAATGCTCTCAGCTGTGAAGGTTGCAAAGGTTATGTGTACTTATTTGTCCATGTTAATTATCATACTTGGCATTGATTTTACCAATTATTACTGCTATATTCATTATCTATGAGCAGTGTTCCTTATGGAACCAAAACTTGGCAGAAATGTTCAATGTGTTGATCTTATCATTCTAGATTTTATTTATGAATAATATGGCTACCACTAAAAAAAGACAGGTAAAGATTTCTTAAAATTTAGTTTGCACTTTTCCTCAGCTTTATAGCATCATCAAAAGTATGATGTTTTGATTGGCTAAAACAGGGATGCAAATCTGGACCAGATAAATTCTGTAGCCCAATTTTATGGTTTTGATGATATTTAAAATCCAAGATGTCTTTGATGCTTAACATATTACCAGTAACACAGTCATATGTCAGGAGTTTCCTTTTTAAACCCTCCTTTAAATAAAATGTGTGAGTTTGTTGACAGTGTGAAATCTAAGTTGGCTTTACAATGAAAAATAATTACTGGGTAAAATTGAAACACTATAGGCATTACATATAAGAAGCCAATTTTCATTGATTTTAAACAAATTTCAAATTTAATAAATATTAAAAAGTAAAAGTGTTTTGTGCTGATCCTTAATCCAAGATCATACAATATTATCTGGGAAATAAAGTGAAACCGGTTTTGCAGACATTTTCTCTATTTTCTCCATGACAGTTTATACTGGGCAACAAATTGTTGTCCTTAGATAGTCCAGAGACATGTAATTATTTATCTGTGGATAGTGTATATTTAAATTATATAAGAAAGAAATACATTTATTTTTTTTATTTTTTGATTTAGGTATTAGAACACATTTTAAGTTGTATGAATTTCATAGTGTTTTTATTTATTTTGTATGAAACACTCAATTATTATTGTTATTTCCAATTGCAGGATTTTTCAGACGGAGTATTACCAGGGGAGCTAACTACACATGTAAATATGGTGGTAATTGTGAAATGGACATGTGGATGAGACGTAAATGTCAGTCTTGTCGATTAAAACGATGTCGAGAGGTTGGAATGAAACAAGAGTGTATGTATACCATAATGGTAATGGTTGTATGGCAGTCTATATTGAAAGATTTGTTGAAATTAATTTAGCTATTCACAACATTATTTGGATTGTTTTTCTCAAAAACAGACTAAACAAAACTTTTTCTTCATACTTGATAAAAATAAAATATTTACTGTAAGATCAAAATCCATAAAAGTTACCTTTGTTCATCCTCATAAGTCAGAGTTTTTGTTTCCACATGTGTCCATGAAACCCTGACAAACTTAGCTAGGAACTTACCGGGCTAGAAGTCACTATTTTGATTGGCTACATCATACCTGCATGTAGCCAATCAAAAACTCCCTTTTATTCACCACTTGGTTAGGGGATATCCCGATGTCTATTGTAAATAAACCAAATGGATGTGTTGCATAGACCATGTGAAAATCAGTGTATTTTGTACAGTAGTGTTAATAGTTTGTTAGTACCACGTTATTTATTAGTTGCGCTACATTTTCTTAACACTCAAGAATGAGTAAGAATGACTACTGCCAAACACTTGCTTATTTCAAATCAATTTCATTTGTTGATATTTTGAAGATTTGATTTCATATGAAAATCTTCTAGCCCGTGAATTTCCTAGCTAAGTTTGTCAGGGTTTCGTGGACACATGTGGACACAGAAACCCTGACTTGTGAGGATGACCTTTGTTAGAAACTGAAAAATGGAGGATCAGTTCTATCAAGGCCAAAACTGCATATTATAGTTTATCAAAAAGTTGACCATACAGTTTTAATGTACCAAATTTAAAGTATTACATGGGAAACAACTCCAACTAGAAATGTGGTTTGGGCATCAAGGTCAAGGCCAACCAAACATAAATTAGTACTTGCTGCACTTAAACCAAGAAAACAGTTTTTTGAAAGTAAGGTTGGGTCGTAGTCACAGAGGACCCATGTCTAATTGCTGACATTACATACTCCAGTTAATGCTAGAAATATAAAATCCAACCTAGGGGGAGATAAGAATCAGCATAGCACTGTGTATTCTAAATTTAATTTTTCCTGTCAACAGAAGGCAATACAGAAAAACTTTTTGATGTTTATATTCTTGTAATTTAATTTGGATAATATTTAGGTTTGCTGTCAGATGAGCAATGCAAAGCCCGTGATGCACGACGTAAAGCAAAACAGAAAAAAATGGAGAAACCTGCTCCAGTCATTGCACAGGATTCCGATTCCTTGGACAGTAGACCAAGCTGTGAATTTGAAAAACGTGATACAAAATTTGCTGCTAATCTTTCACCGTATGCTGTTATATATGATCGTCCAATAGAAAACATCACAGAGGACACACATAAATTGATAGATAAAATTGTACGTTTACAGGATAAATATGAATTCCCAGATGAAGAAAAAGTTAACGATGCAATAGTAAGTACACATCCAGGTTAACCTTTTGTCTTCAGTGCCATAACTTTTTTGTATAATTTGATGTCAGAACAAGTATGTATTCCTGTTATATATTTACTACAATAAAGTTTAAGATCATGGAGTCTTCAGTAAATGACTGATTTCTGATACAGATCACCCAGTAAAGAGCTCATCTGTACTTGTTGTGTTATCCAGCTTAAAACACCAAAACAATGGTCTTGTTTCTTGTATTTTGATTGGTTGGTGAATAATAATCAATGAAAAGTCTTCAGGATATCCTGATTCCTGATGTGAAAGTTGTTGGTTGACAGAAGAAATATATACTTTTAGGAAAACCCAGTTATATTCCAATAGTGATGGATCTTTTTTATCGTTCCGATGTGCTCCACTCATGAAAAAGACATAAAAATTTCTATTTCTTGTGCGAGATCCCCTATATGTAAGAACCTATTAATCTTCAAAACTAGATACTTCATTTTTAGCTCACCTGACCCGAAGGGTCATGTGAGCTATTGCCATCACTTGGCGTCCGTCGTCGTCCGTCGTCGTCGTCGTCGTCGTCGTCGTCGTTAACTTTTCTTCAAAAATCTTCTCCTCCAAAACCACTGAAGGGATTGCTTTGAAACTTTGCACACATCATCAGTAAAATGTCCTCTACCAAGTTTGCTCAAATCATGGCCTCAGACCAACCAACATGGCCGCCATGGCTAAAAATAGAACAGGGGGGTCAAAATACAGTTTTTTGCTTATAGTTCAAAAAGTATAACAGATATAGGAAAACCGAACAGACCTTCCTTCTTCAGCATCTAAAGCTCTACAAAACACTCCATTGGGTC
Organism: Limnoperna fortunei; assembly: GCA_944474755.1. Taxonomy (NCBI): domain Eukaryota; kingdom Metazoa; phylum Mollusca; class Bivalvia; order Mytilida; family Modiolidae; genus Limnoperna; species Limnoperna fortunei. Next base: position 32,268,430 of record OX104119.1, on the reverse strand, counting down.
AAAGTTGTATGATGACTCCTTGTAGGAGTTATTGCCCTTTAATTGTCAAAATTGATGATTTTTGCCATTTTTGCCTCAAAATCTTGAAAATTATTAGAACTAGAGAAAAAGTTAGCATTGCTTAATTGTTCTGCTCTATGAGGGCTACAAAAATGACTTAAGGGTCAAGATTGTCTGATTAACCGTTTAAGAGTTATTCCCCTTGAACTGTTTTTTTTAATTTGTTTTAATTGATTTTTTAAAATATTCTCCTCTGAAACAACTGAAAGTACTGCTTTGAAACTTTGTACACATCATCCGTCCAATGTCCTCAACCAAGTTTGCACCAACCATGGCTGCAGATTAACCAACATGGCCACCATTGCTAAAAATAGGACGGTGGGGGGGGGGGGGTAAAATACAGTTTTTGGCTTATATTTAAAAAAGTGTAACAGATACAGGAAAACCGAAGAGACATGCCTTCATCTGCATCAAAAGCTCTACAAAACACTCCATTGGGTTGAAGTTGTATGATGACTCCTTATAGGAGTTATTGCCCTTTAATTGTCGAAATTGATTATTTTTGACATTTTTGCCTCAAAATCTTGAAAATTATTAGAACTAGAGAAAAAGTTAGCATTGCTTAATTGTTCTGCTCTATGAGGGCTACAAAAATGACTTTAGGGTCAAGATTGTCTGATGAACCGTTTAGGAATTATTCTCCTTGAAAATTTTTTTAATCAATTTTACTAGATTTTAAAAAATCTTCTCCTCTTTAACCAATGAAAGGACTGCTTTGAAACATTGCACAGATCATCTTTAGGACGTCCTCTACCACCTGACTACCTATATAGCTACGTTGGCTTTAAATAGAAAAAATGAAAAAAGGCGGGGGGGTCGAGAGAGTTTTCGACTGATAGTTAAAAAAGTACAACAGGTACAGCAAATTTGAAGTGAACTTCCCTTCTCCCTCTAAGCATCAAAAGCTCCTCCTTATAGGAGTTATTTCCCTTAAAAGGTCGAAATTAATGATTTTTGCAGAAGTGTTGGGCAATTCCTTATAGCAAAGAAAAGCTGGATAAAAAAGGGTTGTTTGGTTTCAGGTTCAGGTGAGCGATACAGGCTCCTGGGAGCCTCTAGTTAAACTTGTCATTCTTAAATGAGGGTGATAGGTTGAATTTTGCAGAGTTTCCAATAAGACAAAGTGTTTAGAATGGTATCAACAATGTCTCCAACATAGTGTTTATATTTGTATAATTGTATCAACAATTACCTGTTTTTTTCGAATTATACTGCAATTGTTCTAATTAGAGCAGCTGCAATGCATTGACTTGTTATTTGTATGTGATTAACAGTCACTGACAATGAAACAAGTTTTAGCCACACATACTTTATGATTTTATTAATGTACTTTTCTTGCTAATGTAAACAAATAGATATGTTGCAATTATGCAAATTACACGTGTTGTTATTTTTATTGATATTTATTTAATTAAACGTGTTACATTGATGCATATATAATTTACACAGAACAGTAGAACTCACTCTTCACAAATCACTCTATTTTACATTATTTATTTTAATTACCAAATAATGCACACAATGTGTGACGGGTAATATGGTTATAGTTTCGAAGTGAATTTTAAGAGAATTCAAAGAAAAGAGAAAAAACTTATATAAAATAGTGTATGACAGGTTGCAGGATAAACAGAATATTAGTGTATTGACTTGACATAAACACAATAGAAGGACCCAGTAGAGCCTCAACTTTCACCCGTTTGTAAGCCTTAATCACTACTATTATATATTTATTTGAGTTCATCAATAGATGTTGTTATTGACAAAAACCGACAACTTTCAATACAGTCAATGCCGTGTATAGTTGCATGGTATTAATTTGCTTTTCACATGTAGAGGTGACAAACACGTAAATGGCAGCCATTGTCTGGAATCCTCGGTTATCTAGTGGTAGATATTTAATTATGGGGATATTATTTTTCAGTTTTTCAGCTTAAACTTCTGTTTAAAAACCAAAGATATACTTTTTGTATGACCACAAAATTTGTTGGACATTCTTGAGCCGTAAATTTCAATCTAGAAACTGATTGTTTGTAGGGTATAAATATGGGCATCCTGACAATGACTGTTTTTAAATATGAGATATACACCTTTGTTATATTTCATCCAATTCAGTTTCAACTTTGTTCTTTATTATGAGATATAGCTTTTTAGCTCACCTGACCCAAAGGGTCAGTGTGAGCTATCCTCATCACGTTGCGTCCGTCATTGTTGTCCGAGGCTGTAAACTTTTCATATTTCTATCTTCTTCTCCAAAACCCCTGGGCCAATTGGAACCAAACTTGGTAGGCATGTTTATTGGGTGGTTCTTTACAAAGTTTGAGTTTTTGGTGCTGATCAAATATTAAACATGGCTGCCAGAGCCATTAATGCATTCTGATAGGCTGAATTTCAAAAATCTTCTTCTCATAAACTGCTTGGCAGATTGAATTAAAATTTTGCAGAAATGTACCTTACATGGTCCTCTACAAAGTTTGAGTTTTTTGTGCTGATCCAAAATCCAAGATGGCCACCATCACAGGACATATTTTAACATAGGACCCTATGGGAAAAACATGCAAACAACTTCTTCTCTGACACTGTTCCACACAATAAAGCCAAATTAATAAGAAAATGAAGGTTGGATAGTTATCTTATTATTTTGGGTTTTTCGAGCCAATTGCAAATTCAGCATGGCTTCCAGGGTCATTAATGTGTTCTGATTGGCTGAAATTCAAAAATCTTCTTCTCATAAACTGCTTGGCAGATTGATTTGAAATATTGCAGAAATGTACCTTAGATAGTCCTGTACAAAGTTTCAGTTTTTTGTGCTGATCCAAAATCCAAGATGGCCGCAATCGCAGGACATAGTTTAACATAGGACCCTTTGGGAAAAACATATAAACAACTTCTTCTCTGAAACTGTTCCACACAATAAAGCCAAATTAATAAGAAAATGAAGGTTGGATAGTTATCTTATTATTTTGGGTTTTTTGAGCCAATTGCAAATTCAACATGGCTTCCAGGGCCATTAATGCGTTCTGATTGGCCGAAATTCAAAAATCTTCTTCTCATAAACTGCTTGGCAGATTGATTTGAAATATTGCAGAACAGTACCTTAGGTGGTCCTTTACAAAGTTTGAGTTTTTTGTGCAGATCCAAAATCCAAGATGGCGGCCATCGAAGGACTGAGTTTAACATAGGACCCTATGGGAAAACATACAAAAACTTCTTTTCTGAAACTGTTCCACACGAAGCCAAATTATGAAGAAATGATTAAGGGATATTTATCTTATTATTTTGAATTTTTTGAGCCAATTGCAAATTGAACATGGCTTCCAGGGCAACTAATGGGTTTTGATTGGCTGAAATTTCAAAAATCTTCTTTTTACAAACCGCTTAGCAGATTGATTTGAAATATTGCACAAATGAACCTTGGTAGTCCTCTACAAAATTTGAGTTTTTTGTGGCGATCCAAATTCCAAGATGGCTGCCATGGTGGAACACAGCTTAACATGGGTCCCTATGGGAAAACCATACAAACAGCTTTTTCTCTCAGTTCCACACAATTTAACCAAATAATGCAGAAGTGAATCTTAGATAGTAATCTTATTATTTTAAGTATGTTTCGAGCCGATAGGAAATTCAACATTGCTGCCATAGTAGCAAATGTGTTCTGACTGGCTGAGATTTCAAAATTCGCTTTCTCTTGGCAGATTTTAGGATATAAGATATTGTATGGTCCTCATCCAAGTTTGAGTTTTTTGTTTCGATCCAAAATACAAGATTGCTGCCACCATGGAACATAACTTAACATACTAACCTATGAAAAAACATAAAAACTGCTTCTTCTCAGAAACTCTCCTACTGCTGATTGTAAATTCAACATGGCAACATTCATAGAAATGGCATCTTCACATAAACTCTTTAGCATTTAATATCAAAATTTGCAAGAAAAGTTTTTTGTAATTCAGGTGAGCGATACAGGCTCTTAAGGGCCTCTAGTTTATTTTTCATCTGATCCAGTTACACATGCTTCCAGTTGTAGGCCATCAGAATATCTCTGTCTATTCATTGTTTTTAGTTAAAATGTTTCAATAAGAGTAAAATTCACCAATGTTTATCTTTAAAATTTCTGTACAATTTAAAAAAGTTTCAATAAGATTCAAATTCAACAATTTAAACTTTAAATCTATGCAATTTTGATGGGGAATATTTAGATGGATTCATTTAGCTCACCTAACCCAAAGGGTCAGGTGATCTTTTGTTATCACTTTAGAGTCCGTTGTCGTTGTCAGCACTGTCGTCTGTAGCTTTTTACATTTTGTATTCTTTGAAACAACTAGGCCAATTGTTTTCTGTTAATTTTTGTACAGCTGTCTAAGACAAACGTATTATGGTATGCAAATGTCTGTTCATCATCCATATGACACATTTTATCTTAAAAACGCCTTCACAGATTTTCTTCCAACTGCACAAGTTGTTAATTATGTTAGCCTCATGTTCTGTATACACCTAGGTAAATTTAGGATTGATCGTTATATAGTTATGGGATTTTTTTGTTTTCTTACTCTAATGAAAATTTCTTTAATGAAGTTTCTTAAAAGTTTTGAAAATTGTTTATTGTGAGCTTCCTTTAGTTTTTTTAAATAAAATTCGGATTTATTGCTAAAGAGTTATATAAGACTTTGTTCGTGAAAAAAAGGTAGGCTGTTTTGGTTTTCTGACTTCAAAAAGGCTTTCATCAGTTTTATGTAACATTTGGGGAATTATTTATTTTGATAAATGCATGCTTCTCTTATATATATCGTAAAACCCTAAATTTTTTATTGAGTATTGTCACCCATGAAGGGTATAGCTCATGTTATTTTATCTTCTGATGGGCATATCATGTGCTCATGGCAAGGCTGTTTATTGGTAATTAGTTGTTCTGTGTTTTGGTAATTAATTGAACAGTGGTTTTTCTTCTCTTTATATATTAATTAAATGTTGTTTCTTTCAGGATATAAATCCTACAAATAACGAAGAGTCAGGAGAACATGTTTTAGGAAGTTTAGCCCGGATGACCGTTTTAATTACTCATTTAATTGTAGAATTCGCTAAAAGTTTGCCAGGCTTTACTCGGTTAAGGAAGGAGGACCAGATAATACTGCTCAAGGTACAATCTTACCTTACCACATGTGATCTATTAACAATGATTTCTATTATGTCATTTCCATCTCACATTTCAATCACAAAAGCACATTTAAAATTTTTTTATTTCATAAATAGAATTTGCATGTTTTTGATTAGTTTAAAATTTTTTAGGTCGTGTTAACAACAGTACTGAAATTACATTGAAATATGAAAAAAACTTGCTTGAACTAGTATTACAAGGTCAATATTTGATTCCACATGACTACTATGCATCAGAATCTAATATCGACCTGGTAACTACTAGTTAAAGTCAGTTTCCATGACTGTTTCAATATAACTATAAATTTCAATTTTAGTGGTCATTGAATTTGATCATCTGTTATTATAAAATATACTGTTAAAAATTTAAGAATTTGAAATGTGAGAAACTGAATTTCAGGATTATCAGCAAAAATAAATATCAAAATGCAGCATTAAACAAATTTTTAACGGTAACCAGCATTACAACATTTACAAAATGTAAGCATCTTCAGTTGTCCTGGTAATGGAAGATAATGATTTTATTCATGTAATAAAACAATTTGAAATGCAGTCGCTATCATGATTTCTCAGCCCTCCTGAATGTATATTCCCCTCGCCTAGCGGCTCCATGAATACTACAATTTCTGATAAATCCTAACAGCAACCTATATCAAAGTCATTTATTGTATAATAGGGTTAATACAAGAATCATAATATTTGATACTTTCAGTGTGCCTCTAGTGAAGTAATGGCAATCCGAGCCAGTCGATGTTATGAGCCCACAAGTAAGGCCATTGTACTTGCCAATGGAACTCCACTTACAATGGAGAACATGATAGCTGCAGGACAGCCCAGGGAATACACAGAACTTGTATTTAAACTGTGTGAAGATTTGGCAAAGATTTGTTCAGATAATGCTGAATATGCGTTGTTTACAGCCATAGCAATATTTTCTGGTAAGCTGGAAAAAAATTCACTAACACTGACTTCATTGTTTGTTTTAGCTCACCTGGTAAATGTGAGCTTTTACCTTAACAAAAATTTTTGTTCATCTTAAACATTTCAATGTTTTCTTGTGTACAATCTCCTCGACACAAGATAATCCCCATTGCTTGAAATAGAAATCTGTTTAAAGGATGATTTTGCTTAGGTTTATACATAAGATTTGAAAATTTTAGAAGCTAGATTGACATTGTTAATTGCTAAAATGATCAGCTCCTATAAATGACATAGTTGGTCCAAAATTTTCTGACAACTCCTTAGGAGTTATTGTCCTTAAATGCCAATTTTTTAGAAAATTTTCTGTTTTTTGCCTTGTAACTTACAACCTATAGCTGCTCAATTGAAACTGTATTTTGAAAGATGACCAACAAGAAAAGTCATACAATTCACTTTATTAATCTTAAATAGTCAAATGACTTATAGGAGTTATTGCCTTTTATTGGTGATTTTACACAAAATTACCAGTTTTTGTCTCAGAAATTGAAAACTGTAAATACCAAAAATAATCAGAAGGATAAGGTCAACAAATCATTATATTGTCTGATCCTTATAAAGGATGTTGTCTATTAATGACATTTATTGAAGAAATTTTAACAGTCAAATGTTGATAATAAGAAGTTTTGATGAAATTTGTAGTTTTTAACTTGTAACTTAAATATAACAGTTTAACTGAAATAGTACATTTCAAAATCATCACCAAGGCCCTCGCTTCTTCCAAAATCGTCAGATGACTCTTTATTGCTCTTCAATGACAATTTCAGACATAATGGTCAGTTTTTGTTAAATAAATTAAAATCTATAACAGCTAGAGTAAAACCAAGTTATCAGAAGTTTATGCTGTGACATTTTCTTCTTTATGTGTTAAGAATCTAAAGGTGTTACTTCATGTATATTGGATTTGAACTTTTGGCATCATTTGTATTGTAGCATTGTCAAAGATGTCAAATATTTTTGTTATGTATCCTCTCAAATTAATTGATAGAAATTTATAAATATTGTAATCAGATTTATACACTTCATTAAGAAATTATCAATAAAGAAATGGACAAACATTTCAAGAAAGCACTAATCACAGCTCCTAAGCACTAAATCACAGCTCCTAAGCACTAATCACAGCTCCTAAGCACTAATCACAGCTCCTAAGCACTAATCACAGCTCCTATAAGCACTAATCGCAGCTCCTAAGCACTAATCAAGCACTATCGACTGCCATGTACTTGATAACAATACAGAAGTCAACTAAATAACAGAATGTCTTTATGGAACAAACGAAACTGCATAAATCATTAATAAAATGGAAAGAAATTCTTCAATCATACTGCCCTTGGGTTATCTATTCATTTTATTAAATTTCCAACCCAAATTATAATTACAATGTACCATTCAATAATTATGTTTACTGTTTGACTGATGTGTAGATAAGTGTAAAATAAAGATAGGCTAATTAAGTAACAAGACAAATTCAATGGTTAGTTACGACAAATCAAGAGTTAAATTAACTTCAAGGCGAGGTTAAAATGCCATTAGTTAATATTGTATGGACTGCAAAAATTCAGTTAAGTGAAATATCGAGACAAACAAGATGGACACATATATCAGAGGAAGAAATCCATTGTAGATATGGGGACAATGCTGGGACTTTCATACATTTGTGTTAACAAAATGACGTTAATTAGAATGTATGATGGAAGTTAAGTTATGAAACTTTAGGACAATAACAAATAATGTTAAATTTCAATCACATAAAAATTAATCACAGAAAATATCACTGTATTCATATAAAAATGTGAGATTTTATGTTGATTGCAGCAGACAGAAGTGGACTTCATGACAGAGATCTCATTGAACAGATACAAAAACTATATGTTGATGCATTAGAAGAGTATGAATGTAAAAAGAGATTCCGTGGTGGATGTGCCTTAGCCAAATATCTGCTTCTACTAATGGACCTTAGAAACATAAGTGTTGAACACTCTAAAATGCTGACAGTGTTACCTATCCAGGAATGTAATTTGCCTAGTGTAGTTAAAGATATCTATATTCAAGATGATGATGTGTGACAGCTGTAAATGTATTTTTGTTCACTAGGTCATATGAGAGACTTGTTATCAGATTAATTTAGTCCTGTGCACAGGATCAAATGACATATTACACACTTAAAAGTTTTATTTTGTAGAACTTTAAACAATATTCAGGTATTCAGCTTGTACAGGTTTCACAGGAATGCTTTAAGGAATGTTTTCTAGAAATTAATAGGCAGCATAAGAAAAATGATGTGAAATATTCTACAAAATGACGAGAGTAGAGAAAACTAGAACAAGTGCTTTTATAATTCATTTGTTTATATATAGCAAATTTCTTGTAATTTCCTTTCCCAAATATAAATAAACAAGTCTCTTCATGTGTGCCGAATAATAAAACTTGCTCAGTTGGATGTAAATGTTCTAAGGGAGACGAATCTTGTAAAATATTACCAAATGTAGTTATATTTGTTTGTGTAGAGTTTGACTCGATGATTTAGTGCTATAAATAGACATATCCTTTGTAAATTGTTACCAGGCATTAAAGGGAGAGTATTTTTTAGGTTAAGTTATTATCCCAGTTTACGAAGTAAGATATTAGACCTTGTTTAATCACAGCTAGGAATAACATTTACGAGTCAATGTCAAAGTCTCTGCTATAACATATAAGAAAGTAATATTGTAATGGAAAATCTAAAAGTTACAATTGAGCTTAAACCAGAACTTCCATGTTGCATCAAATCTACGAACCAGATGTTCTGTATTCTGCCTAATACCTAAGTACACATGGACTTCTTCATTACTGAAAGATAAACATGTTGATAAACTGTTCTTTTATTGTTTTATATATTGTTTGTTGTTTGTTTGAATGATGTTTTAACACCACTTTCAGCATTTTTTAAGCTATATCATGGCGTCCAGTTTTTAATGGAGGAGGAAGCCGGAGTACCCAGAGAGACGATTGGAAAACTGGCAATCCTTGTCAATTAAGATTGGAGCCGAGTACACCCTGCCCACAGTGAGACTAGAACTCGCAACCTCAGTGTTGACAGACCACTTGATCAATAGTAGACAAACTATCTTAACCACTCGGCCACCGAGGCCCTTTTTATAAGAGATAGTACCAAACAAAGCATACCCTATAAACATAACAAAAATATAACCTGAATTCTGATATCTGTGGAAGGTATATAGTATTATATATCTTCATTCTTGTATTGGACTGTTGGAGAAATTTTACATTTAATACTGTTATGTTTATTGTTTGTTATAATGCAGCTTCAGTATGTCTCCAAGCATAATTAAAATTAGATGTGAGTAAACACACAAGTGTATAGGTTGTATATATTGATATTAATGTATTGTTAGTGCTAATAAAGGGAGGCAATAAGTGCTACTCAGTAGTGCTATAAGGGTAATTGATGCATAAATGTGTTGTAATGGATTTTATCGAGTGAATTTATAATGTTGACATTTTATATTGTTAGATATATAAATATATATTAATTGACTGTTACTCTGAAAAATCAGGGATATTAGAATTATGCCTTTTGTAAATAAAATTACTGAGATTTATATCATTGATCATTATTGTGAATATTTGCTCATCAGTAGTCGGTATGAAATTCTTATATGGAATCCCTAATGCATTTACTGTATAAAAAAGGAAACTAAAGTTTCAAAGTAAGTTAGATATTGAACTAAAATTTGTACATGAAAGAGAGAAATTTATAGCCGAAAATTGTTACAGAAATATTCTATGTTTTAATTCTTTGTCTTACCTGAGGAGAATTTATGTGAAAAATATGTATAAACAACATTTTTTACATGTAAAATATTATTTATTAATCCTCAAAATTTATTTACCTTTGTATGACAGAATGATTGTATCAGACATGTGTATCCATGGTAATAAATTGTTTCAAAATATGGTTGACCAAGTATCCTTCTGAATAAACACATTTTTGAAGAGTTTTTCATATTAGAGCTAATTAACTTATTATGATAAACTGGAATTTATAAAACATGTTTACATATTATTGTGTATTGGGTGACTATCCCCTGGAATTTATAAAACATGTTTACATATTACTGTTTATTGGGTAACTATCCCCTGGAATTTATAAAACATGTTTACATATTACTGTTTATTGGGTAACTATCCCCTGGAATTTATAAAACATGTTTACATATTATTGTGTATTGGGTGACTATCCCCTGGAATTTATAAAACATGTTTACATATTACTGTTTATTGGGTAACTATCCCCTGGAATTTATAAAACATGTTTACATATTACTGTTTATTGGGTGACTATCCCCTGGAATTTATAATACATGTTTACATATTACTGTTTATTGGGTAACTATGCCCTGCAATTTATAATACATGTTTACATATTACTGTTTATTGGGTGACTATCCCCTGGAATTTATAAAACATGTTTACATATTACTGTTTATTGGGTGACTATCCTCTGGAATTTATAATACATGTTTACATATTACTGTTTATTGGGTAACTATGCCCTGCAATTTATAATACATGTTTACATATTACTGTTTATTGGGTGACTATCCTCTGGAATTTATAAAACATGTTTACATATTACTGTTTATTGGGTGACTATCCCCTGGAATTTATAATACATGTTTACATATTACTGTTTATTGGGTAACTATGCCCTGCAATTTATAATACATGTTTACATATTACTGTTTATTGGGTGACTATCCCCTGGAATTTATAAAACATGTTTACATATTACTGTTTATTGGGTAACTATCCCCTGGAATTTATAAAACATGTTTACATATTACTGTTTATTGGGTGACTATCCTCTGGAATTTATAATACATGTTTACATATTACTGTTTATTGGGTGACTATCCCCTGGAATTTATAATACATGTTTACATATTACTGTTTATTGGGTAACTATGCCCTGCAATTTATAAAACATGTTTACATATTATTGTGTATTGGGTGACTATCCCCTGGAATTTATAATACATGTTTACATATTACTGTTTATTGGGTGACTATCCCCTGGAATTTATAATACATGTTTACATATTACTGTTTATTGGGTGACTATCCCCTGGAATTTATAATACATGTTTACATATTACTGTTTTTTGGGTGACTATCCCCTGGAATTTACATGTATAAAACATGTTTACATATTACTGTTTATTAGGTGACTATCCCCTGGAATTTATAATACATGTTTACATATTACTGTTTATTGGGTGACTATCCCCTGGAATTTACATGTATAAAACATGTTTACATATTACTGTTTATTGGGTGACTATCCCCTGGAATTTACATGTATAAAACATGTTTACATATTACTGTTTATTGGGTGACTATCCCCTGGAATTTATAATACATGTTTACATATTACTGTTTATTGGGTGACTATCCCCTGGAATTTATAATACATGTTTACATATTACTGTTTATTGGGTGACTATCCTCTGGAATTTACATGTATAAAACATGTTTACATATTACTGTTTATTGGGTGACTATCCCCTGGAATTTATAATACATGTTTACATATTACTGTTTATTGGGTGACTATCCCCTGGAATTTATAATACATGTTTACATATTACTGTTTATTGGGTGACTATCCTCTGGAATTTACATGTATAAAACATGTTTACATATTACTGTTTATTAGGTGACTATCCCCTGGAATTTACATGTATAAAACATGTTTACATAATACTGTTTATCGGGTGACTATCCCCTGGAATTTACATGTATAAAACATGTTTACATATTACTGTTTATTGGGTGACTATCCCCTGGAATTTACATGTATAAAACATGTTTACATATTACTGTTTATTAGGTGACTATCCCCTGGAATTTACATGTATAAAACATGTTTACATATTACTGTTTATTCGGTGACTACTGCAGTGTTGTGAAGTCTGACCATAGAGGAAATCAAAGATGAATGATTTATTTTAATATTATTAATGCATATTTAAGTTTTTTTTTTAATTATTTGAACATACATGGTTTATTTGGTGCATTTGTGTTTTTATATTCATTTGTGAAATCCCTGCACTGTTGCTAACATTTTGTTACCATGCTATCTTTATGGTTACAGACTTGTATGGCTAATATTGGAAACAAACCTCTGTAAATGTGTGTCCATCAAGTATGTTCATTTAATACACAGAATTCACTGTAATAAAACCAAATATAAACTCTATCCTGAAACACTCAGTTCTGTAAAAATAGATGTTGTTCATCAGGTTCCTTTATCCAAGTTAAATCTACTGTGGTAGATTTATACTGCTGGCCACAATCTGGGTATAATTCTACCTCATATTCATTATTGTTGTCTTAAATATTGTTCTGAAGTATTTGTATATCCATATGAATCAGATGGTTCATAGCCAAGTTTACACATACATTTTTCAATATTCGACACAACATACAGAAACTATCTTTTAATTTGATTATTGAATTTTATAACAAAAATGTAAGACCATACTGAAATATGTGCAAGTCAATTAAGAAATTTTAGGAACGGCAGAACAGCAGCAATTTCATCAAAAACATTAGGCAGTATTAGAAATGTATACAAACTATTTGTACGACAACTATAGTCAAACTTTAGTAGCTGGAACAAGAATAGCTTGAACACCATTGATTTCTTTAACAGTTTTTAATGTCATTTTTATATATGTCTTCATGAAATAAACCCTGGTTTCTCCAACACCAATTTCTTGAAAACTCAAACTCATGTAAAGGTCCAGGTGATAAGAAGTTCATGTATGTCATGAATAACTGCAAGCAAATAATTTAAGCCATACATGCTATCTGTTACAGGTCAGTAAATCTATAAAAAAAATCTGGTAAATAAGTGACACAATTAATGTTTACTGATGAATTTATTTTTAAATTCAAAATATTAACTGTATGAAGTATATTAAATAAAAATTGTGTGACACAGATTAAAAAAACTTTGATGTTTGTTGACACTTGCAGTTTTCAAATTAAAAGGAAGCTAAGCAGAGAATTGTTTGTTTAAATTGTTAGTTCATAAAAAAGAAGGAAATTTGTTAGCAATACAAATGGAATCCTGGTAAAAAACAGATTATTTTCAGGAAATTTACAAACTTCGGTAGCTTAACTACTAGTGTCCATTGATTGTTGGTAACCCTTGTTAGTTCCAGTTAACTAAGTTTGACTGTAATGTTACCTCTCAAATGGTTGACATCTATAGAGGACATAATGTACATTAAGACTCGGGAAATCTAGGTAAAAGCTTTTCCTTAGGGTAAATGATTAACATAACTGGGATTTCAACAAAATTGTCTGATATCTTTTTAAGTAAACTGGATGATTGTGAGCTTTTTAGATGCACTTATTTAATGCCCGAGTCCAGGATAGGTTTTTTGCTATTTGAGATAGGAGGATGTTTTTTAATTTAACTTTAAAAAAACAACAAGATGAATTGAATATATTAAGGTAGTATATCATTATTCCATTTTTATATTAAAAAATAAATGTTTTAGAACTAAGACTGTATACATTTTATTTCTGGACATTTATTTTAACTATATTTTACATATTTTATGTTATATTGTTATCTTAAAATTTGTTGGTTGGATATCTTAAAATAGGTAATAAAATTTTAAATAACTTATTTTTAAATATAGATTTAAATCAAGTTCTCCCAAGTTCTCTGATACAAAGAAGATAAATATTTATTAAAACAAGATTCCATGCTCTATTTGATGTAATGAGATACTGTATTATTATGTAAAATGAGAAATGTATTGTATATAAAATATATCACTACTGCTGTTTTCTTGTTTTTACTAAGTGTAATAAATGTCAAGAAGCTTGGTTTGACATGTATAACAGGAAACAAAGGGACTCCATGTAGTTAATTCTACACATAAGTATATACAGATGTATACGAGGGTTTTACAGTGTAAACCAAGTCACATGTAACTGGTAAGAAATTAATGACATGAAATTAATTACATGTTGTTTAAATGGAAGTCATTAACTGGAACTCTTGGGGCCTCTTGGTGGTCGAGTGGTTAAGGTAGTTCAGGTTAAGGTTTATCATGTGGTCTGTCAACACTGAGGTTGCAGGTTCGAGTCTCACTGCGGGCAGGGTGCACTCGACTCCAATTTTAATTGACAAGGATTGCCAGTTTTCCTACCGAAGGTCGGGGATTTTCTCCACCTCCCCCAATAAAAACTGGACGCCATGATATAGCTATAAAATTGCTGAAAGTAGCGTTAAACACCATACAAACAAACGAACAAACAATTAACCCAAACTCAGACATGATTCTCTTTCATTTATCAGCAAAATACTGTTTGCAACTCAGAAAACCCAGAGTACAATGTGGTGTCAAGACATCAGTAGGACACGACAAAACCCAGAGTACAATGTGGTGTCAAGACATCAGTAGGACATGACAAAACCCAGAGTACCATGTGGTGTCAAGACATCAGTAGGACATGACAAAACCCAGAGTACAATGTGGTGTCAAGACATCAGTAGGACATGACAAAACCCAGAGTACAATGTGGTGTCAAGACATCAGTAGGACATGACAAAACCCAGAGTACAATGTGGTGTCAAGACATCAGTAGGACATGACAAAACCCAGAGTACCATGTGGTGTCAAGACATCAGTAGGACATGACAAAACCCAGAGTACCATGTGGTGTCAAGACATCAGTAGGACATGACAAAACCCAGAGTACAATGTGGTGTCAAGACATCAGTAGGACATGACAAAACCCAGAGTACAATGTGGTGTCAAGACATCAGTAGGACATGACAAAACCCAGAGTACAATGTGGTGTCAAGACATCAGTAGGACATGACAAAACCCAGAGTACAATGTGGTGTCAAGACATCAGTAGGACATGACAATACCCAGAGTACCATGTGGTGTCAAGACATCAGTAGGACATGACAAAACCCAGAGTACAATGTGGTGTCAAGACATCAGTAGGACATGACAAATTTATGTAGGAGTGATCCTGTACAAACCATACATCACTGTTTAAGTTTGATTCCACTAGGTAAATTAAAACTAATCTGAGACCTGTCTTTGTATAACACAATTAGTAACTCTCTTGCAGGATAAATGAAATTAAAAGTGAAAAAGTTAAATGTCCTGAATAGATTTTATATTATTAAAGTGTATTATTCAAGTTTCTTGAAAGGTTATATACTTTGTGGAGATTTTAACCTAGTTCTTAACCCAGAGATAGATTATTGTAATTATTTACATATAAATAATCCTAAAGCAAGAGATAAAATGTTGGAAATTATTGAAGAAAGGTGTTTTAATGATCCATTTCGTGAACTCTACCCGGACTTACACAGATTTACCTGGCGTAAAAGAACCCCTTTTAAACAAGCAAGACTAGACTTTTTCCTATTTTCTGACAACATGCTAACAAATCTAAATAATTGTAAAGTAGAATCTAGTTATCGCTCAGATCACTCAATGGTTCTTTAAGATTTACATTTTAATTCTTTTATACGAGGAAAAGGACTGTGGAAATTCAACAATTCTCTACTCTATGATCTAGAATATTCTAATATGGTCAACAACAAAATTTTAGATATAAAAAAACAGTATGCTGCCCTTGTATATAATCTAGATAAATTAGAGGAGATTGATGATGATATAATACATTTTAGAATAAACATACAATTATTCCTCGAGACTTTGTTAATGGAAATAAGAGGCATATCTATATCATATTCAAGCTACAAAAAAGAGAAATGGTGAAAAGAGAGAATGAACTTAAAAAGTAAATATCAGATTTAGAAGGAAAAGTGGAGGAAGTCTCTTTACAATATTTAGAAAAAAAAAGAATTGAAAAATTATAGAAGGAATGAATTAAAAGGGAAAATGATAACAGCAAGAATACAATGGATAGAGGAGGGGGAAAAACCTACTAATTATTTTTTTTTGGTCTAGAGTCAAAGAATTTTACCAGTAAAATAATACCAAAAGTTGAAAAAGAAAATGGTGTTATAGTTACAAAGCAAAATGAAATATTAAAGGAGGTCAAAACATTCTATCAAAATCTATATAAAAGGAGAGATCTAGAAAGAGGACGTGAATTACAGGACATTGAAAAAGGATTGAAAAATATGCAACTTAGAAAACTTACTTTAGATGAACAAAATAGTTTGGATCGAAAAATGACCATAGGACACAAGTGAAACCCTATTTAAAATGAAAAACAATAAATCCCCTGGATCTGATGAATTTACAACAGAGTTTTTTAAGTTTTTCTGGAAAGACCTCAGGTTTTTTGTAACTGAATCTCTTAACTACGGGGCAGAAAAAGGGGAATTATCGGTAACTCAAAATTAAGGAATTATAACTTGTATTCCAAAAGGCAATAAACCTATACACTTTCTTAATAATTGGAGACCTATTTCTCTTCTTAATACTATTTACAAGATTGGTTCAGGAGAAATAGCAGGTAGATTAAAAAGGTTTTGGATAGGATTATTGATACAGACCAGACAGGATTTATAAGTGGGAGATATATTGGGGAAAACATACGACTCATATATGACAGTATGCAATACACAGAAGAAAATTGAGATCCCTGGACTTTTATTACTTATTGATATTGAAAAAGCATTTGATTCTATTTCTTGGGAGTTCCTTATAAATGTTTTGAAATTTTTTAATTTTGGTGAGTCAATAATAAACTGTGTTAAAGCTTTTTATCATAATATAAGTTCTGCTGTTATTCAGGGTGGGAATCTGTGAAAATTTTTCAATATAGGCCGTGGGTGTCGGCAGGGGGATCTTCTATCTCCTTATCTTTTTATTATTTGTGCAGAAATTTTAGTAGTCAAAATCAGGAACAATAAAAAAATTTCTGGGATATCAGTTACTAAAATAGAACATAAGCTTTCACTATTTGCTGACGATACATCCCTCATTTTAGATGGCACTAAAGAATCATTAAATGAGGCATTAAGATTTGGATTGGTTCGCGGAAATATCAGGTCTAAACATAAAATTCTCTAAAACACAGGTCATTTGGAGTGGCAGTAAAAATTACAGTGAAGAAATACTCAGTTTAAACAGGGAC
The DNA here is from genome assembly GCA_944474755.1 of Limnoperna fortunei. Lineage (NCBI taxonomy): Eukaryota > Metazoa > Mollusca > Bivalvia > Mytilida > Modiolidae > Limnoperna > Limnoperna fortunei. The sequence continues at coordinate 32,251,081 of OX104119.1, read as the reverse complement.
CTTGCATGGGGGGAAACTTCTTTTAAATTATTAGGCATTACTTTTGACGTAGATTTAGATAAAATAAATAATATAAATTATAACGAGAAAATCTTGCAGATTAAAAATGTTATTAAGCAATGGTCTAAGCGCAATCTTACTGTAATAGGCAGAATAACAAAGGTGAAATCACTCATCCTACCAATACTTAACCATTTGATTATTTCATGACCAATTCCAAGTGATGAGATTATTAAACAGGTAAATGATCTTCTGTATTCATTTATTTGGGCTACACCAGTTCACAAAGTTAAAAAAGAAGTATTACAAAAGGGATATGAAGACGGTGGACTATCCTTGCACTAAAAAGTACTTGGATAAGACGAATATTTCAAACTAACTGTAAATGGCAAAATATATTTCTATCTAGTATTAAAAGTACACAATTCTTCAGCTGTGGAATGAACTACATAAAACAGTTGCAAATGAAAATTAAAAATAAATTTTGGCAAGATGTTCTTAAATCATGGAAAATAATAATTGAAAAAGAACAAAATAATACATGGGAAAATTTTCTCCCAATTTGGATGAATGAGAAAGTTCAAATAGGGAACAAGCCAGTTTTTTACAAAGACTGGTGTAACACAGGAATCAGATATATAAATGATTTAATGAATACAGATGGATCTTTTTACTCTTTGGAAGAGATTCAACAAAAGCTTCAAATAGATTTAAATGTAATGAAGTATAATAGTATAATTGCAGCTCTTACACAAGCAGCAAAAATGTTTACAAAAGCAAATCATAAATTGAACACTCCATTTATCCCGTCAAATATTCAAGTGTTTTTTAAAAACAAAAAAGGTTCAAAAGATATGTACTTAGTTTTCAACAGAAATTTGAGTATTCCAAATGGAAAAATTAAATGGTGTGACATCTTAAATATGAATGAACAAAACTGGAATAAATTTTTCAAGTTATCTTTTATGGTCACCAAGAACACAAAATTACAGTGGCTACAGTATAGAATCAATCACAGAATAATTGCAACAAATAAATTCCTTTCTAAAATAAAAATTACTAATGATTCAAGCTGTACTTTTTGCAAAACTAATATTGAAACTATTGAACACTTATTTTGGGAGTGTGAAAATGTACAATCATTTATTACAGATACTGAAAATTGGTTTCCCTCAAATGGTATAAGTATATCATTCAGCTGCCAAAACTTTCTGTTTGGTAATATAAGTAATATTTATTATGGAAATGCTGAAAATATTATACTGCTCAACATAAAACAATACATATATAATACTAGATGTGGTAAAGGTGCATTAAGTCTGCAATCATTAAAAGAAAAACTCAAAAACATGTACTTAATTGAAAAGATGATGTTACAAAAATATCACTCTCTTCAACAAACTATGGAATATTTTTCATATTTTACTCAATTAAACTTCATTATGTATACATATATGATGAATGAACAAGTTGTATTTATTATTGATAACTTTTTTTTTACATTTTTGTATATTTATGTAAGCAGGAATGGCAAAACTTCACTTCAAAGAATAAGACTACTTCTGGTTGTTTCACTTCTTCTAAATTTACTCTTATTTTAACCCCTATTAAAAAAAATTCAACAACTGTTTTTGGTTTTTTTTTTGAAAGCTACTACACATGTATAACATTTACTAGTATAATTGCATGTAGATACAATTGTGATATCAATATGTGAATTCATGTATGTGTTGTTGAAAAGCAAACAAATAAAGTTAAAAAAAAAAGAAAAAAAAAGTTTCTTGAAAGGTTCTTACTGATGTCAATCAAGGCTTTTTCGTCCCCTGACGCAAAGCATCAAAGGGACATTGTCTTGCTCTGTCTGTCTATCTGTCCACAGCAAGATTTTTTGCGGACCCAACTCCTCTTGTATAATACAATACAATACAAAACGGTAATATAATACAATGGTAGATCTTGTGGATGCATTTCCTCTTAACAGATTGCTTTGAAGTTTGGTAGGATTAATTATTATAATGTGTAGATGTCCATACTGTACCATCATTTTGCTTTGTCAAATTTTGTAGGAGTTATGGGACTTGGACCGTTTCAGCAATAAAATACAGGGCAGATCTTGTGGATGCATGGCTCAAACCACTTAATAGATTGCTTTGACATTTGGTAGGATTAATTGTTATGTGTAGATGTGCATACTCTACCGTTATTTTGATTTGTCAAATTTGGTAGGAGTTATGGGGCTTTGACCTTTCATCAATATAATACAAAGGTAGATCTTGTAGACTCATCTCCTAGGCAAATGCTTGACAAATTGCTTTGGTAGGATTAATTGATTAATTGTTATGATGTATAGATGTGCTTAGTCTACCATCATTTTGATTCATCAAACTTTGTAGGATTTTTGGAACTGACCATTTTAGCAATATAATACAACGGTAGATCTTGTGGGTACATCTCTGAAACCATCCAATGGATTGCTTTGATATTTAATATGATTATAATTGTTGTGATGTGTAGATGTGTACCACCATATTGTTTTGTCAATTTTTTTAGAAGTTATGGGACTTTGACCATTTTGGCAATATATAAAGCAAATTTATCAAGCATTCTACTTAAGTGTGCACGTTCTAATGAAGTTTTATCATGTAGTTGCTTACCTCTTTCCCAAATACCTGTCACTAAAGACATGATTTACAGTTTGACAATTGATAAATTTACTCACTTGCAGATTTGTTAGGGGCCTCAGTGGTTAAGTGGTTCAGGTAGTTCTACTATCGATCACATGATCTCAACACTATGGTTGCTTGTTCGAGTCTCAATGTGGGAGGGTGTGCTAGACTCCAATCTTAACTGATAATGATTGCCATTTTCCAACTAAAGGCCAGGTCGTTCTCCGCTTCCTCCCACAATAACAGCAAATTAGAATGAGGATAGATGGACTAGATACAAAAATAAATGTCAGAGTTTTCTTTTATCTTTAATTGCTTGTTTTCTTATAATTCAAAGCAATTCAATTTGAAAACAGAGCATTGCTTTTACACTGCATGCTAAAACTTGTCATAAATATGCCAAGACATTAGGGTGTGGGGGAAATGAGATGAACCATGAACCACTAGGAACAAAATAGAGACTGCCACTGTTAAATATGGCGTTGGGGAGAGATAGGAATTTAGCCTTATGTAGCAGCTGCAATGCCCTCCTTTCTTTCATACTACAAAAGTAGTTGTTATCATAGCACTCTCGGAATACATTTCTTAATATTGTCCACCTTCAAAATTTTGATATTGTAACCTTACAAGTTACGAACAAGAGGGAACCACCTTGAGAGCACTCAGTTGGCTGAGTCCCGAGAACCTTTCTCAGCACCCAGCACATCTAACAGCTAATCATTCAGTATTTAGCAATACAAACGAAAGGAGGATGCCAATATTATATACTATAAATGTTAAAATAATTTTTATATATTATAAGGTGGTAAAAAAGTCTTTCTATCAAAAACTAGGGGCAACTGTTTTAGCACACTAAAACCGATGTCTCCCCTTTCATATTATCAACAAGGTGGAAGTTTTTATCTGTAAGTGCGAATATAAATACTAGGTATATCTTTCTATATGGGAGCAAATAAATATACACATTGGAGCTGAACAATATCAATGTGTAGTGTATCAATTCAGTACCATCAGACAGGATAATTGAACAGAAATTTGACCTTGAGGTAAAATGTCCAGGCTATATAAAGGTCCTTTCTGATACGGGACACATCATCTCATGATGATACATCAATATGCCAAATATCTTTGCCATATGTCTTTAAAATAAGCATTGATTTGACCTTTGGGGCAAAGGTCAAGGTCATATGAAGGTTACTCTGGCACTTCACCCATCGTCTCATGATGATACATTCACATGTCAAAAAGTAAGCCCTAGGTGAAAGGATAAAAAAGATAGTGTCAAGACACACTTTGCACGTAAAATAAGCATTAATTTGACCTTGGGATCAAAGGTCAAGGTCAACCATGTTGGTACGTGACACATAAGTTACAGCCCGGACAAGACTATGATCCAAAATATCATAAAAAATGACCTTGAGGTCAAAAGGTCAACCATGTTGGTATACGACATCGGCTTGTAGTGACCTACCTACATGCCAAATATCTAAGCCCTATGTCAAAAGACAAAAATGTTTTGGCCCGGACAAGACTATGGTCCAAAATATCATCAAAAATGACCTAGAGGTCAAAGGTCAAGCATGTTGGTACGCGACACATCCCCTTGTAGTGACCTACCTACATACCAGATATCTAAGCCCTATGTCAAAAGACAAAGAAGTTTTGGCCCGGACAAGTTTCATTGAGAATAAGAATAAGATGAAGAACTCATTGTACTCAATATGTCTCCCTTCCATAAGGGGAGACTTATTGTTCAAAAGTCTAATTGCTGCTATTGGAAACCAGTTTTTCCTCAATGAATTAAGTGCAAGACAATAGCCAGAATGAATGATTTGGCATTATTTATGTCAGGCTACTTGCCCTAAAACCACCTCTTACGAGCTGGGAATGGTCACTTTCCTACCCTTTACAAGTCGATCATAATATTTTGTGTATACTTCATTTTATGCTAGTTATACCCCTGAAGGCATTAAAAATAAACCTTTTCTTGTAGTTTCCATTCTGTACTGTACTCTAATTGCTCACCTGATTTATATTTGCAATGAAGAAGGCATAAGAACATTTTTTTTAAAATAGGGTCCTTTGTTAGAAAGGTGGTGGTGGCCATTTTGAATTTCAAATTAGAACAAGCACCCTCACAAAGGGATACCACCTGCTTCGCTTTCAAGTCAAATTATCTCCCCTTAATGATATCTGAGGTCAATAAAAATCATTCATGCACATCTACACATAATATACTTCCTTTATGCTAAGTTCCATTAAATTTCATCAAGGGGTTTAGGAGGAGTTGCGCTTACAAGGGATGTGGACAGACAGACAGACAGGGTGATTCCTATATACCCCCCAAAACAAGTTTGCGAGGGTATAATTAAAAACAAACTATATAGAGAACCATCCAAAGTTATTTAACCATGTTACCAACTTGGGTACAGAAGCTTAGACTGGAGAAGCCTTTTTAAAATTTACCAAAAAATGTCCATCTTAACATTAATCCTGTGGTGGTAGCCATCTTGGATTTCTAGTCTAATAAAACAAAAAATAACTTTTTCAAGGACCATCCAATAAAAATTCATGTACAGTATCAGCTTGCAGTTTCTGAAAGAAGACATTTTCCCAGTGTCCTATAAGTATTGCATTGACACATTTAATGCCATATTTCTGTTAAATATGTGCTTAATGTTGGATAAAAACTAACAGCAAATTTCATCATCTGCAACTGCCTGTACAATGAAAATAATGCCTCACACAAATGTCATAATAAAAATACTTATTTCTTCGACACATATTTTATTAAAAAATATTACAACAAATGAATGACAAAATGTTATGTTTACAAGATATCATGCTGACTGCATTGACTTCATACAATGAATGACAAAGCTGCAAAGAATTTATAATATACAGATGTTAATATTGCAGATTTAAGCACCGTTCTACAGAACCATTGTTTGGCCATTTTCAATAAACAAGCTGTTATTCCCAGTACTGGCTGATGCCATTAAGTTTACACGACTGTACACAGAACAGACTGTAATTGTTCCTTACAACATTACTGATTACGAATTCCTAGAGCTTGTTCTATCTCCATTCTTCTTTGCTGAACCTGTTAAAGAAATTGATTTTTATTTTGTTTTAAAAATTCTAAATATTTTGAAGGAATGCAGGTGAAACCTGTACTCTGAAAACAAATCCTCAGAATCAAATACACATGCCCGATTACTCAATTCTCAATACATTTAAAGAGGCAGTCTGGGCTTTGGTAGACAGTTAAGGTAGTTACTATTTAACACCTGTCAACACTGAGGTTGTGGGTTCTAGTCTAACTGGGGGCAGGGTGTGCTCAACTCAATGTTATTGCAATTTTTGCTAGGGAAGGTCAAGGTTTTTCACCAGATACTCCAGCTTCATCTGCCAATGACAAAATAGATGAAACAATATAGCTGATAAATTGCTGATTGCTAATTGATAAATATAGCTGATAAAAAGTGATGTTAAACCCTATTGTATGATCCCGATTCCCTGCCCATTAGTCCATCCACTTTCCTTAATTGATTTGTTTTATGTAAACTTGTTATATTCTGAAAATAGCTGAAATATTGTTCATTAAACAACCATTCCATTTTTTAATAGTATCAGTACATCAAAGTCATGCTGGAATCAAATTTAAACCAAAACCAACTGAACGCTACTGCATAACTTAGAATTCTGGTCATAGTTCCTAGGAGGAGATCTATGGTGGCAAAACAACTCCGTGGAAAACAATTTAAGCTTAACTTGAATTTGTAAAATGTCACTTTTCTCTGCTGTCAGAACTTTCTTGTTAAGGGCTGTACTGAAAACTTTGTGGCTCTTTCCGTTAAAGAAAAGAACCAATTGTCTTTTTTATTCATAGTGGTGACTACAATTTGAAAGATAAACAGTACAAAACTTAATTGCAAAGTCAAATTGATTACATCTAACAATACGGTGAAGCATGGGGCATATATGTTTCTATATATATTGCTTGTTACATGTACTGTAGTTGCTACACCATTTCAGAGAAGAACAACTGAAGCACAATTTTATATTCAATTATTCAGGTATGAAGAACATTGATTGTACATCAAAAGAAAAAAGAAGATTTAATCAAGTAAATAATTGTTTTGATGATAATTAGCACAACAGTATGCATCTAAATAACTCGTCACTTCAATATGTGTCCTTTGTATTTTACTCAATACAATATACATATAAGACAACTACAGAGTAGAATGAGTTAAAACAACTGAAACACAAAATCTGTGTTTAACAAACATTCAATACTAAGACAAGTCACAATAATGAGTTGAAAATCAGACAACAAAAGAGTAAATATTACTTAGAAAATTGTGTTGTAAATCCTAAAAAAGAATTTGACAGACTTCCAATGAAAATGTTGTACAAGTGAAAATATTACACTAGTTTTAGATTATTTTTCTTTGAGGGACGTTTTAATGAAGGTGTTATGGACATGAGTATGTTTTGGTAGGAGGCTTTTTGAGCTGATATGTAATGTGTTTGTTGGCTACAATACAGAGTAACAACTTTTGATTTCTACACCCTGGTTTTGTTTAACCCCAGTAAGTCAATTGATAAAACGTATACCTCTCTTCTTGTGAATATAATATTATACAAAACAATATAGCTACCTTTCCATAAAAGTATCTACAAACTGCTTCCTGACACCATGGCTGATAGAAGTAGTCAGCTCGACGTTCCTCCTCTGGGTTACCTGCTACATCTGTCATTGTCTAAATAATAATAACAACAGATGTTTAGTAAATGCTTATATCATGAAAGAAAAAGCAATAACTAACAACTGTATTACACTATTATCAAACAGTGTCACATGTTTTCATAACTCAAATCATTGCATTGTATCACACGTGGGGTTATAACTAATTTCAGGTACGATTTACTGAGCTATTGCGCGATAATATAGTTCGATGTTTGCATTAACCGAAGTAAGTACTTTCTATCTGTAATATTATTTTGACCATTTTCAGGTGAAAAACAGTATGTTTTGTATTGCGAAATGTAATAATTTTGTTCTTTGCATTTAAATAAAAATATAATTCTGTTCATATATTCTTACGCGATCAAGCTGGCATATTGTTGTATTCATTACACTATGTGCACGTGATTATGTGTCATAACCATTTATTGTAAATGTGTTGAACAAATAAACATTTCGTACTATTATCATAAAGGCACATTAAATTAATCTGCTCTCATCTGAATTTAATTATATAATTAACGGATTGTAAATATGTCCAATATTATATCATAAATGCACATTCAATCTGCTTTCATCTGAATTGTTAATTGTATAATTAACGCATTGTAAGTATGTCCAACAATAATGAACTTCTTGCTACTGTTTTAATGGTGTATTAAACAATTTTCGTGATGTAAACAGTTAATATTCCATGGCTGCCTGTGCTGCTGCAGCTGATCATCATGATGTCCTAACAGTAAACATGATTTACACATGTACATCTTTGCAAAATAAAATAATACATAAATCAATGTATTCAGAATTTCGAATATTTTTAAAACAAACGAAAACCAGTCCTGTATCCCAATTCGGATTGCAGATTTTGCAGATTTAACAAACGGTACAAATGTAAATAATTTGGGACAAAGATGGCGTTGATGAGGTCTCATTCCATCGTAAATGTTGCATTTTAAAGAAAAACATGTCGTTATACTTTCAGGTCGAATATTTATTCATAAAACACTGAAAGTCTTAATAAATTATTTCTTGTACAGAAAATGTATCAATGTCGATGTTTTGGAGACGGAAGGTTCACACAATCTTGACATTTGAGTTTTGACCTTGCAAACATTACTTTTAATAGTTGTGTACAGTATTGCTCAAATTTAACATGTCGCTTTCTTGCATCAAGTACTTTTGAGTTTATAAATAATCATTAAACACACCCGGAAAATATTTTTTTGATGATTTTTCTTATTAATAAATTGTTGTATTGTATGAAGACAGAAATATAGTCTCGATAAAAGTTGTTATTTGTTACAAAATATGTGGCCTTGATTGCATGTCGCCAAAAACCTATTAATGTATGTAACAAAACTCCTGAACATAACTGAAATATTGCTCGCTGGACATAAAGCAAACATCCATCCAAACAATCAATCTATTTTCTCTATAAAGCATGACCAATACAAGTTTATTGACGTTCTTTTATTGGTTTTAGATCAAGTTGAATCCAATTATCATCATATACAAATGCTTATCTATGTTTCATTTAAATTGTTGTCAGCAACGAATAATACAGCGAAATATATTGTGTCACGTTTAAGAAATTAAGGTCCGTAACACCGTTTGTGAGCGCTGAAACACTAAAGACATTTAAATAATGTGTCATAACTGCTAAAATACATTGAAAAGCACTTCAGAACATCATTAATATATTACTTATATTTAGCACCTAAAGGCAAAATAATTTAAAATGCAGTGCCTTTATTTTACGTAACATATAATGTACGTAATGTTAATTATTATTTTCCATTATACTATTTATTGTAGATGAGTTTGAGCCAATAAAATTGTTTATATTTGTATTTGTATTGTATTAATCTCTCATATTACAATACAAAATGGGTTCCTGTTTTAATCCTCCATTTACTTTAATTGAGTTTCCCCGATATGGTTCAACCATATCTTCTCTTGTTATCACTAATAAGACAGCATGTTACCTATTTTAGCAGGTTGAGATATCCTTATCTCAAGAATTTCATGCACCTTTTGACATAAAAATGTTGCGAGGTCAACATTCGGTCCAGCAATAAAAATAATAAAATATTTGCTTTTATTGCCTTTGTTTACTTTGCCTCATTAAGTATAAACCTGAAAACAACATCCATGTGCTTCCACGACCAAATTTGCAGGGATTTTGTTGCCTTTTTTAAAAACAGTCCCCTCCTTTTCAATTGGGAAAATTTATCGATGTTTTTCTTGAAATTGGGAAAAAAAGAATGATTTTACACATATTAAAAAGGAAAACAACAGTAAGCAGTCAATAAAATAACTAAATTGATCTTTTGTTAGATATATTTATTTGACTTGAAACTGTTTTGTTTGATTTTATATTATTATCAAGATGTTTGGAATAATATGGATTTATTTTGAGCAGATTAAATTATTAAGGATAAAGTATCAACGAAAAACCATAAAAAATACATTACAATAGAATAATTTTTTTTTAAAATAAGTTGCTACAATTATAAATGAAGTACATGTAAAACTAGTTAAAAATTTTAACACTGTAGTATGTATTTTATGTAAAATGCACTTTTACAAGTATGTTAACTTATTTAAAATAAAAAAATGAATAAGACTGCCAAAATACTAATTATTATTCTGTTTAAATCAGTGCAATACTCGTTTAAAACTGGCAGCTTTGTATTGTGCAATTTCCGGCACAAAGTTCATATCTGCTCCCAAATTTTTCTTAACTTCTTTTGGGTTGAACTGTTTTCCAGTATTATTTTGCCGCTGCACAGTTTTTACAAGGACAGGAATCAGCTTACACTGTCTTGTTATAGCGTAAACACCATAAACATGGAATGACAAAAATACGAAGATTTCTTATTAAAATGTTAACAAAACTGAATGGCGAGTAGCCCTCTAATGGAAGCCATGAATAATATAGACCATGATCGCCTGTTGTCATGGTTTTTTGTTAGGATTGTTCTCACAAATTGGGAAATATTTACACAAAATTTGGGAAATTTGCTCCAGGGGAAACAGCCAAAATTTGGAGGCAAATTAAGCTAACAAAATCACTGATTTATGCCACAATAGCAATGTACATCAACTAAGTTTACACAAAAATGTAAACAGGGAAGTCAACTCTATTTGTTGACATACAGTCGAACCTCGTTGTCTCGAACTTGGTTGACTCGATACCTCTGTTATGTCGATATAATTTTTAAGTCCCGGCATTTTTCCCATATCAACAATGCATTTCTTCCTCGGATGTGTCGATCTCGGTTGTTTCGATATTTTGCTTAACTCGATGGATTTTTGCAGTCCGGACAATATTAATTAGTGTAATTTTAACCTCGTTGTCTCGAAGTTAATTTTGCTCTCCGTATCGATGTCAAAACTAACAATTTCATTTGTATTTTGTATCGTTACTTAACACGCGTCTGTTTATTTTAAACACCTGTCATTGAGGAAACAGGTTTTTTGATTGGCTATTACAATTTGAATTGGCAATTTAATAAAACGAATTGGTAATCCAAGCGCAGGACATGAATTATTAAGGTTAATCCGCTAATTACTGTCCGAATTATTTTGTCATGTTTAATTAAAAAGGATAATTATTGAAAATTTCTTTTGATCTGATCAATGATGTATGTGGTCGTGTTTCGTTTCTTTAAAGACATTCTGTTATGTTTGTTGACTTGTATGTTGTCAATTACGTAAAAAACAATATGTAGTGTTTCATTAGTTCTTTGGAACTGTAAGTTGATATTAAGTGTTTTCTTGAAATGTTTTTCAATGATTTCGTAATAAAGTTTATAAAATATTATTACATTATTTAATATGGTAGATTTTTTTGAATGGATAAAATACTTCATATGTCGCACAATACAAATAAAAATGATCTTACACCCCAAACTCGGTTGACTCGAACTTCGGATAACTCGATATATTTTAACGGTCCCGCAAACTTCGACTTATCGAGGTTTGACTGTACACAAAACTGCACACGATTTTTTGATACAAATTAGTGAGAAAAAGAATAAAACACCAGTGGAAGGGCAAGATGGGGAAATCTCAAGACATCTGCATGAAAGATTTCTTTTGGTCTCCAACAAGGCTCTACCAGTTTGGAGACCAGAAATCTTTCCATTAGGCTGTCTGAGATTTTTCCATCTTGCACTCCCATTTGTGTTAGATTCTTTATATCTTAACGAAAAAAATGTGTAAGATGATATCTTAACCAAAAACTGTGTCACATGATTATAAAGGATTAACTACAAAAAATATTTTCTCCATCGAGGGATAACAAAATTTCCGTTTTGCACATTGTATAATCCGCGTAATCATGTGGCACATTTGTTGCTGAAGATAATCATGTGACACAGTTGTTGCTGGAGTTAATCATGTGACACATTTGTTACTGAAAATAATCATGTGACACAGTTTTTGGTTAAGATATCATCGCGTGTCTCCATGATGATCAAATTTGTTTTCCATCCTCTGATAGAAAATATTTTTCAGCCAATCAAAAGTCAGTATTCTCGCAAAATTTATTTATTCTTAATTAACAACTGTGTCACAGGATTACCTTCACCAACAACTGTGTTAACCTAATTTGACGCAAGTGTCTCATATTTTAAATATATTAACTAGTAAAAGATGTTGTATATATAATAATTAACCAACCACTGTGTCACATGATTATTTTAACCATTGTCTCATTACTTTAAGGGCTTTTCCAGAAAAAAAGGTACAGGGGGGTCAGAACGCAGCTCAAAAAATGGGGTACCACCACTAAAATTTTAATTTTTTTAGAGGCACAACCTAGAAAATGTTTTTATAGAAAGTACCCCCCACCTATAAAATAAAATTGATACATCAATATGAGTATTTGATTATATTCGAATCTTAAAACCACAGATAGGATTAAATATACAATAATAAAGTTACCCTTAAATTTATCTGAATATTGTGATAAGCCGTTGGTATTTAACCAACGGCAAACGTCGTCAACACTCAATTCTTCAACAGTAGGAGAGCAAAGGCCCCGATTTGACAGATAAAGGTCAATTTAATGCCGTAAAAGTTACCTGTATGTAAAACAAAAATTTCTTAACAGTGCCATCTATAAAAATTGTTTAGTTCAGGAGAAACTGGCGAGGTGAAGTTTTTCTTAAATTAAATGTAACAATTTATACGTAATACAGGAATCGATCAAGGGTATATTTTGATGCACGACTGTACGTACATGACGCAGATATAATCAACTGATTGCCACGAGGTTGTTTACCAACATGACCAAAACACGTGCGAGTTTTCAAATGTTGATGAACACAAATCATGTTTAATCAATGAAACTGTCGTTTTGAAGAACAAATGTTTGTTTAAATTTGACATTAAGCATGACTGGTTAAAAGTCTAGTATATAACAAATTTCCAAGAATTATTAAGACATGGTGCAATTTGACAGGAATTGAGGAAAGCTCCATGTGCCTTCGTGTTTGTAGTGAATTTGTACACATTGCGTACATTGCGTACGTAAGACATATAATAGTTTCAAATGTGCTGTCTGTTGATAATTTAATGTTGATATATGTTTTTGGCATTTAATAACTCATATTACACCTAGAGTGACATACCCCCTTACCCCCCCCCCCCCCCCCCCCCCAAAAAAAAAAAAACGTTTAAGAGGGTGAACCTATAAGGAATGAAAAATTCAATCACAGTTTAATGATGCCTATAATTCTATAACCAACCATTTCATATACTGTGGCCTCCACAACTTCTAGTTGAATTAAGATTTTTTTCAGCTGGCCTATAAAAAGTTGAATCTTTTAAAGTAGTAGTTTTATGTAGTTTTCTTCACTATTTATACTGACTGAAATAAGTGTCATGTAATTGAGTCAATCAATCAATACAAAAAAGAAAAAAGAAACATTGTTTCCATTCTGCTTATGGGTCACTAATGGTCACTGTATCTTGCATTGTGTCTACTATGTGGACTTTGAAACTCTTGCAAGGAAAATTTGCAACATTGAGAATTCCTTGTCTGTACAAACCCTACAAGCTGCTGTCAGTGTAAAAAGCATAGGGTCTTTAATGCTACAACAACAAAAATTCTTTGTCCTTAACTATTACATTGTTTTCCAATGGCAAACAAGAATATTTGTCTACATGGTTTAATATTCCTGAATTGAAGGTTTAAAAATTTGTTCAGGTCTTGATTATATACATGTAAATGTATTGAACAATTATGTTGATTTGGGATTTCTATAATATATTTTAATGATTGTTTTTTTCTCTAATGCACACAAAGCTCCAAAAATTTACCATTACATTGCAAATGTATTTCAGCCTCCCCCCTTTTTTTGTAGAAAAAGCAGACACAAATTTGTTCAAAGCGGCTTTGAGACCCACAAATTATACAAAAGACGCAATACTATTATATATTATATATTTAATAAGTACTGATGCGTTATCTATTCTACTTTGACAGGCAGATGCTAAATATTTTTCTAAGCGTACATCGAGTTGCTTCCAACTATTCCCCCTCTTTTCGGCATGTTGTCACCGAAAAAGCTGACACAAATTTGTTCCCGGTGGTTTTAAAAGCTGAAAATTGGACCAAAGACGTAATATTATGATTGATTTAATAATTTATTGGTCGCGATTAGTCACCGTTCCTATTTATATTTTTTATTTAGAGTTTTCTGTCCGCCGAGTGCCGAGTTCAGATCAAAACATGCCACTTCAAACGGCATTTTAACCTGGTAAATTAAAACTATACAGTACAAAATTTCTATAAATGACAGGTAATTGTCTTAGGACTTTGCTGTATTTCATTTTATTGATGTATGTTACGGCAGTGCTAGGTACGATAATGAAAACTGAGACGCTATCACGCTTACAAAAATCGGACAAAAAGTTGACCTTTAGTTGCATTTTCGGTATACTCGGGCTTCTACAACATCTGGTTAATGAGACAGCAGAGCAATCTAGAGAAACTCGGCAACCAGTCCCATTCGGAACTTTCGGGCGTAAACCATTCAAAGTTTATGATGATCGGTTATTCCCCTTGCATTCATTCCGACAAAATCGTCAGTCAAAAATCGCACGGACGTCGACGAAAGCACCGCGTTTGGCGAAGTAGAAACAGAAAAACACCGACAACCGCGATTATTTTAATAAGAACATACCTACACCCACCAAAATAGAAATACCCTCAACCCCCCCTACCAAGGAAAAAAAAAATGACCTGCGTTCCGACCCCCCTGTACCTTTTTTTCTGGAAAAGCCCTAACACACTATTAACTTTACTAACAATAGTGTCAGACAATCACCTTTACACAAAGTAAATATAGCTTGAATATAGCTGCAATATTGATAACTGAACATTCACATACAATCAATCAAATAACATTACAAACAACTTAGTCATATAGTTATTTTTACTACAAGGGTGTCACATACATGTATTTTCATATGTCCAAACGAAATACTGCACAAGATTATCTATTCTAATAAGGTATTGACCACAAAAACTTACTTTAAGATCCCTAGTTTGCGATATCAGCCAATTGTTTATAAATTCTTGAGGATCTTTTGCAAAACTAAGAAAGAATTCTCTGTTAGTTTTCAGCTGATTGATGGTCTCCACAGTTTCATGTATCTAAAGAATGGAAATTATATACAATAAATTCAGAAAGGAAGAAGAAGACTTAAATAAATGCAAATTTCTTTGTGGCTTCGTTTCATTTCCATACTTGCATGTGTCATTATTCATGAATGCTCCATTAATTTATAGGAACACTGGCTAATTTTTCTCGCTATCTTGAAATACCACATGGAACAAACTTTGTAGATGTGCCCTATTTTGTTGATTCTAGAATGGTAAAATTGTGTACCATGACAAAATATTTATGGGTAAACAAGTTATGTGTATTTTATGACATGACCAAGAAGATGTTATGACATGTCTCACTGTATACTTAGATATACTGGTAAAAAAGTGAAAAGTGTTGACATCAGTCAACTGTGGAACGGACCAAAAAATCAGTTATGCACAACTGGGCCCTCCTAATTACAAGTCTCTGTCTTACAGTAACTAAAGTTAATATGAAAATCTAAGTGAAATAAAAACAGCAAAGTACATTTCAACGATGGCAGTAAAACTAACAATAGCCTTACCTTGTTGTCAAGGTTACTTATTTCTTGTTGACTCTGAGTAGTGAGTAAAAAGGAGTTCATCTGCTGTTTGAGTGAATCATCCTAAAAATTAGATAATTATTATAAAATACTCAACAATGAAAGGAAACATGACAAATAGAAAGATATTTTTTATTGGAATAGCAAGGAAAGCAAATACCATATTTGAAGTTACCATCAAACCAAATGAAAATCCCGTTACATCATAAAGATTATAGACACAGATCATTGCTCTCCTCACCTGCTTTTATTTTATGAAGACCATAAGTAATCAACTGAATAAAAAATATATGCTTTGCTTCAAAACTTCAGAAGATTTGGTTGCTTCTAAATCTTAAACATTTAATCAATAACTTATATTATTATATAGTAATAAGTTTCCCCCTTTTGATTTCATATAAGCATGCTTGTGCAATATAGCACCTTGCTTGGGACAATATTTCCCAATATTCATGCAATAATACAAATTATTTAGGGTCCTCGGTGGCCGAGTGGTTAAGGTAGTTTGTCTACTATTGATCACTCAGTCTGTCAACACTGAGGTTGCGGGTTAGAGTCTTACTGCAGGCAGGGTGTACTCGACTCCAATCTTAATTGACAAGGAGTTTTCTCTGGGTACTCCGGCTTCCTAACCCTAAACAAAACTGGAGGCCATGATATAGCTGAAAAATTGCTGAAAGTGGCTGTAAACACCTATCAAACAAACAAATTATTTATACCAACCACTTCAACATCAATATCATAACATGCCGTTTTTCTGGCATCTGGACCCTCAACACTGCAATTATAAAATTGTACATATAAGTGTTTTTCAAAATAAAATAAAACAAACAAAACAAGTGTTAAGTAAGTGCAAATATGAGTTAAATGAAACAAGAGTCAATGAAAACCAGAGGCTCTTAAGAGCCTGTATCGCTCACCTGATTTTATAGGCAATGAAGATGGCATTTCCCTGATGTTAAAGTAAGTCCTGTAATTTTCAATAAACTTTAAATAGGACCATCCAAACAATATTACTAGAAAGCTTTGTTTCATTGGTTAACCAGTTGTATAGAGATTTTTTTTATTTGCCCATAGAATCCTATGTTAAACTAAGTCCTGCGGGGGAGTTGGCCATTTTGAATTTCCAATTGCCTTAAAAAACATAAACTTTATAAAGGACCATCCAAACAATATTGCTAGTAAGTTTTTGTTTCCATTGATTAACCGGTTTCGGAGAAGAAGCCTTTAAAAACTTTTTCCCATAGGGTGGTATGTTAAACAAAGTCCTGCGGTAGCGGCCATTTTGAATTTCCAATTGCCATAAAAAACATAAACTTTATAAAGGACCATCCAAACAATATTGCTAGTAAGTTTTTGTTTCCATTGATTAACCGGTTTCAGAGAAGAAGCCTTTAAAAACTTTTTCCCATAGGGTCCTATGTTAAACTAAGTCCTGCGGTAGTGGCCATTTTGAATTTCCAGTTGGCATAAAAATCATAAACTTTATAAAGGACCACCCAAACAATATTGCTAGTAAGTTTTGTTTTGATTGGTTAACCGGTTTCAGAGAAGCCCTTTTTAACATTTTTCCCATAGGGTCCAATGTTAAACTAAGTCCTGCGGTGGCGGCCATTTTGAATATCAGATTGGGATAAAAAACATTAACTTTATAGAGGACCATCCAAACAATATTGCTAGTAAGTTTTGTTTCCATTGGTTGGCCGGTTTCAGAAAAGAAGCCTTTCAAACTTTTTCCCATAGGGTCCTATGTTAAATTAAGTCCTGCGGTGGCAGCCATTTTGAATTTCCAATTGCCATAAAAAAAACTAACTTTATAGAGGACCATCCAAACAATATTGCTAGTAAGTTTTTGTTTCCATTGATTAACCGGTTTCAGAGAAGAAGCCTTTTAAAACTTTTTCCCATAGGGTTCTATGTTAAACTAAGTCCTGCAGTAGCGGCCATTTTGAATTTCCAATTCCCATCTAAAACACAAACTTTATAGAGGACCATCTAAACAATATTGCTAGTAAGTTTTGTTTTGATTGGTTAAACGGTTTCAGAGAAGAAGCCCTTTTTAACTTTTTTCCCATAGGGTCCTATGTTAAACTAAGTCTTGAGGTGGCGGCCATATTGGTTTACCAATCAAAATAAAAAACACAAACTTTGTAAAGGTCCATCCAATGAACATTATGGCCAAGTTTGGTTTCAATTGGCCAAGTGGTTTCAGAGAAGAAGATTAAAATGTAAAAAGTTTACAGACGCCGACGACGACGACGACGACGACGACGACGACGACGGACGCAAAGTGATAACAATAGCTCACATGACCCTTTGGGTCAGGTGAGCTAAAAACTGACATCCTACACCATTGAGGAACTACCAGTACATACTCCATATATATAACAGGGAAAGAAGAGACACTCACAGAGGGTATGTTATTCTAAAATGGTTTAAAAACAACTCTTCAATTAACCCCATTTATATACAGGATAAGAACAAGTACATGCTCTACTGTAATGAATGTATGTTTTGTTTAAACATTTGGGTATCAGTAATAAGTACTTTAACTTTTACTAAAAAACATTTGACGAGACTGCAGAGAATATATACTTTCACACAATTTTGTGAAGCAAACTGCTCTACCAGGACTAAGTGAATTTGAAGAGAATCAGACAACCAGTTAAAAAAGTAGACCCCAGAGAGTCAGACAGAAAACAACAATGGCAACAGACCTTTACTACCTATTGAATTTGAGCTTAAGTGTTAAAAATGTTTAATCATGTGTATAGAGGTTAATGCTTGCCAGCCATTTAAACATCATTTTACAATTAATTACATGGGGTAACTAAACAAAAGACCCATAGAGCTCTGATTTACGAGTCACAATAGCCATCCTTCACTAACGAGATCTCTTACAGTTGCCCAAATTATCTAAAAGGTCATATTACATGTATAAATTAATATGTTTTGTTAATGAGGCCAAAAAAAAAATATTTGTGTTTCTGAGTACCCAACCCTACCTACATGTATATTTTGAAGCAAAAATCCTGACCATTAAGTTTTCTTTTGCATTTTTAATGGAGGTAACTTCGAACCGGAAAAAATCGGGTTGATGCCCGGTATTGTTCTGTGTTTTAGTTCTCTTTTCATACTTTCGCCCCAACATGGCAGCTAGGCTGCAGGCATCAAGCCTGTTGGCACTTAGATATAAGAAATGTAAACATATGAACACTTGTAACGAAATTAATAGCTCATTGAATGACTGTATACTTTTAAAGGCTTTACAGGAAATTCTTTACACCTACAATGGTATAAAAGATATAAGACAATATAATTTAACCAACACGATTCAAAAGGAAAACTTTAAGTGTTATAGCCTATGTTATTATATTTTTATTATATTTTTTAAATCAGCCATATGTACCTTTGCCCCTTCACCCACCCCAAAAAAAACCCCAAAAATCGACCTACCTACCTATTTTATAATTCCATGTAACAGGAAACACACATATTTTTTTGGCATAAGGAGATTTACACATTCTTACTATGCACCCAAGTTTTCTCTTTGGGTCATGGATTGAAACTTACAAGTGCATGCATTTACTCAATTATGTGTAGCCTACATCATTAAATCAATATCTTACACCAAAGCCTTTGACTTAAACAAATTGAATTTTTTGGAACCCATGGTTGTAATTAGCCTAAAAGTGGAAGATTTTAATATTCTGACATCTCATTTCCCCTGAAGTTTGATTGAAATAAGCACAAAAGTATCTGAGAAAATAATTTTTAAATTTTAACATATTTTTACTTTTATTTATTTATATATCTCTCCTTTCATAGTAAGAATGTGTGATTATTCATTTAAATTAACTTGAATCATCTTCACATAAAAATATCAAGTTTGACTGAATATAGCACAATATTACCCAAAATGATAAAATGAACAATATTACATACATTAACATTTGATTATCTCCCCATAGAAGGTGCTTTATATGTACAAATTTTAATGTGCTTTACATAACTTGAGTCTTAGGCTCAGGTCAGCTATACACTACATATATGGTATCCAAATTCAAACCCAACCTGTATTTTGTCTGCCTAAACATTGTTTTAAAATTTCATTAATCTTATGATTAAAATTTGATTGACTTCTCTATAACCAGTTTGAACTTAATGGGAAAACAACTTGTTTTTGATCTCAAATTTGAACTATATTTTATCTGCATGTATAGAACTTAACTTCATGATAGGAAACCAATAATACTTTATTTAGCAAATAATAAGCATTATAACTTGGAAACAAAGCAATTTATATCTTGACATGCATTTTATTTGTCTTCAGCTAGTTTACAAATTTCAAATCATTTTAATATGAATGTAGGCGCAGCCTAAATGCGAGCATTGCACATTGTTCATGTCGCTACTTCAGAGCCCCCTAACAGTGCCTCTACATTTCGTTGATGAAGTGACATCTTATCTAATGTGTTGGTGACGTCACAAAACTCAATTTCAAATACATCGTTTCAGATTGAAAAAAAATTGTCTGGCATTTTTGTAGTAATTTAAAAAATAAACACTTCAATTTTTTTTATGTCAAAATTATTTTTGTCTACTTCTATATTATATATTTTTCCGTTCGTCTACAATATTTTCTTCGGACAGCTCAGCTACCATCCAAAATGGATTTGTTCATATGGATCACGTGTCTTTTTTTTACACACACGCATTTAACCGTATAGCTCGCATCTGTGATGCTCGCTAATAAATAAAACTTGAAGTTTTTGCTCATAAACAAATTAGACATCATTATGCTATTAATAATGGGGCATAACATTGAAGCAAAACATGTCTTATAAAAACTGAAACTTAACCGATATTGTTTTTATCTGAAAGAAGTCAATATGATAAACGAAAGTTACGATAACATTTGGAAACCAAAGACTTATGCTGCCTGCCCTTAATCTCACCTACAACAGAGTTCAAACTTAGCAACTCTGCAAAAAATCAAGATTAAAATAGTTTGAGAAGTGCTTATTTCATTAGGTAATGAGGATAAAAAATATGCATAGTCCAGAACGAGTCATTTTTACTCAATGTTGAACTACTTACGTAATAACATGATTGATAACAATAGGGTCAGGTGGCATCAACAAGCTGTGTAACTTTCCTGGGATTTCTGCAAACTTCATCCTTTTACATTCAAAGATCTGATCAAATTAAAAAAAAAAGATGAGTTATAAACTTTTCGAATTCGATACTAGGAATATATATTCAAGTTCCTGTCTGATGAAGCCACAATAAATGCTGAATTATTAAGCTCAAAATGTAGCTGTGCACTATATGGTCAATATTCCTCCCACCAGTACATATTTATTACATAAATAGCTTCCAACCATTTTTTTGCTTAAAAATCAATCTCATATTTGACGGATAAATCTTTCAAAATGTAGACAATCTCTGTCTAAGGCAAACAGCAAATATGTCAATCAATGATTATTGTGGCTATTATAATTCTGTCACACTTTCTTACCTGTTCTAGATATTTGTCACAGTTAATATACTCTCTTTCATGAGGATCCTGAAGTTTGTGTGTTTTGATGTACTGCCAGAGTGCACTTATGATAACTGGTCTGGTCTGTGTGTGCACACCTAACAAACGGGCCAAACGCTGGTCCAATTTAAACTGCGGAGGCTGTAAATAGAAGCAAAGTATTGATAATTGTGAAAATAAAAGACATGCTTCTGGCATAGTAAATTCTACTAACCTTGGTATCTTTGATGACATTTTATTCTTTGATATTAATTACTCTGTCACTTCTATTACAACAATCTATAGATTAAAGGTTTGAACACGGATGTTTAGATAATCGTGGTGAACTCACAAACTAAATAGTCAAACTTTATGTCTTTATTGGTGAGTTTACAAATCTATAAACAGCTTTTAATCCTAATCATTCTCATAAATAGTCCTTGTGCTTTTAGAGTAGAAAAACCAGTTTTAAAAACCAATATAGGGGTATGAATATAAAAAACATAGTTCCAAAGGAATCTTGATTCTGTAGATTATAAAACAGATATATAATGAATTAAAGAGCTGTAGTTTAGTTAACTCAAGGTATTTAGGTCAAATTTTAACAAAATAATTGCAACAGACAAAAACTGCTCAACCAATGATATAAGAGACTACCATCTTATTTACATTGGATACTGAAACCAGAGGCTCCCAGAAGCCTGTATCACTCACCTGACACTGAAACCAAAAACAACCCATTTTTATGCATCTTTTCTTTCATATAAGGAATTACCCAACACTTCTGCAAAAGTTAAGGGATATAACTCCTATAAGGAGGAGCTTTTGATGCTTAGATGGAGAACGGAGGCTCATTGCAAATTTGCTGAACCTGTAATACTTTTTTAACTATCAGCTGAAAAACTCTTTTGACCGCCCGCCCCCTCCTTTTCTATTTTAAGCCAACATAGATATGTAGGTTGTCAGCTGTCATGATTTGCACAATTTTGATAGAGGATATCTTAAAGATGATGTGTGAAATGTGTCAAAGCAGTCCTTTCATTGGTTAAAGAGAAGATTTTTAAAAATCAATTAAAATTGATTACAAAATAGTTCAAGGAGAATAATTCCTAAACAGTTCATCAGACAAATGTGACCCTAAAGTCATTTTTGTAGCCCTCTTAGAGCAGAAGAATTAAGCAATGCTAACTTTTTCTCTAGTTCTAATAATTTTCAAGAATTTGAGACAAAAATGTCCTGATATAATCAATTTCGAAACTTAAAGGGAAATATCTCCTATAAGGAGTCATCACGTAGAGCTTTCAATGCCGATGAAGGCATACATGTATCTCTTAGGTTTTCCTGTATCTGTTATACATTTTGAACTATAAGTCAAAAACTGTACTCCCCTCCCCCCTTTTTTATTTTTAGCCATGGCAGCCATGTTGGTTAATCTGTGACCATGGTTTGTGCAAACTTGGTTGAGGACATTTGACATGTGATGTGTACAAAGTTTCAAAGCAGTACTTTTAGTTGTTTCAGAGGAGACGATTTTAAAAAATCAATTAAAACCGATTAAAAAAACAGTTCAAGGGGAATAACTCTTAAACGGTTATTCAGACAATCTTGACCCTAAAGCCAATCTTGTAGCTCTCAGCGAGCAGAACAATTAAGCAATGTCAACTTTTTCTTTAGTTCTAATAACTTTCAAGATTTTGAGGCAAAAATGCCAAAAATTAGCAATTTCGACAATTACAGGGCAATAACTCCTACAAGGGATCGTCATACAACTTTGACCTA
Source organism: Limnoperna fortunei (assembly GCA_944474755.1). Classification (NCBI taxonomy): domain Eukaryota; kingdom Metazoa; phylum Mollusca; class Bivalvia; order Mytilida; family Modiolidae; genus Limnoperna; species Limnoperna fortunei. The sequence goes on along the minus strand of OX104119.1, from coordinate 32,228,157 downwards.
ATGAAATGTTTTGTAGAGCTTTTGATGCTGAAGAAGGAAAGTCTTTTCGATTTTCCTGTATCTGTTATACTTTTTGAACTATAAGCCAAAAACCAGTTCTATTTTTAGCCATGGTGGCCATGTTGGTTGGTCTGAGGCCATGATTTGTGCAAAATTGGTAGAGGACATTTTACTGATGATGTGTGCAAAGTTTCAAAGCAATTCCTTCAGTGGTTTTGGAGGAGAAGATTTTTAAAGAAAAGTTAACGACGATGACCCCAGACAGACAACGACGGACGCCAAGTGATGGCAAAAGCTCACATGACCCTTTGGGTCAGGTGAGCTAAAAAGTAGTGCACTCAGGAAAAATATTGATCTATAAATTCCTCTAACATAATTCAAGTGTTTTATCAAATCAAAGCCGAGATTATAATAAATTACATCATGAACAGAATTTTTCCGACTATTTAGTTATTACAAAGGTGGGCAAAATGTGTTTACATGTATTAATTGTACCATATGTCAATCATTATAAATTATTATACTTCCTTGGACTCCCCCTAGGTCAAGTACAATGTCTTAGACCCTGACCACTATTTTTTGCCAATTTTAAATCATCACATTATTATAAGAAAAATATTTACACATTTTCATAGTTTCAAGGAGTTACCTGATAATCAAGCATTAAGAGGACTGTACACTTTACATTCTGATCACCTGGTCTTTTCACTTGGAATCCATCGGTTTCTTGTGTACTGGGTGTACGGTGCCACTGTAAACATCACATAAACACTTTAAGCACAAATAATATTAAGATGGTAACTAAAGGTATGAGTAACAAAAAGCTTATATAACTTGATTTCATCATTGAGAACTATGTTAACCCAATATGTATGACTACAATGCCTGTTCATGTTAATAGCTACTAAACATTACAATCCATGTACAATCATTTGAAAAATGTTGAAATAGCTTACAAACAGACTCCTTCATATTCGCAATGACATCCTCAAAATTAGCACCAGACAAACAGTCCCCAGACAGTAAACATACTGTCGGGACTGGTACTTTAGTCAGACTGAGAGGGTAAAATTGTAAAAGTGTTCTTTAAATTTCCATTCATGCACTAGACCATTTAAGTGTCAAAGCTATTAACATATATAGAATTGCCAATTATTTGATAATTAAACTTGTTTTTTCGTTGCAAAATAGATTTCTTCATGGATACATCTAACTGCCTGCAGTGGCAAATCAAAAACAAGAGTCCTATGTAACCTTCATACTGTATCCAATAATTAAAAAATGATTTAAGTTCTTTCAAATTATATTATCTTATTACCATCTTTGATCAATATATAATCTGCTTATAATTCTAAAGATGAGTGTTTTTTGCTGTACTTTACAAGTGTGAAGTTTACAGGTCTGAATGTCCTGTGGATTCAATTTCTCAATTTCTTTGACTGATATGATGTTTAAAGGCTAGCAATATACATTAGCTATTCAGGAAACAGTACATATTATGTGATACACCACAGATGTTTAATTTTCTTTTGCTTCAACTGCAGCTCGGGTACAGTAACCAAACATGAAGGGTACATTATTAGTTATATATATGTCATATCTGTAGGTTACTATAGTCTTATTATTTGTTTATATCACAACAGGAAATTTTATACTCCCAGCTCCCAGATAGTATACTGAATAAAATTAAAAATAGTATACAGAAGTAAATACACGAAGGCATCCAATTGAATATGGGGCTTCTGAAAATAACAAAATTTTAAACTATAATTGAAAATGTGTGATACTTGAAAGGATTTTTATAACTGAGCTTGAAACAATTCAAAAGGAAGGTTTTACTTTTGTCATTCAGGACTGATTGTTTCAAATAAAACAATCAGTCCTGAATGACAAAAGTAAGGGGGGGGGGATTTTTTATTTTTTAACGTAGGGGGTCTTATGTGAATGAATCTTATTTACGGTGGTGGTCCACCAAACCAAGAATTTAATTCTGTTGGTGGTCTTAATGATGAATAAAAAGGAAAATATGATTGAAGGGGTATTATCTTGGTTTTATTTCTATTAGGAATTCATTATGATACATTATATATTTTGATTGTGTTCAATTTCATTTAGCATTTAGATATTATTAGTTTCTGGTTGAGTAGTCTCCCTTCCACAGTTTCAGACAAACCAATCAACACGTGGAAAATAAAACAAAAAGAAACTATCAAATTATTCCCTGATTGATTATTCGGTAGTCAAATTTATGATCTTGAGACAACTATTATATATATATATATATAAAAAAAAACAATTTTAAAGCAAAAATAAATAATATTTTCATAAAACAAATATGAATAATTATTTGCGTTTAAAGTTCATTGAATTGTTATGTTTGTTTCTCTAAATTCTAAACGAACACATGGACCGACCACCAACATAATTAAATTCTTGGTTTGGTGGACTTGTCTACCAATCATGGGTCTGGAAACAGTCATATTTGCCAGACATGACAGAAATTTACACTTAAATGACCGACTCAGATTTGCTCAAATCGGACATCTAAAAATTATTATTTTACATGCAATAATCATTTGTTGGATTTAATCCCTTCAATTTGTATTATAAATCAACCCTAAGGCTATTTCCTGTCACTGACATGTGTTTATTGACCCCCGACCGGTGATTACATAATAAGGTCATCAGGTGACAGATCTGTTTCATCCATATCGCAGTGGTGGAAAAATTTTCTCCTTAAGGTCAAGCCCAGGGCTTTTAAAGATTTTAAATGCCCAAGCCCAGCTGTTTTCATTCAAAGCCCAATTGATACCAAGATATTTTGTAACTGGTATATTACAATAAAATGTATGCACATTAATTTAGGGTGTATGGAATGCCAATGGACTAATTCTATTAATTTAAAATATTATTGATATTTGACATTGTTGTATTAGCAATTTCGTCTGTAATAAAAACAGTTTATGTTATCAAGATGTTTTATTTATTGCATGTAATAAAGTATTGGTTCAGAGTTAGTAGATTTTAGTCTTTAAGATGGTTTGAAAGTTCAGCCTCGTTTTTCACGGTCATACTTTTTATCTTTAGATTCACGATAATCATCATCGTCATCAGTGGCCTTTATTTTATTCTGTTCCGATTCCGTGGTCATGTTCTGTTTACTTGAAGTAAACTTGAAATTGAACCGCGACATTTATCATTCGCGACCCTATCAACTACATTTAATAAAGCAACAACAAGTAAGCGCTTGAATCGAAACCCCAAAACCGGTTACTTTCAAACGCCGAAATGATTCAGATTCTAATTAGAATATTCATTTATTTATTTCTGATATCGTAAATAGACTAAACCAGGAAGTAATCTCTCGATGTTGTTATGTTAAAAGTAATACAAATTTAAGGCAAACTATCAATCAAGATGTAAAATGAAATTAAAGAAATGTTTTTTATTTGAAAAAAAAGGCCCCACGGACTTTTTTCTATGGAAAAAGCGTGCGGGTAGATACAACTGCACTGCCCCGGGCGTCGGACTAACACATTTTTCCACCCCTGATATCGTAAACATATTATTGCAACAACATTTTGAGCAACAGAGATTGAATATAATAGATCAATGTGATGTAGTTTCTATATCACATTGCTAAGAAAATTAAACATCTTTACAATACACGTGCAATTTTAATGAAAAACACGTGCAGTAACAATTGTAGACTACGCAAGCGCCAATGTGACTAAACGTTACATAAATCAAGAGAAAAGCAATTTGAATAAAAATTCATTGAAAATAATGAGAACAAAAATGATTAGTTCATTTAATAATAAAATCTTGTAAAGAGCATCGATCGCTGAATTACGTATAAATTCAATTCGGGTACGAACTTGTGGCAATTAGGTGACAATTTCCTATTTCTGGTTAATGAAAAACTTGCCGGAATATTAATCAAAATAATGCAGTTTCCCATTATTTTGTTTCATAGACAACGTCATTTTCCAATAAAGACTTTTTAGGTAGGAGAATGTATCACTACATATATTGTCTTTTTCCCATGGTGCATACATCGTAGGAGCCTTCCCAAATTCCATGGTACAACCCGCTTATTCACATTATCGTGGCGAATCGACCCGACGTGCAAACAAGTTTTGGTAGAAAACTACCCGAGACCAATATTCGCTACCATGGAATTGGTCATTTCTTAGGGGGAAAAATTACCGAAATGGGCAGGGAAAACTTCCAGACCCCTGCTACCAATGTAAATAAAACATGTGTGGACTGTGAGCATGCTCACAAAGGGATACCCCCTCTGCTTCAATTATCTCTCCTTAATGATATTCAAGGTCAATAAAAAAATCCTTTATGCACATCTACATATAATGTACATTCTTTATGCAAAGTTCATTATGTTTCATCTAGCTGTTTAGGAGGATTTTTCCCTTAAAAGGGATGAACAGACAGACAGGGGGATTCCTATATAACCCCCCCCCCCCATACAAGTTTGCAGGGGGGTATAATTAAATAAGATTCATTCTAAGGCTAGCTCACCCAGCAACACATACCGCTATCTAAAATTATTAAATATTCAATTTGTTTTTTAAAATAATTAGGTTTTTTATGGGGGGATGGGGTGTTACAATTTTATGGGTTGTTGCCATACAGCTTAATTAAACAATATAGGCCGGGGTCTAAATTTTATTATCAATTCTACAGGTGGTGGGGTCTAAAAAACTAGAGGCTCCCAGGAGCCTGTATCGCTCACCTGAACCTGAAACCAAACAACCCTATCCAGCTTTTCGTTGCTACAAGGAATTGCCCAACACTTCTGCAAAAATCATTAATTTTGACCTTCTAAGGGAAATAACTCCTATAAGGAGGAGCTTTTGATGCTTTGAGGAAGAAGGGAGGTTCACTTCAAATTTGCTGTACCTGTTATACTTTTTTAACTATCAGTCGAAAACTCTCTCGACTCCCACCCCCGTTCTTTTTTCATTTTTTCTATTTTAAGCCAACGTAGCTATGTAGGTAGTCAGGTGTCATGATTTGCAAAATTTTGGTAGAGGACGTCCTAAAGATGATGTGTGCAATGTTTCAAAGCAGTCCTTTCATTGGTTAAAGAAGAAAAGATTTTTTTAAATCAAGTAAAATTGATTAAAAAAATGTTCAAGGAGAATAATTCCTAAACGTTCATCAGACAATCTTGACCCTAAAGTCATTTTTGTAGCCCTCATAGAGCAGAACAATTAAGCAATGCTAACTTTTTCTCTAGTTCTAATAATTTTTTAGATTTTGAGGCAAAAATGTCAAAAATAATCAATTTGGACAATTAAAGGGCAATAACTCCTATAAGGAGTCATCATACAACTTCAACCCAATGTAGTGTTTCGTAGAGCTTTTGATGCAGATGAAGGCATGTCTCTTCGGTTTTCCTATATCTGTTACACTTTTTTAAATATAAGCCAAAAACTGTATTTTACCCCCCACCTTTCCGTCCTATTTTTAGCCATGGTGACCATGTTGGTTAATCTGCATCCATGGTTGGTGCAAACTTGGTTGAGGACATTTGACGAATGATGTGTACAAAGTTTCAAAGCAGTACTTTCAGTTGTTTCAGAGGAGAAGATTTTAAAAAATCAATGAAAACCGATTAAAAAAAACAGTTCAAGGGGAATAACTCTTAAACGGTTAATCAGACAATCTTGATTGATTGATTGATTGATTAATGGTGTTTAACGCCCGAGCAGCAATATTTCAGCTATATTCAGGCGATGAACATGAAATGGACGATAAAATGAACATGAAATGATGAATGAAAATGGGATGGGACACAAGGAAAAATAGGGGTAACAGATTTTAGATTGCCACTGGCAAATGGGAGGATGGATAGGATCGGGCAATTTAGCCTCCTGTAGCGGGATCGAAATCCATACTCATAGTGAATACTACAGCAGCGTTCTTTAACGTGCGAGGAACGTGGCATTCTCCCAACACGGTGCACTAATATGGTATGGGTTTAGGTTTTCCGTATTATGGCATGACAACCCCAGCTTGCCAGGGGTACCCCATTTAACCACCTGGGGCACACATCCCAGTCGGTCTTTGGGCAAACCGACCTGACACGCCGGTCAGGGTACTGGGCGCTATTTAGTCGCCTCTTACAACAAGCTAGCACGACTGCGGTCTATTCTTTTAGCCACCCGGATCGCGCACGGGGGCAGACAATCTTGACCCTTAAGTCATTTTTGTAGCCCTCATAGAGCAGAACAATTAAGCAATGCTAACTTTTTCTCAAGTTCTAATAAATTTCAAGATTTTGAGGCAAAAATCATCAATTTTGACAATTAAAGGGAAATAACTCCTAGAAGGAGTCATCATACAACTTTGACCCAATGGAGTGTTTTGTAGAGCTTTAGATGCTGAAGATGGAAGGTCTGTTTATTTTTCCTGTATCTGTTATACTTTTTGAACTAGAAGCAAAAAAACTGTATTTTGACCCCCCTGTTCTATTTTTAGCCATGGTGGCCATGTTGGTTGGTCTGAGACCATGATTTTGGCAAACTTGGTAGAGGACATTTTACTGATGATGTGTGCAAAGTTTCAAAGCAATCCCTTCAGTGGTTTTGGAGGAGAAGAATTTTGAAGAAAAGTTAACGACCACAACCACGACGGACGCCAAGTGATAGCTAAAAAGTAGAAGGTTTATTACCGTATTTTCCGCACGATAAGTCGACACTTTTTTTCTTGGGAGTGCTATCCTCGACCTATCGTCCGAATCGACTTATCTAAGGCTTGAATCAGAAAAAGTCGGATATGGAAATTTTTTTTTCGTGTACTGATAATTTCAGTTTTCTTTTGCAGGATTCTAAGGACACTGTATGCAATGATACTGCATTCATTTTTGTATAAAGAAACGAATAAATAATGCATAGACACTATTGTTTATCTTTATTTTTCTGCGATTTTGGTTGCAGGAAGTGTATTGTGCTTTATAAAGAAGGGTAACGAAACCGGAGAAAATATGTTCTGGATGTTGTTAAAATATATAAATTGAATGAATTAGTTAATTAAGCGCTCTAATTGTAGTTTAAAAACAAAAATTTGATATAATCAGAGAAGTCTTCCAACAAACAGGACGAAGAAAACCTATCGAAACTTTCTCGATTGTCATGAATTTCAGTGCTCCTATTGAACAGAGTTATGATACATGCAAAGAAACATCCGGAACATGCACATTGGTTTATATTTCTTAAAAAATGGCGGGATATATTACGGCATGGTTTTCGTGTATTTATATTGGTCTTCCATATCAAATTAATGTCGATTGGCAATTAAAGGAACAAACGTTGATTATTATCTTGACTCGTTGATTGAAGCCAGGTTTAAATTTGGAAATGAGATAATTAGCTAGGGACGCTCTTTGGTTGGGGCTATGTGGATCGATCACCTGTTCAGGTGACAGGTGTTCAGCCAGGTATGCATAATACATTTAATTAATAAAATAATTTAAAGGAAATTATTGTTTTAAGGAGATAACCCACATGACATAAATCAACATGCAAAGGTTTTCGACGTACAGACGCGGACATTTACAAGCGAAGTTTCGTACACATCTTATAACGATCTACTTCTCAACAAAATTTATTTAACAATTTTATTCTAAATATTAACAACTTGCCAATATACAGTTGGTGACAGAATCGTTCTAGAGCTGGAATACTTACCAAAGTTAATGGTCCTGATACCTCGACTTATGGACCGAATTCGACTTATCTATGTTTTTTAACCCGAATTTTACCAAAAATCGTCTATTCGACTTATCGTCCACATCGAATAAACGTGCGGAAAATACGGTACTTGGTAGTCTGACTCTTCCACCCCCCCCCCCCCCCCCTTTCAAAAAAAACCCAAAACTTTTAACGCAATAAAGTAGCTGAAAAATTGATAAAAGTGGAATAAAACATCTTGTGTATACATGTTCATTGTATCCTTTGCTTGTTATGTCTTGTGATGTGTTTATATTGCCTACCAAGATTTGTATTTTATACTCTGTGTACCAACCTCTACCAAGTGATTATCTGGTCCATACAGATCCTTGTCCAGTTCTATAACTAAACTCTTGAAAAATGAAGAAAATTTCCTTTTCATTTTAGATGCATCATTCAACTTGGCACTTGCAGCCTGAAATATCGGAGATAGATTGTAAGACATAGAACTGTATTCACAGTAATTGTTAGAGGTATTTTGTAAGAAGACATCACTCTACTATCAGCTAAGAGCCGCTTAAGAATTGTAATCAACTTTATACTGAGTTGTATGAGTAAATCTTTGGTTTTGTCATATGAGACAATCACTGGGTGAACTGTTCAGGTAAACTAAGACTTTTTATTTACTCTAGTCATGCAGCAATTTAAATTTACAACTGCTACAGATGAAATGCAGATGAATCAGTTTTCTATACTGTTGTTCTCAATATTTAGTATTGATTGATCAGGTACAAATACTCAATAAGTAATAGAGCAATACATTATTGAAATAGAATCAGTAGGAATAGAATTTATAACACTGTAAAACAAATATTCACAGCATATGACTGCATGAAGTTGCCCTATGTTAGTTTTCATTATGTTGCTCAGGGTACTAATATTGAAGGCCTCTCTAAAATACTATCAATAGTGCTATATTTATCTTAGTTATACATATTTATACATGTTCAACTTTTTATAGAATAGTAATTACATCTTCTAGAAGTCTTCCTTCCACTCGCAGTTCCCATGATGCTACAGACTCCTCTCCATCCTTAAATGTGAAAAAATGGTAAGTCACTGTTTGTATACAACACAAAAAGATAACGTCTGCTAATATATATCTCATACATGTACTGGTCACAGCGTAGTTCTCGCCGGCAAGCAATTCTCGCCACCCGATCTTTTCACAGTTTTTGTGAAAAATTGGCATTTTAAAAGTGACCAGCTTAATTTGTTTTGGATGGAAGATGGTGAAATCTATTAAACGAAGCCTTTTCCATTGATTTACATGGAAAAATAACGGCACAGTCACAAAAATGGCGAGAATTGCTTCTGTCTTTTTTATGGCGAGAACTACTCTCTGACCAGTAAGTATAAAAAGCTTCTGTTACATGAGGATTTGACAACTAGTTGGCTCTAATGGAAGTTCAATTTTACTGCTTCTTCATGTTCTTTCATTTAGTAACTCAACATTGTAATCCTAGTAACTCAACATTGTAATAATAGTAACACAACACTGTAATAATAGTAACTCAACATTGTAATAATAGTAACACAACATTGTAATCCTAGTAACTCAACATTGTAATCCTAGTAACTCAACATTGTAATCCTAGTAACTCAACATTGTAATAATAGTAACTCAACACTGTAATAATAGTAACTCAACATTGTAATAATAGTAACACAACATTGTAATCCTAGTAACTCAACATTGTAATCCTAGTAACTCAACATTGTAATCCTAGTAACTCAACATTGTAATAATAGTAACTCAACATTGTAATAATAGTAACTCAACATTGTAATAATAGTAACTCAACATTGTAATCCAAGTAACTCAAGATTGTAATCCTAGTAACTCAACATTCTAATCCTAGTAACTCAACATTGTAATCCTAGTAACTCAACATTGTAATAATAGTAACACAACATTGTAATCCTAGTAACTCAACATTGTAATCCTAGTAACACAACATTGTAATCCTAGTAACTCAACATTGTAATCCTAGTAACTCAACATTGTAATCCTAGTAACTCAACATTGTAATCCTAGTAACTCAAGATTGTAATCCTAGTAACTCAACATTGTAATCCTAGTAACTCAACATTGTAATCCTAGTAACTCAACATTGTAATAATAGTAACACAACATTGTAATAATAGTAACACAACATTGTAATAATAGTAACTCAACATTGTAATAATAGTAACACAACATTGTAATAATAGTAACTCAACATTGTAATAATAGTAACACAACATTGTAATAATAGTAACTCAACATTGTAATAATAGTAACTCAACATTGTAATAATAGTAACTCAACATTGTAATAATAGTAACTCAACATTGTAATAATAGTAACACAACATTGTAATAATAGTAACTCAACATTGTAATCCTAGTAACTCAACATTGTAATCCTAGTAACTCAACATTGTAATCCTAGTAACTCAACATTGTAATCCTAGTAACTCAACATTGTAATCCTAGCAACTCAACATTGCAATCCTAGTAACTCAACATTGTAATCCTAGTAACTCAACATTGTAATTCTTTTGTTTCATTAATACACATTTTTTTCCTTTCCAGACATAATGGTAATATGTTGGCCTCAAATACTCAGTATTTAAAATTGACAATGATTGCCAGTATTGGGTTCTAACTGTGTACTCTTCCTATCAAATTCTGGTTGTCATAAAGATGAACAATCCTGATATAAAACAGCACCCAAACAAACACAACATAAACAATTATTCAGAAATAAACGTGTATTCATTACTTAAATTGTATGTGAGAGTTTTATTCATGTAAATTCATTGAGAGAAATAAACCCACATATTTTGTCCTTGCTTCTAATGATATTTAGCATTTTTGTTCTGGTTTACTACATGTTGTCAAATATGATATTTGTTTGTGACGACATGAAAACACTAAAAATGTGCCTAAAGTCAGCTAATAAATGCACATTGTTCATGTTCTTCATCAGTGTAAAATGTATTTGAAGTTTGAGGGATCAAAAAATTGTCAGAAAATAAAATGCTTATTTCTTCTCGCTGTGAAATAGCACAGCCCCACAATTTTACCCATTTCTAAGACTCGTACAAATAAGTTTGATATCATCTTACAATCTATGAATATTGTATATTTATCAAAGCCTAATTTGACTTGGATAAGGATCATCCATGCCAAGTTCAATTCAATATGTCCAGAGGTTTTGTGATGATTTTCAATTGGAAAAAAAGGGGTGAAAATTGCATACTCTGCATTACAGAGTACTTCCAATTATCATGTAAAGATTGGATCCAATAAGTCCAGTGGTTTCATAGAAGATAAAATGTAAAATATAGAGGTGTGTATGGACGATGATGGATACCAAAAGATGGCAAACTATTTTATTTAAGAAAGATTAGAATAGGAATCTAGAAATCAATAACCCACACTAAAATGTGTAGCTGTATTTAGTCTTACAAGTCAAACATCTGTTATTCTATTTTTATTCCAAAACTCTGATTTCAGAACGAGGTTACAGTATCATCATTATTTTTGAAATTTGATAAGATCATTGTATCCAATATATGTAGAAAACTTACCTCCCCTTCTGCTTTTGCAGGAAAAAATGTATTGGAAATGAATATTCTTAATTTTCTTTTTTGCTGAAATTAGTAAATATGAATTAATAAAAAAAATGTTTAATTCATTTTTGTAAGAAACACATTCATGGAAAATCATGGAAACAATCATAATCAAATACAATTTAAATAAAGTATGTCATGCCTGAATATAGCTGAAATATTGCTGCTCTGGCGTTAAACACCATTAATCAATCAATCAATCAATCAATCTTCTGAGGAATATATTCCTGACAGTAGTGAGACTTTTATTTTAGGCATATTTTAAAATTCTGAACTGATTAATTTTTTTTTGTTTGGGGGGTGGGGGGGGAGCCTTGTGTCCTAGTGTTCAGAAAATTGAGATATTGAAATATGTCTTGTGATGTACATTAAATTTTAATGTTAAATTTCCCAATTTCAGTGATGTCATAGGATTGTGACCCACAAAGCAGGTTATTTTGTATAACCTGAGTTTCTTCGTTTTAACTTTCAAATCAGATTTCAGCTTACAAAGCAAGTTAGTTGTAAAATAATTAATCAAATGACAGTAGTTTAACCTCTCGAGGTGCAAAGTTATCACCCACATTGAACTCTTAACTGAAATAAGAATTTACTTCTGGCATCAATCACCCATGGGCACAAAATGATTAGTTAATGACCAATAGTTTCATTAATATTGGTTGTCATGGTAATTGATTCAACACAAGATAATTTTGTTGATACTAGTACATGTATCATTACTAAGACATTAATTGAAATTAAACTAGAGGCTCTTAAGAGCCTGTATTGCTCACCTGACTTACAAAAAATTTTAAGAGACATTTCTTTTCTTACAAATTTTAATATTAAATGCTAAAGAGTTTCAATCTGCATGCAGTTTGTAAAAAAAAGATTTTTGAAATTTCAGCAAAGCAGAACCCATTAGTGGCCCTGGAAGCCATGTTCAATTTGCAATTGGCTCATTATTATGACCAACTTGGATTTTGGACCACCACTAAAAACTCAAACTTTGAAGAGGACCATCTAAGGTACATATCTGCAATATTTCAAATCAATTAGCCAAACGGTTTATGAGAAGAAGAATTTTGAAATTCAGCCAATCAGAATGCATTAATGGCCCTGGAAGCCATGTTCAATTTGCAATTGCTTCAAAAAACTCCAATCATTAAGATAACTATCCAACCTTCATTTCTTCATAATTTGGCTTAATTGTGTGGAACAATTTCTGAAAAGAAGTTGTTTGTATGTTTTCCCCATAGGGTCCAATGTTAAACTATGTCCTATGATGGCCGCCATCTTGGATTATGTATTGGAACAAAAAAATCCAACTTTGTAGAAGACCATCTAAGGTACATTTCTGCAATATTGCATATCAATCTGACAAGTGGTTTATGAGGAGAAAATTGTTTAAATTCATGTTTAATATTTGATCAGCACCAAAAGCTCAAACTTCGTAAAGAACCACCCAATAAACATTCCTGCCAAGTTTGGTTCCTATTGGCCAAGGGGTTTTGGAGAAGAATATTGAAATGTGAAAAGTTTATGGACAACAACAACGACGGACACAAAGTGATGAGAATAGCTCACACTGATCCTATAGGACAGGTGAGCTAAAAAGGAACTACAGTTATGAGACTGATGGGGATAATATACAAACTTAGAAAATTTGATCAAAGTAAGCAGATAAATCTACTTTTTCCTGGTAATAAACCTACTTTCATTGGTCTTTTAAGAGCTTCTTGAATATCCAACTTTTTTCTCATTATAGTAGCATCTAATTTCCTTTCGAAAGCTAATAAATCCATGTATGCTTGTGACTCTGGTACCAGATCTCTAACCTGGAAATAAAGTTACTGATATTGTACTAAAATGTTGTTCATTGTAGACATGTTATACTGAAGTATTACATATGATTATTCAATTCATCAAGTGAATGCATTGATGACAGTGTTAGCTGTGTCCTACAGTGTACCTCACCTTGGATAAACATTGCCACTCATTCATTTGTAAGGGATCATTATAGTACCAAAATTAAGAAATTTAGTACAGAAAAGTCATTGAGGTATTGTACTGCCACTTAACTTATTTTTTCAGAAGGTTATTTGCATGTACTTCCTGTTTGTGTCCATTGTTTATACTACATGTACATGGTCAGACATTTGCTGAAAATTATTCAATCTTCTTAAGCTATTTCAGTAACTTAAGATACCAACTATTTAATAATAGGTGTTTTCCAATTAGCTTCAAAACTAAAAATGGCAGATGTCTAAAATGTAAAGATTGCAAAGCAAGTGACTTAATAAATGGAGACTTTATGCTGATATTAATCCCCAAGCACATTAACGATGTACCTCACCTTGATCAAGATGAGAGTATGGCATTAATGTAATGCTGTATCATTTTTGATAAAGTATTAGCTTTGTAAGGCTGGTATTGGCCAATAAAAAACTGACATTTTAACAATAAGTATAATAATATAACAACCTTAATGTATTCTGCATCAAACATGTGTGTATTGCTGTGATCTTAGATTTAGATCACATGATTTTGTTTGTTTGAATGATGTTAAAAGCAACTTTCAGCAATTTTACATTTTATCATGGCATCCAGCTTCTATTTGGGGAGGATGTCAGAGTAGCCAGAGAAAGCCCTTAACCTCTGGTAGGAAAAAAGGCAATTGTCAATAAAGTTTGAAGTCAAGTACACTCTGCCTGCAGTGACACTCAAATTTACAACATCAGTGTTGACAGACCACTTGATCAATAGTAGACAAACTACCTTAACTACTCAGTCACAGAGGCCCTGGGATCACATGATAATAGATGCTGTCAAATAATTATATTAAGACATAGTATTATATTTGTACAATTTCAGTTTTTGTCTTTGTATAAATAAATTTTGCGAGAATACTGACTTTTGATTGGCTGGAAAATATTTTCTATCAGAGGATGGAAAATAAATTTGATCGTCATGGAGACACGCGCCACTTGACGTCATATATTACTCCACGGGAAACTAACAGTTTTTGTATTGATCTCTTTTCTCAAAAATGTCCGGTTTCAAAAATAAAATTGTTGAGTTTATTCTATTGTTTGTTTAAGGATTAACTACAAAAAATATTTTCTCCATCGGGGGATAACAAAATTTCCGTTGTGCACATTTAATATAATCCGCTACGCGGATTATACAATGTGCAAAACGGAAATTTTGTTATCCCTCGATGGAGAAAATATTTTTTGTAGTTAATCCTTAAACAAAAAGTCTATGTATAATAGTGGAAATTGGTGAACGTTGTCATAAGAAGTAATTTAACGTTCATAAACAACTAAAATTGGTTTATATGAGAAATTCAGTGTAACTGCTCATACTGTATTTTTGTTTTATTTAGTTTTTTGAAAATTAAATGGGTTTCTGTTGTTTCTTTATGGTACAGGCAATAAGACATCGATATACATGTATTTATAAACTAGAGGCTCCCAGGATCAGTGTCTTGCTCAATTGAACAACTTTGCAATTCTTTGTTCATGCAGCTTTTCTTTCCTATAAGGAATTGCCCAAAACTTAGAGTAATAATCATTAATTTTAACCTTTAAAGGGAAAAAAACTCCTATAGGGAGTTTTCCAACACATGCATCAATAATCATTTTGCAGATCTTGATGAGCTGAATAATTTTGTATGGAAAAGATTTTCTCTAGCTCTTATGAAGTTCTTGAAGAAAAATGAAAAATAGACAGTCTTGTAGAGCTTTTGATGCCTTAAGAGGGAGGTTCACTTCAAATTTTCTGTATCTGTTATACTTTTTTTACTATCAGCCAAAAACTATGTTGACCTCACATTCATTTCTTCATAATTTGGCTTCGTTGTGTGGAACAGTTTATGAGAAGAAGTTGTTCTCCATAGGGTCCTATGAGAAACATACAAATTGTTCAATGGGCAGAAAATTTGACTGCCTCAAGACATGTATGAAGAATTTTGTACAGGCAGAAAACTAAGCCCTTAGCAGCAGATAAATTACTATTTTCAAAATTTAAATTGGCAGGTGAAACTGCAAAGAAGCATGCACAATTTTAGGGTAATAATAAAAAAATTAACATTATCAACACAAAACTACATACATAAGTTTATTTTAATAATAACAGAAATCTGTATCCACAAATAAGGCAAATGACCTCATAAAATTATTCAAGGTCTACTGTATACTTTCTCAATTTAAAGGGTATTTAAATATCTTCTTGTTTACCAATTTGCTAAATAAACAACTTATAGTGCAAAGTAAGGACAAGTAAAAATAGCTTTTATTACATTCACGTGTCATACTTAGTAACTCACTGTGAAATTAGTTTAACTTTAAATAAACATTCCTAACAAAGATAAAGTAAAAGATCAATATTTAAGTATAACATATTTAGAAGTTTTGCAGGGGGTCTTGGTGGCCTAGTGATCAAGGTAGTTCACACGTTTTGAAGTTTTGCAGGGGGTCTTGGTGGCCTAGTGATCAAGGTAGTTCACACGTTTAGAAGTTTTGCAGGGGGTCTTGGTGGCCTAGTGATCAAGGTAGTTCACAAGGTCTGTCTACACTGAGACTGCTGATTAGAGTCTCACTGCAACCCAGGTGCACTCCACTCCAATATTAATTGACAGTTTTTCACGGTTTAATGCACTTTTTCTGTCCCCATCTTTTCACTCAATACTGTCAATACCTACCCGCTGTGGTAGTATCTTGTCAGCAACTTTTTTCTTCTTCTGTTTTCTAAAATAAAACAAAATAAATGAAGTAATTACAATTAATACCACCAAAAATTAACAGACCTGTATACATGTCATGTAGAATAAAGAATTATCAAGGAATGGTAAGATATTCTTAAAATTACAAAAAATATACAAATATTGATCATGACCATTTTATCTTTGTTAACCATAAACAGCTGGTTTGTGAGTCCATTGCCCTTAGTTAAAATAGTTTTACTCCTGTTACTTGCACAATACCTATAGTATCAACCACCTTCAACACAAGTCTCTTACACTGCAGTAATGGAAGAAGTTTGGCAATTTTGTTTAAATAACTGTACCAAGTCAGGATAACTGCTGTTGTTCCTGTATTTTTGGATATTTAGATACAATTGTAATAACCTTACTACTGATCCTAAATACCAAGTTAGGTTAAAAAGGGTCCGATGGTTTCTTATTATGATTATAAAGACTTATCTACAATTCACAAATTCTGCAGACATTAAGCATTAGTTAGAAAAACCTTTATATACAGTTGTATCTTAACATATTCCTTTCAAAATGATACCACTGAAATGTGAGATGTTTGAGTAGTGTATTTATATTTATTAAGTTTTGTATTTTCTAAAAAAAAACTGTCAAAAGTTTTCAATTGTTAGACAATTATGTAATTTACCATTTTCATAAACCATGATTCAAATTTAAGTTGTTAATGCTAAAAAATTATGAGTTTCAATGGTTTAAATATTTTTTTAAACACTGTGTTCACATTTTACGTAGAATTTTGTGTAGCATAAGAGTAATAAAAAACAACAATGGAAATAAATGTTTAGTTCAAATTGTTTCTTTTAACTTTAAAATGGAGCAATTTTGATTTTTAAAAAACCAAGACCAAAGAAGAAAACCTAAATTTAAACTGAAAAGCAACTCCTTAAGGTTTGTGGTCAAATTATTCATGTAAAGAATCAGGTCAATCTATTCCTGTCCAATAACCTTGAACATCAAAAAGCTGTTTCAGATAAGTACAGGTACTTGAAAACTAACAAACTGATATATTATGTAATCCTAAACAGAGAACACTTGGATGTCTGGAGAATTTGACAACAAATTATTTGTGAAATTATGTACAAAAAAAACTCGACAGGTTTTCAATGATGCTTGAGACAAAATTAAAATAGGGCAGTTATCAAAAAATGCATTTTTTAAATTTGTTTTCCAGTGTTTTACAAAAAGTATAAATTAAAAACACACTAACAATGAGTTTAACAAAGGTTAATTAGTTGCTTGATTGTTTGTTTTACGTCCAGAAAGCAAAATTTCAGCTATATTCAGGACTGACAAAGGTTAAAAAAATAGGGCATCTAATGACACATTAAATGATACCCTGCCACCTTGCATTGTGTTTAATATCCATGAAGACATTTTACTAAATTACAATTCAGCCTATTGAAACAGGTGAGCATGATAACAGACAATTTTTACATTCAGGTTGAACTTATAAACATAATTTTAAATTGGCTCAACTCAAAAACTACAAATAGGACTGTGCTGAAAATTCAACTTTATAATCATTTTAAAGGACTTAACAGCTGCGCAAATTATTAACAAATTCTTTTTTCATGTAATCTTTTGAAAATTGCCAATTTTTTACTTTTTTAATCGCCCTTACTTGTTGTGCTGAACATTATCTTCATTATATAGTACTTAACAACTGCACAATGTTTTTAAAAAATCTTTCGACAGGTTTTCTAGAAAACCATTTAGAAAACTGCAAACTGTTGACCAAAGAAAAAAAATTTTGAATTGGTCTAATTTCTAACACTACAAATTGGGTTGTTCTGAAAATTGTACACTGGGGAGACATAGAAGACTAGGGACACTAATACCCAAATGGAGGGTATAACATAATACCCTGTCTATTTATGTGGCAGGGAATATGAACTGCATGTATGTATCCATCAATGGATTAATGAATTGTTTCCAATGGATTAATCAATTGGTTTCAAAGTAACCCAGGGTTTATTACAAATTTGTATTCAGAGTCATTTTGCTGAAAACTAAAGGTCGAATTCAATGAACATTACCATGCAATAGAAAATAAGGTGGGGTCAGGAACATTTTGGAAGAGTAAATACATCCATTTTTGCTTTAATGGAAATAGTGGTAACCTCAACATTTTCTAACTGAAATACATTTTTTATTTTCGAACTTATTCTAATAATTGGACAGTTATGTATTCAAACCTTCAACTTTTAACTTACAACTACACAAAAGTCCTTGATTTACCCTATAATTTTCACTATTTTTAACCATAAGTCTTATTTATAGAACAGTTTTCACCTGTTTTATAACCTGTCTCTTAACTGGGAACAAGACACAGTTAAATGCCATGGAAAACGATCTAGTTTAACATCCAATAGATTAAGATGTGAAAAATACCGCAAACGACCTAGTTAAACATCCAATAGATTAAGGTGTGAAAAATATTTACTTAGAACCTGCTTTCATAACTATCATTAAAGTACAGAACTCAGGGTTATTAAATACAGTTTCACCTATTTCATGTATACACTGTTTAAAATTATTTTACATATGTATATAAGTAAATGTACAAAGTAGCTATCATTATCAAGGTGGATATTATGTTTACAATAAAAATTGTCTTTTCAAGATTTAAATTTCAGTTGATTTGTTCACTAAACTGTTCTGTTGATGCAATATATTTATAAGCATAAGTCTTATTTATAGAACAAATGTCACTTGTTTTATAACTTGTCTCTAAACTGGTAGTTAAATGTCACTGGTCCTATAAGTGGACAAGTGTGGACACAAAAATGTCTTGACTGGATTCAACATCAGTAATCAAAAATAATTACTTCTAGAGCAACAAGTAATTGCATTAAATTGCCATCATTTAAAATATATACAATACATGTTAAGTGTTTACAGTGGAACTGACCTAATCCAAAAACTTTAACGTAGTCACTGGACTGTGAAATTGAAGTCAAGGTCAAAAGACAGAGGACTGACTAACAAGTACTCATCATAACCTACCACTGGTTCAAATCTAATGGACATAGTGCTTGAGCTTACAAAGATCTAATGCAAAATTTTAAGTGTTAACACTGCCACTGCATCTTAATTCCAATATATTGATTCCCACAATCCTCACAGACCCGACGAAAATGGCCTAGTTAAACCTCCAATAGAAGAAGATGTAATAAATATTTTATTAGAACCCACCTTCATTGCTATTTTTTAAGTACAGGTTCTCAAATACAGTTTCATTTATTTCAAACAATGTTCTAACATTATATTAAACAATGTGGGATATTATGTATAAAATAAAAAATGTTTTTTCAAAATTTTAATTTCAGTTGATTTGTATACTAAACTGTTCTGTAGATGCAATATATTCATTGATTAATATTTTAAATTTCTTAAATATTCATTCAAATAACTTTGATTGAGAAAACATGCTACTTTATCCATAATAGAATAAGCTCAAGGCAAAATTGTTCCTTTGTACAAAAAAAAATTAATAAGTTTTAATACAATACAAAAGGACAATATAGCTGTTACACTGGCCATGACCTTAAACTTAGCACAAATAAAGTTAAACAAGAGGCTTCTGTGCCTGTATGTCATTGACACATTGGACACGAAAGTATAATACAGTTTCTTGTCAGTAATGGCAGCAGGGCTATTAATGTAATTTTGTTGGGGACCTTTCATGCACCATTGTTTCAGGGCAGATGATTTTAAAATCATTTATGTTCAATGTATGTCCAATCAGAATAAATTTAGCAATCTTTTAAATACTTCACTCACGAAGAGTTACCAACTATTTAGTTGGGCTTGTATCTTTAATGGAGATTTTTTAAATAAACATTCCTTGTGATGGTCAGGTTTAAAATTTGATCAACATAAAATAAGAACTCTTTGTAAAGGACCTGTAAACATTAATCCTGTATACCTGTGACCTTGTAGTTTCAGAATGAGAAGGTTTAAAAAAAAATTAATCAATCAGTAACAAGATTGCCTGTGACGAACATGATGGCTGTCTAATTAGCAGTGTAAAAAGAATAATCATACTATCATTTTTTCTGACAACTCATTTTCCAATTGACAAAAACAGACATCCCCCATTTTTCTTGATAACATTAAAATGTATAACTGCTAGACATTATAACAAAAATTTCAAAAATTACATTTCATAGAATTTTGTAAATCAATTATTACTGGTATCATATTTTTTAATTTTGTTTTCTGTACAGTCTATTTTTTATTTTGTTCCCTATACAATATATTTCTTTTTCTGTTCTTTGTGAAAGCTTTTTTTATTCTGTTCTCTGTACAAGCTTTTTTTAAAAATTTGATCTCTGTATACAATATTTTTTATTCTGTTCTCTGTACAATCTATTTTTATTCTTTTCTATGAACACAGTATTTTTTATTCTGTTCTCTGTACAATCTATTTTTATTCTGTTCTATGAACACACTATTTTTTATTCTGTTCTCTGTACAATCTATAATTGTTCTGTTCTATGAACACAATATTTTTTATTCTGTTCTATGAACACAATATTTTTTATTCTGTTCTATGAACACAATATTTTTTATTCTGTTCTCAATACACAATATTTTTAATTCTATTCTCTGTACAATCTATTTTTATTCTGTTCTATGAACACACTGTTTTTTATTCTGTTTCTCTGTAAAATATTCTGTTCTATGAACACACTATTTTTTTATTCTATTCTCTGTACAATCTATTTTTATTCTGTTCTATGAACACATTATTTTTTATTCTATTCTCTGTACAATCTATTTTTATTCTGTTCTATGTACACAATATTTTTATTCTGTTCTCTGTACATTATATTTTTATTCTGTTCTATGTACACAATATTTTTTATTCTGTTCTCTGTACAATCTATTTTTATTCTGTTCTATGTACACAATATTTTTTATTCTGTTCTCTGTACAATCTATTTTTATTCTGTTCTATGTACACAATATTTTTTATTCTGTTCTCTGTACAATCTATTTTTATTCTGTTCTATGTACACAATATTTTTTATTCTGTTCTCTGTACAATCTATTTTTATTCTGTTCGCTGTACAATCTATTTTTATTCTGTTCTATGTACACAATATTTTTTATTCTGTTCTCTGTACAATCTATTTTTATTCTGTTCTATGTACACAATATTTTTTATTCTGTTCTCTGTACAATCTATTTTTATTCTGTTCTATGTACACAATATTTTTTATTCTGTTCTCTGTACAATCTATTTTTATTCTGTTCTATGTACACAATATTTTTTATTCTGTTCCCTGTACAATCTATTTTTATTCTGTTCTATGTGCACAATTTTTTTTATTCTGTTCTCTGTACAATCTATTTTTATTCTGTTCTATGTACACAATATTTTTTATTCTGTTCTCTGTACAATCTATTTTTATTCTGTTCTATGTACACAATATTTTTTATTCTGTTCAATGGGGTAATTTAATTCTTACGCCTTCATATGGTGTGCTGCTCTGGGATCAGGTAGTCTCTTTCTGTCTAATGGAGTCTGCATTCCCGGTGGTCCAGGAGGAGGAGGCATTCCTGGGGACATACCTGGACGCATACCTGTAAATACATGTATTATAAAACACATAAATGTACCCAAAGCTTTAATAACGTATTATCTTTTGTTATTTACAAAAATCGATTCTGTTACATAACAGATTATTATAACAAAAATAAATCAGTCATGTGATTGACACGAGAATGATCTAGAAACAAGACCAAGATCTCGATTTGCTTCCTGATCTTTCAAGGACAACCATATCTAGGTGAAGACCTATTTATAGGAGAACTGACATAAATACTTAAAATGTATACCTGTGTGTAGATATAACAATAAGCTTTACTTAAGTAGTCTGTATTGACAATAAAACTTGACCCTGTAACATGATTTAAACTGCTGTATACCAAGTTACAATTACATTATATAGGTATATACAAATAACATATCATATATCAAGTGAAGAATTTGTGCCCATGGAAATTTACAGCTAGTAATGCTATTTGAAGAAATAAGTTGAAAGTGCAGTAAATTTAAAACAAATCTAATTTCTCTGAAAGTGTATAGCATTGAATATATCCAATGCCTAACCACTTCTTGTCCGCCAAATAAACTGAACAGCAGATCCTGAAGATGTCAATTTTATCTGAATTCTTGACACCAGAAGACGCCAAGTGGGTTATGAACTAGCCTAAATCACTTGCTGAAAAATACCATTAGCAATCTGAAAATAACTTCTGCTAAAATTTAAGCTTTATATAATGTAATCAGATTTTATTCAGTCTAAAAACACTTTATTTTACCAGAACAAAAAAAAATCCACAACATAAAGCTTTGGGTAACTCTCATACAAATAAAAAAATTAAAATTTACGATGAAAGCAAACTGTAATAATCTGTAACACTGTAAGCAATATATACATGTACTGAGCTAAAGGACAAAACAAAATCTAATTTGCAAAACAAGCACAGCAATAACAGGTCCCCTGTGAAGCACTAAGACTCAAAAGTAAGTCAGTTACTTTGGCATTTAGAACTGGGAAAGTGCAGTTATTTTGACCATTACATGTATTTGTGAAAACTAGATGTACAGGAAATGACTACTTATTATACATGTACTTATTATACAAGGGAACATAATATTTGATTTCTATGCAGGACAAGATTCATTTTCATTTAAATGCCACTAACAGCACCAGCTTAATTGTTGTATCCAAGAAAACCAAAGTACAGTGAAATAACTGAGTAAAAGATCAATGTCATTACAATGAATTAGGATTTATTCATATAAGTAAGACCATTACATGGACTGGTGGAAACATCACAACAATGCTTATTACATGTATAAATATTAGATCTGTTTGATTGAAACCCTTCCAATGATTGTTTTAACTGCATCCTGATAAGTTGATTGAAACCCTGCCACAGACTGTTTTAACTGCATCCTGAGGACTTGATTGAGACCCTGCCACAGACTGTTTTAACTGCATCCTGAGAACTTGTTTGAGACCCTGCCACAGACTGTTTTAACTGCATCCAGGGAAGTTGATTGAGACACTGCCACAGACTGTTTTAACTGCATTCTGAGAACTTGATTGAGACCCTGCCACAGACTGTTTTAACTGCATCCTGAGAACTTGATTGAGACCCTGCCACAGGCTGTTTTAACTGCATCCAGAGAAGCTGATTGAAATGTTAACCCTGCCACAGACTGTTTCAACTGCATCCAGAGAAGTTGATTGAGACCCTGCCACAGACTGTTTTAACTGCATCCTGAGAACTTGATTGAGACCCTGCCACATACTGTTTTAAATGTATCCTGATAAGTTGATTGAAACCCTGCCACAGACTGTTTTGTTTTAACCGCAACCTTTGAAGTTGATTGAAACCCTGCCACAAACTGTTTTAACTGCAACCTGAGAAGTTGATTGAAACTCTGCCACAGACTGTTTTAACTGCATCCTGAGAAGTTCTTTGAAACCCCGCTACAGACTGTTTTAACTGCATCCTGAGAAGTTGATTGAAACCCTGCTGCAGACTGTTTTAACTGCATCCTGAGAAGTTGATTGAAACCCTGCTGCAACTGTTTTAACTGCATCCTGAGAATTTGATTGAAACCCTGCTGCAAACTGTTTAACTGCATCCTGAGAAGTTGATTGAAACCCTGCCACAGACTGTTTTAACTGCAACCTGAGAATTTGATTGTTCAAAACCCTGCTTCAGACTAAGTTAACTACAGTTTGAGAAGCACATAAAACTTGACTGAACCAAGACTAGCCATTTTAAGCCAGTACTAAATTTGCCTGTACAAAAACTTTAGCCTGCTCATGTTGTAAAGTGGGATGGATTGCTAATGATTATCTTTCTTCTCTAACACACCATGCTAGCAAACACAAGGCAACTGAAACAAAGCTCAGAATAATGATCAACTTACTACTTTTTGTATTATTAGATGATCCAGGTGATGAACTTCCAGCTAATAAAGGGCAAAACACACATGACAAAAGTTTCCTTTCTTAGCTCATTGTCATATTTGCACTCTTAATTAATAGGTAAAATCTGAATTATTAATAGAACACTATTTTCTTAATCCTTGTACATATTTCTAAATACTGATCAGTGGAAGAAACTTAAATCTGTGATATTCTAAGGGCAAGTCTAAACTGTTCTTTTACATGCAATTTTTATGGACATGATACGTGTATGTATTAAAACCACATTGAAATAGATGGAAATGAACAAACCAGCATAGGGGTGAGAAGGCATTCCACCATGTGGCACAGGCATCATACTTCTTGGGGGTCCAGGCATCATTTGTGGTGGTCCACCATATCCACCTGGTCTTGGCCCCTGAAACATGTAAACAAGTTATTAGTTTGTGTGCATCAGCAGACTACCCATGGATTTAACTCACATAGGTCTGTACATGTATCTCTATTTAAACACCTCATTGTGCCAGCCAGACCTCTTAATTAATAAGGATATTACCCTCACTGAAGGCCCAAATTGTACTGACTTTGCATGAGCATGTATTT
Source organism: Limnoperna fortunei (assembly GCA_944474755.1). NCBI lineage: Eukaryota > Metazoa > Mollusca > Bivalvia > Mytilida > Modiolidae > Limnoperna > Limnoperna fortunei. The sequence goes on along the minus strand of OX104119.1, from coordinate 32,203,463 downwards.
TGATTGTATATTAAATCTCAATATGGTGGCCTCAGGGAAGGTTTAATTTTGTACTAACTGTGTCACCCTCTTTAAAAAGGTATTGTTAACATTATTATTCAATGGTCAATTAAGCAGTTTTGACAAGTTTGTGTTTATAAAAATCTACATGGATTATATAATAGATATAGATTACTACACAGGATTTTCCATTTCAGGTCACAAAACATACTGTGACTTTCATAACAGGTCAAGGTGAAGAGTTAAGCAATCCTTGCATCACTCTAGGTTTTTCCTTTTTGTATGTATACTTTGCATTACATGAACAACAATACCTATATCCTTTACGGATATAACAACATACCATTCAGCCTGTGTCTAAATTTACCACCACTCGATAATTTAGTGACATCAGCAGAAGTAATTATTGTGATGTTCTAAGGTGCCACGCCTTAATAAGCATATCAAGTCCTCTGTTCAGCATGCAAGGCATTGATATGTATATAAGGTCCTGACAAAATATGACTATACATAGGATACTTCCGCCTGTTTCACCTGACAAAAAACATCAAATCTAAATGTATGATAAAAACAAGTATTATCTTTTAACTAGAGGCTCCCAGGAGCCTGTAATCGCTCACCTGGAATCCAAATGACTTAAACTATATTAAAATTTTTGAAATTAACAGTTTCAGTCTAGTTGTTATAGCTTTTAAGTTACTGTGCAAATACTAAACATTTCTTCAAAAAATTTGTTAAATACAATAACTCCTATAAGGTGCCATCCACAATTTCTGAAAATTAAATGGTTTTTAGGCATTGTCCTTTAGGGTACTTTAGAAATTTACAGTTTTACTCTACTAATAGGTGTGTTAGTGACTAATTTATAATTAAAAAACTGTTCATATGTCCAAATTCATAATGAAAGGGCAATAACTCCTATAAAGAGTCATCTTGCAATTTTTGGACTAAGCAATCATTTGTAGGGCTTCTATTGCTGATCATTTGTGCAATTTACAGTTTTAATCTAGCTACTATAGTTTTCAAGTTACAGGACAAAAATGGAAAATTTCTTAACAAAATTGTCATTTAAGGGCAATAACCCCTATAAGGAGTCATCTGACAATTTCAGACCAATTAAATGAATTGTAGGGCTTTTTTGCTGATCATTTTTGCAATTTATTATTTCACTCTAGCTGCTATGGTTTTTAAGTTACAGGACAAAAACGGAAAATTTCATAAAAAATTGCAATTTAAGGGCAATAACTCCTAATCAAGTGAATTGTAGGGTCTTTATTGCTGATCATTTGTGCAATTTACAGTTTCAATCTAGCTGCTATAGTTTTCAAGTTACAGGACAAAAACGGAAAATTTCATAAAAAATTGCCATTTAAGGGCAATAACTCCTATAAGGAGTCATCTGACAATTTCAGACTAATACAGTGAATTGTAGGGCTTGTATTGTTGATCATTTTTGCTATTTACAGTTTTACTCTAGCTGTTATAGTTTTAAAGTTACAGGACAAAAACGGAAAATTTCATAAAAAATTACCATTTAAGGGCAATAACTCATATAAGGAGTCATCTGACAATTTCAGACCAATCAAGTGAATTGTAGGGTCTTTATTACTGATCATTTGTGCAATTTACAGTTTCAATCTAGCTGCTATAGTTTTCAAGTTACAGGACAAAAACGGAAAATTTCATAAAAAATTGCCATTTAAGGGCAATAACTCCTATAAGGAGTCATCTGACAATTTCAGACTAATACAGTGAATTGTAGGGCTTGTATTGTTGATCATTTTTGCTATTTACAGTTTTACTCTAGCTGTTATAGTTTTAAAGTTACAGGACAAAAACGGAAAATTTCATAAAAAATTACCATTTAAGGGCAATAACTCATATAAGGAGTCATCTGACAATTTCAGACCAATCAAGTGAATTGTATGGTCTTTATTACTGATCATTTGTGCAATTTACAGTTTCAATCTAGCTGCTATAGTTTTCAAGTTACAGGACAAAAACGGAAAATTTCATAAAAAATTGCCATTTAAGGGCAATAACTCCTATAAGGAGTCATCTGACAATTTCAGACTAATACAGTGAATTGTAGGGCTTGTATTGTTGATCATTTTTGCTATTTACAGTTTTACTCTAGCTGTTATAGTTTTAAAGTTACAGGACAAAAACGGAAAATTTCATAAAAAATTACAATTTAAGGGCAATAACTCATATAAGGAGTCATCTGACAATTTCAGACCAATCAAGTGAATTGTAGGGTCTTTATTGCTGATCATTTGTGCAATTTACAGTTTCAATCTAGCTGCTATAGTTTTCAAGTTACAGGACAAAAACGGAAAATTTCATAAAAAATTGCCATTTAAGGGCAATAACTCCTATAAGGAGTCATCTGACAATTTCAGACTAATACAGTGAATTGTAGGGCTTGTATTGTTGATCATTTTTGCTATTTACAGTTTTACTCTAGCTGTTGTAGTTTTAAAGTTACAGGACAAAAACGGAAAATTTCATAAAAAATTACCATTTAAGGGCAATAACTCATATAAAGAGTCATCTGACAATTTCAGACCAATCAAGTGAATTGTAGGGTCTTTATTACTGATCATTTGTGCAATTTACAGTTTCAATCTAGCTGCTATAGTTTTCAAGTTACAGGACAAAAACGGAAAATTTCATAAAAAATTGCCATTTAAGGGCAATAACTCCTATAAGGAGTCATCTGACAATTTCAGACTAATACAGTGAATTGTAGGGCTTGTATTGTTGATCATTTTTGCTATTTACAGTTTTACTCTAGCTGTTATAGTTTTAAAGTTACAGGACAAAAACGGAAAATTTCATAAAAAATTACCATTTAAGGGCAATAACTCATATAAAGAGTCATCTGACAATTTCAGACCAATCAAGTGAATTGTAGGGCTTGTATTGCTGATCATTTTTGCCATTTACAGTTTCACTCTACCTCGTATATTTTTCAGGTTATATTGTAAATACCAAAAATTTTGTCAAAAATCGTCAAAAAAGGGCAATAACTCCTACAAGAAGCCAATACACAACTTCGCACTAATAGCAACTATTGTAGACCTTAATGTGCTGATCAATTTGAAGTAACGGTTTTCTCTATAGCTATTATAGTTTTTTAGATAATGATCAAAAACCTGTGTTGACCCCCATGTTCTATTTTTAGTAACAGCGGCCATATTTGTCTGTTGATCAACACCCTGGGTACAAACTTGAAACTAGGAACCCTAAGGATGATTGTGGCCAAGTTTGAAAAAAATTGGCCCAGTGGTTTCAGAGGAGAAGATTTTTGAAAAAGTTTACGACGGACGACAGACGACGGACGACGGACGACGGACGACAGACGACAGACGACGGACGACGGACGACGGACGACGGACGACGGACGCCAAGTGATAGCAATAGCTCACATGGACCTTCGGTCCAGGTGAGCTAAAAAGATAGTTAACGCATGTAGCTCTTAGAGATGTATGTGAAAAAGAACAGAATCTGAACAAACAACAATAAGAAAAAAAACTTTCACAAAATTTATCAAACACAAACATTTTCATTCATGAATTGTGTATGGGGGAGGTAAATAATTAACGTGCTGCAAACTGTATCCAATCAAAATAAGGCTATAATATAAGAACATTGCTACATTGATGTATTAACCATGGACTTTTAAACATGTTATTAAACAATAGGGCATTATCAACAAGAGACTTTGCAATTGTGGACGTGAATAACGACTGATGAAAACAAAGAAGATTGGCATTAATGGCTTAAAAATCATACAGCTAACAATAAACATATTTAAATTATCCCAAATGAAAAGCTATTTAAGAAGTTGAAGACCACAATGGTAAATAATAAAATTACAAACCTTTTTATCTCGGAGTTTTTTTGTTTTTTTCTAGTGATGTAGCTACCATATTAACTTGAAAACAAGTTAGTTAACATTTTTAATTTTAAAACAGCACCTATTTTTTTAAAAATAAGTTCAAATCAGTTGGCATTCCGACAATTACCAATGACCTAATTGCCTTTGTGTAGGATCATTTGTATGACAATAATTTCATGATGGAGAGAGTGCATGAGTATCAGTCGAACAAATCAAGAAAATATGGCATAAATAATTCACATGCGTGAGAATTGTTTACAGATAAGATGGTCAACAGAGCAAATTTAATTCTACCCCAAACACAATGCTAAAAAATTACACACTTTGGCTTTTTTTGGCATAAAAATCATTTTCTAAAGTTTAATTACGACTACCAATTGTTTTAAAACACCAGTCTGCTTGAATAATGCAAATAGGGATACTTTTCAGAGTATACCACAGTAGAATGTTCAAAGGCAGAATATTTTACTATTTTTGTGTAATAAGAATATAAATTTCTATTCAATTATAGTATGTTACCATGGGTAAGCGTCTTTTAGTTCAAAGGTCACAATTCGAAAATATACCGTCAGAATAAATATTGCATGCAATCTTTGAATCAGAGCAGTTTTTGGATAATAACAAACATTGCGGTGTGTCCCTGGTTTGGTGAAGCCCTCCATATGGTTAGGTTATAATACTAAAGCCTGATCACAGATAGTGTTATGTTTTTGTGAGTGTTATGCTATAATGATCCTGCTTGTGTTGATGTAGATTTTATTTTTTCTTCAGTGGTGGATTAAATTAATAGTTGTTATTTATCAAAAGCCCATATTAACCTACATGTAACTGTGCTTAACACAAGGGTGAAGGATTTCTCGGTAAGCCAGTTACATATTGTCAACACTTTGACAAACTATAAGTAGATTACAGGTGATACAGGTTATTATAATAAAGATTTTTATAATTTCAATCAAACAATTAATTATTATGAATTTGTCAATCTTTCATGGACTCTAATAATGTGTTTCCATGTATATAAAAGTAAATCAACAGTTACTAATACCAACATCACCCCATTAGGACAGAAAACAACCCATTCATGTATCTTATATAATTACTAACACATCAGTGGTTTTGTTGACAAAAAAAAATTGTGTCAAATATTAGGGTCAATAACTGTCACCGATTATTTACAAATATGAACCATTTTTATATCTACCTTGCCATTCAAGCTATTGTCATACACCAAAGACATGCTATACCTAAATGCTGAAATATGTATTAGTGTGGGGCGTGATCACACAGGCTCTAGGAGATTATTGGTCTATTTCAACATTTATTTCAATTTTATTTTAATGATGTTAAGTCAAGCTTGTTTTTGCAAAGAAAGGAATAAAAGAAGAACTGTACAATTATTTGCATGAGCTTATATGTGGGCGATTTACTTAAAAGCAATTTGCTTACGATTTAGGTGGGATGTTTTAAGAGGACAAAGACACGCCTCTTTTCCAATCATGAATATAAAAACACAGTTTAATTCAAAAAAGGAATCTTATATGCTGCATGCAATATAAAGATTTTAGTAAAGGAGAACCAGCAAAATGTTATTCTGGGTAAGAACATATACTATTTTGCTTTAATAGAAGATTATACAAACTGTTTCATAATTAGCAAAACCTATACTGAACATTTTATTATTATTTAATTCAAGAGTATTTTTCAAATCAATTATTATTTTCATACTGTTATGGAAACAAATTGTTCGACACTACAAATGACTTTATTATTTAATTAATACAATATTTTTTTACTTTGTATGGTTCTCTTTAAAATTAGTTTAAAAACCAGACCGTTTTCTTGACAAATATACATGTAGGCATTGAAGTAATATAATTCATTTGGTTCTTAAAAATCAAATTTAATCTTGCTGGTGATGTTATCTGAAGTCTTGAAAATATTAATAATTAGGCATTTTGTTTCAACTAAAAACTCTGGGACAATACTGGGAGGGTTCCCAGGGGTTGACCCACCAAGCTGCTGAGAGTGTCCCCAGATAGTGGTTAGTGGAGGCTCTTTTATTGGGTTAAAATACAAATAGCCTGACCTCACACCATAGAAGGCAACATGTTTGAAAAAGTAAGAAATCTTTTGTAAGTCTGCTGATTATTAATGCCACAAAAGGATTAATTCTCCGCCCCTTTGAATAACTCCATTCCTTTCCCTTGACAATACACATTTTTTTTCCTAATGTCCCACCATTTATTTTTGTCTTTAAATGTAGCTGAAGTATTGCTTGCTGAACTTTAAGCAACCATTTAATCAATTGATATAAAATCAATGCAACAGAAAACTGGAGCAAATGACGCAATGTGACGGCTACTGACTTCCAGTAATGATCTACAATATATCGAGATATGTGTGGGCCTGAATTGTTAGCATAGTTTTTGTTCTCAGGTTCTCTTGTAAATGAAAATAATGAATTGTTCTTAGCTCTGATAGTAGTCTCTATTAATATCAATATTTTTTTTAAGATATATAATTTTTTAATAAAAGAAATAACAAGAGATTCATTGTGTGCGGATACACCTGGGTACTGTTTCATAAAGCGCTCGTTAGCTTAACATGCACATTATCCCATTTAAATTACACGGGATAACGAGCACGTTAATTACACATCGCTTTATGAAACGGCACCCATACCTGTCTGGAAAATAGTCGTCAGTTCACCTGTGCAAACAACCCATATATAATTTTAGTTTAAGTTGTTGGGACTGGTAGTTATTTTTTTTAGTGCCACACCAACTTATCAGAAACAATTATCTGTAGTTGTAAAATGTTTAAATATGTTTACAGTTTCCATCGGTGATATTAGTACAAGCCAGACAATTGTCTTTTACACTAGTACTTGATTCTATGACATCTTGGACCATGAGAATTATTGAATCATAAATTACTAACTAAATATCATATATTCAAGATTTATTACTCAAATATGCAAAATTCCATACTAGGCACGTCTCTCGTCACTAGTGAATTTGTTGTTCTCAGCATTTGATTGGTTAAAAATAATAACGTCACAATAAGAACTCATGACGTCATAAACAAAACACCTTCAATTTAATGCGTATTCACGTCATGAACGTAAAATTGGGGTTGGGAGAATTTGTATTTAGTTTATCAAATTTACTACTTTTTAAAGTTAGAGAAACAGAATCTTACATTAGTACTCTTGGATTATCGGATTTCTCCAATCTCGATAGTTAAATTATGGAATTTCCATAATTTAACTATCGAGATTGGAGAAATCCGATAATCCACTCGTACCAATGTAAGATCCTATATTTCCAAATGCATTACTCCTAAAATATTACACTTTATTTGGCTTGCATTTTAAGAGATAAATCAGAAACAAGGATAGCCTATGCAGACATATTTTAGGCCTAATCATGACTACAGTGTAAATGAGAAAACTCAAAGTAAAATAAAGGTCATTTGTACTAAGTTTAAAAACATGTGAACCATACTTTCAGATGGATTATTTTTTTTTAAATTAAAACATAGTCATATAAAGGTCATTTGCACCAATTTAAAAACATGTAAACTTGATTTTCAGATAAGAAGTTTTTTTTAAATTCAGCCAATCAGAAGCATTAAGGATTGGCAATGCTTATAATGCACAAGACGGATTATTGGATCTTTGTATAATTACTCACATGCATTTAAAAACATGTAAACTTGATTTTCAGATAAGAAGTTTTTTTTAATTCACCCATTCAGAAGCATTAACATCATTTGTACCTTTAGACCTGTGCTTTCAAATGAGATGTTTAAATTTTAACAATCAGAATTGGTTGTTATGTTTTTTTATAATCTCAGAAACATCATTCTTGCAAATTTTGCATTGCTTTAAGTGGCCAAATGGTTTCTTGAGAAGACTAAAATTGAAAAGTTTAAACGATTGATGAAAAGTGAATTCAAGAGCTTACCCAGACTTTTAGTCGGGTGAGCTAAAAAAAAGTAGTATACTGAAGACAAAACTATTATGCTACCTATAATATTGCCAGTTAATGGTGATATCTATATCTACCTATAATATTGCCAGTTAATGGTGATATCTATATCTACCTATAATATTGCCAGTTAATGATGATATCTATATCTACCTATAATATTGCCAGTTAATGGTGATATCTATATCTACCTATAATATTGCCAGTTAATGGTGATATCTATAGCTACCTATAATATTGCCAGTTAATGATGATATCTATATCTACCTATAATATTGCCAGTTAATGATGATATCTATATCTACCTATAATATTGCCAGTCAATGGTGATATCTATATCTACCTATAATTTTGCCAGTTAATGGTGATATCTATATCTACCTATAATATTGCCAGTCAATGATGATATCTATATCTACCTATAATATTGCCAGTCAATGGTGATATCTATATCTACCTATAATATTGCCAGTCAATGGTGATATATATATAGCTACCTATAATATTGCCAGTCAATGGTGATATCTATATCTACCTATAATATTGCCAGTTAATGGTGATATCTATAGCTACCTATAATATTGCCAGTTAATGGTGATATCTATAGCTACCTATAATATTGCCAGTCAATGGTGATATCTATAGCTACTTATAATATTGCCAGTCAATGGTGATATCTATAGCTACCTTTAATATTGCCAGTTAATGGTGATATCTATATCTACCTATAATATTGCCAGTTAATGAAGATATCTATAGCTACCTATAATATTGCCAGTTAATGGTGATATCTATAGCTACCTATAATATTGCCAGTCAATGGTGATATCTATAGCTACCTATAATATTGCCAGTCAATGGTGATATCTATAGCTACCGTTATTGCCAGTCAATGGTGATATCTATATCTACCTATAATATTGCCAGTTAATAGTGATATCTATAGCTACCTATAATATTGCCAGTTAATGGTGATATCTATATCTACCTATAATATTGCCAGTTAATGGTGATATTTATAGCTACCTATAATATTGCCAGTCAATGGTGATATCTATAGCTACCTATAATATTGCCTGTCAATGGTGATATCTATATCTACCTATAATATTGCAAGTCAATGGTGATATCTATATCTACCTATAATATTGCCAGTCAATGGTGATATCTATATCTACCTATAATATTGCCAGTTAATGGTGATATCTATATCTACCTATAATATTGCCAGTCAATGGTGATATCTATAGCTACCTATAATATTGCCAGTTAATGGTGATATCTATAGCTACCTATAATATTGCCAGTAAATGGTGATATCTATATCTACCTATAATATTGCCAGTTAATGGTGATATCTATAGCTACCTATAATATTGCCAGTTAATGGTGATATCTATATCTACCTATAATATTGCCAGTTAATGGTGATATCTATATCTACCTATAATATTGCCAGTTAATGGTGATATCTATATCTACCTTTAATATTGCCAGTCAATGGTGATATCTATATCTACCTATAATATTGCCAGTTAATGGTGATATCTATAGCTACCTATAATATTGCCAGTCAATGGTGATATCTATATCTACCTATAATATTGCCTGTCAATGGTGATATTTATATCTACCTATAATATTGCCAGTTAATGGTGATATCTATATCTACCTAATACAGCTTTATTTCATCAACATGATCAAGGTATTGCTAATTAGCAATACAAATTAAATATATTGTTTAATTTTTAGTCAATGTTAACAGCCAAAAAATTAGTTACTGAAATAGTATTTTCGATGTTTGCCCAACTTTACCGAGGTCTGCTCCATTGAAAATACAATGATCATCCGGATACCTTAATGGTGATTTTTATATAAACAAGTTGATTGACCTTCTGTCAATAAATTGCAGTGCCATAATTAACAAGAAATTCTACAAAATAAATTGATTTTCATTTAAATTCATTTTATATTTCAGATACTTCTTGCTCTGCTTATGTGCCTACTTTTGTACCACACTGTAGAAGACTTATACCTGTTGTACATATACAGAGTACCACCGGGGCCAATATCACTGCCACTAATTGGTAGTATGTATGCACTTGATCCCTATAAGCCACATGTTAAATTGCAGAGTCTGATACCAAAATATGGAGACATAATGAGCTTTAGATTTGGAACATCTGGGCAGCGATCAATTATCATACACAATACGAAAATAGTTGAAAAGGTATGCATTTTTTCAAAGTAATTAATTGATTTACATACAGGTTTATATATTTTCAAGACAATGATATGTCTATGGACAACACCATAAAGCAGCAGTTGTTTAATAAGGGTTAAAATAATTCTAATATGACCTCATTATAACGTAAAATACATTACCCATTTTGAATTTCTGATTGGCATAAAAAACATAAACTTTATAGAGGACCACCCAATAAATACTTATATTAAAGTTTTTGGTTAACAGGTTTCAGAGAAGAAACCTTTTAAAACCTTTTCCGATAGTATCCTATGTTAAAATAAGTCCTGGGATGGCTGCTATTTTGAATTTCTGATTGGCAGAAAACACAGTGGATCATCCAAACAATATTGATAGTACGTTTGGTTTACATTGGTTATCCTTTGATATGTTGCATGTTTTATGTGACTTTGTTTGAAAATAATTGGAAATGTTACTGATACATATGTATTCTCAATTTAAATGTTTATAGATCTGCAACAATCTTCAAGCATTAGACCGTCCAGACATGCCTTACTTCGAACTCATCACTCCTGATGGTGCTGGTATTGGCTCGAGACCCTATGACAAAGTATGGATGTTTCATACCAGGATAATAAAACAAGCTTTGTCAAAAGTTTGCCAAAATACTCTTTCCTCCAAAGTCTCAGAAACACTGACAATTTTATTTGAAAGGTAAACTAATATTTACTGTATAACATGTATTAAATACATGTATAAAGTAAGATGTTTAGAGAGTAGATCACAGACATAATAATGTTCACTGCCATAATATTAACATATACATTGTACACTTTATACTATTTGTACATTGTTTACCTTAAGTTAACAATGTACTAGTACAAGAAAATCATCATGTATATTGTACAGTCTAGTATTGTATATTGTACACTTTAGTTTTGTACATTGTTTACTAAAAGTTAACAATTTACAAGATAATTTTCAATACACATGTATTAATACGGTAAGATACAAAATTATCACATACATTGTAAACATGGTATAAAAAATTATCATGTTACGTACATTTAAATACCAAGTTTACATGTACGTGATAATTTTCAGGCATAGAATATGCCTTACCAAATACAATCTGACAGAATCTTTTAAACTAAGTGTGGACCTTTGTTTGTCTTTCAAGGGGATTCATAGATTATTTACATTTTTTTAAACAAGATGCATTTTCTCGTCTGTATCTTATCGAAGGGTGACAGCAGAAAGGTGTAACAAATAAAAAGACAATAAAAGAGAGTCTTTTGGGGTTGTTCACCACATGTAATAACAAACTGCTACAAGATTTTACAGATTTTCATCTGAATAAGATGTTATGCCACTTTTAGCAATGTTTCAGCTTTATTGTGGTAACCAGGGTAACCAGTTTTGTACTGCAGAAGGTAGTAGAAGCACACAGTGAGAACATCTACCTTAGGTAGGAAAACAGGCAATTCTTGTAAGTTACGGCTTCAGTCAAGCCCATCTATGTACCTTGTCCCAAATGCTGCACAAACTCACAATCCAAGATTAATAGGTCCTTTCATTTTTGGGAAAGATCAAATGATCTTCCAAAAGTGATAGAATTTCTTCTACAAACAAGTTTCACAGCAGGTCATCTGTTCCAGAAATTTGTCTTTTATGGATTAATGTGATTTGCTATATATAGCCACCAAACTACAGGTTCTACACAAGTAATTTAGTGAATATTGACCTCTTTTGTAATCAATAATATTTATACTTCTTTCAAAACAAATTTTAAATACTTTATAAAATATGTCATAAAATACACGAGTTTCTTTTTATACTAGTATTACAAATTACAAAAACTTTTTTCACATGTAGATTTAATCAAAATGGACAAGCACCGCAAGATATTCAGCATGATCTTAAGTTGGCCTCCTTACATGTGATATTTGCTGTATGTTACGGAATCCATTTCACAGACTGGACAAATAATGATATGCAAGAATTGCTGCAGGATCATGATGCAGCCATGGAAGGCATTTCACCATTCCACCCTGTAAATGTATTTCCCTTTCTGAAACATTTACCCATTCGACTAATTAAGAAAATCAAAGGCATAACAAAGGTAATAATTATGTATGATATGATCATTACAAACAAAAACACCTTTATTTCTTTAGATCCATATATCAATTCAGTGTTTTTTGAGGAAATCAAGGCTGGACATAAGGATTTGTGGTTATTGGCATAAACCGACCCAAAGTCGTCAATATCCAATAATCTAAGTTCTAACAAACCTTATACAACCGCAAGGTCCAATTAATAATTTCCCTAGATTTTCTCATAAAAACCTTCCTTAAACAACAATGAATTTCACAAACTTACCTTCAACATAAAGTAAATCTGAGGAGGCAAAGGCTTTGGTTTTTGCATACACAATTTAATATTTATTTCTTTGCTCCTGTTAGACCAATCATTTATTGTTTTGTGGTCTCTAAAACTTGTTTTTCTTTATACTGAACAAGTACATGTATCTAACATACATGTAGATGATGCAGACCATACCCTGAGAGCATTACCAGGGTAAGTGTCCTAAACTAAAACTTATTTATTTATTGATGGACTAAAAACTATAGCTTCCTACATGCACAAAATGTATTGTAATAAATTAAGTTAACAATAAACCTCAATATTGTAATTATAACCTCAATATTGTAATTATAATGTACTACAATGTTATCTATGTGCAGTAAAAAAAAACTTGCAAATATTTTAATGTCTTTTTTTTAATATTCTCTACAGAGGCGAGATGACCTTCATCAAAGGATATTTAATGAGCATGTACAGAACTACACAGGTGAGATCCATGATATCATGGATAAAATAGTAGAAGTTATGGAAACTACTAACCACAGAGATTCCTTCCATGATCCTAAGAAACAACAGATGGAACTGAAAAACCTCTTCATGTCCATGACATGTTTGCTAATGGCAGGTGTGTATAATGAACTAATGAACAAATCTCCATGTTTTTTTAAGAAAAATGTCAATCCTTTAATATCTATCTGTTTGTTCTATTAACTATAACAATGTTTCATGAAAACCCATATTGATAATCTGAATAGCTGTGAAAGATGGTATTTAATCATTAAGAAATAACAGTGTAAGGGTGCCTATAATAAGGAAAAATCCTCTTTCCTTCCTTCTGTTGCTATTGTGTTGGACAAAACTTCAAAGACCTAATTAAATTTCTATGCAAAAATTAAAATTTCATTGAATTATGACTATTTTGTTAAGGCTACATGTATACATGTTAATTCAAATATTTTAATTAAATCACTAGCTCAGTTTGTCATAGCATGTACATGTAATAATGATAAAATCTAAACAATATTAGTGCACATCTATTTTTGAAGTTTTGACTGATGGCTTTGGGTAATATATACTTCACTAAATTACATGTAAAACAATTAACAATCAAACTTATTTCAAAAAACTAATCCTTTAAATGTACATGTTTATGTCTATTGAAAAAAAATTGTCTTCTGATGTTAAATTACATTGTACATGTAAACAGAACAGGAATACATTTAGACTTCCAGTTTACCAAATGTTCTGGATAAAAGGGAGACAATCCTATTTTAATTAAAGGACAAGACAACCTGCAAAGCATACTGTTGTGGAGTGTCCTGATACTTGCTTCAAATTCACAAATTGTTGATAAAATGTACAAAGAGTTAGAGAAAACAGTTTCCATGGATAAAATGATAACTACAGAGATGAAAGTACATTTGCCTTATACAGGTAATGATATATACACCATAATTAGCACCATATAACTCTGGTATTTGCTGCATGTCTGTAGCTTACGTTTATTTTATACAAATAATACATATATCTAAGAATGTATATTTTGCACATACTGCATGCAGTTGAGGGTAGTATACTAGATTACCACTGGAAGAAAGAATATCCCCAAAGATGAAGTGGAGGTTGGTATTGATGACCAAATTCCACACTGGATATCCAGATGCAACATTAGCGGAGGGATCCAAATTCCCTGTAGCAAAAAGTGGTTACAACATAGGCAATTGATGGGTTTAAAAAAATAGGATCCAGTTATCATGGAAAAAAATGGTCCGTGAGAACCAGATTACAATTTTTTGAAACCCTACATTTTTGACAGTGTTTGGCTCCGTGTGGAATGTGGATCTCTCCGCGGATGTTGCATCTAGATACCAGGTATGCCTCGGTGCTATATTATACTGAATACTGTTTAAACTACTTTCGCGTTCTGATACTCCAAAAAAGCTGCAATACAATTTGATAACGGAAAGGGTATGATCCATTTCTGGTCAGAGTGGGTAGTATTATTGAAAGAAGGGTGTTATTTGTAAAGGAAAGATGAGAAATAGGATTAGGCTGTAATAATACTCATTTTAACTAATGAAATGTCTAGAAATCTGTATGAAGTTTAATATTAGTGTGTATATGAAACATACATTTATCATAAACAGAGGAAAACCTTCCAACAGTGAAGAAGCCCATTTTTTCAATGCTTTTAGAATGATCACAATGTCTTCCACTTAGAAATGTGGTCATTAAAATTTTTTAATTTATTGTACTGCATAATGGGTAAAATGGAAATTGTTAAGGTCACAGAGATCAAGTAGAGGCAATAACTGTTTTACTTCGAATAAAAACAAGAAAATCTGTTTCATGTACACATGTGTACTACTACCAGTAGTATATAATGCAACACTGTTTACGATACAAAAGTACAATCTTACATTTCTACATATACATATAACTTTCCTGATTGTGTTTAATAGGGACAATATGTATATCACCACACACTACACAGTATACTCAATGTATTACATGTGTTGACTATAACAGTCTGTAAAATGGCACTTTGGCTATATAATTATGAGCAACCATTTAGAGTTAAAAACATCTACATTACATTAGTATTTCAAGACTTATTTGTTAAACAAAATGTTTAATACAAAAATAGATACACATACCAAAGAGTCCCACTACTATTTATATAATACCTAACAATTTGTATTTCAGAAGCTTGTGTACATGAAATTTTACGTGTTTCATCATCAACCCCCCTTGGTGTTCCTCACTTCAACAAAGAGGTAATCAACGTTGATGGGTACAAAATACCTAAAGGTATGTAAAAATCTGTACACAAATTGTTACAACTAAAAAATTCACCAATGAATCTAATGTACACTTGAAATTTTTTTTAAACTGGTGTTTACAATGTCCATTTTGAGTGATGCTTATTTAAAGTCCCGGTTTTTGGGGTGGATATATAAATGTACTTGAACATGTAACAATTTCAGATATGTCAAGGTTGTTGATGGCCCAAGCCTGGTCCATATACATGTCTTCAAACAATATGGACAATACTAGATACAATATATTTGTATATTGTCAGAAAATATGTAATTTATTTGTACCTGCAGTCTTTGAAACGGGCCAGGCATTTTCACCTGCTTCTCAGCAAGTACTAGTACATGTACAAAGTTCAAGTACACATACACAATTTATATTTTCAGACAATGCACTAGTAGTTTTGTACCAATATTTTTTTGATCTTTGAACTCTAAATACAATTTATAATAATGGAAAAAATGAAAAAAGTCCACTAATAGCTGATTTCTGACATGAAAAGGTTAACATTTACAACATACTGCAGCAGGTGAAACAAAACTGAACAATGTTATATACTAGTATGTCTGTATAAGAGGTGACTACATGCAAACCTCTAATTTAACACCTCAGACAGAACAACAAATCACCAACACAGCAACAAAAAAAATAAATAAATAAAAAAAAATTAAAGATTTGTCATTAGCTCTCAACTTCTTTACTTCTTTACAAAAAAAATGAGGGGAGCAAGTGTCAGATAACTTTAGTTACTGTACAAGGTAGATGAGGACAAACTATTATAAATGAAAAATTAATGCCCTTTTTTCAAGGTACACAAATATTTACCAACATATGGCATATTCACAACTCTGACCTACACTGGAAAGATTCAGAACAAGTCATTCCTGAAAGATTTCTTGATGAAGATGGCAATATCAGAATGAAGCATGATCAAATCTACGAACATTTTCTCCCCTTTGGACGTGGCAAGCGCACATGTACAGGAGCTGTGCTGGTTGAAGATGTTATTTTTCTGTTTATCAGTAATCTGGTACGAACACAAACATTTAGAACAAGTGAATATGTGCCAATATTAGTGGGCAATGCAGCCATGGCACACAAGCCTCCTCCATTTCAAGTTATTTTTACTCCAAGACAAATCTGTGATACTGCTTATCAGGCATATTAGAACAGTATTTTACTGTTTTCTCTTTATTTTGGCCTGGTTTTGTACAGAAATTATTATATAAGACATATTTGTTAAACACAAAATGTATGTGTTTTTGTTCATTGATATACCACATTTCAAAAATATCTTTTATATTGATATACAATGTACATGTAATATTTTAAATCATGTATTTTTACATGAATCAAATAAGTATTATAACTTGTTTGAGAATCCCTTTTAAAAAGGATGTTAATTACTCTTATATAAGTATATTTAACATACTTGTAATCATGGTAATAGAGAGAAGAATATCTAAGTATATATTTACTTGTGTCATATCCTTATTATATAACAAATAAAATATGTTTGAACTACAAAAAGAATGTTTATAGTTAAATATAATATTCATATTGTATTATTAATTTAACTACTAGTAATAAAATATATACTAAAGCAATTTGTGAAATTGTATGCACATGTACATACATGTATATTTTTGTTTGAAGTTTGTTACAATTGAAAATCCAATGGTATTACTATTAGCCCTCTTTGATGTCAAAATTGCACAAAAATTATTATGGAAATCTGTGAATCTGATAAAAAATAACCTCTTAGATAAATATTTCAAATACCTCAGATAAATATTTCAAATGAAGTTTCAAGTCCATTAATCTACGTATCTCTGTGACAGTCATCTTTGACATCATTAGCACTCGAATTTCACTAATTTTAACCACTACTACAGTCGAACCTCGTTGTCTCGAACTTGGTTGACTCGATACCTCGGTTATGTCGATATAATTTTTAAGTCCCGGCATTTTTCCCATATCAACAATGCATTTCTTCCTCGGATGTGTCGATCTCGGTTGTTTCGATATTTCGCTTAACTCGATGGATTTTTGAAGTCCGGACAATATTAATTAGTGTAATTTTAACCTCGTTGTCTCGAAGTTAATTTTGCTCTCGATATCGATGTCAAGAATATATAACGACTCGCCCCACTCTCGAGTCGCCCCATCACGAGTCGCCCCATATTAATAACGAGTCGCCCCACATTTAATAACGAGTCGCCCCACTCAATAACGACTCGCCCCACATGATATGTTAAATAAAATTTTATAATATAAATTTATTTATTTAATACTTTATAATATAAATAAATACATTGATAGTATACATTTTTTAATTTGCGTATATTTTACTGCTCGGTGTTTTAATTGGCGGTGGATCTCTTGAGATTAAAGTGAAACAAGTGGCTCAGCAATTTAGAGTTTTGTTTTGAGAAATCTATATATTTTTTTTAATTAATCAATTTTAAAAATACAAGGTTGTCTTACTGTTAAAAAATTTCTAACGTGCTTGCTTATTCAAACTACACCGAGACAGTTAACAAGAGACCATAAAAACAACGTGTAGTTAAGAATACACTACGGGTGTTGGTGTACTAGAAATGTAAGTGGATAATAGATCTATGTGGAAAATAAGTCCGTATGGACCATAGGTCTGTGTGGACTATGGGTCTATGTTCACAATAGGTTGGGCTGTATGATTACCATTAGGTTTCAGTGTCTTGATTTCAGAAATCTACCCGTTACAGTTTATGATCCTCATATTTTTTTACAAAGGGGAACCATACAACAATTAAATTCATTTGATAATATGTCACGAGGCATGCTTTGTTTATAAAAGCAGTTTATGTGCTTTATGTCCCAAATTTATATCAGTTTTGATTACAAATCTGATGATATTTTCTATTGCTATAAAGAGGAAGGAACGAGCAGAGAGGAGAGAGAAAGGAGCAGAGGGGAGGAGAAAGGAGCAGAGGGGAGAGAGAAAGGAGCAGTAGGGAGGGAGAAAGGTACCCCCTGTCCACCCACTCTAATATGGTGCCATCAGGCACAGTTGTCACATTAAATCTCGAGTTTGCATAAATTCTTCGCAAAAAAAATAAACGGGTTGAGCAGGCATTTTTTCAATACTTGAAGTGTACACTCAGACGGCCCCGTGCGGGATCCGGGTGGCTAAAAGAATAGACCGCAGTCGCGCTAGCTTGTCGTAAAAGGCGACTAAATAGCGCCCAGTACCCTGACCGGCGTGTCAGGTCGGTTTGCCTAAAGACCGACTGGGATGTGTGCCCCAGGTGGTTGAATGGGGTACCCCTGGCAAGCTGGGGTTGTCAGGCCATAATACGGAAAACCTGACCGCAAACCATATTAGTGCACCGTGTTGGGAAAATGCCACGTTCCTCGCACGTTAAAGAACGCTGCTGTAGTATTCGCTATGAGTAGGGATTTCGATCCCGCTACAGGAGGCTAAATTGCCCGACCCTATCCATCCTCCCATTTGCCAGTGGCAATCTAAAATCCGTTACCCCTATGTTTCCTTGTGTCCCATCCCATTTTCATTCATCATCATTTCATGTTCATTTTATCATCCATTTCATGTTCATCGCCTGAATATAGCTGAAATATTGCTGCTCGGGCGTTAAACACCATTAATCAATCAATCAATCAGACGACATCTTATTATATACATACTGTAATTACTCAAGTTAATCAAACACAATAAATAAACAAACATACATTCAATTAAAGACAATTAATTACTTCATTATAATATAAAACTACATGGTTAACTTTTCATTCTTTAAAACTGTTAATCCCATCAAAGTTAATCACGATTGTAAACAAGCAAACATTCAATTATAATTATCATAATTAATTAAAGAAGTGAACACGAGTTCACCGCCAATTAAAACACATAGCAATAAAATATAGTGCAAATTTAAAAAAAAATATACTATAAATCTAATTAAATATATTTTAAAATATTAAATTTATTAGCTTATATTATATATTTTACATATCTGGGGCGAGTCGTTATTGAGTGGGGCGACTCGTTATTAAATGTGGGGCGACTCGTTATTAATATGGGGCGACTCGTTATTAATATGGGGCGACTCGTGATGGGGCGACTCGAGAGTGGGGCGAGTCGTTACGATACCGATGTCAAAACTAACAATTTCATTTGTATTTTGTATTGTTACTTAATACGCGTCTGTTTATTTTAAACACCTGTCATAGAGCAAACACGATTTTTGATTGGCAATTACAATTTGAATAGGCAATTTAATAAAACGAACTGGTATGCCTAGTTCAGGACATGCATTATTAAGGTTAATTGATAATCCGCTAATTACTGTCCGAATTATTTTGTCATGTTTAATTAAAAATGATAGTTATTGAAAATTGCTTTTCGATCTGATCAATGATGTATGTGGTCGAGTTTCGTTTCAATGAAGACATTCTGTTATTTGTGTTGACTTGTGTGTTGTCAATTACGTAAAAAACAATTTGTATTGTTTCATTAGTTCCATCGAACTGTAAGGTGACAAGTGTTTTCTTGGTATGTATTTCCATAATTTCGTAATAAAGTTTATAAAAAATGATTACACTATCTATTAATTATTTTCGATTTATGTTAATGGCTAAAATACTTCATATATCGCACGCTACAAATACCGTGACAAAACAAGCGATGCCGAAGTTCGAAACCAATGTACATGAAATAACTACCGTTAGATTTTTTAAAATCACATAATGAAAATGACGTCACACCCTAAACTCGGTTGACTCGAACTTCGGATAACTCGATATATTTTTTACGGTCCCGCAAACTTCGACTTATCGAGGTTTGACTGTAGTATATTTTAAAATCTTAATGTAATTTCTTACATCATCGTGTCGAAACTAAATTTTTATCCCTCTCTTGCATAATCGTAAATCGCTCTCACGATTTTCTTTGCATTACATTTGGTGGTGCATGATAGTGATTACCAGCAGTGACTTTGTTTTTTAGACAATTACATACTCAAATGTTTTTAAAAATCTTATGAATGACACCGTATGAAAATGAAATATATGCAAAACACAATAAGTTCTTAAAAAACTACTAATGAAAGTAGAAGATACATAAATAACATAAATATAAATGCAATCCATTTAACTGTTTCAAAGAAGATGTGCATACAAAATCTACCATTGTACATGTATTATATTGCTGAAATGGTCAAAGTCCCATAACTCCTACAAACTTTGACAAATCAAAATGACTAGAGTTTGCACATCTACACACCTTAACAATTTATCCTGCCTAAAATTAATCCAATCTGTCAAGCAGTTTTAGAGGAGATGCACCCAAAAAATCTACCATTGTATTATATTGCTAAAATGGTCAAAATACCAAACTCCTAATAACAATAATACATGTAAATATAGGTTCAATCGTTCTAACGGACGATTAATAGGCTTTCCACTTAAAAGAACAGCTAAAATAAATGACATTGAAACTAAAAAGCTAAGCAACATACGTAATTTGTCTATATCAATTAATAAGTACAAAAATATATAAAAAAACTATTTAGATATCTTTCAAAATAAGAAAGGTCATTAAATAGGACGTAAGAAAACTTGAATGACCTTGACAACTGATCTTTTAATCTACGTAAATGTTACTTATAGACAATAGCATTTATAAGTATAAGCCATTTAAAATACATAGGACCATGAAAAAAATTTAAAAGGACTTTGACTTTGACTCTTACAGCATGACATTGACCATGCTGAAGGTCAACTGTGAACAACATTGAAGATTTAAGGCCAATATCTCTTCTAGTTATTGAGATATGACTACTTATAAAATATACAAAAATTAGCAGATGACCTTGACCTTTGACCTTTATTTGTTTTCAAGGTCAAGGGTCCTAATTGTCTATAGTGAAGACCCCATGCCTCTACTATTAATAGTTGATAAGTAATTATTGAAAAACTAATTAACAATGCTTGTAATGGGGGATAACTCCTATAAGATGAAGTCGGATCTTTACCTCAAAATAGGAAAAAGTTGCGCCTTTATGAGACCAACATTTTATCCATTATAACTTATAACCTATCTTTTACCATTTCAATGGAATAGCGATGACAAGACAATGTCAAAATTTCAAACGTGACCTTGACCTTTGACCTTGTGTCCATTTTCAAGGTCAAGGTCAATGATGACTAATGATATAAGGTTTCATATAAGTATCTGTTATAGTAACTGAGATATAGTGATATAATGTAATTCGCAATATATTTTATTGGTCTAGGGGAGATAACTCTTATAAAAATGTCAAATAAAAAAGTGACGATTCAAGATCTTAATATGATACACATTTTGGTAAAGGTTTTAGTTCTCTATCTATTATAGTAAAGGAGGAGATCCGCACACAACAAAGGGTCAAAAATTAGAACATGACCTTGACCTTTGACCTTGTGACCTTTTTCAAGGTCAAGGTCAATGATGACTTACTGTGAAATATCTAGTCTCTATGACCTATGGTTCATGAGTTACAATGGTACAAAATGTACTTCCAATAAATAAGGGGAAATAACTCCTGCAAGGAGTCGTCAAAATACTTTTCGCGATATGTAACAAATTGTCGCAATCGAGAGCTGACCATTTTACAACAAGTTTTATTGCAAAATCTTTTACGGTTTCATAGTTTATCTGCACACAAGCTTTTCTGTAACAGGGGAGATAACTCCGTAAAGAACAAGTGTTCGGTGAGCCAGGGTAAACTGCGAAAGCGTAATGTCTCATACATCTATAGTACAAAATGTCTTTACGACATGTCGCGAAACAAAATTTACATTGCGAAAAGAAAACTTGGCGGAAAAAAATAAGAATAATAATAAGAAACAGAAGAATAATAGAAAGGCTTCCCACTCGGAAAGTGGAAAGCCTTAAATATAGAGAACATGTATCACTAACCTAACTTACAAAAAAACTTTAGAAGAGACTATACTTTACTTGCAAATTTTCATATAAAATGCTTTAGAGTTTATGTGAAGATGCTGTTTCTATGAATGTTGCCATGTTGAATTTCCAATCTGCAGCAATTTGTAGGACTGTTCCTGAGAAGAAGCTGTTTTATGTTTTTTTTTTCATAGATCAGTATGTTAAGTGATGTTCCATGGTGGAAGCAATCTTGTTTTTGGATTGAAACAAAAAACTTGAAATAAGTAGAGAACTATAAAGTATCACATATCCTTCATTCAGCCAAGTAGCTACAATAATGTAGCTCCTTTTTTTTTTTTTTTTTTTGATGGACGGAGCTACAAAGAGGTCCCATTACTCGTAATGGAGCAAAAACACTTTTGGGATTTACACATATTTCCCGCTATTTAACCTTTGTCTTTATTAAATAAATATGTTTTCTTTCCTCCGCCGTTCATCTGATATGTCTACAATGTCTAATTAAATAATTTTAACACTTTTTCGTAATCGTGGCATTGTTGACATAATTAAAATTGTGGAGTGTAGAATTTCGGAATCGTATCGGTAAAATTTGTAATAAGGGGACATAATCATAATGCAAATGAATACAGCTGAAATCATCCGGAATTACATTTTTTACCAAATCGATTCTGATATTATCGAAATTATGCACTTCCGGAATTCATATTTTGTCAAACAATGCCATGATTACGAATAAAGTGATAAAACTAACGAATACGGTGTTGTGGAAATATCAGTAAAACTGCAAATACATAAAAAAGTATGTAGCAAACCAGGGAAACAGTGTAATTGCTTATAATATGCATAAAATCCCCGGGTGTGAATCACTCCCGGGCTGCTCCATTACGAGTAATGGGACCTCTTTGTAGCTCCGTCCATCAAAAAAAAAAAAAAAAAAGGAGCTACATTATTGTAGCTATCAGCCAAGCAGTTTGTGAGGAAACAAATTTTAAATTTCAGCAAATCAGAATGCATTTGCAGCTCTGGAAGCCATGTTGAATTTCCTATGGGCTCGAAAAAATTTTCGGAGAAGAAGCTGTTTGTAGAACAAATTTCCCAATTTATGAAAAAATACCAACAGAAAACAATAAGAACAGGCGATCATGGTCTATATTATTCATGGCTACTGTTAGAGAGCGACTTGCCGTTCAATTTTGTTCATATTTTAATAAGAAATCTTCGTATTTTTGTCACTCCGTATTTATAGTGTTTACGCGCCATAACAAAACAGTGTAAGCCGATTCCCGTCTGACTTTTACCTTGTACAACTGTGCAGTGACAAAATTTAATCGGGATCCAGTTCAAAGCAGTTAGAAGTTTAGAAAATTCTGGAGCAGATATGACCTCTGTGCCGGAAAATGCACAATATGATGCTGCCAGTGTTAAACGAGTATTGCGATAAATAATTATTAGTATTTTGGCAGTCCTTTTCATTTTTTTTATTTTAAATATTTTTACAGTTTGTAAAAGTGCATTTGGCATAAAATACATACTATTTTTATAGGATTCACAGTGTTGAAATTGTTTTCCATGTACTTCATTAAAAATCTAGCACTTTATTTACAAAAAATATATAAATTATTCTATTGTAATGCATTTTTTCTGGTTTTTCATTCATACTTCACCAGTGTTCAATCTAGAGTGCGCCATTGCGCCATTCCCGCATTTTTTGTTGAATTGACGCGCTTAAAAAACCTCCTGGGTCATTACTGGCGCAATGTAATTTTTCATTGCTTTGAGAAATTCCCCATAGTCAACAGCTTTGAGAAAGTACCTTAAAAATATACTGGAAATTTAACTGTATACTCGGTCCTAAGTATGCTTTTTATCATGTACAATTACAATTTAGCAGCGTCTAAATTACGTAGACAATATATTATCGATTTTTTTATAACGTGTTGTTCATGCTTCAAGATGAAGCATATTTCTTCATATTTTAGCAAACTGAATTATAAGCCTTCACTTTTTGTCCGGTTGTCATGTCTCTGTATTGGTTTTATTGATCCCTAGCTATAAATTCTGGCCCCCTATGGTAAGTTATTATGGCCATCATGACCCCCTTATTTAAACTACTCAAAATTAATCCATATAATTCTAGGATCTTGATAATATAAAATAAAACAAAATGTTAGTTTCTGCAGTCATCCGATGTTTGAACATCTCACACGTCAAATTAATATATTTAACAAAAGATCAATTTAGTTATTTTATTGAATGCTTAGTGTTGGTTTCTATTTTTTCATTAGTGTAAGACCATTTCTTTTTTCCCAATTTCAAGAAAAACATCAATAAATTTTCCAAATGGAAAAGGAGGGGGCTGTTTTTAAAAAAGGCAACAAAATCACTTTAGTACATTTATGCAATATTTCAAATCAATCTGCCAAGTGGTTTGTGAGGAAAATATATTTTTACTTCAGCCAATCAGAACGCACTAGTACACCTGGCAGCCTTGTTGAATGTCCAATTTGCTCAAAAACTCAAAATAAAAGATAACTATCCTAGCTTCATTTCTGCATAATATGCCACAAATGTGTGGAACAGTTTTGTAAAAGAAGCTATAAGTGTGTTTTTCCTGTAGGGTCCTATGTTAAGCTGTGTTCTGAGGTGTCTGCCATATTGGATTTTGGATAGAAAAAAAACTCAAACTTTGTAGAGGACCATCTAAGGTACATTTCTGCAAAATTTCAAATCAATCTGCCAAGCGGTTTATGAGAAGAAGATTTAAGAAAATCAGCCAATCAGAATGCATAAATGGCCCTGGCAGCCATGTTCAATATTTGATTAGCACCAAAAACCCAAATTTTGTTAAGAACCACCCAATAAACATTCCTGCCAAGTAAATTAGTTTTGTTCCAAGTGGTTTTGGAGAAGAAGACTGAAATGTATAAAGTTTACCGCTGACGACAAAGGACGCAAAGTGATGAGAATATTTCACACGGACCTTTAGAGTCAGGTGAACTAAAAAGGGGTATTGAAATATGCCTACAGAATGAGCAAATGTCTGTTGAATAAAAGTGTGAATTCATAAACTCTTTATTTATTAGTATAAGTATAAACAGTATGTGTTTATGAATAGTGGTCTTCCCCACTTGGTGCCCCAAAAAAATGATGTATATTTATTGTCAGCAGTTAGTTACATGTACATGTACAAGTACCTGATTACTGGATGCAAGATAGAACAGCTCACTGATGACCTGGTTGTTAGTTGAGAGCCATTTATTGTGTTGTCAACAAATATATGACAGGGGTTCAGCAGGCCTTCGCAAATGTCGCCATTTGCGATTTTTTATTTCAACTTGTGACAAAATATGATCAACAATTTTTTTTGGAGCCAGTTAACATTAATTGCAAACTGAACGAAATGACTGGAAATAATACCATATATCAGTTAAAAGGGTTCTTCTAGATCACTTACACACATAATGGGTAAAGTTGTGCACAATTAATAGATAGTTTAAGGCCTCTAACAATTGTTACCACAGCAGGTGTCAAAGCATACATTGCCGTCATTTCTTTGATTTTACTTCACTGATAAAATGTAATTCGCAAAGAATGAAAACCCCAAAATACTACAACTTGTACAAGATAAAAATTTATGAACAGTTTTCTTTTTTTTCTTTTCATCTTTTCAAACTTTGGGTGAGATTTAAATCAAGGACAAAATGATGTAACAAAGTTCTAAAAATTAATTAATTAACTTCCCTTGTTTTTCAGTGAAATAATCAAATAACACAAATGCACCTGGCAAACTTTTCTAAATTCATACTAAAAATAATAACTTTAATAAACAAGAAAAACACAGAAAAACGTCTCGCCTGCATTGCGCATCAGTAACGAAAATAAATTTTTTCTTAAGCATTACTTAAATAGCATTAAATATCAGCAGCGTCCTGTATACCAAATATTGTCACCATACCATGCATAGTTACAGAGGAACTGTCCTTTAACTAAAACGTAGTCACTGTACCGTGAAATTGAGGTCAAGGTCAGGTGGCACCTACCAGACAGTCATGTACTATTCATCAGCAACCTATACCAAATATTGTCATCCTACCATGCATGTATGAAACAAACTACCAAAAACTTCGCTGTGTAACATAGACGATGTTTTTAAACTTGACCTACAAACGTATTTTTTCAATCGTATTTACGTTATATACAATGTGTATATTTCTTTTCCAGGCACAACAGAATTGTTACTTGTCATACATTATAATAAAAATATCTATATATTCTTTCTTTCTTAAATCTATCTTTCTTCCTTTAGTTATTCATGTATGTTGGTAAAATAAACATCGTGTCCGTAAATTTTCTTTTTTTTAAATATACGGTATGTTAATTTTCAAGGCTCCATAAATGCTACTTACTTTAAGTAAATTTACTTTAATTAATAAATAAAAACGAAAATTTTTAGATGCTTTGTATGAAACAAACTACCAAAAACTTATATACCTACAAACGGCGATTGTTAAGTTTCAAATATTGCATTTCCGAACGATCGCAATTTAAAAAAAATATATATCAATGGTATTGCTCAATTGTAAGAAATATTTCAAATATCCCAACCAAATGTTATATCTTGTGTGCTTGTCTTTATCATTTTAGACAAGCTGGTAAAATTACATTTAAATATTAACGGAAATCCTTCCAATTGAGTTCCACCTTATAACTAAGTACGCTTATTGTGATTTATTAAAGATTTATACTCATTTAAGGTTTGCAATCCCACTCTTATGTACTACTCTCCAGCATTCAACACCTTACGGCAGGAGACAACTTTGTTTAATTGCCATATTGCATTATACGCAGGTTTCTACAAATCTACTTCCAACACTTCCCGAGTCATCGTACATAAATGTTTTGCATTTATTTACATAAGTGCACCCGTGTTAAATGTACGTGATATTTTTGTTGATATGCTACATATGTAGCTATGAGATACAGTTGAACCTACGTATTCAACATTATTTATAATTTTCAGATCTGATTTGTTTCCATCTCCGCCCATGATGAACATTCTTCACCATAGACTACTTTTTCTGCCTCTTTGGTGCAAATACTTAACAATTTTCGTTTTCATTTACTATTTGAATGTGCGTTTTTTGTTTATTTTTATTTTATTTTTTGGCCCGGGGGGGGGGAGGACGCAAACAAAAAACCCGTCAAAATAGTATTTGGAAACGGGAATTGTGACATATTTCCACCAAAGAGGTAGAATAATTCGGCCTATGTTGCTCATCAAATATGTTCCACCCAGGTATCGTTATAATAATTTTAGAATGTACATAATTGTATTTTCCTTTATTAGGAGGGAAATACACTAGCTACAATAATGTAGCTCCTTTTTTTATGGACATAAAAAAAAATAGGAGCTACATTATTGTAGCTAGAAATACACCTGCTGCGAAAGCAGACGTTGCCTTCCATTACACAAATGCTCAATAGAATTTGGCTGAAATATACAAGAAACTGCAGTATTAAAAATGAGGAGCATTCACATAATATTTTTACAATGTACTGTCGATGCCAAATTTTCAACTTCAATGATCTTTCATAATAATTGGGACTGTACACGTAACCACGTGTTGACTTGATCAATTCCGATCAATTTCGAAGGCAGTGAATTTACCTGTACAAAGAATTTGCTAAATAAACAATACTCCATTCCGAAATAATATAAGGAATCGTTCAATTAAATATATTGTAATACATCAAGTTTCTGTATATTTCTTGAAAATTCATAGAGAAAATGCAAGCACGATGTTCAAAGACAACTTCTGCTTACCGCATTATGTGTTTCCCGCCTTGAGAATTGGCACGTGCAGTTTATGTAATTACAAAAGGTGTGTCAGTCAAGAAATGAATACACACGTTTAAAAAAAATTTACGAATCCTCATTTGTATTAATAAAAATATTTATTACTATAATTACTATTTATAATAATAAAGATATAAACAAGATTTTTCGATCCATGACAGAATTGCAAAACTTCATTCCGAGGTAGCAATGATCGTTAGAAAACCGCATTAAAACCGTACGACAGCTGTATTTGATTATATACTGTCCCATACGTGGGTTGTATATTTTTTATAATATCCATAATTATTTGTTTTTCAAAATTCGAGTCTGAATTTGAAATATTTCCTTTAATCGTGAAGTGATATACGAATCTATGCACGTTGATTTTTTTATAATTGAATGTTTTTTTCGGTAATAAATGTCGATTTATTCGCAAAATGACATTACTTGTACACTTTTTCTTGGAGATATTGTCACACATAAAACGATGAACCAAACAAACTTAACAGTTTAATTGATATCGTGAAAGTTTATGAATGTTCCAAAACTAGAAACACTAAAACCGCGTATGCTTCATCATTATAAAATGCGTATCATAAGACAAGGTTCATTTTTTCTAACTGACAAACAACGTGATAGCTATTCAAAGCGGCTCATATGATTAAGCAACATACACAAGTATAAATAAATGCAGGATTTTCTTCCGTTTTTAGGGTTAATAAATCCCAAACGTTCTTTTTCTCTACACACTTAATCACTTATTGAAAAATATGTGTTTCTTTTACGATAGGGTATTGAAAATTTAAAAAAATGAACTGATTTTGTTCTGAAAACACGTTAATTCTTTTGGCAAAAACGGCACTGCATGCGATGCTTTTCAGTATTTGTTTTAATTGAATAAATTTACCTGCCGGTTAAATCGTATCATATGAAAATTTACGCCAACGAAAAGTATCCTTAATATATTATTTGAACAAAAGAAGATAATGTAACATATACTTGTATAAACAATGTCTTAGATTCAAATTCTCACTGAATAGCGTTCATGTATACCGATAACATGTATAAATCACGCCCACTCAAAATTTTTCGTGTTTTTGCGCGGCATCCACAAATCCCGTGGAAAGTTGAAAAACTCAATATTTTTCCACGCAAATTTGCGTGGGTAAAAAATTAGTGATTCGTGGGCATAATTTGAGTGGATTTTGAGTGATTACCACGCGTGGGCTATGGAAAATCACAGCATTCCGTTGACTGTACTGTAGGTAGTCAGGTGTCATGATTTGCACAATTTTGGTAGAGGACATTGTAAAGATGATGTGTGTAATGTTTCAAAGCAGTCCTTTCATTGGTTTAAGGGGAGAAGATTTTTTAAAATCAAGTAAAATTGATTAAAAAAATGTTCAAGGAGAATAATTCCTAAACGGTTCATCAGACAATCTTGACCCTAAGTCCATTTTGTAGCCCTCATAGAGCAGAACAATTAAGCAATGCTAACTTTTTCTCTAGTTCTAATAACTTTCAAGATTTTGAGGCAAAAATGTCAAAAATAATCAATTAACACAATTAAAAGGCAATAACTCCTATAAGGAGTCATCATACAACTTCAACTCAATGGAGTGTTTCGTAGAGCTTTTGATGCAGATGAAGGCATGTCTCTTCGGTTTTCCTGTATCTGTTACACTTTTTTAAATATAAGCCAAAAACTGTATTTTACCCCCCCCCCCCCCATCCTATTTTCAGCCATGGTGGCCATGTTGGTTAATCTGCAGCCATGGATGGTGCAAACACGGTTGAGGGCATTCGACGGAGAATGTGTACAAAGTTTCAAAGTTTCAAAGCAGTACTTTCAGTTGTTTCAGAGGAGAAGATTTTAAAAAAATCAATGAAAGCCGATTAAAAAAAACAGTTCAAGGAGAATAACTCTTAAACGGTTAATCAGACAATCTTGACCCTTAAGTCATTTTTGTAGCCCTCATAGAGCAAAACAATTAAGCAATGCTAACTTTTTCTCAGTTCTGATAATTTTCTAATAATTTTCAAGATTTTGAGGCAAAAATGGCAAAAATCATCAATTTTGACAATTAAAGGGCAATAACTCCTACAAGGAGTCATCATACAACTTTGACCCAATGGAGTGTTTTGTAGAGCTTTAGATGCTGAAGAAGAAAGGTCTCTTCGGTTTTCCTGTATCTGTTATACTTTTTGAACTATAAGCAAAAACTGTATTTTGACCCCTCTGTTCTATTTTTAGCCATGGCGGCCATTTTGGTTGGTCTGAGGCAATGATTTGGGCAAACTTGGTAGAGGGCATTTTACTGATGATGTATGCGAAGTTTCAAAGCAATCCCTTCAGTGGTTTTTGAGGAGAAGATTTTTTAAGAAAAGTTAATGGCGACGACGATGAGGACGGACGCCAAGTGATGGCAATAGCTCACCTGACCGTTCCGGTCAGGTGAGCTACAAATAAATTTTACATTTTATCTATTTCAGTAATATATCTTACTTTACATTTTATATTATATTGGGCAGATTTTGACATGGGCCGATTTTGTTATGGGCCAATTTATCCAGACACCGATCTGACTAGTATTCTTAAAAACTCCCCCAAATCAAGTCAAGATTATCCACAGTACTGATCCTCAAAGATCACTGACATAAATTAAACCTTTTTAGACTACTTAGAACCCCTTTACTGCGACTAACTGAAATCTGGGCGAACACAATTCGAATGTCTCGAAAGCAAAATACATACTATAATATTTATTAGCATGACACAGCCGTAGGCACACAGACAATGCAAGCGTTGTGAATGATGGTTTTTCCGACGCAGTCGATATTATATTCACTTTTTACCCTTTGACCTCATGACACTTCACCTCTTGAAAAAAGCAAGTCACGTGATCGTAATCTGTTTCTTTGATAAGTCAAAAACCAATTGGACGGGGGTTCGGAACAGGGCGGTTAATTGGACAGGGGTTCGGAACAGGTTTGTAAATTGGCAATTCACCTTTCAAATTGTGTACAATTAATTAGATTTTGTCGTCTGTTTGTTTATAAAATTATTTCATAGTGGAATTTAAGTATAAAGAACGATAGAGATGAGCTGCAATTTGTAAAATTTTATATCAAACAACCTATAGAAAAATGTTAAATATTTTTTATTTGAAGTACAGCGCAAATTAAAACGCATATTAACAGTTACACGCTGGATTTTGGCTGGCTTTTATGACGTGTAAAAAAGACAAAGAGAAGAAATTTTAATTAATTTCTTTAATAAATACAAATTAACAATCATTTTATATACATGTTGATATTAATTCAAATGCATTATTATTGTTCTTGGGCGTCCGTTGTAGTACACACAGAGATAGAGAGTTGTGATTGTAATTCTAATTGTAAAGTATACTTTGCTTATTCAGTAAATTTTAAACTATAAACATTTAATTAAAAAATTTCTAATATTCAATTTGTTTACATTATTGTATAACTGCTTTGGTGCTCGCAGAAAAACTTCATTTCTATATCTTAGGCAGTGAGTTTCAATACATAATAGCAATAAACATTCTGGAATACATGTACATGTACAACAAAGTACATGTAGTTGTATGTAAATTATCAATTTTAGGTTAACTGTATGCTTGGTAAATCTGTTAATATCCAAAACAGTAAATAAAATAATCTGTTGAAATATAAAAATACATATGGGAGAGGGGGGGGGGGGGGGACACATGTATGAATTAATCATTTCAAACTTGTTTCACATGGGACTATACTAAATGCCAACCCCCTTTGGAAAAATTTGTTTGCTTGCATTTTTTCATTATTCTATATTTTACCTCTTTATTAGGAAAATTCAGTAAAAAAAATGTAGATATGATAACCTGTCCATGTTTTATAATATGCCTCTGTTGTTAAGTTGTTACAAATCGTCCTTGGCTTTTGCTACGGGAATTTTACATAATAAGTCAGCTATTTTCGTTTCTAAAGGGACCTTCCGATGTTTACAAATATTCGTCTGCTTTCGTGACGTTCAATGGTATATGGATAAACCACGAGACTTTTCCCGCCTAAACTGCAGACAACATCACCCAAAGGATTTTTGAGTAGACATTACAATCGATTGCTCCAGCCTAAAGTACACTTCCGTTCTAATTAAGGTCAAATTTTAGTATGGAAAATCGCCCTTTCAAAATTTAAAAACTGCCAAATTTTCAAAACTCTGAATATCTCGAGGAAATAATTATTGATTTCAAAAAGTAGATTTCTTTATCTACAAAAGGAGCATTAGCATGATTAGCAGAACCATACGTGGTAAGCAGTTTTCATTTTTCACCCAAAAAACCCGCTCCACAATGTGTCAACACCTTAGTATAGTGTAAATTTATAGGTTCATGATTTCTTTCAAGTAGTAATAGTTGTCCTTCAGTACTTCCCCAAAAATTACCATCAAACATTCCTGGTCTGTTGAAACGGGGAATTGACCCATTTCCAGTTTTACATGATTTATCTCCCCTTTTACTTCCTGTTAAAAAATTATGGCTATCATTACTAAAGGACTATGATATTGAAATAAAGATTTTGGATTGTTTTTATATTGTTTGTCTATGCCAATTAAATTTTTCATCTAATTAACCTTATAAGTAGATGTTACTATAGCCATAGGCAACAGGTAAGTTTGAATACAACACGGATGTCACTGGTAAATATGTTTATTCAAGCTATAAAACAGCTGGGGTTCTACCTCCAATTAGCATCAGGTAACTAGAGTAATGAATATAGGATCTTACATTGGTACGAGTGGATTATCGGATTTCTCCAATCGAGATAGTTAAATTATGGAATTTTAAGTCCGAGCCTTGGCGAGGACTTAAATTTCCATAATTTAACTATCGAGTTTTTAAAATTAGAGAAACAGAATCTTACATTAGTACTCTTGGATTATCGGATTTCTCCAATCGAGATAGTTAAATTATGGAATTTTAAGTCCGAGCCTTGGCGAGGACTTAAATTTCCATAATTTAACTATCGAGTTTGGAGAAATCCGATAATCCAAGAGTACTAATGTAAGATTCTGTTTCTCTAATTTTAAAAAGAAGTAAATTTGCGAAACGAAGTACAAATTCTCCCAACCCCAATTTTACGTTCATGACGTGAATACGCGGTAAATTGAAGGCGTTTTGTTTATGACGTCATGAGTTCTTATTGTGACGTTATTATTTTTAACCAATCAAATGCTGAGAACAACAAATTCACTAGTGACGAGAAATATTTTTTCCACACCGGTCAAGCGGTTGAAATATTACGTCAAATTTAGAGAACATTGGTTAATCAATTCAGATCACGTTTACACGGCAGGCGGTTTTAATAACCTTCCTCACTCAGATATTGACACCTGTCATTCAACTGAAGCATGAAAATTAATCAAAAACAATTGTCCATTTCAAAAGGTTTGCACCAGTAATTAATCGCACCAGTAATTAATCATCTCTTAGATGGAATACTGGAAACCATAAAGAAGAAGAACAGGACAAACTGCGGCTGTAGCCGCAGTTTTTAGTACCGGAAGTGGACGCTATGTGGCGTTTTTAAAATTGGAAAGTCGTCAATTTGTATGACAATAATGGCGATTCGTAGTTCAATGCATAACTCAATTTATATCTTTACTGCGTCGGTTATCTTTTTTAAAGATAGTACTTGTTTTACTGTTACTCTGTTAGGATACAAAGATACACATAATTAATGGATTAAAACTAATTGAATCTATATACTGATAACTCACTGGAGAAAACCCTGCTTGTGGAAAGGGTCGCATTTGTGGTCCTTGTCCAGGAAAGCGTTGCTGCGGTTGCATTTTTGATATCTATAGCTTTGTAGCTTTTGTTTCAGTTTTCAGTCTCGTACTTTCACGTAATAAAATAAAACTAAATACCGAAATGCTATTAATTTTGTAAAATCAATCGAACAAATTACATGTAATATATTTGTATTTTAGTTTCGAATATGATAAATAATATCATTTCATCTCATAGAAAATGCTATGCTCGATTTTTATGTGGCTTGTACAGAATTTTATTTAAAATTTTGTAAATTCCCCTGACGTGATTTAAACTATTCTTCGGTTCTTGGTTGTTTTAAAAATTCTACCTTACAATAGCGCTTTAACTCAAACAAATCTTAAATGTAATGTTAATCTTTTATTTAACTTAGATGAACAAGATTTTTGTTTCATATTAATAATGCAAAAATATGAAAAATTAGAAAAAATTGGAGAAGGTATACCTCTTTTACCTAAATTTAGTTGAAGAATCTATATAATTTCAACCCAGCAAAACTGAAAAACAAGCATAGACAATGTAAAAGCCGCTAACAGTTGTACTTTTTTTGCCTTTGCTTGTTGCCGGGGTGGGGGGATGGGCTGAGCGTTAAAACGTTTTCTTGTTTCCTTTAAAATGCATAATTTGTTTGTTAGCGTAATGTTTTTAACTTCAACGGTAAGATATATGCATAATTTTTTTTTAAAGCCATACAGACAACTCGACCCAAAGACCGCTCAGACCATACATTACAAGAAAACAACTCGGAAAGTACCATGAGACAACTTTAAAATATTTTGTAAATAAATGCAAAATATAGTAACATTCGTTTATGTTTTATTTTCATGTTGTCAATTACCAATAAAATTTATTATTTAAACATACACTTACTAGTAACTAATATGAATGTAGGCGCAGCCTAAAATGAGAGCATCACACATTGTTCATGTCGTTACTTCAGAGCCCCCTAACAGTGCCTCTACATTTAATTGATGACGTGACATTATAATGTGTTGGTGACGTCACAAAACTCAATTTCAAATACAGCGTTTCAGATTGAAAGAAATTTGTCTGGCATTTTTGTAGTAATTTATAAAAAAAGCACTTTAATTTTATATAGCCGTTTGTAAAAAAAAAAATAAAAGTACCCAATGCATTCCAAGTAGCTATATATATATATATAGCCCAGGTTTTTTTTTCAATGATCATATTTTGGGTCACGTGCAATTTGGCAGACTTTGTACATTAGTGAGCTTTGCTTCGCTCGCATATTATAGATATCCTACACAAAGCAATGCCATGGCAAAATGATGTTAAATTTAATGTTGTCAAGGGTCCTTTCTACCTATCACAACTTTGTAACTAAATGAACCCGATCGATACAACTTTTTGATTACAAGTATGCATGGTTTTCATGACAATCTGCTACTAGTATGTGTTGCCTCTTTCTAAAAAAAAAGTGTAATCTGCTTTACAATTTTTGTCTCGCCTGCGACGACATATGTATGGGAATCCGGCAGCGGCGGCGTAAACACTTGACATCTTGCTTCATATCTTTCTAAGCCCAAGCCCTAGGTCCATCAAATTTGGTCCAGAGGTAGCTTATGATGAGTACTTGCCAGTCAGTCACCTGTCACCTGACCTTGACCTCAATTTCATGGTCCAGTGACTACGTTAAAGTTTTTGGGTTACGACAGTTCCTCTGTAACTACGCATGGTAGGATGACAATATTTGGTGTATAGGTTGCTGATGACTAGTACATGACTGTCTGGTAGGTGTCACCTGACCTTGACCTCAATTTCACGGTCCAGCGACTACGTTAAAGTTTTGGGGTTACGACAGTTCCTCTGTAACTATGCATAGTAGGATGACAATATTTGGTGTATAGGTTGCTGATGACTAGTACATGACTGTCTGGTGGTTGTCACCTGACCTTGACCTCAATTTCACAGTCCAGCGACTACATTAAAGTTTTTGGGTTACGACAGTTCCTCTGTAACTATGCATGGTAGGATGACAATATTTGGTATATAGGTTATGCTGATGAATAGTACATGACTGTCTGGTAGGTTCCACCTGACCTTGACCTCAATTTCACGGTCCAGTGACTACGTTAAAGTTTTTGGGTTATGCCTGTGCCCCTGTAACTATGCAGGGTATGGTGACAATATTTTGTATACAGGCTGCTGCTGATATTTAATACTATTTACGTAATGCTTATGACGAAATTTATTTTCGTTACTGATGCGGAATGCAGGCGAGACGTTTTTCTGTGTCCACACTTGTTATTATTGATGTTTTATAATAGTGCTGATGATATTATTAAACAATTACAAAATTTATAAAAAAATGTTCCATTATTTGCTCGCCTGTAGCTGGAGATTCCAACCTGTGCTAGGAATTCTGAACTGTTTTGCACAGAATTCCACATGTTTGCGCAGAAAAGGCTTGGAATTTTGGACTTGGATATTTTAAAGCGTGGAATTAGCTTGGAAATTTGGACTTTGTCACATTTTTAGTTGGAAAATGCACGTAAAGTTGGACTTAACTATTTTTCAGCACGGAATTAGCTTGAAACTTTGGTCTTTGTCATTTTTTACTTGGAAAATGTGCGGAATGTTGAACTTTAATATTTTTCAGCACAGAAGTAGCTCGGAAATTTGGACTCATTTTCGCTTGGAAAAGTTTGACTTTAATATTTTTGCTGAATGATATGGGTATTTACAATTGCATTAAATATGTTAGAATTTCACTAGAATATCTTTTTGGTTAAAAAATAAAATTATGCTGAAAATAAATACATTGGTCACCAAATAGAAATTATTGTTTATTAAAAACTTAAAAAGTTAAATGTTAAAATATTAGCATTCAATTTATTAATTAAACTACATGTATTAGCACTGAAAACCTGGGACAAGTATAACTAACGGGATTGGACACTCGCCAAATCTTCAGCTAAGGAAGTACGATTTCTTTGTCGTGACGAGACCTGAACAAGATTAAGCGGGAACAGAAAAGTGACATAGACGAATGTAATATGATACCAACATTTTTTTCTGAAATGCTTAATTTAAAAAAAAAAAAACAACTCAAATTTGTTTTTTGATTAGTCAGTTTTCAAATATTGACCAATGAAAATGGAGAATCATTAGCAAATTAAAAAATTTGGCACATTTTTCATATGCATGTTGAGGAGGAAAACTTAATGGAGTTTGTTTACATTTACCTAAGATAAGGTATGTGTTTTATTTCAAATTTCCTGAAATTAATTCATAAAAATAGTGAATTTATTGAACACTGCTACAAATTTTGATCCAATAATATGTCTCATTAGATCACAAAGGAAATAGTGATGTCAGTAAATTTTTCAATATTGTTTATATGAAGTCAGCCATTTTGAAAAAAAATATCTTAAATTTTCACTGGGACTAGTATAACTAACGGGATCGGACACTTGCTAAGTCTTCAGTTTAAAAAGTACGATTACCTTGTCGCGCGAGACTGGAACGAGATTCAACGAGATCTTAGAAATGACAGCATCTATATAGTACAATACGATACTAATATTTCAGTTAAAATTTGTGCAATTATCTTGTGACAGTAAGTCTCACTGTATTATCGTGACCATGTTTTATCATTTGAAAAAATATTTAAATCAGCGAAAATCAGGAGCTTTTTTAACGGTCACCATTTTTGTTTGTCATTTTTACAAACTTTATACTGTCAGACCATATATCATCGTAATGCAACATTACACATTTAAAAGGTGTAAACCAACCAATTCGTCTTTTTTGTCGCTTTGCAGCATATAATATTTTTGTTGTGAATCCCCAGTTATTATAGGATTACGTAGCATGAAATATTAGCACGTTTTCAGGAAGACAACACAAATATTTAAACGGTCCCCTTAAATAAAACCAATCCACACTTTTATTATGAACGCAGTATTCCTTTTTCTTCCACATTCTGAAAGAATGATGTTTTAAGAATGCACAGAAAAAGGTCATAATTGATAACCTGATTAATAAGCATACTATTTTTTTACCTTTTTTCGAACATTTGTTTTCCATGAGGACATCTCCATCCTGTTATGTATTTTCCGCTTCTATTTTACATGAAACTCCTTAATTTTAAATGCAAATGATAAAAAATTTCAGGATTGAAATAAGTATTTTTTACAACCCATTCTAGTTTGTCCAATTGTTATGTAATCACAGGTGTGGTGAACAAATGGTTCAATAAACAACAGTGTCAAAAGTTGTCTGAGGGTACACCCTAAGTAGCTAAATACCTGTGTCATCATATAAATTGTCTAATTGGTGAAAACCATAAACATCAAATAAAATCATACAAGGCTGTTTTGATTTCATTTCACTGGGACTAGTACAACAATCATTTGTTTTTGATTTTTCCTTGTTTGTTGTGTATAAATGCATCAATGTATTGATATATACACGTAACTTGCTTGAGTCTCGAAAAGATTGTATCGTACAAAAGTCGTATATACGGTCATATCTGTGTCGACACTTGTTTGCAAATTAGATTTTGGCGCGATGAGGAAAATATACGTTATCGTTAGATTCCAGTCCCATTGATTAATAGGTTCCTGATTTTCACACTGGTTTAAAACATATTTATCATAACAATAATAAAACTAATAGATATTTAAGGTAATTGTTACACATTTTATTTGTTATAAAAATGGTGCACATTGTCTATTTATGTTTGTATGCCCACAAACATGACAAAGTTAATTAAAAGCTACATAAAGAGTGTAATCAAAACATGTGCATGTATCTATTTTTTTAGGCAATTTACCTATGACATCATATAAAGCTAACTGGTCAAATTGTGCAATAGTTAGTGTTTCCTTTTATGAACACTGTAAAATTGCATGTGTATAAACAGTAGATTTGTTGTGATTGCAGTTAAATTAAACAAACTGATTTCTACTTATAGAAGTTTTAAAGTTCTATTAAATATACATGTAATAGCAATATTTGTTAATTTTGCTGTAAATAAAATGAAAATAAAATAAAATGTGTGTGAACATTTTAAGCATTAGAAAATCATCTATGTATTGACCTTAATAATTTTGACTGATTCATCTTTCACTCTGGAAGTATGTTATTGTTTAATTTCATTTTCTTCCAGGATAACATTAATAAGCAAAAATGGAATATGGACATGTGAATATGATATCAGGCTTCTATGTTAAGCAGAAGCAACAAAGAACTTGACATGTATCCCTTGCTGTCAGAATGATGGGGAAAACAAATAATATTTATTTATTAATGTTTTATTGAATTTAAAATATTTATTATGCTAGAATGCAGTTAGTATATATCCTTTTAAAATAAGAAATAAATGATAGAATCTTATTAACAATTGTTTTACTTTTCAAGAAACTCAGTGGCACTTGTACAGATTTTACATGCAATCGTCCACTAAAAATGATCTAGCTATGAGATTGGTGAGATCAACTATGATTTGTCTAGCTGGCATAAAATCAGACTAAGCAAGGAACAAAATTTTGACATCCCAAGAACCAAAATATAAGACCCCACGGAAAAAAATTCCAAGCCCCTTGGAGAAAAATTCCACCATAACTTTCCAAGCTAAATTTCCAACACATGCATGGAAAAAAATTCCATGATTGCTTGAAATTCCAAGCTGATCTTTAACATAGTGCGGAGTATTAGGAATTTTCCAAGCTAATTTCCAAGCTATTTTCCGACATAGCACATAATATTTGAAATTTTCCAAGCTAATTTACGAGCTATTTTCAGACATAGCACAGAGTATTCAGAAAACTCTTAGCAATTTTCCGACCTACTAGTAGTGCGGAGTATTCAGGAAAATTCCGAGATATTTTTCGACTAAGCACGGAGTACTCAGACATTTTGTATTTTTTAACAAATTCTATGTGAATGTCGGAAAATCTGTCGGAAATGTGAAAAATTTCCGACCACATTTCCAACATAGCTCAGAAAAGTGTGATTTTTTCAGGGTTTTTTTTAATGAAAATATTTCTTTTAGTGTGGAGTCTGAATACTCCTTGCTCAAATTTTCTGTGCTAAAATGCAGAATCTCCAGCTTCGGGTGTTTTTGTTTTCTAATATTTATTCCATATACAGTCTGCTGGGCCAAGTTATCTCATGATCAGTAGATGGACTGATTTGTCCTGCACCCATAGACAAGTATACTAAAAGTTCAACCTCTTGGACTGCTCTTTTTGCTTGCATTTTTTCTTATTACATATTGTACCTTTGTGTTATGAAAATGAGAATTTTTAAATTGTAAGTTAAACATTTTTGTTTCTAAAGGGATCTGATATTTTTTACAAATATTTGTCTGCTTATATTATGTAGAATGGTATCCTGACAAACTACTAGACTTTTCCCACGTCAACCATAAATGCTACAAAGCCTGAAAGGTTTTGAATAAATGTACTGCACCTAAGCTAACTTCCTTCCCTTCCAATTTAATTTAAAATTCGCATTTCAGAATGCTGAATATTTCAAGGAAATGATGATTTTAAAATATAAATTTATTTGGATCTACACAATTAGTATAAGCTTGACCATACACAGTAAGCAGTTTTTATTTTTCAAGCAAAAATAAATTCACTAAAACACGCTGACTTTTACTATACAGTCTTTGAAGACTGATTTTCCATAAGAACACTCTTAGGCATCATTAAGATCTACTCAAATTCTGCCAATGATTTACTACTTTTCTCATCATGTGCTAACAATTAGTGTGGAAATAATATTAAACTTCCAGCAGGATACAAGGTTAATGTCACAATAGCTTTTTATAGGATTAAACACTGGGTTTTAGGAAATTATCAACGTGTAAACTCTGGCGACTTACTCATAAACTAAATAAAGTATGTCAAGTTTGTGAGGGAGTCGCCGGAGTTATTCACATTGATAATTTCCTAAAACCCAGTGTTTATTCCTTATAATTCTGTGAAATAATCGTTTCGATTTTTAAAACAAAAAAAACAGTTACCAAAACCCATCTAGACCTTAAAACGTACCTAGGCCAGAAAGCATAGGGATATGCAAAACAGCACCAAAGGAATCATGGTTCTGTAGATATTAACAGGAAAAAAAAACAAAATGAAACACTAAATTGTATATATTTATATATATATATGAAGAATATCTTAAACATTAAGAGTTAAATGCCACTGATGAGTCTTAAGTAGACGAAACGTGCGTCTGGCGTAATGAATTTGTCACCTTGATCATTTTTATTACATCTTGTTGGAATATTTGAGCAAAGCTAAGTAACAGCACGGCACGTCCGCGGTTAGCGGACTAAGAAGCAACTATAAAAAAGTTTTGGGTTCAGTTGAAATGAGAAAGTTTAAGATCAATATGGTATGATTGTTTGCGTTATTTATTTATATTGAAACTCAATGACTAAGGCCATTTGTTGGTCAGTCTAAATTTATGACAAGAAACACCGTCATTTGTATCATTGCATAATCTTCTAGACTTGTATATATATATTATATTTTATTTGAAATCTCAGTCGATTTAATTGGAAATAATTGCGGCAGAGAATACATTGTCCTCTATCCCCACCGGTACGCTAGGAGGACACCATCTTGTTTATATTGGATACTGAAAGTAGTCTGCTCAGAGGAAATATCGATATATAAATTATCTGAGATGACGCCATTTAATTGTTTTTATCCAATCAAATTACAGCATGGATAGAATTATTAGTTTTTGACCTTTGATATTTTCATAGATATTGAAATGATTTTTCTTCCTAAGATGTTTTATTAATATTTGCAAGTAAATTTAGACACACTAGTATAATGACATTTGTATTAAAATTTTA
Organism: Limnoperna fortunei; assembly: GCA_944474755.1. Taxonomy (NCBI): domain Eukaryota; kingdom Metazoa; phylum Mollusca; class Bivalvia; order Mytilida; family Modiolidae; genus Limnoperna; species Limnoperna fortunei. Next base: position 32,161,712 of record OX104119.1, on the reverse strand, counting down.
TAGGAGTAATCTCTCATAGAATGCCAATCTTGAGCAAGTAGTTAATATAAACAATAAAAAATATATGTACTAGTATCACAATGTTAAAAATTGTTAACTTGTAATGTTTATCATGTTATAATTTACTCACTGTCTTAAAAAATATTGTGTCCTAAGTTTCAACCTTTTGTTATTTATGAAGACATTAAAATGAGTGGTCTTAATAAAATGTTCTATTGATATTTATTTGTAAATTTAGACATGTTGCGGGCGCCTCGGTGGCTGAGTGGTTAAGGTAGTTCTACTATTGATCACATGGCCATCAACACTGAGATTGCTGGTTCGATTCTCAATGCAGGCAGGGTGTACTCGACTCCAATCTCAATTAACAAGGATTGCCAGTTTTGCTAACAAAGGTTTTCTCTGGGTACTCTGGCTTCTTCCCCCAATAAAAACTGGACGCCATTATATAGCTGAAAAATTGCTGAAATTGGCGTTAAACAATATTCAAACAAACAATAGACATGTTGCGACAAGTTTTATTAAACATTTTAAAGGAGTTATCTCTCTTAGAGTGCCTATACAGAAAATTTAAAGCTTTTTATCTTAAACATGTTAAAGTGTTTACTTTGTTCTGCACAACAGTAAAATTAACACTTATCAATTATCACAATTTGATATTGCCTTAATTGTTTAGGCAGATACTAGTTTTCAAAGCGAGGAATCTTTCATTAAAATTGTAAGATATAAATTATACTTAATCAAGAAAAACTATATGGCAAAAGTACTAGTAGACCATGAAGGGAAAGGCTTATTAATAATTATTAACATTTAATATTTTTCTATATTTTTTAGGAACGTATGGTACAGTTTTCAAAGCAAAGAATAGGGAGACGCATGAAGTTGTAGCGCTAAAAAGAGTGCGATTAGATGATGATGATGAGGTAATATGTCATATCAGCTACAGGATTTTTTAAGCAAACAGCATCTTAATCTTGTAATAAATTACATGAAAATTATGAAATTGTTTTTTGTCTCCTTAAAGTTTAAAACTGTCCTAAATATACTTGTCACATGACAATAAGCAACTCTTCAATCAATTCATTAATAGATGTATTTAAAGCTAAATCTTTGGTTGTAGATATATTATAGGTGGTTAACACCTTACATAAACCAGTCATTAAAAATTATTTGATCAAATGTTTGCTTTAAATCTATCTAGCAGAATCTCACCCGTAGTCATGACTAAACAAGTTAACACACAATAAATCAAATGAAAGAGGGGTGGCACAGTAACTGTACAATTCAAATGTACAGACATTAATTTTAATGCTTATTTACCAATTCATATGTTAAAAAAATAAACCAATTCTTCATTGTTTTTAGGGTGTTCCTAGTTCTGCATTAAGGGAAATTTGCCTGTTAAAAGAACTAAAACATAAAAATATTGTAAGGTAAGATCCTTTTGTGTTGCCTATTCCAATATAGTCTTAGTTTACTACATGAATATTACAAGTCACAGTTTTTGGTGATAGTGTTTTGGGTAACGAATACAAACTGCTTAGCAATTTAGTATAGCGTATGCTTCTTTTGTAGACCAAAAGAGGTTTATTTTGAAATGAACAGTTATTTCTTCAAGAAAATAAGGGTTTTGAAATGCAGAGTTTTTTTCATTTTGAACAGTTGAAAGGGCAATTTTGTATACTAAAATTTGACCTAAATTAAAACGGAAGTGTAACCTAGGTGAAGTGGATTTTGTCTTTTCAAAATCTTTTAGGCCTTCTTGTTTGCAATTGATGTGGGAAAGTCTCAGGTTTATCCGAATACCATTGTGTGTCACAAAAGAAGATGAACATCCCTTTAGAAAAAAACATGGCTGACTTATAATTCTCATAGCAAAAGTCAAGGAAGATTTGTGACAAGTAAACAACAGAGGCATATATTACACATAGACAGGTTATCGTGCCTAAAACTTTTTCTACTGGATTTTTATAATAAAAAGGAAAAACATGTAATAATAAAAAAGAAAGCTGGAAAAAGCTTGCTCCACAGGTATTTGACTTATAGAATAGGTATTTGGAATGTTTTCAGGTTGCATGATGTGCTTCATAGTGAGAAGAAATTAACCCTTGTATTTGAATACTGTGATCAAGACCTGAAGAAATACTTTGACAGCTGCAATGGTGAAATAGATCAGGATACTGTACAGGTATAAGTTATTAACAGACGAACCTATCTTACATTTTACGACCACCTTTTCTCTTCTCTAACAAGAAGAATTAAGTTGTGCATCAATTTAATTAACTATTTTGTTTGTTTGTTTGTTTGTTTGTTTGAGTGGTGTTTAATGCCACTTTTAGCATTTTTCAGCTTTGTCATGGATTACAGTTGTTATTTTGGGGGGGGGGGGGGGGGAGCAGGGATCACCACAGCTCAGAATCCAAGGGTGGTGCAAGTTGGAAGATGGTCCATTTCCTTACTCATAAAAATGTTAGAGTGACATTTATTTATTCATAATAGTGTAATCAGTCTTTGTTTTTGTTTTCCTACTTTGTTTTTGCTACCAGTCACAATATACATGTTTTTTTGTATTTAAAAACTTCATTGTTTTAGGAATAAAGTCAAACTTTAGTATGGAGCTCAAAATTCAAGGGTGGAGGAAACAAATTCAAGAGTGGAGGAGCACCGCCCTTGAATAACCTGTGGTGAACCCCGTGGGGGGGGGGGAGCAGAGTACCAAAAATCCCTGACCTTCTAACTGGCAATCCTTTTAAATTTAGATTGGAGGCGAGGAGAACACATAAGCCAACCTGTAAATAGCAACCTCAGAGTTGACAGACATGTGACTAATGGTAGACTAACTACCCTAACCACCCGGCCACCGAGGCCCTTGCTCTATTTTGAATATTACTTAACCATGGTGAAAAGAAGTTAGCACATGTAGGCACTAATTTTTAACTATGAACATACAATTGAAAATTCTTGAAATCCCCATGTTATTGATATGTACTACAAGGGCTGGATTGTAGCAGCTTCATATATATGTGTTCCCAGGTTTGATTTGTTTTCATTTCAATAATCATGATACAAAATTAACTTGTTTTGTTATTGTAGTCATTTTTGTACCAGTTACTACGAGGGTTAGCTTTCTGTCATTCCAATAATGTACTTCATCGTGACCTGAAACCACAGAATTTATTAATAAACAAGGTATAATTGAGATCAGTTAATAAATTGTCATAAAAAACATAATGTATTACATAACTGAAAGACATGATTGATCATAAGTACTTGAAGAAATTGCAAGGAATGGTTTTGAAATGCTTCTAAATAATTACATAGTCTAATATTATAGCTTACATAAAAACCTTGCATTACTGCCTTATACATGTACATAAAGCATATTTTTATCCCATATGGGGCCCTGGAAAAACAAATCATCATGGCCTATCGTTCGACCTTGATTTCAAAATTTACCAAAGGGCAAAAATGTCTAACCTGTTTCAGACAACAATAAAATTATAAGTAATATATTTGTTTAAATACCAGAAAGAAAGTTAATTTAGAAACAAAACTACTTAAGTATCAGCTATAGAAGGCAACAGAGGAGTTTGTTTCTGGATCAAATAATGTTACTCACAGGTCAAAAATTATGTATAATTTTGTTGTGTCCTGGAGCAACGTGTGTCAATGCACAAAAACAATCAAGAAATGTGATATTAAGTGCACTAAAAGTTAACATGTACCTGCATCATCTTCCACAATTCATTGAATATTCATTTTGATTTTACCGTCAATTACAAGTTTTTTTATTTGAATTCACTTAAATCAACAGCTAACTACATACATCAATTAAAGATATCAAGATATTTAATTTGGTGCTTCACAAACTTTTACATTGACGCTTTCAGAGAAGTTTAAAGGGAAACTTCGCAAAAAAATGAAAATTTGATATGTTATTCTTCAACTAAAAAGAAACACATTTGCCTCTTGATGTTTTATTATATTTTCAGGGGTTAAGTTTCTGCATGGAATTTACCGTGTAAAAAATGCACTTATGGAGGTCCGCCATCTTGTCACCATCTCGTCACTAGATGGCGATACTAGACATCCAAGTACCTTAAAAGTAGTCGTATGATAATAACGCGAAACGGTCAATAACAGAAGGTTGTACATAAGACAAGGTTGTGGAAAGATTATGTTTCGTATTCCTGATCTATATATAAGCAAAAAAAACCGACTTGTGCAACAAGTAGTTAACCAATTTAAAGACTTCTACTTAAGACTATTTCCACAGCAGCAACAACGGTAAACGAAAAGAAAGTCACAGGAAAAAAGTCACAGTTTTGATAGGAAAAAAGTCCATAAATATTAATTAAATTAAAAATTATTCGTATTATTATTTTCAACTTAATCGGATTAAGCAACTTTTTTATACAAAATATTTGCGAAGTTGACTATTTAAGAAATAACGGTCATTAAATGAAATATTTTTAAATACTCTGGTTTTCGCGCATCAAAATTTCACTTCACGTTTAGTTAATTATTATTATTGTTATTATTATATTTATTATTACTGGTAACATTTATTGTGCGTGTGCATAACACAGTTTCCAAACTTTTACATGTTGTGTATATTTGAGTTAACATGTAAGTTTTACATGTCCTTCTGACTTGGCATCTAAAGGTATTCGAAATCTTATATACATCCTGTGTTCCGACACTTCCGTGTATTCAAATCATACCTGTCTTGACAGGAGGGGGTGTGCCTTTCTAATTTCGAATTACATGATTAACCTTTAATCTGGTTAACTTTTGAAAAAGTCCGAATATTCATACTTCAAAGTTGGCGTCAAATGATCTAGTAATTGCAATAAACCTCTTGTTTGTTTACCTGCTAATTCGGTTAATTACCCTTCATAAATGAGTAATGATTTACCTGTAACATTTTCACGTCCAGGCACATCTGCCGTTTCAAGATGTGCAAAATTATCCACGGAATTTTATTTTTTATTTAAAAATAATCATATAAATATATCTTTTATGACAATTATTATTTAGGTAAATTATATCTGAGTTAAATAAAGACAGGTTAAAATTTGTGTCTAAAAATACTTTTATTAAAACAAAGATCATTAAAACATTAAGCCATATTTGGTAATCTTATGTTGTCAGCCGGTAATTAGTCATCACCACAGTTTATATATTCTTCAAAGAGCTAAGGCAAAAAAACATATTTTTAAACTGGATCATTTATCATATTTACTGGATAATTGCATTTATCACGTCACAAACGCAGTCACGTGATAAAATACTGTCAATATGGCGGCCCCCATACACAAAATTTTACCACGTTTATTCTACTCTAGAAGCGTAACGGTAAAGAATACAATAAAACATCAAAAGGCAATTATATTTCCTTTTATTTGAAGAAAAACACATCAATTTTTCATTTTTTCGCGAAGTTTCCCTTTAAGGATACAATTGGGTTACTTATTGACCAGTAGACTATTTACATTTAGAAAAGATAATTTTTTGCTTTTATTTAATTCATTGTATATAAAAATTAATCAATTTTTTTTTTACAGAATGGTGAACTAAAGCTAGCAGATTTTGGATTAGCCAGAGCATTTGGTATTCCTGTGAGATTTTATTCAGCAGAGGTTTGTCTATAAATATGATAGCAGATGCATGCCTATAAAATATGATAGCATAAGAATTCTTTAAAAATTCGTAACACAATAATCTATTCCTTCAGCCATTTCAATCTGTTTTAATGGTTTACTGACACTGTCTGCAATTTCCTTCATGAAAACTGGTAATGCTTGTGATAATCAAAATTGTAAATCAAGAAGTCCATGCTAAGAACAATTTATATGTTAGGATGCGTTCAAATGGCTCAAAGGGCAATTATCAGTATCAGAAAATCAGATTCAATAATTGAACAATAATACAATAATTTATAGTATTGTAACCTATCATGGCCTCTTGTATCACAATTTCAGCATCATGGTATCTATAGAAGGACAAAACAATTTAGTTCCTAATAACACTTATTTATGATTTAATCATTTAAATCAGCAGAAAGTAACAGTATTGTCAAATTAAGAAATAATTCACAGAGGGGTGGTTTATCACTATTTTACAATGGGGTGACCATTTATGTTGTTATTTTATCCCAAGTGACATCAAGGAATAAAATGACAACATAAATGATCATCCCGTTGTAAAACAATTATAAATCACAACCTCTGTGAACTTTTTCTATTCTAATAAGACAATTATGGTACATTTATAATAATTACGTTAGAAAACATCTTTTCTGCCATAAACTGGCTGTTCCCTCAACGTAACACACAATATTTTGCAAGGGATAATTATATCATGTGGTGCTATTTATACATGGTGAAATTTTTCCAGATTTTTCCGGATTTCCAGTTTTTTTGGGTTGCTCTTGGGTCTTTTGTGTCATTCATGCAAATCTGTTGAGAAAATGTTTAGGGGGGGTTAGGTCTAAAAAGTGGTCTTTTGAAATAGAAAAATTGATAAATTGAGTGGAAATATCAATTTCAATGACTGATTTAGTCATGGATTAATATTATTTTTTTTTCTCAAAAGATGCGATCGCGATCGTGGGTCGTAGTTTTAAATTCGTTTTGTAAAATTTACGACATTGTTAAAGGGAGGTATTTCAATCTTATTACGACATGCCAGCATGCGGTTTCTTAATGAAAATGATCCTGGAGTGAAAAGGAAGTATCAGAGTAGTGTCTTGAAGTACTCTAAAATCCTTAAATACCATATTTTTCCAAGGGGTTTGGCCCCCTGGACACCCATCAGGACTTCGCCCTGGACCAATTTGGGGGTGTGGGCTGCCCCAAAAATCCCAGGCCAAAATTTTCCTAATTTTCAACAAATTTCACTTTCACCCATGTTTATAAAATAAATATATCAAGGTCAACAGGTACCATCTCACTGATATCTAGTTGTAATAACCACAGTGGGTAGACGCAAGTAGACTGGTAATGTCAATTTTGAAAAGACTCTTCAGTGTGTATGCATGATTGTCAACATTGCCAAGAAGATTAATGGACTAACATATAAATGTTTATATCAGTCATCACATGATTCTCTATTCACCCTGCAGAAAATCTGAATTTTGAACTTTAATTGGAAAATTGTCTGTTGTTGTGTCTTTTAAATTGTTCATTTATTATTTATTATTTATTAAGTCTATAGTTCCCGCCTATATTTTAGAAACTGTAACATCAGATTCATTAACACTTGAATGTGTCTTACTGCTAGGAACTATGGTGAACTACAGTTCTTATGTGTCCACTTTTATCTGTATTTAGTAAATATCAGTTATAATGTGAAATGAAAGTTTGACATAAATTGAGAAATTATCACCTTTTGAAATTGCTTTAACATGTTTTAGCCTCAATTTTATTTTGTAGGTAGTGACATTATGGTACAGACCTCCTGATGTGTTGTTTGGGGCTAAGATGTACTCTACATCAATTGACATGTGGTCTGCTGGTTGCATTTTTGCAGGTATAAATCAATTCTCAGTGTTGTCATGGGTTTCTAACTAGTAGTTAATTAGGCTTCATAAACAACAACCAAGGAATCAGTTCAGTATTTATATATTTATATGGTCAAGAATTCAGTTAGTGGGAATAACAAAAAAATGTCATGTTTTTAATATATTGGGGGTAGCAATGCTAGTCATTTTTATGGTTGTATGAGTAAATTATGAAATCAAAATTATAAAGAAAAATGTCATATGATGTATTGCACTCTGCAGCAATGGATCCATTCAGGTATATACCCATTCAAACAATCAGGACATTTGCATACCTGTATATTTTGGTTCATTTCCACAACATTGTTTTATTTGATTAAGGCATTCTACAGTAAATCCACTGTGGTTAAAATGACAGATTTCCAAGAAATATAAGCATTTGTATTTAAAACAATATTTTTTTTAATAAAATTTGGATTAAAAATGTGTTGAAGTTGTAACTTTCTATTATCAAACTGATTTCTTTGCAAATAAAGTTGTTTTACATATCAGTGTATGCCTAGTTTAGTATTTTGTGTGAACAGAAAAAAATATTTGATAAGTTGAAAATTGTGACTTTTTTATGTCAAAACTGAATTACATTAGTGAACCAATGTTTATGTTATGACTTTTTCTAGCATTGTTTACTGTCTCAAATTCGAGTTGGTTTTTCCTCTTGTCAAACATTTAAATGATACATGATAAATGAAAAAAAAACATTAAAAATATAGGGATTAGGTGAAGTTTTTTCTACTAAACAATGAACTCTCTTGTTTATATTCAATGCAAATCATACAACTGTTGAGTGTTGACCTAAATCAACTATGCTGAAGCTTGTTCATAAAATTGACAACAAAAACAACATTTCAATACAACAAAGAAAAACATGAAACTAATAAGTAGCAGAACTAAAATAATACCATAAAGCAATTTCATTTTATTGGGAAACTAATGGGAAAAAAAGGTGTTTAAATGGTCCTCATGTATTTAACTTGACAATGAAAATAGTGTCTAAAAAATGTGTTACAAACATTACAGAAATGCATATATGAAGTATTAAGCTCACCAAAAAAGTGAAGATAATATCAGATGATGATTTCACCAAACAGCAAAGAAATTACACTTTATTAGGAATGTATGCCATTTTTAGCTCACCTGACTGTGAGCTATTGCCATCACTTGGCGTCTGTCGTCGTCGTTAACTTTTCTTCAAAAATCTTCTCCTCCAAAACCACTGGAGGGATTGCTTTGAAACTTTGCACACATCATCAGTAAATTTCCCTCTACCAAGTTTGCCCAAATCATGGCCTCAGACCAACCAACATGGCCGCCATGGCTAAAAATAGAACAGAGGGGTCAAAATACAGTTTTTTGCTTATAGTTCAAAAAGTATAACAGATACAGGAAAACCGAAGAGACATTCCTTCTTCAGCATCTAAAGCTCTACAAAACACTCCATTGGGTCAAAGTTGTATGATGACTCCTTGTAGGAGTTATTGCCCTTTAATTGTCAAAATTGATGATTTTTGCCATTTTTGCCTCAAAATCTTGAAATTTATTTGAACTAGAGAAAAAGTTAGCATTGCTTAATTGTTCTGATCTATGAGGGCTACAAAAATGACTTAAGGGTCAAGATTGTCTGATTAACCGTTTAGGAATTATTCTCCTTGAACATGATTTAAAAAAATCTTCTCCTCTTTAACCAATGAAAGGACTGCTTTGAAACATTGCACACATCATCTTTAGGACGTCCTCTACCAAAATTGTGCAAACTATGACACCTGACTACCTACATAGCTAAAAAGGGGGGGGGGGGGGGGGGGGGGGGGGGGGGGGCGAGAGAGTTTTTGACTGATAGTTAATAAAGTATAACAGGTACAGCAAATTTGAAGTGAACCTCCCTTCTCCCTCTAAGCATCAAAAGCTCCTCCTTATAGGAGTTATTTCCCTTAAAAGGTCAAAATTAATGATTTTTGCAGAAGTGTTGGGCAATTCCTCATAGCAAAGAAAAGCTGGATAAAAAAGGGTTGTTTGGTTTCAGGTTCAGGTGAGCGATACAGGCTCCTGGGAGCCTCCAGTTTAAAGTGTATCAATATAACCATTGTTTATGTAACATTTATGAATAGTTTTTTTTCCTTTTTAAGAAGAAACCAGATTAAATGGGTATAAATAAAAACACTTGAATAATATTGCATAAAAGGTCATGTGTACCTGTTTAAATTCAAGGGGAAAAAAGCCATGCAATAACTACAATAAGAACCAATATTGCACAGAAAGGCCCTGCCTAATATCAAATTTGTGTTTTTGGCATGAGCTTCCAATATCTTTTTTGCTCACCATGTGAGCATTTCTTATCACTTGGCGTCTGTCTAATAATTTTCCAAAATCTTCTACTCTGAAACCACTTGGCCAATTTTTTTTTCAATCAGAACCTAGTTTTAAATGTTTGTATAGGGTGTTGATCTATGGACAAAGATGGCTGCTGTTACTAAAAATAGAATATAAGTGTCAAGGCAGGTTTTGGTCAATATATCAAAAATTATAATAGTTATAAAGAAAACTATTTTTTAAAATTGATCATCTTTTAAAGCTCTACAAAAGTTCTTATTGGTTCGAGTTGTGTACCGGGACCATACTGGGAAGGTTCCCAGTGCTAGACCCACAGAGCAGCCCAGCACGTCCCCGGGTGGCGGATAGGGGAGACCCTCTCGTTGGGGGTTGTCAGGTCATAATAAGGAAAGCCTGATCACGGACCTTAATGGGTAACGTGTTTGGAGAGTGCCACGTTCCTTGAAAATAAAGACCCCTTTTGTAGATTTCGAATAAGAGTAGGCTCTTTGTAGCTGCTACAAAAGGCTAAATTTTCCGCCCCTACCCAAAACTCCATACTTTTCCAGTGGCAGTCAAAATTGTATTCCCTGTGATCCATCCCACCCCTATTTTCCGTTGATTTATTGTTTGTTAACTTGTTCCCGTCCTGAATATAGCTGAAATACTGCTCGCTGGACGTAAAGCAGACATCCAATCAATCAATCAAGTTGTGTAATGACTTCTTGTAGGAGTTATTCCCTTTAAATTACAATTTTGACAAAATTTTCAGTTTTAACAATAAAACTAAGAGCTAGAATGAAATTGTACTGTGAAAGTACTTAAATTCGTGGGTATCAATTTTCGTGGTTTAGTGAAATTTTACATGTTCGTGGGTCCTTAAATTTGTGGACTGACGGTTTCCGAAAAGGAAAAAAGTGAGGCAGCGATCAAAATAAATGATAAGAGCAGAATCGTGTTCACTGTTGATAATAACATCAACACATAAAGAAGACAAAACAGTTTCATTACATTGTTTACGCGCGTGGTAACGAATGTAAAATTAACAACACAGCTAATTATAAACTTGGTAATGTATTAATTAATTGATTAATTGCAATAAAAACTACTTTGAGTCTATTTAATTCTCTAATTGTTATCTACAGAAGCATTCCTAGCCGAAGGGCATTTGTCACTTCATGTGTTGAGTAGCAATAAATACAAAAGGTGTAAATTAATGTCATTTGTGCCACGATCGGTATTATCACAACATCCATTTGATATAGCGTGTCATTGATATGCACTAATAAAGATAAAGTATAGCTTATCTTTTAAATATTTTATTTGTTATTTTAATTCATGTTCAATTGAGCAATCGAACTCATAATTCCGATAATAATTTGTTACTTTTTAACATCGAAAATGAACACCTCATATATCCCCACCTTGACCGGAAGTCGATGTTTCTTCGTACGCTTTACAATTAAATAATACCTACATTTAATAAAAACACAATTCGAACATGAAACCTGTAACATAATCATTAAGCTGGATTTTGAGCTGAACATTAGTAATGGATCGAACCACAAAATCATATATTACATTTACAAAAAAAAGGTCGATCTCGGACATTTTCAGATCGTTGTTCCCAAGTTCCCATCTGTTAATGAAGTTTTATTCTTCGTTGGATTTTTAATTTCGTGGTCCGAGGCCTGCACGAAAACCACGAAAATTGATACCCCACGAATAAAAAGTATTTCACAGTATATTGCTTAAATGATCAGGAAGACAATGTCTACAAAATACAGATTTGGTAAAAAATTATCAGGATGAATGTGTGTTCAGACATTAACAAACAAAATGATTTTAGTAGATCTGTTTGAAAGAAAGACACTTCAAAATAAATAATGTGGTATGAGGTTTTTTTATTGAATTGTACAGTGCAAAAAAGGTGATACAGTTCAAAATACACGTATAGACTTGTTAAATTTGTTTTAGTGTTTAAGCTGAGAACATTTGCTGTGTTACCAGACAGGTTGAAATGAAACTGGATGATAATGGTCATTGATGTTCTTTTTTCAAAGCTGTTACAATAACTTCTTTGGTAATTTAAATTAGATCTTAAACTTGTTCTCCTGCCAACTTTTTCTATTGTCTTTTCTTTTATTCATTATTAACATTTTTACCAGATGGAATGATATTCAATTATGAAATATTGAAAAATATGTTAAACAAAAATCTACCACACATTACTGCTTTGATTTTGTGTAATATTATGGGCTTTAACTGTTTTTCAGAGCTTGCCAATGCAGGAAGGCCTTTGTTTCCAGGTAATGATGTAGATGACCAGCTGAAAAGAATTTTTAAGTATCCTCATTGTATTATCAGCCTCTAATTGAGTCAATTACAGCAAAAAATGGAATTTTTAGGAACAATCTTTAAGGATTCCTCTTTTCAAATAAATTGTAAAGAAAACATGGTGGTTATGGGCAATCTAGAAGGAATAATCGTACCCTCTGTTTTTTTGTTGTTTTTTTTTTGTCTTGGCAAGGGTGGAAATTCAGTCCCATTACTCGTAATGTATCAGAACGGGAGTGAATCACTGTTGGCACTTTGATGTCCAAAAGTAGTTTCTAACATCATCAGCCATGGTCAATTTTGATCTTGTTGGAATGTGTTACCATTTGTTTATTGGTTTTGTGTTTAAAATTGATCATAATGTGATGATAAATAATGCTGATTTTAATAACCCTATGTGCATTGTGTATTAAATGACATTCCTGTCTCTGTTGAATTACGTTGACTGCATGAAAAACATTGTGAACCCCAAAAAATTGTGTGCTGCATCTTGGAAAGGTGTCGAATGTTAATACTGGATTCTTGCTACGGTTGTTACAGTATGCAAAACTTTACTTAAATTAGGTCACATTATCCATATACGGAAAAATGGTCAACATAGCATTTTCCATGTGCATTTTCAAAGACGAAAAAAAAAGAAATTTTTTCAATTAATCAACAATGAGAATAAGAGAAAGATAACAGGCAGTACATATAATATACAAACAATGTATGAGAATAAGAGAAAGATAACAGGCAGTACATATAATATACAAACAATGTATGAGAATAAAAGAAAGATAACATCCAGTACATATAATATACAAACATGTATAAGAAGAAGAGAAAGATAACATCCAGTACATATAATATACAAACAATGTATGAGAATAAGAGAAAGATAACAGGCAGTACATATAATATACAAACACTGTATGAGAATAAATGAAAGATAACAGGCAGTACATATAATATACAAACAATGTATGAGAATAAATGAAAGATAACAGGCAGTACGTATAATATGCAAACAATGTATGAGAATTAGAGAAAAATAACAGGTAGCCACATATAAAAGTAATAATATAAAAAATATATATTTAATTCAAATTGACCAGAATTTTCTACCTAAAGTCTTCATCAGGGGAAATTAATAGAGAAACAATTGAATACATACAGAAATAAGTCCTGATAAAAAAAAACTTAGTGGGTTATAGTAAAATTGTAATGGATTAAATTAAGAAAAAACCATTGCATTAACCAATAAATAAAAAGATTTTTTAATAATTTTTTTATTAATAATAATAATAATATTTAGCTTGTCAGTAAGTTTTCTCCTAGAACTAGCCAAATGATAAGTTTCAAATGAAGATCTTTAAAGAAAACTGTTGTTCTTAATATAAAATAATTACAGTTGTTCTCCTTTGTATACAATCCAATGCATTTTATTGGTTAGAAATACTTCCAGTCAATGAAAAAAGGGGCCTCGGTGGCCGAGTGGTCAAGGTAGTTCGTCTACTATTGATCACGTGGTCTGTCAACACTGAGATTGCGGGTTCGATTCTCACTGCAGGCAGGGTGTACTCGACTCCAATCTTAATTGACAAGGATTGCCAGTTTTCCTACCGCAGGTCGGGGGTTCTCTCCGGGTACTCCGGCTTCCTCCCCCAATAAAAACTGGACGCCATGAAATAGCTGAAAAATTGCTGAAAGTGACGTTAAAACACCATTCAAACAAACAAAACAAACGATCAATGAAAAACCTTTTTTAGCTCACCTGACCCGAAGGGTCATGTGAGCTATTGCCATCACTTGGCGTCCGTTGTCGTCGTTAACTTTTCTTCAAAAATCTTCTCCTCCAAAACCACTGAAGGGATTGCTTTGAAACTTTGCATACATCATCAGTAAATTGCCCTCTACCAAGTTTGCCCAAATCATGGCCTCAGACCAACCAACATGGCCGCCATGGCTAAAAATAGAACAGAGGGGTCAAAATACAGTTTTTTGCTTATAGTTCAAAAAGTATAACAGATACAGGAAAACCGAAGAGACCTTCCTTCTTCAGCATCTAAAGCTCTACAAAACACTCCATTGGGTCGAAGTTGTATGATGACTCCTTGTAGGAGTTATTGCCCTTTAGTTGTCAAAATTGATCATTTTTGCCTCAAAATCTTGAAAATTATTAGAACTAGAGAAAAAGTTAGCATTGCTTAATTGTTCTGCTCAATGAGGGCTACAAAAATGACTTAAGGGTCAAGATTGTCTGATTAACCATTTAAGAGTTATTCCCCTTGAACTGTTTTTTTATACCCCCCGCTTGAAAAGCGGGGGGTATATAGTGTTCATGGTGTCCGTCCGTCCTTCCGTCCGTCCGTCCGTCCGTCCGTTACACTTTCTATTATTTGCAACTCCTCCTACACCACTGAAAGGAATTTAATGAAACTTACACAGAATGCTTGTCACATAGTGCCATTGTGCAGGAGATATTAAACATTTTGATCGGATCGATATTTGGGGTTTCCCATAGAAAAACATGGACATTGTCATTGACCTAAAGGGGCCTCATCTCTTATGTGCAACTCCTCCTACACCACTGAATGGAATTTAAAGAAACTTACACAGCATCCTCGTCACATAGTGCCATTGTGCAGGAGATATTAAACATTTTGATCGGATCGATATTTGGGGTTTCCCATAGAAAAACATGGACATTGTCATTGACCTAAGGGGGTCCTCATGTCTTATGTGCAACTCCTACACCACTGAATGGAATTTGTTGAAACTTACACAGAATCCTTGTCACATAGTGCCATTGTGCAGGAGATCGGAATGATATTTGGGGTTTCCCATAGAACAACATGGACTGTCATTGACAAAAGGGGATACCCATTTCTTATGTGCGACTCCTCCTACACCACTAAATGGAATTTGATGAAACTTACAGAGAATGTTGTCACATATTGCCACTGTGCACTAGATATATAACATTTCGATTGGAATGATATTTGGGGTTTCCCATAGAAAAATATGGACTTTGTCATGGACATAAGGGATACCCATCTCTTATGTGCAACTCATTCCTACACCACTGAATGGAATTTGTTGAAACTTACACAGAATCCATGTCACATAGTGCCATTGTGCAGGAGATATTTAACATTTTGATCGGAATGATATTTGGGGTTTCCCATAGAAAAACATGGAGTTTGTAATGGACATAATGGGATACCCATCTTTTATTTACAATTCCTCCTACACCACTGAATAGAATTTGTTGAAACTTATACAGAATCTTGGTCACATATTGCCATTGTGCATTGGATATTAAACATTTTTATCAGAATATTATTGGAGGTTTGCCATAGAAAAACATGGATGCCATTCTTTGGGGGATTGGGGAGGGTTACATGTATTATCTGCAATTTTGCCTTCACGTTTAACTAGATAAAGTTTCAATTTCATAATTAAGAACACCTGAATTTTAAAAGTAATTGTGAAGCGGGGGGTATCAATGGTGAGCATTGCTAACAGGTGTTTTTACTCTAGTTTTAATCGGTTTTAATTGATAAATAGGATTTGGGGGGGGGGGGGTAAAATACAGTTTTTGGCTTATATTTAAAAAAGTGTAACAGATACAGGAAAACCGAAGAGACATGCCTTCATCTGCATCAAAAGCTCTACGAAACACTCCATTGGGTTGAAGTTGTATGATGACTCCTTATAGGAGTTATTGCCCTTTAATTGTCAAAATTGATTATTTTTGACATTTTTGCCTCAAAATCTTGAAAATTATTAGAACTAGAGAAAAAGTTAGCATTGCTTAATTGTTCTGCTCTATGAGGGCTACAAAAATGACTTTATGGTCAAGATTGTCTGATGAACCGTTTAGGAATTATTCTTCTTGAACATTTTTGTAATCAATTTTACTTGATTTTAAAAAATCTTCTCCTCTTAAACCAATGAAAGGACTGCTTTGAAACATTGCACACATCATCTTTAGGATGTCCTCTACCAAAATTGTGCAAATCATGACACCTGACTACCTACATAGCTATGTTGGATTAAAATAGAAAAAATGAAAAAAAAGGGGGGGGGGTCGAGAGAGTTTTCGACTGATAGTTAAAAAAGTATAACAGGTACAGCAAATTTGAAGTGAACCTCCCTTCTCCCTCTAACCATCAAAAGATCCTCCTTATAGGAGTAATTTCCCTTAAAAGGTCAAAATTAATGATTTTTGCAGAAGTGTTGGGCAATTCCTTATAGCAAAAAAAAGGGTTGTTTGGTTTCAGGTTCAGGTGAGCGATACAGGCTCCTGGGAGCCTCTAGTTTATCATAAAAGTCAAGAGCAAGCGCTTCCTTGACAAAAGTTACAGTACATATACAAAGAAGAGCAAGTTAAATAGACCAAATATGCATTGTGCACGATTTTTATGAAATTAACTTAAATTAATAAATATGTGTGTATGGAATGTAATTATATCCAACTATATCTAACTAATTTATATTTTGACATTACTTTTAAAAAAAAATAATATTTCCATTACTTAGACATAATTAACAAGAGAATTAATTAGAAATATATTTTTTCCTGAATACTGTTACAGACTTTGTTGATTGCATACCATGTTATTTATCTTGGACTAAATGTGTTAGTATATTGGCAGTTTTGTCAATAGTAAAACAGCAGTTAATATCCTAGCCTCTTTTATTTTTTATGTGTATTTTTTATGAAAGTTGGAGCATTATACTAGTATGTATTGGTATAGTATCTATCGACCTTAACCAGTTCTACAGATTGTTAGG
The DNA here is from genome assembly GCA_944474755.1 of Limnoperna fortunei. Classification (NCBI taxonomy): domain Eukaryota; kingdom Metazoa; phylum Mollusca; class Bivalvia; order Mytilida; family Modiolidae; genus Limnoperna; species Limnoperna fortunei. The sequence goes on along the minus strand of OX104119.1, from coordinate 32,144,722 downwards.
CACACCTACAGATGACACGTGGCCAGGAATGTCTCAGCTACCAGAGTACAAGGTGAGAATATTCCCTACTTCCTACATCCTGTTTTCTGACATGAACATGTGTGGTCAATATATAAGGTTAAATTAGAAATGTATTCATGGTTTGTGCCAAAATGCAAAAAAAACAAATTTACCTCTTTGTACATCTCATTTATAATGAATTTCGGTAAGATAAATCAGTTAGAAACTACATCAACTGAGCATGTTAGGTTGGATGTATTACACATGTAAAATCCATGTTTGTATGTCATGGATTTCATGCTCCATTCTGGATCTTGACACTGCAGCATGTAGGAACTGTTGGGCCTTTAATTGTAAAATCTAGAAAACCACAGTAAGAAGACAATACAAACACAAACAAGTTTCCTTTTGTATATGTTTCCTATCGAACCAATTGGTCAATTTGTATCAAGCATTGTATGTTGCCTCATTTAAATATTGTTTCTGATGTCCATACACTGTATCTAAGATTGGCACCAAGAGGTCAATGAAAACATCGTATTAACCATTCCAGGATGGTCATCATGTGGCCTATTTGAGAATTGTGTCTGAAAAACATAGGTTGTCTTAGGTTGCATCCAATGCAGTGGGCTAGAAGTGATCAAATGAAAATGTATTATAAATAAACCACTGAGACAAATTAAAGCAGATTGGCAGAGAAAGGTCACTCATCCAAGATGGTTGCTAGGAGTGTTATTAATTACATGTAGCTGATATTTATCTGTTTACAATAAATAAATTTAACCAAACTTTGCTAATTACGTCTTAGATGGTATCTTTTCACATGTCTTTGACCACCTAGAATCTACTTAGCCATAATAGTTTTTGACTGGTCAGATGAAGAAAAAGAAAAAAATAAATCACCAAACCAAATAATTTTCTGTACTTTTTTGTGTTAACCATATTTAGTTTTTTATGCCAATCATAAACTTTAAATGGCCACCACTGCAGGACATAGGATCCTGTAGGACAAATGTTCAAATGCATTCCTTGTTGAATCTGCAAAGCTAATTAAAGCCATATTGTATATGAATGTTCATTAGATGACCATTTAAAAAGTTTTTCTTTTATTTTGATCCTTTTAATATTTAATCTAACAACTGACTATGATAAAAGCCTTCTTTCCAGAAATGGGCAAGCTGATTGAAGCTATTTTGTATTTCAATGCTCATTGTATAGTCCTTCACAAAGTTGATGTTTTTTATTCTGATCGGAAATTCTAAATGTTGAATTCAAGTCTTAGTTTAACATAGTAAGTACCCTATGGAACAAAGACTAACATGCCTTCTCAGGAACTGCAAAGCTGATTGAAGCCATGTTATATGCGAATGTTCATTGATTGTTCCTTCGCAGGTTTAAGTTAGATATTCAATATGGCCTCCACCTCAGGACTTAGCTTGGGAAATGTTTAAAAGGCTTTTGTGAAACCAATAAAACAAACAAAACTTATCATCAATATTCAGGGAATGGTTCTCTATAGAGTTCGTGTTCTTATGCAAATCAGATTCAAGATTTGGCAATCTTTTCACAGGATTAGTTTCACTTAGAACCTTAGGAGAAAAAGATGCCTTCTTATAGACTTCAAAGCTGATTAAAGTTTTATTGTATTTGAACGTCTGATTGTATCACCTCTACAAAGATGATGTTTTTTTTTTTATGATTGGAAATTCAATATGGCTTCCCCCTTAGAACTTAGTTTAACATTGTACTTTAGGACTTTACGATATGTCAACTATTTCCTTCTCAAAAACTACAAATAAGCTAATTGAAGCCATATTGGATGTTTATGTTTACAGACTTAATGTTTTTAGTCTGATTCTAAAAGTTTGTAGGACTTGATAAAAATGTTGAAAAATATATCTTCACTAAAACAGGTGAACCATTTAAAAAAACATTTTTGAAATTGTTTTTGAATGCATGGTCCTCTATAAACTTCGTGTTTACATCCCAGTCAATAATTCTAAATGGCCAATAATGCAGTACTATGTTTAACATAAAACCCTATTTGACACATTCTAAGAAACTGCAAAGCTCATTGTTGCCATATTATATTTAAATGTTAAATTGGACCTTCACAAGGTTTGTTTCACCACCTCACAGTTTAAGAAAATATGCAAAATGTTTAAAAGACTTCTTTACTACTGATAAAACAATTAAAACAAAACTTATCAACATCATTAATTTTGTCGTTTTTTTTTCATACCAATCAGAATATTAAATGGCCTCAGCATTTAGTTTCTTACCTTATAGAACAATTTTATATGCTTTTTTCAAAACCTGCAAAGCTTATTTAAGCCAAATTGTATTTGAATGTTAATCTGTGTAGATTGGAAATCCATGATGGCTGCCACTGCATGACTCAATTTAACACATAAACCTTTGGGGGAAATGTTTTAAAAGGGTTTCTTATCTACACAGCAGTATTCATTGCAGGATTCCTTACAAAGCTTTTGTTTTTATGCCGTTATACATTTTTTTTTAAATAGCCACCATCTCAGGACAGTGAAATGTCTTTTGTTTCCTATCAGGCAAGGTATTGGAAGCCTTTTGTTTCTCACTTTATGATTTGTTTGTTTACAGCCCTTTCCCTTGTACCAAGTCAGTACTACATGGCAGCAGGTTGTACCTAAGCTAAATGCTAAAGGTCGAGATCTGTTACAAGTAAGTTTTCTTATTGTTGCTGGTAAATCCTATTTCTTCAGTGTGAGTGCTAATTATGGGGGCCACTTACAAGAAAATTTGTCATCTTATTATCACTCCTTTGGCTTAATTTGTATTGCTTTGCAACAAAATATTAGGACATAGTTACATAAGTACTTCATTTCACCCTAGATTCTGATCTTGTTAACTGATAAGTACTTCATTTCACCCTAGATTCTGATCTTGTTAACTGATAAGTACTTCATTTCACCCTAGATTCTGATCTTGTTAACTGATAAGTACTTCATTTCACCCTAGATTCTGATCTTGTTAACTGATAAGTACTTCATTTCACCCTAGATTCTGATCTTGTTAACTGATAAGTACTTCATTTCACCCTAGATTCTGATCTTGTTAACTGATAAGTACTTCATTTCACCCTAGATTCTGATCTTGTTAATTGATAAGTACTTCATTTCACCCTAGATTCTGATCTTGTTAACTGATTGTTTAAATACTATACCAATATTGTTCATGTGTCATATTGTATCATGAATTAATAACTATGTTTATATTTATTTATATTATAATAAATTATTTTTTAAAGAGATTATTGGTATGTAACCCTCCAGTAAGACTGTCGGCAGAAGAGGGACTTCAACATGGATATTTTCATGACCTGGACCCAGCAGTAAAAAATGACCCAAATGTCCTTTCACAGGGAAGATAATTCTTGGTTTTAGTTTTATTGTATAAAATATGTTGTCTTTTTTTCTAAAAGGTGAATTTTGTCATAAATCTTGCATGTTTTATTTATAATAACAAGTAAGATTTAAAATGTATATAAATGTGCAAAATCAAATCTGATTGATTTTAATTTTCCTGCTTAGTATTTATTACATCTATACAGTCAGTAGTATGATGCGAAAGAATTGATTAAACCATAATTTCTTATATGACGTGCTTTAAAGGCTTTGAGACCACAACTGTGGTAAAAAAATGATTTATCTATGAGCAACACGCGCTGAGAAGGGCGTGTTTTAAATGGCTGTTTCAATTACAAAACTGTAACTCCCACCGGAAAGCTATTGCATATGACGTATAAATCTTATAAATAGCAACACGTGCTATAATTATCTGTTGCAATATATTGTGTGTTACATTGACGGAACAGCCAGTTTATGGCGGAAATGATGTTTTCTATAGGTACAAAAATATTATAAATGTACTCTAATGTACTCTAATTGTCTTATTAAAATAGAAATAATTCACGGAGGCTGTGATTTATCATTGTTTTACCACAGGATGACCATTTAAAATAATAGAACATAAATGGTCACCCTGTGGTAAAACAATGATAAACCACAGCCTCGGTGAATTATTTCTTAAGATATCCAACCCATAATTGACCACATGATCATATTTGGTGTCCCGGATGTCCATTGTTTGTCAATGGAGCAGACCTCGGTAATGTTCGGCAAACATCGGAACTACTATTTGAGCAACTAACTTTTTTTCCTCAAAACTGTTAACATTGACTCAAAGTAAAACAATATATTTACTTTGTATCATTAATTAGTAATATATTGATTAAATAAAGCTGCATTTCTTGGTCTAAAAATAAAATTAAACGGTGACTTCAATTATGGGTTGGATACCTTAAATAGATAAGTAAGTGCATTTACTGCAGGTTTTTACATGTCATGAAAAATTGAATAAATAATTCAACATTGTTTATGCATTAAATGTTAGAAAGTAATAACATGTTTGAAAATGTGAATAATACAGCACTATACTTGGTATTGATTCAAGATGTTGATCCATGTATTGTAAGAACAATTTTTGTAACTACTTCTATTATAGTAGAACAATATAATTTATTACCAGTTTTATATAAATTTTTTGTACCAAGGACTTTTTTTTTCATTTGTGCAATTTTTAAAGTGTAAAACTATGTTTTCATTTTCATTATGTATCTTGATGATGTTGTAAAACACAAGTAAAAATAATGTATTAAAACATGTATGTAAACAACAAAATGTGCAATCATTTAACTCTATAAAAATTCCTAAAAATAACAATATCTGTAAGATGGAGAGAAAAATAAAATGGCACAGTTGTTATCATATACAACTGAACACTATCAAGCAAAAAGTAATTGTTTATATGAAATGTAATATTTAAAGAAAGAAAATTGAGCAGGAACTTCGAAAACTTAAAAAATGTCAAACTCTGAACAGATAAACTCTTGTTGAATGATTATACAGCATGTGGTACTGATGGGGACATGTAAAAAGTCATAACAAATAACAGCAAATAAAAGAAATAGTGCATAAAGGTAAAGGTACAGTCTATGCATGTTGTGTATATCCTGTAAAACACTGTCACATGGTACTGTGTATAGAGAAATGGTTCCTGTTCCAGATGATATTTATTTTATTTATTTATTTATTGTCATATAAATCAATACTACATTGATCAGTGACATAAAACAGAAGTAACAAACAACTAAATTGCAATCAGAAAAATCGACAAAATACATAAGTCTACGAGACCCCTGTCCTCAGTTCCAGAGGCTGTTTAATGAAAGAGCCAAGACTCTGAATTTGTCGAAAATTTTCCGGGTTAGACCGAAACAGTTTATTGTGGTCACATTTTAAAAAGAAGTGAACCTCATCGTCCACGTCATTTAGATTACAGAAGGAGCAAAGACATTGTTCACGGGGGACTTTCTTATATCTTTCACGTTCTATTTCAAAACTAACATGTGGAATAGGGAAATTTGTATATTATCAGCTTTAGGGTGCACATTCAGATTTATTTCTGTGATTGAATGGGATACTCAATGAGGTAAATTATTACAAATAGAAAACATAATAGGTCAACAGAATAGCTTGAATGTTAAAAATCTTGATTTTTCAAATGTAAAAATATTGAAATCCATTGAAAATGAAGGATTTGTATACAAATGTCAAATGTAGTGTCAATATTAAACTTATTCCATCATGTAATGAGTTTATATCATTTGTGGGTCTATTTTGACATTAAAGGATAGTTCACAATTTCTAAATTACATTAATATTGTTTTATGTAATGTATTTCAGTTGTTTATTATTAATTACCTACTATTATATTCACTTAGATAACAGTAAAACTGTCCACAAGATTTATTTTGCTTCGAACCAGTCCAACACAGGATGAACTGTAGTCCAATATCAATTTTGTCCTGTATTGGCCTGATTGTTTTGGCCTAGATAATTAATAAAGATATCATTAATGATGATTTGTGTATTGACCTACTTATTGATCCTTGTCCAGCTGTATTGCCTCTCAGGTCAGTACAGTAAGCCTTTGGACCAATAACTAGGCCAATACAGAAATCATCATGTAAATACTATCATTGTCCACTGCAATAACATTTATATGTCCATTTTATGTTGTTGTATTTGCCAGTTTATATATTAAATTGGAGAGGATGTTCAATAATGTTGTGTACCTTATGTCCAATCCATTTTGTTATTATCTGTTGTGAATAAAATATGTTGAAATCTTTGTTAAGTTTACTTTTACACCTATAACTACATTTGATTATGTAACTGTGCAGCAATTGAGCAGTATAGTAGGTTTAAATTATTTTTCTTGAAAAATAACTTGCATATGCTCTGCTTCAATTGTTTTTTGCCAAAATGTTAAAGAGTTGTCCTCCATCAGTTACTCAGCTTTTTTCAACCATAATTTTTCCCTTTTTTTTCCAGAATGTGTTTAGGTGTTTGTAGAGATAACTCTGTAATAAAAAGGGTATCAGTTACAGGGTAAAATACTGAACAGAATTTTTGTGCCCAATGCTTGTCGTGAAACACTAATATTATGTCATGTTCTTTCAAACTGCTGGGACCATACTGGGAGGGATCCCAGTGCTCGACCCACAGAGCAGCCCAGCGTGTCCCCGGGTGGTGGATAGGGGAGACCGGTTATAATACGAATAAGCCTGACCGCTGACCGTAGTGGGTAATGTGTTTGGAGAATACCACGCTCCTTGCACGATAAAGACTCCTTTTGTAGATTTCGAAAAAAAGAGTAGGCTCATTGTAGCCGCTACAAAAGACTAAATTTTCCGCCCCTACCCAAAACTCCTTACTTTTCCAGTGGCAGTCAAAATTGTATTCCCTGTGACCCATCCCACCCCCATTTTCCGTTGATTTATTGTTTGTTAACTTGTTCCCGTCCTGAATACAGCTGAAATACTTCTCACTGGACATCCAATCAATCAATCAATCAAATCTTTTAAACTGCTTGGTTTTAAACTATTTGGTATTAAAAGCAAAAGCAAGAAGGTCCTCCCAGTGGAAATAAAATACCTTAATAATAAAAAAACCTTTAATATTTGTTCGCTACTGTATTGAGCTTAAAAAGACATTTGACACAGACAGGCCCTATAGTTTAAAAATAATTTCGATTACATATAGGAAATCTTATTGCTATTAAAAGTATGTGTAAACAGGTTTACTTAGCAGTTGACCTAAATGATTGTTTTACAGGTTCAGGTAAAGCATATACTAGTAAGTGGGTTTTCAGTGTTGGCTGCTGTAGGCGAGGCATATACATGTACTAGTAAGTGGGTTTTCTGTGTTGGTATATTGCTGGAGGTGAGGCATATACTAGTAAGTGGGTTTTCTGGATTGGAATGTTGCGGTAGGTGAGGCATATACTAGTAATGGGGTTTTCTGTATTGGTATGTTGCTGTAGGTGAGGCATATACTAGTAATGGGGTTTTCTGGATTGGTATGTTGCTGAAGGTGAGGCATATACTAGTAATGGGGTTTTCTGGATTGGTATGTTGCTGTAGGTGAGGCATATACTAGTAAGTGGGTTTTCTGGATTGGTATGTTGCTGTAGGTGAGGCATATACTAGTAAGTGGGTTTTCTGGATTGGTATGTTGCTGTAGGTGAGGCATATATACTAGTAAGTGGGTTTTCTGGATTGGTATGTTGCTGTAGGTGAGGCATATACTAGTAATGGGGTTTTCTGGATTGGTATGTTGCTGTAGGTGAGGCATATACTAGTAAGTGGGTTTTCTGGATTGGTATGTTGCTGTAGGTGAGGCATATACTAGTAATGGGGTTTTCTGTATTGGTATGTTGCTGTAGGTGAGGCATATACTAGTAATGGGGTTTTCTGGATTGGTATGTTGCTGTAGGTGAGGCATATACTAGTAATGGGGTTTTCTGGATTGGTATGTTGCTGTAGGTGAGGCATATACTAGTAATGGGGTTTTCTGGATTGGTATGTTGCTGTAGGTGAGGCATATACTAGTAAGTGGGTTTTCTGGATTGGTATGTTGCTGTAGGTGAGGCATATACTAGTAATGGGGTTTTCTGTATTGGTATGTTGCTGTAGGTGAGGCATATACTAGTAATGGGGTTTTCTGGATTGGTATGTTGCTGAAGGTGAGGCATATACTAGTAATGGGGTTTTCTGTATTGGTATGTTGCTGTAGGTGAGGCATATACTAGTAATGGGGTTTTCTGGATTGGTATGTTGCTGTAGGTGAGGCATATACTAGTAATGGGGTTTTCTGGATTGGTATGTTGCTGTAGGTGAGGCATATACTAGTAATGGGGTTTTCTGTATTGGTATGTTGCTGAAGGTGAGGCATATACTAGTAATGGGGTTTTCTGGATAGGTATGTTGCTGTAGGTGAGGCATATACTAGTAATGGGGTTTTCTGGATTGGTATGTTGCTGTAGGTGAGGCATATACTAGTAATTGGGTTTTCTGGATTGGTATGTTGCTGTAGATGAGGCATATATACTAGTAATGGGGTTTTCTGGATTGGTATGTTGCTGTAGGTGAGGCATATACTAGTAAGTGGGTTTTCTGGATTGGTATGTTGCTGTAGGTGAGGCATATATACTAGTAAGTGGGTTTTCTGGATTGGTATGTTGCTGTAGGTGAGGCATATATACTAGTAAGTGGGTTTTCTGGATTGGTATGTTGCTGTAGGTGAGGCATATACTAGTAAGTGGGTTTTCTGGATTGGTATGTTGCTGTAGGTGAGGCATATACTAGTAAGTGGGTTTTCTGGATTGGTATGTTGCTGTAGGCGAGGCATATACTAGTAAGTGGGTTTTCTGGATTGGTATATTGCTGTAGGTGAGGCATATACTAGTAAGTGGGTTTTCTGGATAGGTATGTTGCTGTAGGTGAGGCATATACTAGTAAGTGGGTTTTCTGGATTGGTATGTTGCTGTAGGCGAGGCATATACTAGTAAGTGGGTTTTCTGGATTGGTATATTGCTGTAGGCGAGGCATATACTAGTAAGTGGGTTTTCAGTGTTGGTTGCTGTAGGCGTGGCATATACTAGTAAGTGGGTTTTCAGTGTTGGTATGTTGGAGGTGTAAGTAGCGAGGTATATACTAGTAAGTGGGTTTTCGGTGTTGGTGTAAACAAATAACATTTTTTCTATAAATATTTGTAAGCTTAAGCCATTGGTCCATCAATTAACCCAATGGTAGCTTTTGAGAAATACTTGTCAGTCACCTGTTGCCTGACCTTCACCTCAATTTCACAGTCCATTGGCTATGTTATGGTTATAACTTGTGGCCAGTTTATAAGTAACCATGGATCGTAGAATGACAGTATTTGATATCTATAGTTTGCTGATGAATAGAACATGACAGTCTAATTGGGTGTCTCATGCTCTTGACCTCAATTTCACCATCCAGTGCTTACAGTTATTACAAAGTGATGTAAAAGTTTTATATTAAAACAAACCTATTGCTGTTTCATTTAACCTATTTACAACCAGCAAGGTAACAGTTTTTATATAAAACTGAGGACCAGATACTCTAACACGACTATTATAATAAATACTAAACCGATATTAATTGCTTTTCAAATCTCGTAACATGTTTGTTTATTTTCATTGTATTTATTTAAAGCAAAGAAAATTGTCAAATCCCCTTGGACTTGTCACAGAGGTCTACCTTAACTAAACAACAAAAATATTGGACCCTTCAATTGGTCAACACAGTTCATAACATGGAAATTCAATGACGATCAGCATTGTTGATAAGAATTTAGTTACGGGTCGTACTATGATCTATTATGAAAACGAAATACATTTTTCCCTCATTGTCAATTCAGGGACAGTCTATAATAACGTGTCATTGACATGTCCCGTAAGTATAGACTTCTCTGGGTCCATTGTACCAAAACCCCGGAACTAAAAATAACAAATATAAAACATTTCTATTTGGTAAATACAATAACCGTTTATGATATACCTGTAAGAGGACATTTGAATTATAAACACAACCATCTGACAATAAAGAAGACATTCAACTAGTCATACTAGATATTTTATTCGAATATTTGATTGAATTTTCGGTACGTTTGTTTATTTGTTTGAACAGGGCTTACCATCATTTGCAGCAATTTTTTTTAGCTGTATCATGGCGTCTAGTTTTTATACACAGCCACTCTGTGTGTATTGTGTGATATTGGTTTCTGTCCGTCTGTCTGTGCCCCGGTGGTTGCCAGATGATTACTTAAACTTAAATAAAACAATTACAATAAAACAATTGTCAATAATTGGCAATTTTCCAGATACTGCAAAACGGAATTTGTTGCAAATTTGCACAGCTATTAAGTACTATAAAATGAAGATCGAGTTGAATTTTTAGCATAATCTCATTTGTAGTTTTTGACTTATGCCAGTTTAAAATAATTAGACTCAAGGTCAAGATAAAAATTGTCTTCTGAGATGGACCGTTATTGCACAGCTCAGGCTGATTTGTAATTAAGTAAAATGTGCTCATGGATATCAAAACAATGCTACGTGGCAGGGTATCATTTAATGTCCCATTAATATGCCTTTTTAGGAGAAGAAAGCCGGAGTAACAACTTTGGCCCTCGATAGGATACTGACAATCCTTATCAGTTAAGAAGTCGATTACACCCTGTCCTTATTCAGACTCAGTGTTGACCCGCAGGTGATCAATATTTGATGATTAAATAAACCACTCAGCCACCGAGATCCATCGTTGCATATGTAGATGAACATGTTCAATATTTTTTTGTCCAGGTCCACTGTTGTTGCGGAAGCACTTCACATTTTTGTAAGAGCAGCGACCTTCTATTAGAGGCCAGTTCTAAACAAAGATCCCACAATTTTAATCTAAGTTGTTGGTCCTACAAAATATATATAAGACCGTAAAAAATACTATTTTTTCAACAGAACCGGTGTAGAAACAGTATCAAAATCTTTTAGGAAAACTAAGTGTGCAAAAAATTCAAACAAATATTTTTGAGTTTAAGTTTAGACCTCACAATACACAATGAAAATTTAGCTGTATTTAGTCAGTCAAAAATAATAATAATAAATACAATAAAATAATAAATACAAGCTAACTAATAGGACTCGTATCCCTTCTGTATTTACGTACAAATCGACAAAACAAATATTTAGGAACTTGGGAGAATTAGCTGTTATGTTCTCGTTACTTAATTACAAAATCCCAGTTCTCATCACAATACAAATGAAATCCCAATCCACTATCATTGTGACACATTTTATTACAGGTCCTGTACTGTCGAAAGGAATAAACGATTATTCATAGACATTGTTTGCATTGCACTGTATAAAGAACATGATAGTAACGCACTCTATGTATTTATAATATTGCTATTTATATTTAGAAATGTATTGTACGATGTTGTTGACAATAATTTCTCCTTCGACAAGTGTAAGCACAATTTTGAAAACACTCCCTTACAAGCTTGTATAGTTAATTTTTTTTATTTTCTAAAAGTTTTTTACATATTGTTGTCGATATCAGGAATCGAACAAAACCTTTGGCCAGAATCAACCTTATCTACGAACAGCTCTTTTTCTAGCTATATCGTTAATCACTGTATCTCATTAGTACACTTAAACGTATTGTTCCTAAACTTGAACTTATTGCAGCTGAATTCTGCAACCATTAGATTCTATCTTTCACTGAGAACTGGATATTCCCTGCAATTAATGAATATGACATAACGCTATCAGGGTATAAACCTCCGATTCGTAAAGACATGGTATGTAGAATTGGTGGTGGTGTTATTGTTTATGTTAAAGATACTGTGAATTGTTGCCTTTGACATAACTTACGAGTAAGCGATGTTGCATGGTTATGGGTTGAAATTAAATTCAAGTCTAGGAAATATTTATATGGAACCTTTTTTATTCCCCAGAATAGCAATGCCCATGTTTGGGAGGAGTTTGAACAATCACTTGATTTAGCTTACTCAACTAATATAGACATTATTGTGACTGTTGAACAATGTTAATCGATTAAGGAGTGATAGAATATGTCTAATAGTCTAGTCTTCATCAACTTATCTCTTAGCCGACATATATTACACAGCACGGATCTCATTACTTGATATTATATTAATAAGCAATACTAGAAGTGTTTTGACCTTATATGTTGGTCCTCCACTACTTGATCAATTACGGTACCATCTACCCGTAGTAGGTATCCTCGATTAGCCTTCACTACTTGACCAAGTACGGTACCATTTACCCGTAGTAGGTATCCCCGATCAGCCTTCCAAGTCATGTAAATTATTCAAACGTAAAATCTTTGTATATGAAAAACGAAATAGTGAATCGTACCGAATCAACTTTTAAACATCGACTGGAATGTCCCATTTGTTTGAAATGATGTTGACGACATAGCATTAGCTTTTACTGTCACAATCTTGGAAAAGGCCCAGCAAAATATCCCTTATCGTACCGTTACTTTTGGAAAAAAACCATCCTCCTTGGCTAACCATTTAAATTCGGAAGAGTATTCGAGAGAAAATCGAGCACATAAGGGGGCGAACAGAACTAATTCTATAGGAGACTGGGCCACATAGAAAATAGATGTACGAAACTTTTTCTCAATTAACTCCAATCGTGTTTTTGTTCTCAAAGATCGCTTTCAATATCGCAACTGAAGTAACAGCATTGGAAGTTTAATTACATTACTTATAAACTGTGACACTACTAATAATCGTAGTGTTCCCCTTTACAGTCTCAGTAATGATTTTATTTCGGATGACAAACGGCCGAAATATTTATTAAATACTGTTTTAGACAATCAGACCTAAATGACACTAAACATCCTACCCCGGACATACCAGACACTCAGAAAGACAGACTTCAGCGACATCACAGAAAACGATGTTGAGGACATACTTAATTCCCTAGGCACATCTAAAGCATCTGGTCCAGATTGCATTTGTCCACGACTCGTAAAAGAAGGATCTACTGTACTAACACGACTAAAGTATCCAATGTGTAAACTGTTTATTTTCTCATTAACAGCTGGAAAATCATATATCAAACATGCCAATGCGATACCTGTTTTCAAAAAGACTCACCGAGTGACTATAGAAATTATAGATCTATTTCACTTATCAGTGTATTTGGGAAAGTCATCGAAGATGCATTTAAAAACATGTCCACAATTATCTACGTATCAACCAAACGATCACACCATTTCAGTCTGGTTTTACTCTAGGGGATTCTGCTATAAATCAACTATTAAAAATCACAAACGACTTTGTGAAAGCATTAGACGATGGGAAAGAAGTAAGGGTTGTATTTTGCAAAGCATTTGATAGAGTTTGGCATCGGGGTTGTTATGTAAACTAGGAGCATCAAAAGTACTTTATTAAAATGGGTAGAAAATTATTTTTCGGAAGGAAACAAAGGGTAGTAATAAATAATTCGTCATCTGATTCCCCAATCAGATGACGAATTATTTATTATAAAATCGGGTGTTCCTCCTGGGACCTCTTATTTTCATCATCTTTATTACCGATATTGTAACTGATATTTAGTCAACTATCAAATTATTTGCTGACGAAACCAGTCTTTACTGAACCAGTTAATGTAGATGGTCCCGTTGTGGCAGCGAATGTTTTGAATAGAGATATGGTAAAAATGGTCATTTAAACGGTAAGTTAATTTCAACCCTCACAAAAAGAGAGAATGACCATAACATGGAGACTTCACAAACCAGGACATCAGAACCTTTAATCAATGACGTGTAATGATGATATATAGCAGAAAAGGCATATTATAAACTTCTTACGAAAATTTTAATTTATCCTCGACCAAAGAACATTGGAAACTATTTATCCAACCTATATACGCATCTTTATTAGAATATGCGGATGTAATATGGGATCCTAATGTAAAAACACTTATAGACAATTGGAAAGCGTACATGTTGAGGCCGTCAGGATAGTCTCCCTTGAAAACAACTTTATATTGATACAGGATGGTTGGAGCTCAGTGAGCGAAGATAATCTTATACACCTACTTAATTATTTTTATAAAATGAAAAATCGTTTGACCCCTCCATACCTTTCTGATCTAATACCGGACTCGCTAAGTGATATCTACAGCCATAACACTAGGAATAGATCTATCGTTCCACCTGTTCGAACTAGAACATCACTCTATTCAAATTATTTTGTGCCTTCAACTGTACGGTCTTGGAATTTGACGCCTGAATGCACGAAGCTAAGTGCGTCAGTTTCAACTTTCAAAGTCTGCGCAAAGGTAGGCCCAACAAAAACCTCAATATTATTTAAACAGAGTGGACACATTTGTAGCATCCATAATGGCCAAATTCTCGGTATCTAATTAGCTATTGTAATATAGTGGAAGTCAAAATGTCAAGCCCATTGGTCTATGTATTCACCATTTTTATCTTACAGTCTTGATTAAAACGAAAGTACTGTTCATTTTACGATACGTAACCGTTTACCAAACATTTATACATGTATATAATGAAAATTTTAAGAAAAATTGTTGACAAAAAACTTTTACACAAATCTGTCAAATTTATATTAAAACTAACCTATTTGTAACCTTAGATGTTGTTGTTAACAATTCAGAAACAAAGATTTCAAATGGCGACACAGCTTGAAAACCCTATCATTAGAAAATAAATGAGGAAGTATGACAAAGGACTTCCGATACTTTAATCGTGCAAACTTAAATGGTCTTGTTAATTCACGTGCGCTTTTTCAGCACAAAACGAAAACTTATATTTCATCAGCAATACTTTCATTCCAAAGAATTTAAATTAATTCTTTTTCGTTCTAAAGAGTGAAAACTTGTAGCTTTAAAGGGTATTATTTTAAAACTAGAATGACCTTGGAGCTCATATGGAAGGCAACTTCGGAATCTAAGCATAAACAAGAACATAAAGCAAAATATCAGTTACATGTACAGACAATCTATGCACTTAACTTTCGTCGAAACTTCATCTGATTAAAACAATAAATTGACAGAGGCGGAAGTCTAATCGACAATTTACTCATAACTAAGTAGAAAGCTAAAGGAAAGCCATGCTAGACTGTCGAGATGCTATGGTATTCAGCTAATTCAAGACGAGGCTTTAACTTGAAGGATCCAGTTGTTGTGGTAGGTTTGAACTAGCTGTTTGTATTCCCATTGTTATTATTGTTTCTGTTCTACTGACTTTTCCATACAACACTAATTATATAACTCAAAACAGATGAAACTTCAGGAATCTTATTTGACATGAAAGTGCCATTTATCTAAATTAAGTAGTTTTTCCTTTAAGATAAAATTTTTATGAATACCAGTACTATCTATGAAAAATGGTCCAATTTTTCTTTACTTAAACAAGGTCAGTTTCTGCGTCCGTAGGAAAATCTTAACACCGGAAACCTTACAACTACATATCCAGAAAACAAAAAACTGCAAGCCGTTATGCCCCAAATCAAACGTCTTTATGTGAAACTAATTACTGGTGACGGCTCTCGGTGCACAACCTAAATAGCTGCCACCACGCTCCTTAATTGCACAATAAAAATCCCTTCCATAAATGTCCAAAACGAGTAGGCACATTAAATAATTTTCTTCGTCGCTACCCAACTCTCCATAGTTTTTCCCTGGCACTTAAAATTGTGACTCTACCTTAGTATACTCCCAAACTTGAGTCGTACTTCCATTACAGTCGACAAGATGAAGCTTCTGTTGATTTGAATTGTAATCAAGACACGTATCATCTCTTCCAACCGAGCCGTCTGCTGTCATTCTGAAATGCTATGTTAAATACAATAACATGTATACATGTTGCAACTAAGCAAGTAACGAGTCGTAACGTGTACCTTACCTACACATGTGTTTGTCTTCCACAAATTTGAACCGTTAAATATAGTATATATATACATGTATCCTGGATTTACACTTGCACTGTTGTCAATCAATCAGTCTGACAGTCTATTAATTCGTGATTTGAACTCGCTTCAAGAAACACTATGGTGATGGAACCTATTTTCATGCACTCCGAGCTCAATCTGCTGTATTAGTACTAGTATTAGTATAAGTGTATCAATACTTGCATTATCTCTTTTTAAACTTTCGACTCTTTCGTCTCGAAAATAAATGTGAATATGCATGCGCTTTACTGTTTTCTGTTTTACAAAGCTTGTAATTGAGCAACAGATTTGTAGCAGTTGGCGTTTTTTCTAGATTGTCTAGATTTAGACACTTTAGTTAATCATATAAAATTGAATCAGAATAGACATACAACATTTGATATAAATGGTTTTAAATGTAATTTTCTTATGTATATATTATTTTTAACTTTAGATTGCTTTATTGCAGTAAAACTATTTATAGTTGGTCATTCAAACCAACTTGTTCGTTCGATAAAGTGGCCGTTCATGTCACAATAAGGATACTTTTATAATTATACTTTTTCTAAAGTTATACTTCTCATTTCTATCATAACACTGTCTAAAAGTATAACAATACTTTATGCTAATATAACTATACTTCATTAAAGTATCATTATATTTACATGAAATATCATTATATTTAGTTTTGTCTGATTGTTTCTCAAATCTATCAGTTTACTGTATTGTTAAACTTGTGAAAGTATAATAATACTTCTTAAAAGTATAACGATAATTGTTACAGTATTATGATTGTTGTTAGAAGTATTATCGTAGCTCTAAGAAGTATCATACTTTTGAGAAGTATCATTATACTTATAACAAGTTTCATTATATATTGTCAGAAAGGGAAAACCATTTACCTAATATCATATTGCTGTGGCATGTACAGCCTATTGTGTAAGCCATTACAATTTTTAATAAGTGGTTTTCTTTGTCGGAAGACAAATTGGCTATGGTTCACATTACACTTTAAATAAATGTGTACATGCCATAAGAGACAACCCGGTTTTATATTTTAGATATCTCATTAATTGTATACATATCAGTTTGATATTGCAAAGTGTTTTGTGATGGCGCATCTTCCTATTGCACTTATATTTGTATGACACTTTCCTCTCATTATATAAACGGAGAGGAACTTGGTCATGAAATAAAAAAACATTAATAATTATAACCCATAGAAAATTAATTTTATTTTTATAAGATAGTTTTAACCTTTACACCGCCCCCGAAATTATTCAATATTCTGTTGCCTGGTGTTATACTGCTCTTGTTCTATGCCCGCTAATCTTTCACTTTTTTCTGATTTAACAAAAAAAAAATATAAATATTCATAGCTTATCCGAAATTCTGTTAATGACCATTTCGAATAAGAATTCAAAATATTTATTGTTATTTACATATATGTATTTATGTTGTTCATCATTTTTGGACACTGTTGAATTATCTACATGTTAATATTCACAATAAATGTTGAGTTGAAACATACAAAATTGTATCACCTTTTGGTCCTATGCAAATGGATTGGGTAATAAACACCTCATTTAAATGGGAAGACATGCAATAGAGCAGAAGTATTTTCCCTCAGTACTGCAAACAGCTTAGTGATCTATTGGAGTGCAATAGAACACTAAGCTATTCAATTTATCTTGAGAAAAAATATTCTGGTCTATTGCTGAATACCCATTAAATAGCCTTTTATTGTTTTTAAAATGTAAATTGATGTACCACAGGGCCTTAGCAACATTCTTTTTGGATATACCGTTGACATATCACATATAATTACCAACCTGGTTTCCACCAAATCCGTGACAGGGTTGACCTAGAACCTCCGTTGATGCACTCTTTAATCCCATTGAATCAATGCACACCTCAGTAATTAAAACACTTTTTAGCTATTAAAAACACAAAGCGATACAGCTTAAAGTATTTCTGTTCTTTTTTCGTTTGTCTAAGGTTAGTAAAAAAGGGATTTGTAAATTTGAGGATGCACACAGAACAATATTATGGTCGCATCTTGTATTGTGATAAGGTTATAGGGTATCTGTTGTATTGTGATTGTTCTGGTGTAGTGGTCTCCCCTTTATTTCTTTACCTCTCACCGATTTTGACCAAAGTAACTAGTCTCGATCATCCAGACGCTTAATTACATTTGTGCGTCTGGATTCAGCTCTATATTAAACTCGTTACCATTACGCCCAAAACTGGGCGTAATTTTTGATTGGATGGTATTTTTATTGTCTAAAAAATTACTTCCGTTCATATCAAGAAGTGTACAATAAATTGTACCAAAGTTTAAATTTGAATATTTTTTATAAAATATTACTTTATCAATTAATTAAACAAATATTATTGTTATGCATAATCAAGAGTGAATCTTACTGTGACGTCATATTATAAGTATAGAAATGTTTGCATGGTTTTCCTGGTTTAAAAATAGGGCTCTAAAAATAGAATCATTGTTTGTCTCCACCTATTGGTAGCGAAATTAAAATAAGGTGATCCCAGACGCTATTATATATGCGTCTGGGGGATCGAGACTACCAAAGTAACAGGTCTAAGGGTGTCAGTAGTATCTGCTCATCGTTCCGGAACACCTAATATCACTACTGTTTATTACGTTTTGTGTATTTTCTTTTAAGATTTTTCACTAATTTTTCAGACTCTGTAAGTTAGTCATTTTCAGAAAATTTGTGTAATTAACTCCTTCGTTATTCATTAATTTCACACATAATAAAGAGTGTGTACCAATTTATTTTGACACTCGTGATTTAATGCCTGTAAAAATCACTTGTGCTTCTCATTCAAATATAGTATTTTGTGTGTTTATATCCTCCTATATTTTCAAAAGAAAACCCAATTTTTTAGCATCAACATTGTATGCCATTCCCAAATTATGGCAGGATCAGACTTTTGCGTTTTTTAAGGAAATGATACAAGATGATCAACAGTAAAGACCACAGGTCATAACGACTCTAAATAATGTGGTTTATAGCGACTCCACCATAACCTGACATCGGAATTATGATTCTAATAGAGTCGTCAAATCTTTTCGGTCAAAAAAATTAAATTTTTGTCCTAATATGACAAACAATTTGGTTTTTTATTAATTTTTATATTCTTTTCGGTTTCGAGACATCAATCAGGGTCACAGTTGACTTTTAACGATCATTTGCATGGTCATGTTTCATTATTGACCATTGTTGGTGTACTTTACTACCTATGATTTGGATAACAAATCATGCTCTTTAATTGTTTATAAATAATTATTCTTTTAGTTGTGATGCAGATTTTCAAAGACTACCACAGGTCGAGATAAGCGTAAACAGACCCAAACCATATTATATCGTATAATCTGTCCAGAAATTTGAAGTATTCCTTAAGTACAGTTAAAAATTGATGCAAACCATATGTGAGAATTTTTTCCGCGAATCTAACAAACAAGACTGTTCTGTGCATATTTTCATTCGCTCTCTTGTGCTACGGTTTTCATACAATGAATGTTTGTTTTGTTTGTTTGTTTGATGTTGAACGCCACTTTCGGCAATTTTTCAGCTTTTTCATGGAGTCCAGTTTCAATTGGTGGAGGAAGCCGGAGTACCCGGATAAAACCCCTGACCTGCGGCAGGAAAACTGGCAATCCTTTGTCAATTAAGATTGGAGTCGAGTACACCCTGCCCGCAGTGAGACTCGAACTCGCAATCTCGCGATCTATATATTCTATTTAAAAAAAATTATAAGAAACAATGCGTAAATACTTACTTCTCCAGCATAAGTACTTTTTTCTGGTAGCTTCAAATTCGGAAAGATATTTTTGACATACCAGTCAAAACTCTGACAATTTAAATTTTTACGCAATTCTTTTCTGGAAGAGACATCGCCATAATTGCCCTGAAAAAGATCTTACATATGTATAACTGCAATTCTGCCCCAAATGTTCGTTACACGACGACAGACTTTATTCTCATAAACCATATTAATAATCAAATTCTACAATTTTTTAAAACCTGCTGATAAGTTGATATCTTTGGACAAACTCAGGTAGGAATTTTAAACCTTATAATTTGTATCATTTAAGGAAATTTATATCTGTAATCAAAGGAGAACTGAAATTTATTCTGCTGTAAATAGCAATCGAGCTAATTTAGAAAATTTAAAATATTACATAGGTGCAATAACACAGAATGAGCTACCATTGCTATGCGGATGACACTCAGGCATATCAGGTCATCAAGCCAATTGATGACTGGGGCTCTGTAGCCGCACACTTCAAAGCTTGCTTATGGATGCAGCCAAACCTGCTTAAAATTAACCAAGACAAAACCGAACTCATTGTTTTTGTACCAAAACAACGCTTAAAAGATTTTTTTCTCGGTGCACACTGAAATTTGATGTCTGTGTTGTCCATGGCGCATCTTTTGTTAAGAACTTGAGATGTACTTTGACAAAACAATGTCTATGGAAAACAGGTGTCCGAAATTGCAAAGTCAGAATTTTCAAATCATAAATATAGGGCGAATTCGACGATTCATAACAACAGATGCGTGCAAGACACTAGAAGCATCTTTAGTTACTTCTCGATTGGACCATGGAAATTGTCTTCTATATGGAATCAATGAGTGTCATGTAAGTAAATTACAAAGAGTTCAAAACACAGCGACCCGACTTAAAATGAGAAAACGCCCACACGAACATATAACTCCTGTTCTCATGTCTCTACATTGGCTCCCTGTGAAGTTCGGAAGATTTACAAGATCTTGATGTACACTAAAGCCCTTCGTGGCCACGCTCCAGTTTATGTTGAAGAATTAGTTAAACGGCACGAACCACAATGAACTTTACGTTCACATGTGAAAACTCGGTTACAACAACCGAAAGTTCGGACTAAAACGTACGGAGACAGGCGTTTTGACATGGCATCGGCAATAATCTGGAACAGTTTACCATCTACTATACAAAATAAACAATTTTTGGAGCTTTTAAAGAAGAAAGTTAAAACTCACCTGTTTAGAAGTGCATAACAAAAAATCAATGATTTTGATTTTGTTATTTATAGACTGTTAGAATCAGTATTGCTTTGGAATAGATTTTAAGTTAATTTGTCTTTTTTTCCTTCTGTTTCATTACATTCATTGACAAGGTTGTAAATTATATTTTATTTTGTTTTTTTTTTAATTTAAATTGATAGATATTTTATTTTTATTTTTTGAAATTATTATTATTTTTAATTTTAATTTTACTCTTACTCTTCTAGATTTTTTTAATGTTTTAGTTTCAGTAAACAAAAATTTGTTTAGCGTTTTTCTGCTAGGTACTTTTTATTGTTTTATTAAAATTGTTGGGCAATTTATTGTTGCATGTAGTGTAAATTCCTTTTAAAAATTTGTTTTTATTATTGGATATTGTGATATGTTTATAGATAATGTTCCTCATGTGATATTGTAAAGCGCCTAGAGTAATATTTTAGTATTAGCGCTATATAAGAATTGTTTATAATAAAAATATTATAACCCCTTTTAAATTTAGATTATCAAGTGGTTTTCAAAAACGAATCAAATCAAAAACATTTAGAAACAATTTACTCTGGCTGTAATTATTAAAAGTGTATCTTTACTCACAACTGCCAGTGACATATTATAAAAATATTAACCTGATGACATTTTCATGATCTAATTTCGTAAAAACCCGAAACCAAAATATTCAGTTTTGTGGAATATTTATTTATTTATTTATTTATTTATTTATTTATTTATTTATTTATTTATTTATTTATTTATTTATTTATTTATTTATTTATTTATTTATTTATTTATTTATTATTTATTTATGTATTTATGTATTTATGTATTTATTTATTTATTTATTTATTTATTGCTACTTACCAAATTAAAGTTCAGTTTTTCATAATAATAATTCTTATATTCGTCCATCCATACTTCTGCCACTCTGACCGCATTATGCCTTAATATATCAAAGAAAGATTTCCCCCACTTATAAGGACTTGTTGTCCTGAAGACGTGAGCAACGGCTGAACATGGATGAATCTCTAAACTTCCACCGCACATCCAAATCTATTGAAAAATATATCTGTATATAAATGTGTCTGGTGGTTCAACAAGTTTAATTAGTGCTTAAGCAACAATGTCAAACATCAACATATTTATTGTGTTAACTCCTGTTTATATGTCTTTAAAGAGTCTCAGATTTATGAATCACTTTATTTTTTTCAAAAGAAATACTTACACGGAATGATATTTCCAAATTTTCACCTCCCCATATATCCATTCCTTCGTCGTATGTTCCTATAGTCTTGAAGAAATCTCTTGATATAGTAAACAGACCTCCAGCTATAGTTGGAGTTCTAAAATGCACAAGGACTTGTAGTTAATGTTCTGTGTTTATCCGTTTCATAAATACTGAAACGCTATACAACTAAATTGTATACAATCTGGAAGATTATGCAACGGTACAAACGACGGTGTTTTTGTCAAAATTATAGACACAGACTGACCAACGAATGGCATTTGTCATTAAATGTCAGTATGAATAAATAACGTTAATAAGTCATAAAATATTGATCTTGAATTTTCTCACTTTAACTGGACTTAAAACTTTTATGTATTGCCTCTACTATCCGCTATCCGCGGATGAGCTTTCACTTGGCGGTTTAGATATTCCAATAAATTGTTATCAAAATTACAAAGGAGATAAAATTCATTACGCAACACGCGCGTTTCGTCTATACAAGACTTATCAGTGGCGTTTAACTCTAAACGCTTTAGACCGTTTAGAAACAATTCTAGAAGAGCATGCAACGATACAAATGACGGTGTTTTTGTCAAGACTATAGAAACAGACTGACCAACGAATGGCCTTAATCATTGAGTGTCAATATAAATAAATGACGTAAACAAGTCATAAAATATTGATCTTGAACATTCTCACTAACTGAACTTAAAAAAAAACCGTTTATACATTGCCCCAACCATTCCCTACCCGGGTACGAGCTGTCACTTGGCTTTGCTCAAATATTCCAACAAACTTTTATCAAAATATCAATAATTTCAAAATTCCGTAAGCCGGAGTCGCGTTTCGTCTATTCAAGACAAATTAGTGGCGTTTAACTCTAAATGCTTTAAGTATTTTTCATTTGGAGGTGGAATAATACAAGTCCACATCGTGTAAATACACAACACATTTAGTTCACAATATTCAACATTGGATCTTTAGAAGTGCACTAAAGATACATAGTTGAAGATATGAAAATCTGTAATTAAAGCTCAAGTCGCACAAAAACATTGTGTATGTAAATGACATGTTCAACCAAAAGTAACACTAGGCCAGTGAAACTCCGTATTTTAGCAAACGGATCTGGTCTAGAGGTTACACCTCCGTCTTTACATGCTAGGCGCAGTAGCAATAGATGTTATAAACCACGTGTTATAAACTGACTCGAGTTCGATTCCCGAGGTGGGACGGCTCAAAAATCAAATCTGTGTGTACAGATGATTTTCAGAATGGAAATTACAACGACATTGTTTGGTTAATTCATTAGACACTTGTGAACATAGACTGGCAGGAATCACAATCTAAATACATGTAATACGAATTGAAAAGTAAAGTAAAGTAAAAAAAATAAATACATACATACATACATACACACACATACATGCATGCATACTTACATACATACATACATACATACATACAGAGTTTTTATATTTATTCTTTTAGAGACTATGATTATATATAATAATATATTCGTCTTTTACAAAGTTGTACAACAAGATCTTGATACATAATAAAAGCGAAAACAAAGTTTTACACTTTAAAAAATTTGGACAAATATTTCGCCTGATTAACAGGCTTCATAAGTGTATTTACAACAAATGACAATAACAAATAAAAAGTTTTTGTCATAAAGGTATATGATGTACGATATATATATATATTATATTATATATATATATATATATATATATATATATATATATATATATATATATATATATATATATATATATATATATATATATATATATATATATATATGTATATATATATATATATATATATATATATATATATATATATATATATATATATATATATATATATATATACATGCATAATTCTATTCATGTTGTAATTTATTTATATTAAGTGCTTTGAATGGATAAAGATACTTAAATGGCGTCATCTCGGATAATTTATATATCGATATTTCCAGTAAGCGGACTACTTTCAGTATCCAATGTAAACAAGATGGCGTCCTCCTAGCGTATCGTCAGGAAGAGGTGACCGTTTTGTCTGGCACAATGATTTCCAATCAATCGATTGAGATTTAAAATAATATATAATATAAATACAATTTAGTGTTTCACTGTTTTTCTATCAATATCTACAGAACCGGGATTCCTTTGGTACTATGTTTTGCATATCCTTACGCTTTCCGGCCTAGGTACGTTTTGAGGTCTAGATGGGTTTCGGTAACTGTTTTTGCTGTTTTAAAAATCGCAACAATTATTTCACATAATTATAGGGAAATTATCAATGTGTAAACTTCGGCGACTCCCTCACAAACTTAACATAAAGTCCTTCAGGAAATTATCAATGTGTAAACTCCGGCGACTCCCTCACAAACTTGACATAAAGTCCTTTGGACTTTATTTAGTTTGTAAGCGAGTCGCCGGAGTTTACAAATTGATAATTTCCTTAAACCCAGTGTTTAATCCTATAATATAGAAACGTATTATGACAACCATATAATATAATTATCTCGCGGATTTCTGAATCATCAGAAGTACACGGTTAATATCAAATATTTATACATACGTCTACAAATTAAGCCTAGCACTGTAAGAATTAGATTTCAATACAGTCAAATTTTGTACTTACCAGCTGAAAGTTCGTTTGTTGTCCACGCGATGCCACCTATTCCCAGAGGCGAAGCCGTGTGTAAATAGCTAGTATGTATCGATAGGACAACACACAAGTCTGTCAGTGAGTGTTATTTTATACTGACAAATCCAAAATTATATATTATACATGTAACATCTTTGCAAGGTGAATACATGTAACATTTTAATATTGTTTTTGAATTTTTATCTTTATATAAATTTAGTAACATCCTGCATAGAATGCGACAAAACTTATTGTTTACATTTCTAAGATTTTACAGATTTATTGGCAGTTTATATTATGACAGGTGAACAGTCTTTAAAACTTTTTAAACTGTTTATGTATGAGGTCTCAAATAATGGTCGCGAAATCTTTTTTTGGCAATTCTTCATTCATTGTTATTTTTGAGATTATAGCCTGTGTGCGAGATTTCTTAGGATAAAGAATTCTATAGTTTAAAATGTAAATGAACGACGTTTATTACGTAAGTTATCGCAAAGAAACGAGGTTTCGGGGGGTCCTCCAATGTTTCGGCGTCCAACAACGATGTTTCTTCTCACGATTTTGCATAATTCATTCCTTTTTTTCAAATACATTTTTTGCGGGTTTCGGATAATTTAAATATATTCAAGATTATCTGCGTCAAATCGCTGATGATTTAGAGCAACCACGATGACTGAAATAATTTTATTGATCACTAACAACTTGTTTTTATGACGGTTGAACACCCAAAAGCTTCTAAATATTACTGCGTTAAAACAGTTGTGTTGACCTCTAAAAATGGTTTTAACTTGGATTCAAATCTTATTAGTAATACCGAATTAACAATCTAATTTTAAACATTCAAAAAGTAAATTTGCTCACTTAATAGGATCTGTTTTTGAGGCAACTCTTGTCTTTTTGGGTAAAGATACCCAGTTGAACGCCATTTTTTCTATATCGAATCCTCCGACAGAAACAGCGGCAGCTTCTACCTTTTGCGCCCCAAAAGTTAATTCATTTATCATTGGTATTATCGGAGCAACTGCAATTGTAGAATTAGTGGCTATTCTATCTAGTAAAGGTTCTAACCATCCTGAAAAGTGTACATTAAAATAATTTGAAGTAATTATGAAACCGAAAAACAAATTATTAGTAGTTATAATAATGCATTATAATGTTTACGAAGTTGGTGATGACATAAACAACATTGGCACACAATGAAAATTAGCCCTGCTTTACGATTTTGGTATCGTCGAAAGCCCATGTCCGGCCGCGTTCTCGCGTTGCTACCACTTACCAAAGTTGGTACACCTGTAGATTCTCGTTTTCATGAATATTTAATGACCTATTTTGATTTGTTGCTTGTACTTCCGGCGATGGGTTAATGACTTATCCAATAGACAATCCAATTATCAAAAGGGTGCCCTTGGTCGGTAAGTGGTAGCAAAGAGAGAACGCCAACGGACGTGGGCTTCCGACGATGGGATTTTGGTTCACTATGTTTTAATGAAACGACAGGACTTTATATTGGTG
This sequence comes from Limnoperna fortunei, assembly GCA_944474755.1. Classification (NCBI taxonomy): domain Eukaryota; kingdom Metazoa; phylum Mollusca; class Bivalvia; order Mytilida; family Modiolidae; genus Limnoperna; species Limnoperna fortunei. Next base: position 32,118,368 of record OX104119.1, on the reverse strand, counting down.
TTTATATCTATACTACTAAATCTACGAGGTGCAAAATTGTTACCGCGGCATGGCGTTTCAACTAAATATCAAATGTATAAACTTTATATTCGACAAGTCTGTGACCAATGTAAAAACTTTAAATATTCGAGTTCCTAGGCAAAATAGGCCCACAATAATTTAAATTAAATAAATATAGAAAATTTATAGTTAGTTTTTGTTCGATTTTTTATAGGCCGATTTTGTTATGGGCCGAAAAGTCCGACATTCTATTACAGTATATGTCAAAGGACGATTTCCGGTACACGCGGTAACAACACATAGGTACACATTTAATGTAAAAATATTAGTCTATACATTAAATTTGTGAATTAAAAACACAGGTGGTAAAGACAGACAAGTTTTAGTAAGTCACGAAATTAAAAATCTGCCAACTTCGGTTTGGCATTTTTCGGGGAAAAAAGTAACTTTTATATTTTCATACCCGCATTGTTTTGCGATTGTGATAAAGAAAACGATTTTTATTAAAAGTTCATCATGTAGAAAAAAATTTGTAAGAATCGATGACTGTGTTTTTCCGTCCTTTTGACCCGGTTCCTTGGTTAATATTTTTATTGTTTACAATGTTAAGATACGGGTACCTTCTATTGAAGTATATTTAGTCGGTAAGTGCTTATGGAACGCCAGGACTGTTTTATAGTACTGTCGCAATTGTTAATGTGCAGTTCATTGCACAATACAAGTGTACGAGTACATTTTTTGTATTTATGTGTTTCGTATTCAAATACTGACTTTTACCGGCAACCAATCAGAATAATGAGTAAACTACCATGGACAACGTTATGCGTACTTTGTAGTTAACTTCAGTCCACGTCCACAAACGTTTGCTATTGATCTTAACATTGCAGTTTTCACATCATACCTTTAACCCGAAGTCAAGCCATTTTATATATTCAGGAAAGTCAATAAAGGGTTAAATATAAACAATGACGTATTATGATTTGTTTTTATAATATAGTTAGAAGACATGCAGATATGATTCGTTTTGCTGTACACCATAGATAAATACCAAGGTGTAATCAAAAGATCAAAATCATAGTATGAAATTACAAAGCTATAGTTAAAAGTAAATTCACGAAAACAACAAGCAACAAACACAAAAAACCACAACAAAGTCCCGGTAAGCAAGTAGAACCATTCTGAGCAAAAGTTGTGTTTGAAAAGGCGGCATATCCGGCTTCACTTAGTGTCACCAATCGTGCTAATTATGGTAGAAATAAGAACAGGGACACGAAAGAGAGGAGAGACAAATAAATAACCTTAAAATATCCATATATGTGAGAGATCAACAACCAATTCCTAATGGCGACAATAAAATATATTTTGGACGACCGGAGGTAGACTGTCAGAAATCCCAGCAGCTGTGTCCATGTAACCAACACTCATCTGTCAAGTAATATTTTAGATTGTAACCAAGTTTAAGCGACTTAATCCAAGTTTTTGTTGTATCTATAACAAAATTCAAGTCACCAAAATGTAAATTGTTTAACGACAGGATGTCGACATTAAGAAATCGGAAGTAAACAATTGTGCGTGTAGTGTTTCTTTTTTCTTTTCTTTTTGTGTTGTTGTTGTTGTTGGAATAGACATTGAATAACATTTCTCGTTCGTGGATATAGAAAAACTGACAATGCTTGTGAATTAATAATGAACTCGAGCACACCTTGCCGGAAATGAGACTCATCTCTCCAACCTCTGTGTAAACGAGCACGTGATAAATAGTAGATGATTATAAAAGTACCGAAGAGGAATCTATAAGAAGAAATATTTTTAATGAATATTTAAACGACTGATTTCCGTGAAATACTAAACGTGTGGATTTTGTGTTGGCATCCAATCACAGTATTACTTGTTAACTCTTATGTCTACTATTTTAAATCTGATATTTCTCAAATAAAATGAGATATTATTAATAAGCTTTCTACAAATTTTGTTGTTTTTGATGTTGAATGGTGTTAAATGCTACCTTCGGCAATTTTTTAGCTATATCATGGCGTCCAATTTTTTATTGTAAGAGGAATCCGGAACAAATTGAGAATAACGAAACAAAACGGTAACAATTAGCGATCTTTTTAGAAAGGTTGTACTTATAAATTTTGCAGTGTTTATTAAAATGCTTGTTAAAAACAAGACGATTTGTACTAATAATTTTTAAGGCGTTAAGCTGCTTGTTGTATCTGGAAAGTTTATGTTGGTCAAAAATATAGATGCCAAAAATATTTGAAAATTTCAAAACGATGACAAGTCGGCATTATTCGGAACTTATTCGATGACATCATTTACAAAATTTGAAGAAAGTGTCGAATTAATAAATAATTCAAGGCATGCACCCCTTTAGTAGAAAAATAGTTACAGTTCGTTGTCAAAGGTACTGGAAGCGACCGCCAATCTGTAAATTATCTAGGATTAATGTATAAACTCGCTACATTATCTCAATGGGCAGAGCAAAATTTTAAAATAGTACTTACACCTTATTGTGTTGAATGTAAGCTAGAAATCTAATATATAGAAAACGATTTACCTGGATAACATTCGATATGTGAATCGAGAAATGTCAGCGTGTCTCCAGTTGATATTGAATACCCTAGTAGCCGAGCTCTAACTAATCCCTCTCGTTGTTTTGTCCGAATCACCTTTACTTTTTTAAGAGTGGACAAATAATCTTCTAAAGGTTTCTTCAAGTGGTCTATTAAAATAATTCATACAATAATAAACATGCATATAAAAATATTCAAAAATCAACTGGAAATGAGTACACTTATACCAGGTGCGTGCTATTTTATCTAACAACCGTTCTAAATCTATAACAATACCACTTGATTTTTCATGCAAATTCTTCCAGAATTTAAAATCTTATATTACCACAGTAATACCTAAATCCGAGTAATCATCGACAAGTATAATCTCGTGAATTAAGTGTTCAGGTGATCTGTCCAGTATACTATGAACTGTCCGTACTAGTACTGACCAGGCCTCGTTGTGGAAACATATAATAACACTGGTATTTGGAAGGTCTTTTCGATATGTCTTTGCTTTGCATCTATATAATAGACAACAATTATTATTACTTATTACATGTAAACAGATGTTTCTATAAATATCTAACTAGAAAACAGTTTTATAAAAATGGACGTAATGTATAATTCCGGCGACTTTGCACCAAAACTTTCTGTGACTGGATTAATAACATGCATGTATGTATTCGTTGTAAAAACACTGACGAAACCTGATGGTCAGGCGAAATATTTGTGCAATTTTTTAAGTGTAAAACTTTGTTTTCGCTTTAATTATGTATCTATATATTGTTGTACATCTTTTTAAACGAATATATTATTTTAGTTTGTACAGTATCGTTATCTACCGTATAACAATCCAAAATCCCGTACGAACAATGGTTGACAATTTCTGTAGACGAATTATATATATATATATATATATATATATATATATATATATATATATATATATATATATTATAAAGAAGAAAAAAATACCAATGAGAACAACATTAGCCAAAATCCAAGGGACAGTTACAAATCCGGATATAGACAAACACAACACAAAAGCCAAAAACATAAAACACAGAAAAAGAGTAACCCGAACCCAATAAAAACCATGGCTGCACTCAGGTGCTCCATACGAGTAAGCAGTGCCTGCCTCTAATTAGACACCCGTCGAGTTACTCACTGTCATGTCCAGGGAAAAGTCAAATCCAGGAATAGGGAACACAACCTATGACAGCGAAAATGTCATATCGTATTTGAGACACAGATTTCCCATAACGATCAATTAAGTCATGGTGACGACAATAGAACTTCTGAAGAGATAACATCAACCTAGGTACAACAAACCCTTGCTTGAGTAATTTAGCAGTCAACAGCAGTGATCGGTCTAGAAAATCGGATCGCAGGATCTAGAATAATGTATAAGTTGTGAAATGTACACACCATACGCTGGAGCTGCTTGAATGTTGCTGTCGATAGACGGGAAGTTGACAATTGGAAAGCTGAAGTCATCACGTTTGTCGTAGAATCTAGTTTGTAGTTTTCATGAGTCTATTTCTAGAAGTAGGTCTAAGTAAGAGGCTGACCTTAGTGTATTGGTAGTGTCTTTAATTTCAAGCTCACTAGGGAAAATGTAAATAGTCACCAAATTTAGCATTGTTGAGGGACAAAACATCATCTATATAGTGAAATATTAAATTAAAGGTCTGGGCCAGTGTCTCTTCTTTCTTCTTCGGTCGTAGGCCTTCTAGGAATTCAGCCTCATAAGAGTACAAAAACAGGTCGGCGAAGAGAGGAGCACAATTAGTACCCATTGGATTACAACAGTCTGTTGAAAAACATGTCCTCCAAACAGGAAATTAATATATAAAAAATTTTTAGATTGGGACGGACCATTGGAAATGTGCTATGTAAGGACTCAGAATTTAGCCAACATCGAGCATACTCGTATCGTTGTTTATAAAGATATATATTTTAAGTGCAGGAGCGCAGCACTCTCCAAACAAATCACCCATTATTGTCCGTGGTCAGGCTTTCCGTATGAAAACTAGGCCTTCTCCCCCCTCCAAAAAAAGAAAGGGAATCTCACCGGCTTCGCGACTCTATTATGAAAACTCCAGTGTAAAGAACAAGACATGGTTTCTGCTTCACAACGGTGTATAGAAAATGGACATAACTTGTCCTTCAGAATATGGAATCCAGTGAATATAGAATACAACATGTCTTCTCGTTATTAAATTGCAACTACTTCGACATGCATGCGTGTCCACGATTTTGCCATTATTCACCAAATATTTGAATCTGAAGTTCCACTGATTGTTTGGATGTTTGCTTATTCGTCCATCAAGCAGTATTTTATGTTATATTCAGGACGAGAACAAGTTAATAAACAATAAATAAACGGATATATGGGTTTGATGGGACATAAGGTGCAGTCACACTACACCGCATAGCGTTAACGGACGCCAAACACAAAGAAAAAGGCGGCTGTAAGTTATCCGGTGATGAAAAGCATTTCCCGCTGCTGCTCTCACGATCGCAGGGGCGCATAAAACGTGCAAAACGCACAAAGACCGAACGATCAACGCACATATACCGGATGAACGACGTACAGTTAACGGACTTCAACGTACTAGTAACGGATTTGTACCGCACAAAACGTACATGCAGCGTAAGTTACGTTACATCCGCTGCATGTCCGTTAGTAGTCCGGCCGTAAATCAGGTCCACTGGGAAAGAACGGACTCGAACCGGACAAGTACAGAATAAGGAACGTACGAGTAACGAACAAAACGCGTACCAGCGCATGGTTACCGTACATCTGACGGACAACTTTATCCGGTGCTGTACGTTCCAAATTTTGAACATGTTCAAAACTTTCCACCGAACGGAACGAACACCGCCGGAAATCGTCGGACAAGAAGCGCAAACGCCGCATGATAAACGGAAAAGAAACGCATGCGAACGGACATGGACGGATTGAAAATTTTGTTATGCGTTGGACGTCCGTTAACGCTATACGGTGTAGTGTGACTGACGCTATAGGGAATAACATTTTGACTGCCACTGGAAAATATGGAGTATTGGGTAGAATTTAGCCTTTTGGAGCAGCTGCAGTGAGCCTCTTTTAACGAAATCTACGCAAGGAGCCTTATCGTACATGGAGCGTGGCATTCTTCAAACACGTTACTCGCGGCACGGCCAGGCTTTTCGCGTTATGACCCGACAACCCCCAGAGAGGGTCTCCCGTGCACGCGCTGGGCTGCTCTGTGGGTCGAGCACTGGGAATTCTCCGAATATGGCCCCATGTTGGGTTGTTGCCATTTATTCTGCTCGTAACACGAGTTGCCAGTCTCTTTATTATTGTTTATGCTAAACATTTACTGCATGATCAAATTCGCACCGATCAAGCGACCTATTTCATTTCGGTGAAAAGAAGTATGACACGATGAAATCTAAATAAGTTCAAACAGATATTTGACAATCGATATATTCAGTTCCTTTATCTCTTTTATTTATTGTTGTTCAACTAATCTAATTAAAAAATGAAAAAAATGCAGAATTAAACATTAAATGATAATTCAATCTTTTAAAACAAGTAATAAGTTTTTTTAATCGACCATTTTAGTATGTAGAATATTGTTTTAGCTGTCGTTTGGTGCCAAAAGCGTGTTTTTTTCTTCTTGCATATTGATTTAAATTGCAAAGACAGATAAAGTAGGATAAGATATAAACCAGTTCAATGATACGTTTAAAATATGAAATATGATATTATTAAATAGTGCGATTATATATAGTCGATTGAATAAGTTTGTAACATAATAATCTATTTGAAATATAGGTTTTCGGGTCCATATAAAGCACGACGAGGAAGACATTCAAATTAATTTTGATCATTGTGCATAAAATGTGCAATGTACAAATTACCATACATAATCACAGAAAATGCTGCAATGTACAAATTACCATACACAATCACAGAAAATTCTGCAATGTACAAATTACCATACACAATCACAGAAAATGCTGCAATGTACAAATTACCATACACAATCACAAAAAATGCTGCAATGTACAAATTACTATACACAATCACAGAAATGCTGCAATGTACAAATTACCATACACAATCACAATCACAGAAAATGCTGCAATGTACAAATTACCTTACACAATCACAAAAAATGCTGCAATGTACAAATTACCATACACAATCACAATCACAGAAAATGCTACAATGTACAAATTACCATACACAATCACAGAAAATGCTGCAATGTACAAATTACCATACACAATCACAGAAAATGCTGCAATGTACAAATTACCATACACAATCACAGAAAATGCTGCAATGTACAAATTACCATACACAATCACAGAAAATGCTGCAAGGTACAAATTACCATACACAATCACAGAAAATGCTGCAATGTAAAATTACCATACACAATCACAGAAAATGTTGCAATGTACAAATTACCATACACAATCACAATCACAGAAAATGATGCAATGTACAAATTACCATACACAATCACAGAAAATGCTGCAATGTACAAATTACCATACACAATCACAATCACAGAAAATGCTGCAATGTACAAATTACCATACACAATCACAATCACAGAAAAAGCTTTCAAACTATGCTTAGTGTTTGTATTCATATTAAATGTATTTCCCTGCCTTTTTTATTGTGTCTCTCAAATGAAGTAGGGAGACATAATTGTTTTTGTCCTGTATTTTACTTTCTCTTCTGTTTCTTTTTCTTTTTCTTTACGTCTTATATTTTGCACCAAATTTCTTTTACACTGCAAAGTCACGCCTACAGATAATGCATTTTTAGTATATGTTAGTTACGCATATTAAGTGGTACATTCCACTTTTCTTTTTTGAAGGAGTTCATAGTGGTTTTCTTGGTGAAGGGGATAAAAGGAGGTTGGCTATATTGTTACGAGTCTGTCCGTCCATAATTATCGAATGTGGTCTCTTTCTGGGGTAAAAGCTCCATAAATGATCTGTTTAATGGTTTCAATTCTCTGTTGGTCATGCATTGTTTGGTTCAATATTTGTTGTTATTAAATTTCGTAATTTTAGCTTCCATTTAAACAATGTGTCTTTCACTAACCCATATTTGATGTTATTACATTTCGTAATTTTAGCTTCCATTTAAACAATGTATCTTTCACTAACCCATATTTTATGATATTGCACGATTGTTACGTTTTAATTACAAGTGTTATTCAATAATATATAAAACATTTTGTATAAAAATAATGTGACTGAAAAAATTGAATAAAAAAGGATATTCACTAAAAATAAAATGGTTATTCACCGCGGGATAATGCATGCGATTGTTATTTATAGAATCCCGGTTATTCCCTTTTTTAAATAACAATCACATGCATTTTCCCGTGGTGAATAACCATTTTATTTTTAGTGAATATCCTTTTTTATTGAATAAAACAATAACTGTCTTTTGATTCGGTAAATGTGTGGAGTTATTGACTTTTGAAAAAACTCTTTGTTATTCACCTCGCCCGCTGGGCTCGATGAATAACAGTTTTTTCAAAAGTCAATAACTCCACACATTTACCTCATCAAAAGACAGTAATTGTATAATATTGCACGGCTGGCCATTTTGGTACAAGAATGACATCTAAAAATAGATTAGCCGTGCAATATCACTAGTAATCAAAGATTAGCCGTGCAATATCACTTGTAATCAAAACGTCAGTCGTGCAATATCACAATATGTTAATGTTTTTGAAATATTCACTTAAAATTGTTTTCTGCAGCAAAATAATGACAAAATTTAAAAATAAAAATCATATAGTGACCATGATAACAAAATGCCAGATTATAAATTCTTGTGTATAAAACAAATTATTAAGGAGGTCAAATGTACAGTGAAATGAAATAAAACAATTATGGCAGCTCAGTGCATGCGATATCATGTTTTATGGAACACTTAAAAGGAATATCAACCTCGGCCATCGGCCTCGGTCGATATGTCTTTTAAGTGTTCCATAAAATGATATCGCATGCACTGAGCTGCCATAATTGTTTAATATTGCACGATTGTGACGTTTTAATTACAAGTGATATTGAACGGCTGGCCATTTTGGTACAAGAATGACATCTAAAAATTGATTAGCCGTGCAATATCACTAGTAATCAAAGATTAGCCGTGCAATATCACTTGTAATCAAAACGTCAGTCGTGCAATATTATACAATTAATGACTTTTTATGAGGTTGACATGAAGATTTATCAACCTGAAGAAGTGAAATATTCACCGAAGCCAACGGCTGAGGTGAATATCACTTCTGAGGTTGATAAATCTTATGTCAACCTAATATAAAAAGTCAACAATTGTTTTATTAAATGACTCAAGACTTGTGAATAATTTCATGATATTTCTCCATATCCTTTCAGATGTTTTGATCATTTTCCAAGACAAATTAAATCTCACCAGATATTGGACTTTAAAACATGTTAAAGTAAACAAGATAAATAATTTTCAACATTTCTTCAACAAATTTAATTTAAAAATTTAACTTTTTTCCATTTTCGGTACGGACTTCTGAGTAGAATTTTTTTCAAAATAGCATCGAGTTGTTCATTTGGCAGGTCCTCGAAATCTTCGTAGTAGTTTTTTTTCACGTAAATAACTTTTAAATGTCCTAATGCTAGAATCCGTGGCTCTCCTGGTATTTTTGACATCTTTCTCCGTCAAAATCTTCTTTAATTGTTCCTCATTGATAGTTGCAAATCGAGATTTCTGTCCTGCCGGCTCCATCGCAGCCACTTCTGCCATTTGCAAACGTTTCTAATGACCCGAACTTAATTTGTAAGAACGCATTTGATTGGACGAAATAAAAAAAACGTCCAATCAAAAGCTACGTTTTATTGAGTGTCCCTGTGTTTTCCCTTGATCTATTTTTGGGTACACGGTGCCAGTGATACGACATTTGTCCACCTCTCGCGCAAATTTGCGCGGTAGACATGAGGTTTGATCGACAACATCGGCCAAGGATCTAAACCAATGAAAATGCTCAAATTTTCTAGTCATTTAATAACACAATATGTTAATGTTTTTGAAATATTAACTTAAAATTGTTTTCTGCAGCAAAATAACATTCCATTTCGTAATTTTAGTTTCCATTTAAACAATGTATCTTTCACTAACCCATATTTAATGATATTGCACTATTGTGACGTTTTAACTATAAGTGATATTGCACGGCTGGCCATTTTGGTACAAGAATGACATCTAAAAATTGATTAGCCGTGCAATATCACTTGTAATCAAAACGTCAGTCGTGCAATATCACAATATGTTAATGTGTTTAAAATATTCACTTAAAATTGTTTTCTGCAGCAAAATATCGAAAATTTAACACTAAAAATCATATAGTGACCATGATAACAAAATGCATGATTACAAATTCTTGTGTATAAAACAAATTATTAAGGAGATGGTAAAATGTACAGTGAAATGAAATAAAACAATTATGGCAGCTCAGTGCATGCGATATCATGTTTTATGGAACACTTAAAAGGAATATCAACCTCGGCCGTTGGCCTCGGTCGATATGTCTTTTAAGTGTTCCATAAAACATGATATCGCATGCACTGAGCTGCCATAATTGTATATAATCAAAACGTCAGTCGTGCAATATCACAATATGTTAATGTTTTTGAAATATTCACTTAAAATTGTTTTCTGCAGCAAAATAATGACAAAATTTAAAACTAAAAATCATATAGTGACCATGATAACAAAATGCCAGATTATAAATTCTTGTGTATAAAACAAATTATTAAGGAGGAGGTCAAATGTACAGTGAAATGAAATAAAACAATTATGGCAGCTCAGTGCATGCGATATCATGTTTTGTGGAACACTTAAAAGGAATATCAACCTCGGCCGTTGGCCTCGGTCTATATGTCTTTTAAGTGTTCCATAAAACATGATATCGCATGCACTGAGCTGCCATAATTGTTTAATATTATGCCATACATATTGTTATTTCAAAGAGGGTTGTTACAATGCTAAATAAAATCTTTTCAGTATAAAAAGAGTTAACACTAAACTTTTATCTCCTACCACATCATTCAGAAATTAAAATAATGTTATACTTTAATGCAAATATAATTTCATCAAAGGGAAACGTGTGTGTCAAAAAGGAAGAAGGGGTCTGCAGGTATGAAAATCGCGTACATGGTTTAATTTTTTTAGTACAAATTGCAATTACAAATTTTAAACTATACCGACTAACAGAAGCCGGGAAATATTGATAAACATTTTCTTGACGTTATGAAACTGGTATGAAAATCGTTTACAATGTACAATTCATTAGTACAAATCCTCTTATACCCGGCTTGTAACAAATGCGGACTTTTGATTGGTTGGTTACCCGTCGGTACAAATCCCATGCCCCCGGCTGCGTTGCTAACGTCGCAGGGTGTATTGATTGTGCGTTGCTAATGTATGTTCTAGAGTACCTGTGTATGTTATTCCACAAAGGCACATTTCTGTCTTTTTATATTTGTACTTCCTTTCAAACACAACAGATGCTCTAAATTCACACTGACGCACATTAATTTAAATTAAATCGGTACTTGACGTCATTGTATGTTGACATTATGATAGCGTGTCTAGAGGCGCCAAAATACCGAAAGTAGGAAAAACAATATAAAACAAAATAAAAACTCTTTAAACCAAAGGTAACATCCTCGACTTGGTAAAATGGGCATTTTCTGCATTAAAACCGTATAATTTTTTGTGAGCAACTGTGATGACGTTGCCTATTTAGCTTATTTCTGAAGACAAAAGAACCTATTTTCAGCCTTTAATTACACTCGTAAGCCGGGGATAAATCCGTTACCTACGTTATAACCCGGGTGTATGGAAATTGTACCACCTGAAAGTACTTCTGGACAGCCTTCGGCTTCGAATCAGGCTGAACAGAAGTACTTTCAGGTGGTACAATTTCCATACATCCGGGTAATAACGTAGGTAACTGATAATGCCATCCGACTTACGGAATCGAGGAAACGTTTGAAGGAAATTTTCGGGGCGTCTGCCATGCAAACAGGAAGTAGGAGTCCAATAGGTGTTTAGATGACATACATCGTACAATGCATTAGTACAAAGCACAATATTAAATATAAAAGAATTCAGTCTAACGAAAGCAGAGAAATGTTTGACGGAAATTTTATTATCATGTATATGGAGGTTGACGCTGGCGCACACTATCCGGATGGTCCCACAAGTTTTCATTTGGATTAAAATTCGGTAATTTGAAACGCAATGTAAGCACATGAATGTTTTGCTCTATATAGTCTCGTGTTTAGCGCTGTGTGAGGCCTTCATTGTCCTGTTCGGTCAATCGCATTAGATGAGGTTGGAGAATTTTGTCTCTATACCTTAAAGACGTTAAATTGCCTGAGACATATACAAGTTTTGTTTTACGGTCATTTGAGATCACGTCCACATCATGACGCTAAATCCACCGAAGTGATCTCATTCCTGGACACAGGAGTAGGAGAAACGTTCATTCCTGTGCCCGTATACATGTATTCTTCCATCCGATTTCCTTAGCAGAAAACAGAACTCTTCGCTGATCCAGATTCTACGCCAGTTGTAGAATGTCCAGCCCATCAACCTGTTGCACCATCTCATCTGTGTTACGGTATCAGAACTGCTACAAAATACGGCCTTCTGGATATAATGCCATATTGTTGAGATCCGCTGTGGACTGTTTATGAACTGATTCTTCCCAATCCAGGTATCCGACTGCAGTGGCCGAGTCGTCAACGGTTCAATTCTGTAGATGAAATACCCAAATGTAGCGGGCGGTCATTGGTAGAGCCAGTCTGCTGGAATCTGTTCCACATCCGCGAAATTATGCTCTGATTTACATTTTCAGTTCGTGTAATTCTCGCTTTGGGATACTCCGGCCTGGGAACGGCCTAAGACGATATTTCGAGAAGCTGGGTCCACCTTGGCATGGCAGTATTTTAACGTTATGATCCATCTTCAAAACATCCTCACAAGTCAGGGTTTCTGTGTCCACATGTGTCAACGAAACATGTGGACACGGAAGCCCGGACTTGTGAGGATGTCTTCAAACCTCATCATTTTCTACACTTTGAACGTAGCGGTTGAATTAACAGCAAAGTTCAAGTGAAAAACGTAACTAGCCAAATTTAAAGACAATAGAACTGATGTGCACTTTTAGCAAGTCATAGTGCTCATTTGTACGAGAGCAAAATCGAATGAACAGACCTTTCAAGTTGAAAAATTATCTTATTAAATTGAGCTTTTCATTACACCTGGTAAAATATATACCGGTAATTTGAATTTTGAAATATTCAAAGGGCTTTGCGTTTCTTTTTCTTGAACTGTATACTTTTTATTTTAAAAAAAAAGTTTACAAAAAATATATAGATCTGCCAGCAGATGTGTATATTTGTATTGATCTTTTTTAATACTATCTAATGTCGACATAGTAAGACGATATGTGTACACAGTGAATTGGTAAGATTTCTTAGCTCGTTATGTTGTGATTTGGAGCGTTATCCATATTTAGCAAAGATTTCCACTTAAGCTGGTTCTAGGGACCGACTTAATGCGAACATTTATTTTATGTTTGATAAAGAAATTGTGTCAGTGAACTTTCACTCATCGTTTCATTATGTTTGTTTATTTGGTTATTTTTGTTGTTTATTTTAATAAATTGGAATTAGAAGATTTGTTGCATCAATAGAAAGTTGGGTACATGTCCTTTTAAACAAAACACTTGATGTAGACATTTATTGTGCAAAAGATTAGTTTGTAGTTTTTTTTGGTCAATTTATTTTTGTCTACAACGAATACCAGGACCTTTTGAACAGATAAAAATGAAAGTATCATTTAAAATTGAATATGTAAATTGACAAATATATGCTAAATTAATTTTTACTACAGTTAGTATTAACGTAGCAATTTGGAAAAAGTTATCTTTATACTTACAGGTCTTAACTTTCTTCATTTTTATCGTGTCATACTACTTTGATAACTTGGTGATAACTTTCCTTGCAACTCTAACAGTTTATATTGTCACAATTTTAGACATTCAATTTATTCATTAATTCACATAACCTCTTCGGTGGCCGTAAAAATCAATCAGTATGTTTTATAAAATCAAAGTAATAGTAACAACATTGCAAAAAGCGTTAGAACAATTTATTAGAATAGTTTAATCTAGAAACAATTTAGTACATGAATATAATTGTCATACTTACTGTTCTTACAAAAAATATACTCACTGATCATTACGAATATCCATTAACCTTCTGTGATAAGATATCATATCACTCGCATACTGGTTGAACGAGTTGAGTTTGTAAAGTTGTTCATACTTGTTCTTCTCACTAGATGTTAACTGTGACAAATTTATTTTTACGGGGTTGCCCATTTCACCTAATGGAAAAAATAACTTTAGAAATCATTAAACAATGGTTTAAAGGCAAACCTTTTCCCATTAAATTTGTTTGCCGTTGTCAGACATAGTACCAAATAGACAGTTGTCCAATATTTGCTCTACGTGCTATTTGTAAGTATTTAACGTAACTCTTCTAACTCTGTATTTTTAAACAAACATCAATCCTGTATTTAGAGTGGACGACGCAAAATAGTTTTTCTAATGGAGTCTAAAATACATTGAAAAGAAATTTAAGGCGACTGAACGTGTTCGTAACGGAGCCCCAAAATAGACAAATTTGAATATCAAGATAACATACCCGAAACTTCAGGACGGACCCTTTATCATCTTTTAATCTTTACGAAGCGAACTAACAATTTGTTTTATACTCCCATATATACCATTATAAAGAACTGAGCACCTAAATGCGTTTGGTATGTTAGCGAGCGCAATACGAATACCAAACCGGTAAAAAATGACATGCCAGATATCCTCCTTACGTTCAAACCTAAGGTAACGCTTGTATAAATGGTCCTATTAATCATAGTTATGTAAGCTGATGCGAATGCGACTGCACGGATTTGGTAGGTTTAATTAAAGCAAATATAGACAAATTATGATATCTAACTGGTAAAAATTAGCTACCGCCGAAGATGAGCACATTTAGCCTCTTTTCATTGTTGAAATATGAGGTTTGGATAAGGCTACCTGTCGCACTCGAATTCGCAAGCGTTAAAACTGGTTGCCCCCTCTTTTCCAAAAAAAAACAAAAACAAACAACATTAAAAGAGAGTTCTATAAAAAAATAAGTTAGAACTAATTACGTGATCATAAACACGGGTGCTTTATGTTTTATATATGTATAAAATATAAATATAACAGATAAGTTTACCAACCGGGAGCATCAATTGGTGCTAAAACGTCCAGATGTTTCAGTCTTTCCCACTCTGACTGTTGGGTTGAATCCTCTTTAAATAATTCTGCTTCAGTGTGTGCGATTTTATTTTGTTCCTTTTGTCTCAAGAGGCTCCCAAGTTCGCCTTCTTTAAACATTACCTCTCTGTTACGCTTTTTATTCTGTTTTTCTACATGAATGGTAGTCGATGAAATATTAGTATCTTTTATATCGGCTACATTTGCTTTCCAATTGCGACCTTTTTGCAAAAATTCTGCAGACTCCAGATTTTTCTGGATAGATAAATTTTCTCGGATGTTTCGTCTGGTGATTGCTTCTTCGTGGAACATAAGAATCATTAGTGTTATAGAGAACCAAATTAGGGACACAAAGAAAACTGTCGCAAAAAACGAAGATTTGGTAATTTTACTCATCGTCTTTTTGTCGTTGACTTTCTACAAATAAGCATACACAAAAATCATTGAGCCCTTATAACAATTATTTTCTATATAACAGTGGATTGTCATCCTCCCAATCGATGGAAAGAACGTGGAATCGTAACCCCCTAACATGGAGGGATGTTGTCTTGTAGGTTTATTTGTTAAGGCAATATCGTGTTTAAATAAAATGTCATCAAATATACCAAGGTTTATAGAATTTACTACGCCAGACACGCGTTTCGTATGATCAAGACTCATCAGTAGCGCTCAACCGAAACAATATTTAAAATTTAAATGATTAATATGTTGCAGAGCTTTTACCACCAAAATTACACAAAACGTTATACCAAATCATGCTAAGCCTTTCTACACCTTTAAAAAATAATTTTCGAAATTTCATGGCAGTTAATTTATACAATGACTATATCAATGAAAGAATCAATGATATTTGTGTCAGCACCGACGTGTGACTACTGGGCTGGTGATACCCTGGGGACTAACAATCCATCAGCAGAGGCTTTTTTAAAGGTTAAAAATAACAAATACGCGAAATTTCAGTGAATTTGAGATAACCTACAATGCAGAGTAAATCTGTTTTGCTAAAAAATAAAAAAGGAGGTACACTTTTCATTTTTTTTGCCTCCTCTTTGAATTCGCTCAAGTTTAGTGTTGATACAACAGGGTGCTCGATAAGATATTTGTTTGTTAACAGCTACCCGTTTTTAGTAGAACCGATTTAAAGACCATTTTACAAGACCATCTACACATTTGTTTATTATTTTGATATAAGTTTCGGATACTGTTAACGTCAGATTGTTCATATAAAAATTTCTTATACACAGATTTATTCCAATTCAACTTGTAGAAGCTCTGATTGACCCAAATTTTGTCATGATACAAGAATTACATAATAATATTAGCAAACAGGAGGCAATTTTACTCCTTTCTACCAAATCTTCATGCTGCATTATTTTAAATCTGGGTTTTTTAAGTTTGTGGACACAAGAACTGTGTCTTCTTCCTAAGATCTTAATAAAGGTTAAACTAACATAAAGTTTTGGAAGTTGCAATTGCAAATCCCATTGATTTGTGATTGTTAGAAACAGGAGTAAGATTTACGTTTACTCCTGTTTCTGACATGTATCAAATTTTTTATATAAACTTTCACAAATAAAATATGTTTACACTGATGTGTATCAGCGCACTATATTGGTTTGGATTTTAATAACAGTGAATTTAAATCTTAATAATTAGGCAATTATAAATATTGTATCAAATAAATCAAAACTTATTAAAATGTTAGTGAAATGTGAGGGTTAAATCACCCGACAGTGGCATTTTATTATGATAAATTATAGCACAAATTTGACCTACAGATCTGCTCAGCCCTTCCTCGGGTGTCGGGTTATGGATACTCTCGTAGGTAACAATACAGAAGGCCTGGCCTCAGACCATTGTGGATGACGTGTCTGGGAAGTACGACGCTTCATGCACACGGAATACAACTTTGTAGATGTCGATTAAAGTAGACTTATTGTAGCCGCTAAGCAGCTATATTTTCCGTCTCTATATAACAATTACAATACCAATATCAACGGGTGGTATTCTCAATCAATACAAAAAAATCGATAAGTACACAGGCTCGTTTACTACCGGTACTTTGTTTCCAGAACACACAACTTAATTATCAGAACTAATTAAACACTGTTTGATACCATATGTGTTAAATTATATTAATACTACATATTGTATTAGCTGTGCTAGATGGAAACAACTTATATGTAAAACATTTAAACTGTTACATAGCGACCTATTACCTAATTATACTATGCTACTACTGAAAAATAAACTAGCAACATATTCTTATATTTTTCTAATTTTTACTAATTGTCAACCAGAGTTGGTATTTTATGGGGATCAAAACACTTATCATAATTATTGGCTATAAATAATCTTTGCTCAATATATCAGATTCTTTAACATTTATATATTATACATCAGAGTCTGAATGAAATGGAAAGTAATCGATGTACTCATTATTATTATTTTTTATTTTAATGCATTTAACTTATTTAAAATACTTACAACAGGATGAAATAGAGATAAACTTACTATTTTTGGCCACTCGCGTTACCACCCCTAATAACTAGTTGAAAGTTCCTTATTTTATTCTGAATGACACGTTTTATTTTCACATTGATTCTTACAAGATGTTGCATGATTTGTACGATTATTTATTTTGTGTTTATTGTATGAAGTTAACTCATTTACTTCGTGATCGATTTTGTATATGTTTGATAATTTTTTTCTATATCATTCCAATCAATTGCAGTCTTTTTAGTAAATGATGTTGTTACATTATTAATGTACGTTCGTATTATAGATATGGAAATTTAAACACCTTAAGTACCAACTACAGGGCGTACAGGGTGCTGAAGATTTCCGAATTTACGGATATGAACATGTATAACGACTTCAGTCCCAGTTTTAGTAAGAAATGAAGTTTGATGTCGCAATGGCTGCCGTTAAAGTAACGTTTCTTCATTTTAAGTTTGATTAAAATTTGAGAAAAATTAAGTTTGTTTTATAAAATGTAGGGTACTCTCTTTAGTAAAACCTTAGAGATATCAGAATATAACATTATTTGTTGGATTTAACGGCATATTGACCATATAATTTTGGTGGCGAATATCATTAGCAAGAGACGGTGTATATCGTTTAATTTTTGTTCTATTTCCAGTATCAACACAAATATGGACTCTGGTATATGAAGTAGCAACATCCGAGTATATGGATATGTAAAGGTGTGAAACTGACTAATCAAATATCAGAAATAATACTGATATGGGGATAATATTGTTTATCTTGCAAAATGTATGTTGGTAACTGCTAAGAATCTTTGGAATCATTACTGAGATAAAATAGGCATGTTAAGTAAATCAAATAAGTCCTACGGTACATGCAATGTATTGAATGGAAATATCTTACTTTATATAATGTGTTAACGAAACTCGATACTGCATTCAGGGAGGATGAATCCAATCGTTTTTATACTGGGGAGGATAAAATATACCTTATAAAACAAATTCGGACAGCTGGATGGGTTCGGTATGTTATGATGCCAAATAGGTACTAATTTGAATATCGAACTGGTTAAAAATCAATTATCCGTGATCACAGAAAAACAGACCGTTAACTTTATCAAACTTGAGATGATAGCATGTATTTTGTTGCTATAGACATTACAAGGAGTGTTTTTTCATATGGTTTTGATTAATATATAATTTATGATTATTAGATACTGTTTTACAAAGAATATCTGTAACTACCATGAATCTTTGAGAAGAAGTGTGCATATTAAGGTTCAACAATACAACAATGCATATCTTGTGGGTTTGTGTTAGAATAATACGTTTGTTGTGGGTTCAGGTAAGAATTATACACGTGTTCCGGGTTTCTGGTAAGAATCATGCGTATATTGTGGGTTCGGTCAAGAATCATACGTATGTTGTGGGTTTCAATTAGGATCATAGGTATATTGTTGGTTTTGATTGGAATTATACGTATGTTGTGGGTTCGAGCAAGAATCATACGTATTTTAAGGGTTCGGGCAAGAATCATACGTATGTTGTAGATTCGGGGAAATATTTACGTATGTTGTGGGTTCGGATAAGAATCAAACGTATATTGTGGGTTCAGGCAAGAATCATACGTTCATATGTTGTGGGTTTCAATTTGAATCATAGATATATTGTTGGTTTTTGGTTGGAATTATACGTATGTTGTGGGTTCGAGCAAGAATCATACGTATTTTAAGGGTTCGGGCAAGAATCATACGTATGTTGTAGATTCGGGGAAATATTTACGTATGTTGTGGGTTCGGATAAGAATCAAACGTATATTGTGGGTTCAGGCAAGAATCATACGTTCATATGTTGTGGGTTTCAATTTGAATCATAGATATATTGTTGGTTTTTGGTTGGAATTATACGTATGTTGTGGGTTCTAGCAAGAGTCATACCTATGTTGTAGATTCGGGTAAGAAAAATACGTATGTTGTGGGTTCGGATAAGAATCATACGTATGTTGTGGGTTCGGGTAAGAATCATACGTATGTTGTGGATTCGGGTAAGCCTCATACGTATGTTGTGGGTTTGGGTAAGAATCATACATATGATGTGTTGTTTGGGTAGGAATCGTATGTATGTTGTGGATTTGGTAAAAATCATACATATGTTGTGGGTTCGGGCAAGAATCATAGTATGTTGTGTATTCGGGTAAGAAACATACGTCTGTTGCGGATTCGGGTAAATTTGTAAATTTGGTAAGAATCATACGTATGTTGTGGATTCCATGCAGTTAGAATCATACGTATGTTGTGGATTCGGGTAAGAATCATACGTTTGTTGTAAAGTCGGGTAAGAATAATACGTACGTTGTGGGTTTGGATAAGAATCATACGTATGTTGTGGGTTCGGGTAAGAATCATACGTATATTGTGGATTCGGGTAAGAATCATACTATGTTGTGGATTCGGGTAAGATCCATACGTATGTTGTGGACTTGGGTAAGTATCATAAGTATGTTGTTCGTTCGGGTAAGAATCATACTATGTTGTGGATTTTGGTAAGAATCATACGTATGTTGTGGGTTCGGGCAAGAATCATACGTATGTTGTGGATTCGGGTAAGATCCATACGTATGTTGTCGACTTGGGTAAATGTCATAGGTATGTTGTTCGTTCGGGTAAGATCGATTCATACAATGTTGTGGCTTTCAGTTAGAATCATAGGTATATTGTGGGTTTAGGTTGTAATCATACGTATGTTGGGGGTTCGGGCAGGAATCATGTTGTGGGTTTCAATTAGAATCATAGATATATTGTTGGTTTTGGTTGGAATTATACGTATGTTGTGGGTTCGAGCAAGAATCATACGTATGTTGTGGGTTCGGGTAAGAATCATACGTATGTTGTGGGTTCGGGTAAGAATCATACGTATGTTGTGGGTTTGGATAAGAATCATACATATGTTGTGTTGTTTGGGTAGGAATCGTATGTATGTTGTGGATTTGGTAAAAATCATACATATGTTGTGGGTTCGGGCAAGAATCATAGTATGTTGTGTATTCGGGTAAGAAACATACGTCTGTAGTGGATTCTAGTTAGAATCATACGTATGGTGTAGATTCGGGCAAGAATAATACGTAAATTGTGGATTCTAGTCAGAATCATGCGTATGTTGTAAATTTGGGTAAGAATCATACGTATGTTGTGGATTTCGGTAAGAATAATACGTATGTTGTGGATTCTAGTTAGAATCATACGTATGTTGTGGATTCGGGTAAGAATCATACTTTTGTTGTAAAGTCGGTTAAGAATCATACGTATGTTGTGGGTTCGGGTAAGAATCATACGTATGTTGTGGGTTCGGGCAAGAATCATACGTATGTTGTGGATTCGGGTAAGATCCATACGTATGTTGTGGACTTGGGTAAGTGTCATAAGAATCATACAATGTTGTGGCTTTCAGTTAGAATCATAGGTATAGTGTTGGTTTAGGTTGTAATCATACGTATGTTGGGAGTTCGGGCAGGAATCATACGCATGTTGTGGGTTTCAATTGGAATCATAGATATATTGTTGGTTTTGGTTGGAATTATACGTATGTTGTGGGTTCGAGCAAGAATCATACCTATGTTGTAGATTAGGGTAAGAAAAATACGTATGTTGTGGGTTCGGATAAGAATCATACGTATGTTGTGGGTTCGGGTAAGAATCATACGTATGTTGTGGGTTTGGATAAGAATCATACATATGTTGTGTTGTTTGGGTAGGAATCGTATGTATGTTGTGGATTTGGTAAAAATCATACATATGTTGTGGGTTCGGGCAAGAATCATAGTATGTTGTGTATTCGGGTAAGAAACATACGTCTGTTGTGGATTCTAGTTAGAATCATACGTATGGTGTAGATTCGGGCAAGAATAATACGTAAATTGTGGATTCTAGTCAGAATCATACGTATGTTGTAAATTTGGGGTAAGAATCATACGTATGTTGTGGATTTCGGTAAGAATAATACGTATGTTGTGGATTCTAGTTAGAATCATACGTATGTTGTGGATTCGGGTAAGAATCATACTTTTGTTGTAAAGTCGGGTAAGAATAATACGTGCGTTGTGGGTTCAGATAAGAATCATACGTATGTTGTGGGTTCGGGTAAGAATCATACGTATGTTGTGGGTTCGGGCAAGAATCATACGTATGTTGTGGATTCGGGTAAGATCCATACGTATGTTGTGGACTTGGGTAAATGTCATAAGAATCATACAATGTTGTGGCTTTCAGTTAGAATCATAGGTATAGTGTTGGTTTAGGTTGTAATCATACGTATGTGTATATTTTATCTTTTTTAGTCTCAGTTGTTTGTTTTTTACTTAGCTCAATTGCTTTTTTTTTCATACTCCCTTTTTAAGTACACGTACTTAAATTTTTAGGTCTAAGTGGTCAAGTTTTAATTATTCATTCACTTTTTAAATGAGTGTTTTTATCTGCTTCCCTTTTTAATGATGATGTCTATAAATTGTCATTCTGAATCTTTTGTTATTATTATATTTTCTCTTTTTTTATGTTGTCTGTACTTTTGTATTTCTATGTACTGTTAAGCGCTTAGAGTGATTAATTTTATATAATGCGCTTTATAAATCGTGTAAATATATATAATATATATGTTGGGAGTTCGGGCAGGAATCATACGCATGTTGTGGGTTTCAATTGGAATCATAGATATATTGTTGGTTTTGGTTGGAATTATACGTATGTTGTGGGTTCGAGCAAGAATCATACCTATGTTGTAGATTCGGGTAAGAAAAATACGTATGTTGTGGATTCGGATAAGAATCATACGTATGTTGTGGGTTCGGGTAAGAATCATACGTATGTTGTGGATTCGGGTAAGCCTCATACGTATGTTGTGGGTTTGGGTAAGAATCATACATATGTTGTGTTGTTTGGGTAGGAATCGTATGTATGTTGTGGATTTGGTAAAAATCATACATATGTTGTGGGTTCGGGCAAGAATCATAGTATGTTATGTAAGAAACATACGTCTGTTGCGGATTTGGGTACGAATCATACATATGTTGTGGATTCTAGTTAGAATCATACGTATGGTGTAGATTCGGGCAAGAATAATACGTAAATTGTGGATTCTAGTCAGAATCATACGTATGTTGTAAATTTGGGTAAGAATCATACGTATATTGTGGATTTCGGTAAGAATAATACGTATGTTGTGGATTCTAGTTAGAATCATACGTATGTTGTGGATTCGGGTAAGATCCATACGTATGTTGTTGATTCGGGTAAGATCATAAGCATGTTGTTCGTTCGGGCAAGAATCATAAGTATCTTGTGGATTCGGGCAAGAATCATACGTATGTTTTGGATTCGGGTAAGATCCATACGTGTGTGGTGGGTTCGGGTAAGTATCATAAGTATGTTGTTCGTTCGGGTAAGAATCATACGTTTGTTGTGGGTTTGGGTAAGAATTATAATTCTAATATGACGTCCTGCTTTAGCTATGTAAACAAAGCCGTGTCAAAATTCCAATAAGTTTAGTTCGCACATGCGTAAACTGCGTTAAGATTTCTCAATATTTTTGTTTAAAAGGTACGTACATTCAATAAAATGAGGAGAAAAAAAAGTTTATGTCAATTTTATTTGCTTTAATATACTGTTTTGGGATATATCGTATTAGTTTCAAAAAAACAATATTACCACTGAAAGCGTCCTCTTAGAACCGCTTCGAAATTTTAAAACATTTGTTAGACATATTAGAATCGAAATAGATTATTGCGAGCGGGCTTTATGGGAATTAGAACATGGTCAGACCTTATATTTGTCTTCATTTTGTACCTCGCTATCGCTCGATGTGGTTCGGGTAAGACTTATACGTATGTTGCGGGTTCGGGCAAGAATCAAACGTATGTTGTGTGTTTGGGTAAGAATCGTACCTATGTTGTGGGTTCGGGTAAGAATCATGCGTATTTTTTTGGGTTTGGACAAGAATCATACGTTTGTTGTGGATTCGGGTAAGAATTAAAAGTATGTTTTTCGTTCGGGTAAGAATCATACGTATTTGGTGGATTTTGGTAAGAATCATACGCATGTTGTGGGTTCGGGCAAGAATAATACGTATTTTGGGGGTTCGGGCAAGAATAATACCTATGTTGTGGATTCGGGTAAAATCCATGCGTATGTTGTGGATTCGGGTAAAATCCAAGTGTATGTTGTTGATTCGGGTAAGTATCATACGTGTGTTGTGGATTCGGGTAAGTATCATTAGTATGTTGTTCGTTCGGGTAAGCATCATACATGTACTATGTTGTGGATTTTGGTAAGAATCATACGCATGTTGTGGGTTTGGGCAAGAATCATCGTACGTTGTGTGTTAGGGTAAGATCCATACGTATGTTGTGTTGTTTGGGTAGGAATCATACATATGTTGTGGGTTCTGGTTAGAATCATACGTATGTTGTGGGTCTCGGGCAAGAATCATACGTATGTTGTGGATTCGGGTTAGAATCATACGTATGTTGTGGATTTGGAATAGAATCATACGTATGTTGTGGTTTCGGGTAAGATCCATACGTGTGTTGTGGGTTCGGGCAAGAATCATAAGTATGTTGTGGGTCTCGGGCAAGAATCATACGAATATTGTGGGTTTTGGTAAGAATCAAACGTATGTTGTGGGTTCTGGTTAGAATCATACGTATCTTGTGGATTCGGGCAAGAATCATAATTATGTTGTGGATTCGGGTAAGATCCATACGTTTGTTGTGGATTCGAGTAAGTATCATAAGTATGTTGTTCGTTCGGGTAAGAATCATACAATGTTGTGGATTTTAGTAAGAATAATACGTATGTTGTAGATTAGGGCAAGAAAATAATATGTGTGTTGTGGGTTCGGGCAAGAATGATAGTATATTGTGGGTTCGGCTAATATCCATACGTGTGTTGTGGGTTCGGGTAAGTATCATAAGTATGTTGTTCGTTTCGGTAAGAATCATACGTATGTTGTGGATTCGGGTAAGATCCATATGTGTGTTGTGGGTTCGGGGAAAGCATAAGTATGTTGTTGGTCTCGTGCAAGAATCATACGAATATTGTGGGTTTTGGTAAGAATCACGCGTATGTTGTGGGTTATAGTGAGAATCATACGTATCTTGTGGATTCTGGCAAGAGTCATAAGTATGTTGTGGATTCGGGTAGCAATCATACGTATGTTGTGGATTTTGGTAACAATCATACGTAAATTGCGTGTTCGGGTAAAAATCATTCGTATGTTGTGGGTTCGGACAAGAATCATACATATGTTGTGGGTTCGGGCAAGAATCAAACGTATGATGCGGATTCGCGTAAGATCCATACGTATGTTGTGGATTCGGGTAGGTATCATAAGTATGTTGTTCGTTCGGGTAAGAATCATACGTATGTTGTGGGTTTGGGTAAGAATTATAAGTGTGTTGTGTGGTTCGGCTAAGACTCATACTATGTTGCGGGTTCGGGCAAGAATCAAACGTATGTTGTGTGTTTGGGTAATAATCGTACCTATGTTGTGGGTTCGGGTAAGAATCATACTTATTTTTGGGGTTTAGGCAAGAATCATACGTATGTTGTGGATTCTGGTAAGAATCATAAGTATGTTTTTCGTTCGGGTAAGAATCATACGTATTTTGTGGATTTTGGTAAGAATCATACGCATGTTGTGGGTTCGGGCAAGAACAATACGTATTTTGTGGATTCGTGTTAGAATCATACGTATGTTGTGGATTCGGTAAGTATTGTATGTTGTGGATTCTAGTAAAAATCATAAGTATGTTGTGGATTCGGGTATGTTGTGAATTCGGTAAGAATCATACGTATGTTGTGGATTTTAGTAAGTATCATACGTATGTTGTGGATTCGGGCAAGAATCATACGTGTGCTGTGGGTTCGGGCAAGAATCATAAGTATGTTGTGGGTCTCGGGGAAAAATCATTCGTATGTTGTGGGTTCGGGCAAGAATCATACGTATGATGCGGATTCGGGTAAGATCCATACGTTGTTGTGGATTCGAGTAAGTATCATACGTATGTTGTTCGTTCGGGTAAGAATCATACAATGTTGTGGATTTTAGTCAGAATCATAGGTATATTGTGGGTTCGGGAAAGAATCATAAGTATGTTATGGGTCTCGGGCAAAAATCATTCGTATGTTGTGGGTTCGGGCAAGAATCATACGTGTGTTGTGGGTTCGGGAAAGAATCATAAGTATGTTATGGGTCTCGGGCAAAAATCATTCGTTGTTGTGAATTCGGGTAAGTATCATAAGTATGTTGTTCGTTCGGGTAAGAATCATACGAATGGGTTCGGGCAGGAATCATACGTATGTTCTGGGTTTAGGTAAGAATCATAGGTTTGTTGTGGATTCGGGTAAGAATCATACTATGTTGTGGATTCGGGTAAGATCCATACGTATGTTGTGGATTCGGGTAAGTATCATAAGTATGTTGTTCGTTCGGGTAAGAATCATACAATGTTGTGGTTTTCAGTTAGAATCATAGGTATATTGTGGGTTGAGGATGGAATCATACGTTTGTTGCGGGTTCGGGCAAGAATCATACATATGTTGTGGGTTTGTGCGAGAATCATACCTACGTTGTGGGTAAGGGTAATAATCATAAGTATGTTGTGGATTCGGGTAAGATACATACGTATGTTGT
The DNA here is from genome assembly GCA_944474755.1 of Limnoperna fortunei. Lineage (NCBI taxonomy): Eukaryota > Metazoa > Mollusca > Bivalvia > Mytilida > Modiolidae > Limnoperna > Limnoperna fortunei. Next base: position 32,092,247 of record OX104119.1, on the reverse strand, counting down.
GAATTCGGGTAAAAATCATATGTATGGGTTCGGGTAGGAATCATACGTATGTTCTGGGTTTAGGTAAGAATCATAAGTATGTTGTGTGGTTCGGATAAGACTCATACGTATGTTGCGGGTTCGGGCAAGAATCAAACGTATGTTGTGTGTTTGGGTAAGAATCATAGGTATGTTGTGGATTCGGGTAAGAATCATACTATATTGTGGTTTTCAGTTAGAATCATATGTATATTGTGGGTTTAGGTTTGAATCGTACGTTTGTTGTGGGTTCGGGCAAGAATCATACGTATGTTGTGGGTTTGTGCGAGAATCATACCTACGTTGTGGGTTAGGGTAATAATCATAAGTATGTTGTTCGTCCGGGTAAGAATCATACGTATGGGTTCGGGCAGGAATCATACATATGTTCTGGGTTTAGGTAAGAATCATAAGTATGTTGTGTGGTTCGGGTAAGACTCATACGTATGTTGCGGGTTCGGGCAAGAATCAAACGTATGTTGTGTGTTTTGGTAAGTATCATAAGTATGTTGTTCGTTCGGGTAAGAATCATACAATGTTGTGGTTTTCAGTTAGAATCATAGGTATATTGTGGGTTGAGGATGGAATCATACGTTTGTTGTGGGTTCGGGCAAGAATCATACATATGTTGTGAGTTTGTTTGAGAATCATACCTACGTTGTGGGTAAAGGTAATAATCATACGTATGTTGTGGATTCGGGTAAGATACATACGTATGTACTGTTGTTGGGGTAGGAATCGTCCGTACGCCGTGGATTTTAGTAAGAATCATACGTATGTTTTGGGTTTGGGTAAGAATCATAAGTATGTTGTGTGGTTTGGGTAAGAATCGTACCTATGTTGTGGGTTCTGATAAGAATAATACGTATGTTGTTGGTTTGGGCAAGAACCATTCGTATGTTTTGGGTTTGAGCAAGAACCATTCGTATGTTTTGGGTTCGGATAAGAATCATACGTATGTTGTGGGTTTGGGTAAACTTGGAAATCTTTTGCTGGAATTAATCATGTTAAACCGTAAGTTTCTTCGTTAACAGTGGAAACATGTTGAATTTTCCCATAGTAAAATAACAAGACAGAAAGCAAAATATAACACATCCCCTCCCTGTAATAAAAAAACGAAATCAATAAAAACACTGAGAGTAATCCTCATGCTTGTGATTCCTAACAAGAACTTCATGTGATTTATTGTAAAATTATTCTTAATTAAAAATTTGGTTAAAATAAATAGTTTTCTTTAAATAACAAAAAATGACACAAAGAATACCGAACAAAACTTCTGTTCCTAATTTTACAAAAACTGAATTTGATCAATTGATATTTTTGAAACAATTTGATTTGTGAAAACCCTGTCACATGACATGCTGTATTTAGAAAGGTTCTTTAAAATAGAAAAGTGATGTTACACAGTTACACAGTTATTTTTAGAAAAAATGACATTGCACAATAAGAAATTCCCTTTTTAACAGTCAATCAGAATTGTGGTGTTGACATGTTGACATGAGACATCAACATACTAGCTTGGTCTTAAAACAATCACATAAACCGTCATTGTGACAGAAAAGGAAAAAAAAGTAGAAAAAGGATAAAATTTGTCAAAGTGCAGTGGTGTATATTGCAGGAATGATTGCCGGATTAAGTGTGTGATTTAATATGTCAGAATATGTATGACACGTTTGAACAGTTAGGAGAGAATGACTAGTACCGCAATAATTATAAGCGTATCTTATACGGTATCTTATAAAAATGCCAACAACTTTTTTTTAATATTTACAATTTTTATGATATCTCGAGTCCTATAAACTGGTAAGACAATTAAACTGCTCGAATGTGTTAAGATTTTACTGAACAAATTGCATTCAGTTACACTAAGTTCGTATTTATTAAATAATATTCAAAAATGAAACAAGGATATGCAAAAGTAATCGTCACAACGTTCTACGCGGCAATGAGGAGATCAATATGATCAAAAGATGTCCTAAATTGATAAAAACAGCTGTGTTATTGTCTATGAACAATGAAATTTATGGATTATTTAAATTGTTGTATTGAAGAAAATCATCTTCTCGCCGAATCTGATCAGGTAAGAGTAATATTTTAACAATTTAAAGCTGATGGCGAAAATTATTAACCTTGCAAGGTCAATAAAAAGTAAAGAAAGTCATAATAAATTTTTATTCTTTCGATATCTATTATTATAAAATAAGAGTGACCTTTACGTATAAATGAAAAAGTATACATAATAACTGATATGAAATAACAATTTTATGACGCATGTTCTAATGAATATCGCTACGTTTGTAAAGGTACATTAAAAGCTTATATTTATTTTAACTTGGTATATACTAGACGCAAAATAGAGTTAAAACCAATTGAGCTCCAAGTTGTTATTCCGTCCGTCGTTATTTTCAAATCAAAATACAGACGTACTATTAATTGTAGGAGCCTGATGTAGATTTCGTAGAATTAAATTCCAACTAAGTTATTATTTAACTTTTACAACAGGACAAACGTAACGTATAAATATAATAATTGTATTGTTACAAAGTTTATATAAAAAACTTCTATTCTTAAAATAGGTAAAGTTTTCGAATTAAGCCAATGGTGTAACAGTCTCCTTTCTCTTCAAAAAAGTTTACAAAATAACACCAATTTAATTATAAAATTAAGCAAAGATCAGACTTTAGTGCACTCAAAATTACTAGAAAAACGCTCATATATTTGCGAATAGAATATCGTAAAAACATTAAAGACCCATCACTACAGGTCAATGCTACATGTGTGTAAAAATTAATATTTGTCGGGTTGCAAATCAGTTTTTATCTATCGAAGAGCACAATTCAATATCTTTTTTAACGATATCCCAAGCATTTTAGCCAAGATTACAGTACCGTTATAAAACCTAACTGCTTTTTATACGCAGATGGTTTTATATCATTAAATTTTCCTAAACTGCACAAAGTTTGTAATGTGACCTTCACCGTTATTTATATGCTGTGAAAAATGGAGTTTCAAAGTCACCATGAAGACAACACAATCTTTTGTTTTAATAATACTGGTAAATTTAATGAACTGAAATTTTTATTATCTTAATAATATCAATTGACCTAACAAAGTCCTACATATATTAAGGATTATATTTGAATGTATAACAGCTTGTATAACAGAGGATTAAGTGTTCTTTGTCTAAACGTTTTCACATTGATACATCGCAAATCTTTATCCATGTTATGGCCATCTGTCATTGCTTTGTTACTGCAGTTCACTATGTAATGTTTCAAGATACTTTTTCAGTGAAATATGTAAGATCCTGTTTAAAAATGAGCACATTTTACATTTTGTATATCTATTCCATGTGAGTCGGTAAAAGATCATTTAATTTGTCGGTAGTACTTAAATTGTGGACATATGCAAGTAATTATCAATAAATGTAATAAAATGTCATAAACGATACCGAGCTTAATTGAATTTACTATGCCAGACGCGTGTTTTGTATAAATTAAGACTCATTAGTGGCGCTCAAACCCAAACAATATTGAAAACTCAAATGATTAAGATGTGGTAGAGCTTTTATCAACAAAATTCCAATACGTAAAACCAAATCCTGCTAATGCTATCTACACCTTGAAAATAGAAAAACCTTAGAATTAAAATAATGTTCAAATTTTACTGATAGGTACTTTATCAGACTTGAGATTTCATAAAATTCTTCATATGCTTCAAAACCATAGTTTTAACAAGACAACTCTTAATATAATTTTATTTAATCAGTGATACATTGTTTAGGTAAGAATTTACAAAATATACTTAATTCAAAATTTAAATGTAACTACATTCTAAACTTAAAAAAATATGACCTTATATTAGGCATAAAGAAACATACAAATCGGAAAAAATCTAGTAACGAGTTAGGAGCTTGCACACTTCTTAAGTGTAATAATTCTTTGGACATATATTGCTACTTATATATATTTCATTTCAAGAAACGGACCCATTAACTGATGTCTCCAAAATATAGATAAATAGGATGGCATTAAGACCCACTTTACTAAAATGGTCATAAGACCATAAGACAGCTTCGTTGTGCTATCCAGATATATTATAAGATGGGCGTAAGAAATATCTTAGGACAAATCTTAAGAAATTTTCGTTAAAATGTCTTCTGGCCTGAATACAGAGATCCAGGGTTCGAGTCCCCGGAATACAGAGATCCATGCAGGGTTCGAGTCCCCGGAATACAGAGATCCAGGGTTCGAGATCCCGGAATACAGAGATCCAGGGTTCCAGTCCCCGGCGGTGACAGTATGTTGTTTCATTCTCTACAGTAATACGGGCCCTTATGTTATAATGACCGGGTTTAGAGTACATCGTCATTGGTCAAAATTGACTCAGCTATCAGAGTGCTGTAATGCAGAGATCGAGCCCCAGTGGTGACACTGGGATGTTAGGAGCTCCAAAGTAACATACTGGGATGTTAGGAGCTTCACAGAGATCGAGACCCATTGGTGACACTGAGGTGTTAGGAGTTACACAGTAACATACGAGCCCCAGTGGTGACACTGAGATGTTAGGAGCTCCACAGAGATCGAGACCCAGAGGTGACACTGATGTGTTAGGAGCTCCACAGAGATCGAGACCCAGTGGTGACACTGATGTGTTAGGAGCTCCACAGAGATCGAGACCCAGTGGTGACACTGGGATGTTAGGAGCTTCACAGAGATCGAGACCCATTGGTGACACTTAGGTGTTAGGAGTTACACAGTAACATACGAGCCCCAGTGGTGACACTGAGATGTTAGGAGCTCCACAGAGATCGAGACACAGAGGTGACACTGATGTGTTAGGAGCTCCAAAGTAACATACGAGCCCCAGTGGTGACACTTAGGTGTTAGGAGCTCCACAGAGATCGAGCCCCAGTGGTGAAACTGATGTGTTAGGAGCTCTTCAGAGATCGAACCCCAGTGGTGACACTGAGGTGTTAGGAACTCCACAATAACATACGAGCCCCAGTGGTGACACTGGGGTGTTAGGAACTCCACAATAACATACGAGACCCATTGGTGACACTGAGGAGTTAGGAGTTACACAGTAACATACGAGCCACAGTGGTGACACTGAGGTGTTAGGAGTTCTACAGAGATCGAGCCCCAGTGGTGACACTGATGTGTTAGGAGCTCCAAAGTAACATACGAGCCCCAGTGGTGACACTGAGGTGTTAGGAGCTCCACAGAGATCGAGCCCCAGTGGTGACACTGAGGTGTTAGGAGCTCCACAAAGATCCAGCCCCAGTGGTGACACTGATGTGTTAGGAGCTCCAAAGTAACATTCGAGCCAAAGTGGTGACACTGAGGTGTTAGGAGCTCCAAAGTAACATTCGAGCCCCAGTGGTGACACTGAGGTGTTAGGAGCTCCAAAGTAACATTCGAGCCCCAGTGGTGACACTGAGGTGTTAGGAGCTACACAGTAACATACGAGCCCCAGTGGTGACACAGTGGTGTTAGGAACCCACAATAACATACGAGCCCCAGTGGTGACAGCGAGGTGTTAGGAACTCCACAATAACATACGAGCCCCTGTGGTGACACTGAGGTGTAAGGAGCTCCACAGAGATCGAGACCCATTGGTGACACTGAGGTGTTAGGAGTTACACAGTAACATACGAGCCAAATTGGTGACACTGAGGTGTTAGGAGCTCCACAGAGATCGAGACCCATAGGTGACACTGAGGTGTTAGGAGTTACACAGTAACATACGAGCCCCAGTGATGACACTGAGGTGTTAGGAGCTCTACAGAGATCGAGCCCCAGTGGTGACATTAAGGTGTAAGGAACTCCACAATAACATACGAGCCCCAGTGGTGAAACAGAGGTGTTAGTAGCTTCACAGTAACATACGAGCCCCAGTGGGGACACTGAGGTGTTAGGAGCTCTACAGAGATCGAGCCCCAGTGGTGACACAGAGGTGTTAGAAGCTCCAAAGACGAGCCCCAGTGGTGACACTGAGGTGTTAGGAGCTCCACAGAGATCGAGCCCCAGTGGTGAAACTGATGTGTTAGGAGCTCTACAGAGATCGAGCCCCAGTGGTGACACTGATGTGTTAGGAGCTCCACAGAGATCGAGCCTCAGTGGTGACAATGAGGTGTTAGGAGCTCCACAGAGATCGAGCCCCAGTGGTGAAACTGATGTGTTATGAGCTCCTCAGAGATCGAGCCCCAGTGGTGACACTGAGGTGTTAGGAGCTCTACAGAGATCGAGCCCCAGTGGTGACACTGATGTGTTAGGAGCTCCAAAGTAACATACGAGCCCCAGTGGTGACACTGAGGTGTTAGGAGCTCCACAGAGATCGAGCCCCGGTGGTGACACTGAGGTGTTAGGAGCTCCAAAGTAACATTCGAGTCGCAGTGGTGACACTGAGGTGTTAGGAGCTCCAAAGTAACATTCGAGCCCCAGTGGTGACACTGAGGTGTTAGGAGCTCAAAGTAACATTCGAGCCCCAGTGGTGACACTGAGGTGTTAGGAGCTACACAGTAATATACGAGCCCCAGTGGTGACACAGAGGTGTTAGGAACTCACAATAACATACGAGCCCCAGTGGTGACAGCGAGGTGTTGGGAACTCCACAATAACATACGAGCCCCTGTGGTGACACTGAGGTGTAAGGAGCTCCACAGAGATCGAGACCCATTGGTGACACTGAGGTGTTAGGAGTTACACAGTAACATACGAGCCCCAGTGGTGACACTGAGCTGTTAGTAGCTCCAAAGTAACATACGAGCCCCATTGGTGACACAGAGGTGTTAGGAGCTTCACAGTAACATACGAGCCCCAGTGGGGACACTGAGGTGTTAGGAGCTCTACAGAGATCGAGCCCCAGTGGTGACACAGAGGTGTTAGGAGCTCCAAAGTAACATACGAGCCCCAGTGGTGACACAGAGGTGTTAGGAGCTCCAAAGTAACATACGAGCCCCAGTGGTGACACTGAGGTGTTAGGAGCTTCACACTAACATACGAGCCCCAGTGGGGACACTGAGGTGTTAGGAGCTCTAAAGAGATCGAGCCCCAGTGGTGACATTGAGGTGTAAGGAACTCTACAATAATATACAAGCCCCAGTGGTGACACCGAGGTGTTAGGAGCTCTACAGAGATCGAGCCCCAGTGGTGACATTGATGTGTAAGGAACTCCACAATAACATACGAGCCCCAGTGATGACACTGAGGTGTTAGGAGCTCTACAGAGATCGAGCCCCAGTGGTGACATTGAGGTGTAATCAACTCCACAATTACATACGAGCCCCAGTGGTGACACGGAGGTGTTAGGAGCTCCACAATAACATACGAGCCCCAGTGGTGACACTGAGGTGTTAGGAGCTCCACAATAACATACGAGCCGCAGTGGTGACACTGAGGTGTTAGTAGCTCCAAAGTAACATACGAGCCCCAGTGGTGACACAGAGATGTTAGGAACTCACAATAACATACGAGCCCCAGTGGTGACAGCGAGGTGTTAGGAACTCCACAATAACATACGAGCCCCAGTGGTGACACTGAAGTGTTAGGAGCTCCAAAGTAACATTCGAGCCCCAGTGGTGACTGAGGTGTTAGGAGCTCCAAAGTAACATACGAGCCCCTGTGGTGACACTGAGATGTAAGGAGCTCCAAAGTAACATACGAGCCCCAGTGGTGACACTGAGGTGTTAGGAACTCCCAAGTAACATACGAGCCCCAGTGGTGACACTGAGGTGTTAGGAGCTGCACAGAGATCGAGCCCCAGTGGTGACACTGAGGTGTTAGGAACTCCCAAGTAACATTCGAGCCCCTGTGGTGACATTGAGGTGTTAGGAGCTTCACAGAGATCGAGCCCCAGTGGTGACACTGAGGTGTTAGGAGCTCCACAGAGATCCAGCCCCAGTGTTGACTCAGAGGTGTTAGGAACTCACAATAACATACGAGCCCCAGTAGTAACAGCGAGGTGTTAGGAGCTCCAAAGTAACATACGAGCCCCAGTGGTGACACAGAGATGTTAGGAACTCACAATAACATACGAGCCCCAGTGGTGACAGCGAGGTGTTAGGAACTCCACAATAACATACGAGCCCCAGTGGTGACACTGAAGAGTTAGGAGCTCCAAAGTAACATTCGAGCCCCAGTGGTGACACTGTGGTGTTAGGAGCTCCAAAGTAACATACGAGCCCCTGTGGTGACACTGAGGTGTAGGGAGCTCCAAAGTAACATACGAGCCCCAGTGGTGACACTAAGGTGTTAGGAGCTCCAAAGTAACATTTGAGCCCCAGTGATGACACTGAGGTGTTAGGAGCTTCACAGAGATCGAGCCCAAGTGGTGAAGCTGAGGTGTTAGGAACTCCCAAGTAACACACGAGCCCCAGCAATGACACTGAGGTCTTAGGAGCTCCACAGAGATCGAGCCCCAGTGGTGACACTGAGGTGTTAGGAACTCCCAAGTAACATACGAGCCCCAGTGGTGACACTGAGATGTTAGGAGCTTCACACTAACATACGAGCCCCAGTGCGGACACTGAGGTGTAAGGAACTCTACAATAATATACAAGCCCCAGTGGTGACACCGAGGTGTTAGGAGCTCTACAGAGATCGAGCCCCAGTGGTGACATTGATGTGTAAGGAACTCCACAATAACATACGAGCCCCAGTTGTGACACTGAGGTGTTAGGAGCTCTACAGAGATCGAGCCCCAGTGGTGACATTGAGGTGTAAGGAACTCTACAATAATATACAAGCCCCAGTGGTGACACCGAGGTGTTAGGAGCTCTACAGAGATCGAGCCCCAGTGGTGACATTGATGTGTAAGGAACTCCACAATAACATACGAGCCCCAGTGGTGACATTGAGGTGTTAGGAGCTCTACAGAGATCGAGCCCCAGTGGTGACATTGAGGTGTAAGGAACTCCACAATAACATACGAGCCCCAGTGGTGACACGGAGGTGTTAGGAGCTCCACAATAACATACGAGCCGCAGTGGTGACACTGAGGTGTTAGTAGCTCCAAAGTAACATACGAGCCCCAGTGGTGACACAGAGATGTAAGGAACTCACAATAACATACGAGCCCCAGTGGTGACAGCGAGGTGTTAGGAACTCCACAATAACATACGAGCCCCAGTGGTGACACTGAAGTGTTAGGAGCTCCAAAGTAACATTCGAGCCCCAGTGGTGACTGAGGTGTTAGGAGCTCCAAAGTAACATACGAGCCCCTGTGGTGACACTGAGATGTAAGGAGCTCCAAAGTAACATACGAGCCCCAGTGGTGACACTGAGGTGTTAGGAACTCCCAAGTAACATACGAGCCCCAGTGGTGACACTGAGGTGTTAGGAGCTCCACAGAGATCGAGCCCCAGTGGTGACACTGAGGTGTTAGGAACTCCCAAGTAACATTCGAGCCCCTGTGGTGACATTGAGGTGTTAGGAGCTTCACAGAGATCGAGCCCCAGTGGTGACACTGAGGTGGTAGGAGCTCCACACAGATCCAGCCCCAGTGGTGACTCAGAGGTGTTAGGAACTCACAATAACATACGAGCCCCAGTTGTAACAGCGAGGTGTTAGGAGCTTTAAAGTAACATACGAGCCCCAGTGGTGACAGCGAGGTGTTAGGAACTCCACAATAACATACGAGCCCAAGTGGTGACACTGAAGAGTTAGGAACTCCAAAGTAACATTCGAACCCCAGTGACACTGAGGTGTTAGGAGCTCCAAAGTAACATACGAACCCCTGTGGTGACACTGAGGTGTAAGGAGCTCCAAAGTAACATACGAGCCCCAGTGGTGACACTAAGGTGTTAGGAGCTCCAAAGTAACATTTGAGCCCCAGTGATGACACTGAGGTGTTAGGAGCTCCACAGAGATCGAGCCCCAGTGGTGAAACTGAGGTGTTAGGAACTCCCAAGTAACACACGAGCCCCAGCAATGACACTGAGATCTTAGGAGCTCCACAGAGATCGAGCCCCAGTGGTGACACTGAGGTGTTAGGAACTCCCAAGTAACATACGAGCCCCAGTGGTGACAATGAGGTGTTAGGAGCTCCACAGAGATCGAGCCCCAGTGGTGACACTGAGGTGTTAGGAACTCCCAAGTAACATTCGAGCCCCTGTGGTGACACTGAGGTGTTAGGAGCTCCACAGAGATCGAGCCTAGCGGTGAAACTGAGGTGTTAGGAACTCCCAAGTAACACACGAGCCCCAGCAATGACACTGAGGTCTTAGGAGCTCCACAGAGATCGAGCCCCAGTGGTGACACTGAGGTGTTAGGAACTCCCAAGTAACATACGAGCCCCAGTGGTGACACTGAGGTGTTAGGAGCTTCACACTAACATACGAGCCCCAGTGGGGACACTGAGATGTTAGGAGCTCTAAAGAGATCGAGCCCCAGTTGTGACATTGAGGTGTAAGGAACTCTACAATAATATACAAGCCCCAGTGGTGACACCGAGGTGTTAGGAGCTCTACAGAGATCGAGCCCCAGTGGTGACATTGAGGTGTAAGGAACTCCACAATAACATACGAGCCCCAGTGGTGACATTGAGGTGTTAGGAGCTCTACAGAGATCGAGCCCCAGTGGTGACATTGAGGTGTAAGGAACTCCACAATAACATACGAGCCCCAGTTGTGACACTGAGGTGTTAGGAGCTCTACAGAGATCGAGCCCCAGTGGTGACATTGAGGTGTAAGGAACTCCACAATAACATACGAGCCCCAGTTGTGACACTGAGGTGTTAGGAGCTCTACAGAGATCGAGCCCCAGTGGTGACATTGAGGTGTAAGGAACTCCACAATAACATACGAGCCCCAGTGGTGACATTGAGGTGTTAGGGGCTCCACAATAACATACGAGCCGCAGTGGTGACACTGAGGTGTTAGTAGCTCCAAAGTAACATACAAGCCCCTGTGGTGACACTGAGATGTAAGGAGCTCCAAAGTAACATTCGAGCCAAAGTGGTGACACTGAGGTGTTAGGAGCTCCAAAGTAACATTCGAGCCCCAGTGGTGACACTGAGGTGTTAGGAGCTACACAGTAAAATACGAGCCCCAGTGGTGACACAGTGGTGTTAGGAACCAACAATAACATACGAGCCCCAGTGGTGACAGCGAGGTGTTAGGAACTCCACAATAACATACGAGCCCCTGTGGTGACACTGAGGTGTAAGGAGCTCCACAGAGATCGAGACCCATTGGTGACACTGAGGTGTTAGGAGTTACACAGTAACATACGAGCCCCATTGGTGACACTGAGATGTTAGGAGCTCCACAGAGATCGAGACCCATAGGTGACACTGAGGTGTTAGGAGTTACACAGTAACATACGAGCCCCAGTGGTAACACTGAGGTGTTAGGAGCTCTACAGAGATCGAGCCCCAGTGGTGACATTAAGGTGTAAGGAACTCACAATAACATACGAGCCCCAGTTGTAACAGCGAGGTGTTAGGAGCTTTACAGTAACATACGAGCCCCAATGAGGACACTGAGGTGTTTAGGAGCTCCACTGAGATCGAGACCCATAGGTGACACTGAGGTGTTAGGAGTTACACAGAAACATACGAGCCCCAGTGGTGACACTGAGGTGTTAGGAGCTCTACAGAGATCGAGCCCCAGTGGTGACATTAAGGTGTAAGGAACTCCACAATAACATACGAGCCCCAGTTGTAACAGCGAGGTGTTAGGAGCTTTACAATAACATACGAGCCCCAATGAGGACACTGAGGTGTTTAGGAGCTCCACTGAGATCGAGACCCATAGGTGACACTGAGGTGTTAGGAGTTACACAGAAACATACGAGCCCCAGTGGTGACACTGAGGTGTTAGGAGCTCTACAGAGATCGAGCCCCAGTGGTGACATTAAGGTGTAAGGAACTCCACAATAACATACGAGCCCCAGTGGTGACTCAGAGGTGTTAGGAACTCACAATAACATACGAGCCCCAGTTGTAACAGCGAGGTGTTAGGAGCTTTACAATAACATACGAGCCCCAATGATGACACTGAGGTGTTTAGGAGCTCCACAGAGATCAAGCCCCAGTGGTGACACTGAGGTGTTAGGAACTCCCAACTAACATAATGTGGAACAATGATCACCAAATAAAAACACAAAGAAACAACAAGCCGTGAAATTTAGTATGATAATGCGTGTTTAAGTTTTTTAATCTGATACTCCGTATTTTAAATGTTCTAGATCATCAAATGATTTCATAGCCATAAACTCAGTTATTTCGTGTTATAATATTGCTAATCCAGCAGTTTAACATAAAACATTTTGAATTCTCTGGAGAATTTATTGCTGTTAATTCCTCAGTTAAAATCGCATTATAGTAGCATGTTTCTGACACATAAACATTTTAAAATGGAATTAAGAGTTAATGAGAGTAACTAGTGTGTCACTCGGGGAATTTCATCTTCTGATTCACTGATTTAAAAAGTAATAAATGTACGCGTAAAAACAAAAGAATGTAAACCAACAAAATTGTCAAATTACTAATGTAAAATAATAAAAAAAAACTACATAAAATAAGTCACCGACAGTAAAAGAATTTTAAAAAATTAATGTCACCAGGATGAAGTTTTAGAGAAATACTGACAAAATATAAAACATCTTCCTACGCCATTCATTATAATTTCTTGTTAAAATCTTCATTGTTCTGTTTATTAATTTAATAAACAGAACAATGAAAATGTTCGCGTTACCTGACATGTCTGGGGTTCATTCCAACTTGGTCTCCTCCCATTTGGTCTATTCCCATTTTGTCTACTGTAAAAAAAAATATAGTGTCCCATTTTGTCTACTCTATGAATTTATGAGAAACTACATGTAAGTTTAATGCAATTTGTTTTCATTAAAATTTATAATATTTATTTATTTATTTATTAATTTTTAAATTATTAAATGTTTTTAATATGAAGGGAGTGTAAAATTGGTATTAAAAAAATAAAGTTAAAAATTAGGAGTATTCAATTGTTCTTACAGTAAGTATGAATATATAATGAGTAAACACTTTTAATTTTAAACAGCTTTGTTTTATTTAAACATTCTATTAAATAGAATGTGTGCATATGAATAAATTATTATTGTTTACTAATTAGTATTGTGGAATTGTTACATTAACAATGAAAATGATTAAGTTGACAGTTGTTTGTTGGTAAACGGACAGAAAGTCACAGGACAAAAAGTCACAGGACAAAAAGTCACAAAACACCTAGGACAAAAAGTCACAGGACAAAAAGTCACAATCAGTATTTTTTCTTTGGGGGACAAAAAGTCACAGGACAAAAAGTCACAGTTTATGTTTTTGTATGTTACTAGTGTATATAAGGTATTTGTACATTGAGTTAGCTTCATTATCTGAAACCCTGTCATACTTCGTTGCTATCCATATGTACATATCGTCCAATATTGGTAAGCTTTACTTGTGGTATATAATCTAGCTTTTTTGTGTTTTTTTAATTTGTTTCTGTTTCTTTTCTTCAGACTCTTGTACATTTACTCACATTCCTTCAATTTCCATTAATTAAATAATACGTAATGATATTTTAACATTTATATATTACATTTTGTAATAGTAACAACTTACATACATAAAACATAACAATATCAAGAATATTTTTTCTAAAAAAAACAACATCTGGTATTCATTACTCAGAATAAGAAGCCATAACTTCTATAAGGGGGTTGAAAGTTCTGTCAAAACATATATGACTCTTGTGGGTATACATGAAAGGTAGGATGTTATTCTTTCTTTTTAACTAAAACAACAAGCCAATTAGACAACCAATTAATTATAATAATTACTGATTAAAGTGGTGTTTATACAATAATTTACTTAAAATTTTTCAATAATTTTTCTCAGTTTTATTTTGAAATCCATGGTTTTTCATAACAAAATACAAGGGAAAAATCAATTGTGACTTTTTGTCCTGTGACTTTTTGTTTGTTTATTCTGTGATTAACAACTTTTGATACTGTGATCAGCAATGGACTTGTCAGCCTTGGTGACTTTCTTTCTGCAGTTGGTCAACTGTCTGGACTTTAACATTCTGTAAATGAGCTTAGTGCTAATGTTTTAGTGCTTTCTTTTAATGGTAAATACACATGCTTGTTTGACTAATGTAATAAATTTAATGTTACATGGAATTATATTTGATTGTTATTAAATGTAAACTTTTTCTAGTTTTTCATTATTTAGTTGACTTCTAATCATATATTATTATTGGTACATACTGTGAAGGTTCACAGTGCTCGACCAACTGAGCTGCTCGGCACGTCCCCAGTTATGGAATAGGAAAGACTACTCGTTAAGAGTTGTCAGGTCATAATATTCACAATAATTGAGCAGAAAAAATGTTGACTGTTAAATGCCAAAATATTTATTGATTTACACCTGTCCATTAATTGATCAAGAATGAGAAAAGCTATGTAAAATATGTCACCTATTCTAATTAAAACAAGCAAATAATTTAATTAGCAAACACTAATTTCAGGTAAACATCTGTTTTGATAAAACATGAAATAAACATTTTAAGTAAAAAAAATGCAAAATACTAAATTAAAAATTAAATTTTTTTAATGGTTGACCATATTCTGTATTAAATTAAATTTAACAAAATTAAGTGGGATCACCACTGTTACATATTATCAGTTTTGACAAAACATGAAATAAACATTTAAACAAAAAAATACAAAATATTAAATTAAAAATTAAATTTTTTAATTGTTGACCATATTCTGTATAAAATAAATTTTAACAAAATTAAGAGGGAACACCACTGTTACATATTGCTTCTCCTGATCTGATGTTATGTATGAATATATAGAATCAGACTGGGTTAAAAGATATAAAATAAAAGACACATGTACAGAAAACATTGGCACAAATGTAAAGGTATAAACGGCTCGAGTAATTTGATTATTGGTATATAATTTAATTCGCGTATATGCTGAATCTGATTAGCTAATTCAAATGCAGCAACCAATATAACGTGTTGGTCACATGACCTATTAAAATTCAAATAGTCCCATGACGTAATTGACGTTTTTACCATTAACATTGTAAAGATTTATAGTTAAAATTGAAATGTAAGTAATAATTAAAATTTCCAGGTTATATTGTAACCTGGTTTGGGTATGTTTACACAATTCATAGACCGCTTCGTTTAATTTATTAGGCGTAAACAGACCCATATATCATGTTATGTATCGTATAACCAGAAATTTGAAATATTCCTTGAATATAAAACACAAACAAATATGTCTGGTTTTTAATGTAGACTTCTTAAATGAACACCAGTCTTCTAAAAATCAATCTTTTATGAACTTTAAATACTACATACTTTCTTATTGGAGGCTGCAATACATATTGAAACTACATGTACGACAAAGGTCGTTCTTTCAATCTGACCTATAAAGAAGATTAACTGAATAAACCTGCCTATTATTTTGGATAAGCATTGGAAGAGGGAATTAAATATTGTCTAATGAGGCATAAGAAAATAATGATATTTTTTGTTAAATAGGGAGTTCATTTGTAGTCTTATTAGGTTTATCATCAGTGAATCAAATGAAGCCTGCATTCGGTAATATCAGTACTAAGTGATGAATAAAATATACAGATTTTAACAAGTAGTCGCAATTAGTACATTCTTTTGCAGTACATTCCATAAATAATAAAATAAAACTAAAGTGATGTATTTAAATACAAATCACGACGTTTTTTATGGCCATTGTGACTAATAACAAATGAGCTATAATTAACTGGTTATTCTGGTCAGACAGTATATAATGTCATATTTACAGCTTAGGATTTATATTCCATTATCCTACTATTTAAAACAAATAATAAGTAATGTGGTTTTATCAAGACATAAAGCGTTTAATTAAAATAACAGATACACAATTTTTTGAAGACTCGTATTAATAAACTTTTTATTTATTATAATTTTTTTTTCAAATAAAAAATGCTCTGTAAACGAATATACAATATTGCATATATGCATAATAATTTGTTTACTTCTAGAACAACTCCTAGTACACAAAAACCTTGTGTTTCTTTATAGAATGTAACGGGTTTCTATTCGACATGTTTAATATGAACAATGTAGGCGTTTCGTGTATTGGCTTGACGTGTATGCTTATACTGGTAACACACATTTGTTTCAGATAATGGATGTAAGCATTTTTAATTTATGCATATAAAATCAGGGTTAAAATATATTAAATTATTTTAAAAATTTTAAAAAGTTAAAAGTAAGATATACTTCCAGTTTTTAGTTTACAAATCATCCAACACTTTATTCTAGTAACTTCCCCATTGAACGCGTATTATCATTAGTTTCATTAGTGAAAGTCGCACGTATTTCAAATTCGATCGCGCAATGATAGTCAGAGAATAACGAAATAAATTCTTCCTATATGAAACTTAAGAGTCAAGGGACAAACGTCAACGAACATATCAAATAAACAACTGGATTAGTACAGAAAAGCTATAATTAATACTAAAACGATTAGTTCGTTTTATATAAGACTGCAATCAGGAAAAGATATTTAAACTTTCTTGCACATAAAGGTTACTGTCACCAGAAAATAAAAGTTCTATCAGCATGACATAGTCTTGTAAATCAAATATAAGATTATTCCTTTCTATGTGGAAAAATCTGCATTCCATAAAATACTGAAGACAATATTCAAACAGATGACCACATGTACAGGAAGGCTTATCACTATATTACTTGAATGGAAATCGGCTTTTAACGAACTTCACTTGCGTCTTAAATTGAGTATGAATAATATTTAAGTATCGATCTTAATAATCTGATGGTTTTGGCGGTCGATCTTGAGTAAGTCGTTTAAAAATATTAATATTTCTATAATTTCTTATTCAATCATTCAACCCATTCCATCCTTTAGTCGTGGAATAGAAAAATGAATTAGTAGGAATGAAAAGTCTAAACTGTGGTATTTGATATTCGGAATTATTTATAAAGACCCGGTCACACAGCCCTCCACGGGCGTATCGCAGCCGAATCACGGCAAAAAAAATTCTGCCCGTGAAGCAGACGCTGTTGGACGCTTTGAGGTCGCGATAAAGACGCGATACAGCCGTACTTTATACGTCGTTATACACGCGGTAAGAAATTCACACGCGGTTGGCAGGGAAAAAGTTTTAAGCTGCCCAAAAATTTAGACCGCGGGTAATCGCGGGCGATTCACGTGGTACACACGCGGTAAAGACGTGGAACGAACGTGCTAGGACGTGCTACGGCCGCGTTTAAGACGTGGTTAAACGCGGTAGGACGCGAAATTTTAGCGGGTGGAGCACGGTCATAGCACGTTTGTTTCAAGTCTGTACTGCGTTGTTATCACGTGCATTAGCGTGTGTACCGCATGTAAGCACGGACAAAAACCTTTCTCCGTGGTAGGCCGCGGTACCGCCGCGCTTCACCCTCGATAAGGACGCGGAACAGTCGTCGGCGTCTGTTCCGCGGGCATGCCACGGGTAAGCCGCGGGTAAGCCAATTTTGCACATTTTCCACCACGGGCAACTGCGGGCAAAAACAAATCGCGAAATTTTACCCACGATACAGACGCAAAAGGCTGTGTGACCGGACCTTAAGGTTATAATTTGTAACTGGACTGACGAGGAGCGGCAAAATGTCTAACAAATGCTAGGGAGTAATCTTTTTGTGTAAAGAATGGAACATGTTCAAGCCTTTGTTCATAACATCTTCAATTGTATTAGTATAATGAGCAGAAAAACCAGGGATGTACCATGTGCAAATAATATGGCTAATAAAATCGGCCGCGATATCATTAATATAGATTATGAAAAGAAGAGGTCTAAGTACAGACCCTTGATGAACACCTGCGTTTGTTAATAAACGGGGGCTTTGTATAGCCCATTACTGCAAATTGTTTTCTGATTAGTATATTATTTTCAAACCATTTATTAAGATTTTATACACACATAGTGATTCTGTGATTAATTTCTATGAGCAGGTGAACAGTGGAGTGGCCTGGAATAAAACCAGATTGAAATGTAAAATATTACATTTTTTGATATTCAATTATAAAACAAATATTTAAAGACAATTCTCTCAAAATCTTTGCTGACGCATGACAAAATCTGTTATGCAACAGATGCGTAACAGAAAAAAGTTGCATAACAGATGTAATGAACAAGGTCGATAATTTCAAAAACTAGGCTTACCTCCCTTTTTAAAAAAGTTGCATAACAGAGGCAGACTTTCAATCTTCTGGAAGAACCATTTTAGATTAAAACATTTTTAAAATATATAATGTGCAATTGTATCTTTGTATTTTTAAACATTTGGTGACTAGTCGAGTGGGCCCCAGATGTTTTTCCAAGTTGTATTTGTAGTATTCTTTTACTTTGTATGATGTTACAGTTAAACTATCTATAAAGAGATTTGTTCGTAGACCAAAATCAGGTATATGGAAAACTGTGTATTCTAAATTTAAGACTGAACAAATATAAGAATTTAAAAGCATGCTTTACCCTGATCGTCTGATATCAGCTCACCAGAATCAGCCGTTGGCATCAGTCAATAAAGCACCAATCTATTTTCGGTACCTTGGAAAACATTCTAAACAATAAAATGTACACATTGTTCGAAGAAATAGAGTGTTGCAATGAATGAACCTATGATATGATCTATCTTTCATAACCTGACACACGGAACATCACGAAAGCATCTCCTGTCAAACACCCGGAGACCCGTAATACGGCATCGTTGGTCAAACCTGTGAATTGTGAACTGTCTCAGTTTGACATTCAAAATAATTAACTAGTGATGTTGCCCTCTACAACCGTCAAGAGGACATACCGTATTTTAGCCACTACCCAGGAAATCTATTCACAGTTACACATTATGTAAAATTACAACAATTTAAAATCTTCAAAATAATATAAATGTAGTTTTTTTTTTAAAACATGCCAAACAGATATTAACATGTCAAATTTATTTAAGACAAATATTTTTCAGAGTTGATCCATGGCATTTTTAAAAATGATTCGTCGCCGTTTGTATAAACCAGTACTTATGATATTTTTAATAACATTTGTGTGGTATTCTGCAGTTTTGATTCTAGAAGGAAATATGGAATACAATAATGAAGACGATGCTCACATGATTCGTAAAAATATTTATCATGTTAAAAGAGAAAAAACGAACATAGGAACTCTAAAACAAGATAAAGCATTGCAACATCAAGACATTGACCAAGTTAAGAATCAACAGGAACGTAAACACAACTCAACAGAAGACAATGAAATGAATGAATTGTATATAGATTCCAAGATTGATGGATTGAACAGCGAACAACATGAGACACCAAACAAAAATGATTTTAAAAGCCATAATAACGACATACAACAAATTATTTCACCTCTTAAGGAACTACCAAAGATAGCTGTTATGGTTAAGGACGGTTTAGGTAAACTAATGTAACTATCTTGTTCTCCTTATCTGGGAGGACTTACTCTTCCATGGTTTTATAAATTTCTGCAAAAAATTTTTTAATTCGTCAATTAATCAATTTCATTATTGTTATTTGTTTTCAATTGCTAATTACTTTTACCAAGAAGGTGTTCTTGTAAGTTTATCTGTCAAAACACATGGATCCCGAAAAATGTATACTTTTCTAGAAACAAAATTCTAAACGAAGTAGAAAATTTATCTTAACGCCCCCCCCCCCCACCCCACCCCAACCTAAGGACTTTTGAAGTAAAAATCAAAAACTTACACCTTCCATTTCATTGTTTTTATCTTAATATCTTAAGGGTTTTTCCTAAGGGTACAATCAATTTGCCTTTAATGGCACGAGAGGGTAGCATTCATATGTGTTAAGGTAGATAATGTGATATTATTCCAATCTATAGCAATGGACTTTTTACTATTTATGGCTGCTCACACTGCTAATGAAACTAATCGCCAACCAGTGCTTCGTGTTCTATTATCTAACCAAGTTAAGTTACCGCAATGATCATAACAAGCAAATAAAAATAAAGAATTCCATCGTTTTAAGTCATATATAGTGTGTTTGTTTATTGTTAAATGTTTAAGGCCACTTTTTCAGCTATATAATAGCGTCTAGTTTTTATTGAGAGAGAAAGCCACAATACCGGGTAAAAACCTCAGATCTTAGCAGGGAAAACTGACAATTTTCGTCAATTAGTATTTAATCGACTACAACCTGCCAAGAGTAAGGCTCGAATCCGCAGCATTCGTATTGACAGTCACGTGATCAATAGTAGATGATTACCTACCTTAACCAGTTGGTCAATAAGACACCCGTACATAACATTTTAAGAACAAGGTTAGATGTAGAACAGCCAAAACATAAATATTATTGACAATATATTGCGATTGATTGATAAACTGATTGTCACGCCTAATGTCCAGTAAGCATTATTCCAGCTATTGTCAGCATGAGAACAGGTTATCAGTTGGTTAAATGACATGCATTACTTGACTTTCGGTTTTCACATAAAACCATTAGAGAACTAGATTGGAACACAGAATGTAGCGACTATAATACGCCTAATTTATATTTCGCAGTCAAGAAATGATCTGTATACAACAAGTGTTCCACTTTGCGTACTGTTGCTAGATTTTCCGTATTATAACCTGACAACACATTTGTCCAACTATAGGTCATCCACTATCATTCTCTCATTATATCCTGACAACACATTTGTCCAACTATAGGTCATCCACTATCATTCTCTCATTATATCCTGACAACACATTTGTCCAACTATAGGTCATCCACTATCATTCTCTCATTATATCCTGACAACACATTTGTCCAACTATAGGTCATCCACTATCATTCTCTCATTATATCCTGACAACACATTTGTCCAACTATAGGTCATCCACTATCATTCTCTCATTATATCCTGCTGATAACTACAGTTCGTGTAATTTTCACCAAAAAAAAAATGTGTCCAAATGTTTATTTTTTGGCATCAAGATCGAGTCATAGTTTTGCAACCTAATAAACTCGCCAATGTTCACAACTCAAATAAAAATAGTAAGAAATGTGTTACAGATTTTTTTAAAAGAATTTTTGCATTGTAATTTTTTGTGCTACAACATAATGAAATTATGCTATATTTTGTTTGCGAAGTTAGACATTATCATTTAAACTGTACTGAGTAATGCATAAATAGCTAAAATTTCAATATAAAATAAATTTCTTTGATAGGAGAATATGGAAAACCAGCGAACATTAGCAAAGACACACTGAATGAACATGAGAAGGAAGAATTTGACCTGGGATGGAAAAATAACGCTTTTAATGAGTTTATAAGTAATCGTATTTCATTGAACAGAACACTTCCAGATCCTAGAGATGAAAGGTAAGTTAATGCTTTGGTAGTTACTTTACCTCCTTTACCAGGTAAATCTCTCTACAATAAAACCACTTGTAAAATGAATCAAGTTTTTTTCCTTTGACCTTTTTAAGAATAAATTATTTGTTAGTTTGAATGGAGTTTAACGCCACTTTAAGCAGCTTTCCATCTATATCATGGCGTCCATTGGAGGAGGAAGAAGGAGCACCCCCGACCCGCGGTAGGAAAACTGGCAACCCTGTAAAAACCCCCGACCTGCGGTAGGAAAACTGGCAACCCTGTAAAAACCACAGACCCGCGGTAGGAAAACTGGCAACCCTGTAAAAACCCCCGACCCGCGGTAGGAAAACTGGCAATTAAGATTGTAGTCGAGTACACCCTGAATATCGAACCCGCAACCTCAGTGTTGACAGACCACGTGATTAATAGTAGACGTACTACCTTAACCACTCGGCCACTAAAAATATGAAAAGCACCACATTCCTTGTTTATCACCAATTATTAATGGACGGTATCTATGGGTTGGATTGAATGTTTTCTAAACGTCCAGCGAGTAATATTTTAGCTATATTAAGGACGAGAACAAGTTAACAAATGGCAAATTAGTGGCAAAATTCTAATAAAAAAGTCTTGAGTATTAAGGACGAGAACAAGGTAACAAATGGCAAATTAGTGGCAAAATTCTAATAAAAAAGTCTTGAGTATTTGGTTGGTTTGGAGAATTTAGCATTTTGTAGCGGCAACAATGACCATACTCTTTTATGAAAAAGGGGTTTTAATCCTGCAAAGAGCGTGGTATTCGCCAAAACCGTCAACCAATATGGCCTGCGACCAGGATTGTCGTATTATGACATGATAACCCCCCCCCCCCCCCCCCCCCAAACAGAGGAGATGCGCTGACTAGCTCTGTAGTTCGAGCAAATGGGAATCCACCCAGCATGGTCCCAGACAGAAGATAAAAATCGAACGTCTAATTGGCGCCACATATCATTTCGATTGATTTGATGTCGATGAATGTTAACTTAAGTTAACTTAGTTATAATTACACTGACCAAGGCAAGGACAATTCAGTACATATAGGAAACGTATTTTATAAACAAATTATTCCTAACCAGCCTGTATTAAGACATGTCCAACTATAAGACGCCGATCTTGCAAGATTGTCTATGTTTACAAATGTAATAATGTATAAGTATTTAAGATACATATTGGTGTCGGCCAAGTTAAATTTGAGGCAAATGAAGGTCCTGAAATTGTGTTTATTATGGTTTGCATATATATGTATAACATGTGTCAAAAATCGTTTCTGTGACTAAAGTGGGGGAATCTGTATGTTCTCAAATAATGCATATTATGTCAACAAAAAAGATTTTCAGTGATTAACAGCGTGCTAAATGTCTTCATTGCTCTAAACAGTTTCGAACTATTTTGAATTTTCCCAATAACATGCACTCTCATGTTCGATTTTCAACTCGGGGAATAAATAAAATCTTTATTATCTTAACTTCGTGAGCTCATTTCATTCTTTACTAGACAGAATTTTGCTGCCGTTATAATCCAAAGTTAGTTTTGTGATTTTCTGATTAACTCTCATAAAAAAAAATAATAAAGTAAAATAAAGTTTCGTGGTTATTAGCCTAAACCGACCCAAAGTCGTCTATATCCAATAATCTAACCAGCAATTAAAAACAATCCTTAAATAAACTTTTCTCAAATGTGTTTTTTAACATAGATCCTAATTATACTTTTACTTTATATCATTACATACTTATATATCTAGATGTAATTTATCATGAATTTTCAGATGTAAACTGATTAAGTATTCTGATGATTTACCGGACACAAGCGTGATCGTTACATTTCATAACGAGGCATGGACTGTTCTGTTACGATCTGTTCACAGTATTGTAAACAGAACACCAGCAAAGTTACTTAAAGAAATCATTTTGGTGGATGACTATTCTGACATGGGTAACATACAGTATTTTTTTCACATGCATTTTTAACCGGTTAAAAAATGAAACACTGTTAAAAAACTCATTAAATGCGATTTTAAAAACAGGAACATGTCAATTAAAAGATAGCTGAATTTTAATATTGGAGTTATCTTTACAAAATGTGTTATACATGTATTCAAAGAAAAAACCCCAAAGAATATCAAAATTTAATCGACTGAATTGCTAGAGATTTGACAATCTCAAATGTGTTCTTATAAAACTAAGAACGTTTTGTCACTTGTATGTGTAGAGATGTTAAGCTATATTTCCCCGAGCCGATTACTAAAAGTGATCCGCTTTAAATAGAATTCCTATTCAGCGATTAACGCCAAAGTTTTGTACCGGTACATTATGGTGTTATATTCAACAATTCAGCAACTATTGACAAAACGCAATTACAAATTACTCTAAATACAGCAACTTTTTTTCAGCACACTTACAAAAACCGCTGGAAGAATATATGAGTTCTTTTCCACACGTCAAAATTGTTCGAGCACAAAAAAGAGAAGGTCTTATACGAACACGTTTATTAGGTTACAGAGCAGCTACCGGAAGTGTTCTTGTGTTTCTTGATTCACATATCGAATGTGCAGATGGTAAGCAGCTTCAGCATTACATTAACTGATCAGAACAATCAAACATTTATAAGATTATAGTCTTTAACAATTAAAGAGTGGGACATCAATTTAATATAAATTTTATATAAAATTTAAACACAATCAGCAGAACATATGTTGTGTTGATTTATAATAATTTATGTATTTATCGGGGAAAACGATTCTAGGTTGCGGAACCTGTATCTTATCCGCGACTCGCTGAGAAGCTCTGTGGTATAATCCCTGGAAAACCCACAATACCATCAGCTGTTGTTTTTTATAATACCAGCTCATCCCCAGGTGGCGGACAAGGGAAGACCTATCGTTTGGAGGTTGTCAGTTGTTGGTTGTCAATACGGAAATCCTTGCCTCGCACCACAATGCGTCGCGTGTTTAGAGTCCTACGTTCATTGCACGATAAAGACCACTTTCATAGATTTTAAAGAGTGTGCTCATTGCAGCCGCTACGAAAGGCTCAAATTTCAGTGACAGTCTAAGTTCGTTCCTGTTGGTCTATATTCTTTGCACGGTTGATTTATACTTTCTTACTTGTTCACATTTTGATAATACCTGCTGGACATCAATCAATCAATCAATCAATCAATCAATCAATCAATATCAATCAATCAATCAACCAAAGACCATTAAACAATTCAGAACAATGCAGCAGGTCCAAACAGGAATTCATTTATTAAATTAATTAATCAACCAATGTGTGAAGTTGTCCAAATGGTAGAGAAAACTGGGTATATGTTTTTTTTGAAAACTTTTCTCAAGTCAATTTGTCTTTGATTATGACATCCAAATATGTTTTAAAACAAGGAGGGATGACCATTGTAGGTTGGCTTGAACCCATGCTTGACAGAATTAAGCAAAACTGGACCACTGTAGTAACTCCTGTCATCGATGTCATTCACGACAATACATTTGAATTTCTCTATCAAGGCGCTAAAGGTACAAATGTTGGGGGATTTGATTGGAATTTGGTCTTCACGTGGCATTCTGTACCAGATGAGGAGCGAAAACGAAGAAATTACGAGGATCATTTACCTGTGAGGTATTGTAGCTTCTGATTAAAAATATAAAGGATCTCGGTAGTAACACACAACGTCTTTTGTGATAAGTGTACAACTGTATTTTGAAAGTTGTAAAAATCAATGAATTTAATTTCGTAGGGCGAATGTTTAGAACCTTGATACCATATTAAACGAAACGGAATGTGCTGGTTATACATTGTAATAGAAAACATATCTTTAAAGAGCAGTTAGCGAAAAACCGTGGTACTCACAAAACATGCGCGTGGTCAGGTTTTTCGTATTATAACGTTCTAACTCCATCTCTCCTAAAGAGCCTTGTGCTGAGAACATACTGGAAGGGTTCGCAGTGATCGACCCAAACAGCTCCCCAGCGTTTTCTATGGAACGCCGTGACTGTCTTATGTTGGTATGCTTTTTTATATGTTGTGGTTCCGTTATTATATGCTGTGGTTCTGTTATTATATGCTGTGATTTCATTATTATATGCTGTGGTTCTGTTATTATATGCTGTGGTTTTAATTATTATATGCTGTGGTTTTGTTATTATATGCTGTGGTTCCGTTATTATATGCTGTGGTTCCGTTATTATATGCTGTGCATGGTGTTATTATATGATGTGGTTTCATTATTATATGCTGTGGTTCTGTTATTATATGCTGTGGTTTTGTTATTATATGCTGTGGTTTTGTTATTATATGCTGTGGTTCTGTTATTATATGCTGTGGTTTTGTTATTATGTGCTGTGGTTCCGTTATTATATGCTGTGGTTCCGTTATTATATGCTGTGCATGGTTCTGTTATTATATGCTGTGGTTCTGTTATTATACGCTGTGGTTCTGTTATTATATGCTGTGATTTCATTATTATATGCTGTGGTTCTGTTATTATATGCTGTGGTTTCATTATTATATGCTGTGGTTTTGTTATTATATTCTGTGGTTCCGTTATTATATGCTGTGGTTCCGTTATTATATGCTGTGCATGGTGTTATTATATGCTGTGGTTTCATTATTATATGCTGTGGTTCTGTTATTATATGCTGTGGTTTTGTTATTATATGCTGTGGTTTTGTTATTATATGCTGTGGTTCTGTTATTATATGCTGTGGTTTTGTTATTATGTGCTGTGGTTCTGTTATTATATCTGTGGTTTCATTATTATATGCTATGGGTTTGTCATTATTTGCCGTGGTTTTGTTATTATAAGCTGTGGTTCTGTTATTAAATGCTGTGGTTTCATTATTATATGCTGTGGTTTTGTTATTATATGCTGTGGTTTCATTATTATATGCTGTGGTTTTGTTATTATATGCTGTGGTTCCGTTATTATATGCTGTGGTTCCTTATTATATGCTGTGCATGGTTCTGTTATTATATGATGTGGTTTCATTATTATATGCTGTGGTTCTGTTATTATATGCTGTGGTTTTGTTATTATATGCTGTGGTTTTGTTATTATATGCTGTGGTCCTGTTATTATATGCAGTGGTTTTGTTATTATGTGCTGTGGTTCTGTTACTATATCTTTGGTTTCATTGTTATATGCTATAGTTTTGCTATTATTTGCTGTGATTTTGTTATTATAAGCTGTGGTTCTGTTATTATATGCTTTGGTTTCATTATTTCATTATTACATGTATATGCTGTGGTTTTGTTATTATATGCTGTGGTTTCATTATTATATGCTGTGGTTTTGTTATTATATGCTGTGGTTCTGTTATTATACTAGTATGCTGTGGTTTCATTATTATATGCTGTGGTGTTGTTATTATATGCTGTGGTTCCGTCATTATATGCTGTGGTTGTTTTCCGTTATTACAACTAAAATGGCGGCATGTCAGTTAATCCCGATTAGTAAAGTATTGGAAGATTTAAATATGCAAATGTTTTACCGTCTCTGACATCGGTATCTGAAAGCACTGTTTACCAACGAATGACTCAATTTGGTTTGAGCAAAATAACTTTTTACAAATAAGCGACAATGATCTTGATCTGAAACTTGGAGAAATCAGGAAAGATGTTCCGTTATGTGGTGAAAATCTCTTAAGGCAGAGGCATATATGTCTATGGAATATAGACTCAAACCACAAACTAAATCGATGGATATTCATGATCGTTGGTGGAATCGATGGTTTCAGCAGGATGGTCATATTTTTAAGATGCACGGACAATAATAAGTCCGACACTGTATTGCAGTGTTTTCTGTCCGGAGTAAAAAGATATGGTGTCCCTATGTTGTTTAAAAAGGGCCTAGGGGGCATGCTAACAGGAAAAAGCACACACAACCAAAGGATCGAGAGACTCTGGAGAGATGTATACGATGGAGTACTTGCATTTTCTACAACTTATTCCGTCCCATGGAAGATCGAGGCATACTTGATCCCTTAAATCAAACTCATTTAGCTGCCCTCTACTATGTATTCATCGCAGAAATCAACAGAAGGCTTTCATTTATGAGCGATGCATGGGCTGGACATAGACTTCGTACTGTAAAGTCGTCATTTCCCTTCAATATGTGGACATCAGGGCAGCTTCAGAACCCTGTTGGACTTGATGGTGATGAAGATCTTCAAAACTACGGCACTGAAGGATTTCTTGATGTTCAAGAGGGAGATCGGCCTATATTTGTTCTCTTTCTAACTTTATTAATGATGAGTGTCAGGTGTTAGACCACGAATTTATCAGAAATCGTTAAAACTTTAGAATAGATGATTTTTTAAAGAGATGTTTGGATATTGTTGAAAGAAACAAATAGCTAAGTTTTGAGCATATTTTGTAATAAGCTCAAAAATGTTTTATACTAATTGGTTCAGATCCAAAAGTGATAGAATGTAGTCTGTTTTCCAATGATTACTTTGTACACATATGCACAAATGTCCTCTTTATGGACATTTGTTCCATTAGCACATTTCTATTACATTTCTCACTTTACAAGTTTAACAACAAAATTACAAAAAAAAACTTTTTGACTGTTATGTGTACTCACCAGAATGCCCTACCAAATAGTTCATACTTAAAATATGAGGTTTGAATAGAAAAATAGATCCAAAACTAGGATTGTTTTAGGTTACCTCCTTTATATTTAAATTGTTAATTTTACCTACATACCAAATATCTCAGTCCTAGGTGAAAAAAACAAAAAAAAAGGTAATCAGAGGTCTTGCCTTGAGGTATGGTATACATTCTCTTGTACTGATCTACATACCAAACATCTAAGCCCTAGACCAAAGGGCAAAACAAGGTTATAGCCTGCACACAAAATTTTCTGTTGTAAATTTGAGGTCATCCAAGTTCATATCTTGAGGTATGATTTACATCCTCTTGTGCTGACCTACTTACATACCAAATATTTAAGTCCAAGGATAAAAAACCAAAACGTTGGAAATTTGACCTTGAAAGTCAGTCAAAGGTCATCTAAAGTCATACCTTGAGGCATGGTATACATCCCCTTGTGCTTAACTACTTACATACCAAATATCTAAGGCCTATACCAAACGGAAAAAGTTGCTTGGACAAGAATTTATTTTTTATAAATTTGACCTTGAGGTCTAGGTCATTCATGTTGATGCATAACACATCAGCTGCATATGATCTAACCAGAAGCATAGGTTACAACACAAAAAAGTTACAGACCAGGTAAGGGTATGGCCCAAAATAACATAAAATTACCTTAAATCCAAAAGTCAACCATGTTGGTATGCCACACATTGCCTTGTGGTCACCTACCTACATATTAAATATCTTAAGCCCATGTCAAAGGACAAAACGGTTATGACATGGACAAGGCAATGGTTCAAAATAATATTGAAAATGATCTTGAGTCCAAGGGTCAGGGTAAACTAAAATGGCAGACACATCGTCTTGTGGTAACCTACTTACATACCAAATATCTAAGGTCTATCAAAAGAAAAAAGTTAAGGCCCGGAGAAGACTTCGGACCAAAATAACATCAAAAATTAAAGGTCAAGGTCAAAGGTAATTCAAGTTGATACGCCACACATCGTCTTGTAGTGACCTACCTACATACCAAATATCTAAGGCCTATGTCAAAAGACTAAAACAGTTATGGTCCGGACAAGACTATGGTCCAAAATATCAAAAAATGACCTTAAGGTCAAAGGTCAACCATGTTGGTACGTGACACACCATCTTGTAGTGACCTACCGACATACCAAATATATAAGGCCTATGTCAAAGGACAAAAAGTTATGGCCCGGATAAGGTTTCGCTGAGAAGAATATAAAGAATAAAGAAGAACTAGGTAAAATTCTGTTCGGATGTCAACACAGAAGTCGCCCAAAATCGCCTTGGATAGTATTCCATTGTAATCAGTACCTCACAATATGCATAGAAATAAAATTTTATGGAAATCGTACAAAGTTCAATTTTTTTTTTTGGGGGGGGGGGGGGAGGAGTGTAGTGACAAAATGGCGGCCATCTTGAAAATGTAAAACATGGATTGCACACCTATTGATTGGTCAAAGCGTTTTTTTTCAAAATGCGTCGAACAAGTTCATGGTTAAGTAAGGAAAAGAAACGGTGCAAAAACAATAAGTCGACCAAACTACGTTTCGGGGCGACTTAATAAGAATAAGATGAAGAACTCATGGTACAACAATATTTCCCCCTTCCGTGAAGGGGAGACATAAATAACAAGAATAAGTTTGAAAGACATAAAGCCATGTCCAGTAACCTAATTTCTTTTTACAGCAATCACAAAACCAAAACGTTTATGCCCGAAGTATAATTTTATGATGATTTTTTAATGTTCACATTTCAATGTCCTGATGTATATGGATAGTTTCATAAAGATATCATAATTCTTTCATAAAAATGGCAAATTTTTAATAGTTACCACAGGTAACCAACTTTAGCCGTATTTTCCCGAGACACAATGTGTTCGCCCAAAAAGATTTTTATAGATTTTGAATATCATTCATATACCTACAAAATCATTTTCCCAATAGAAATTTATCCCATGTTCATTTTCTGAGAATGGAGTCAGAAAAGTGGCAAAAATGGTAATATCTTTGTCCAAAATTTGCACTAAAAAATGCTCAATTTATTGACATAATCGATAGCCTCGTTCTGACTACACATTAATGTAAAGTGTTAAATCACAAAACCACAGCATATAATAACAAAACCACAGCATATAATAATGAAACCACAGCATATAATAACAGAACCACATCATATAATAATGGAACCTCAGCATATAATTACAAAACCACCGCATATAATAATGAAAGCACAGCATATAATAACAAAACCACAGCATACATTGTATAATTACAGAACCACAGCATATAATAACGGAACCACAGCATATATAGCATACCAACATAAGACAGTCACGGCGTTCCATAGTTTTCCCTAGAAAGCGGAATACATGAGGCGCTGTTATCTGTCAGGTTATAATATGAAAAGCCTGACCGCTGACCGTGTTCACGTCTGAAATATTTGATAAACAGATTAATGCATTTCATATCGGATTTGGTATTATTCATTACCTTAAAGGTCTGATGTGAGAAAACCTATCCACCTTCTCACCGACTGTCCGTCCATGATAATATACTTGTACATTACCACTGGATACACCACTGACAAAACAGGGAAAATCAATTACCAAAAATAGAATACAATATGAAGTCAAAGGTATCATAAAACTAAAACAAGTACTATGAATGCATAAATAATAGCAAGTAATATTGCTTATATTCTGCAGATCTCCCACAATGGCTGGAGGACTATTCGCCATAAGTAGGGAATATTTTGCCACGATTGGTACTTACGATGACGGAATGGACATTTGGGGTGCTGAAAACCTTGAAATATCGTTTAGAGTATGTTTTGTTATTTGCTGTCGTTACATTTTTTTGAATGCTTATCGGAGGTAAAAAGAAAAAATGAAAAGAATGTTGAAAAATTGTGTCCAGTTTAAAAACCGTTGATGTTTGTATTTTATGCCACTTTAAGGAATTTTTAGCTTTACGAGAAGTAAGAATCGAACTAGCAGCCTCGATGGTGATCAATAGTACGTGACTACCTTAATTACTTGGCCACCGTGTACCCTCCCCGATATAATAACTTATCGCTTTTTTGCAGTATTTTCCTTTGATCTTTATGTGTGATATTATTCCATCTCACTCTACTAGCGTGAGATGGGCCCATCTCAGCTCGCTGTCAAGACGTCGTTAAGCAAACACTGTGACGTCACAATGTTACAAAACAGCGATAAACAGATTATTTACGTTTTTTGAAACTCGATGCATTGTCTTGCCATCTCATCTCAGGGCTGTCGCCCTTCGATGAGATACGACGAGAAAATGCATCTCGTTTCAAAAAACGTAAATAATCTATACTTACCAGATACATTTCAATAAGCTGTCCGGGGTATTTTCTGAACCTACAACATAAATGTTTATTAACATGTTATGTTATAATGCGCTTTAAATTTTATGTAATTTCACCGAGAAGTCACAATGCAAGATATGTTAGACATGGTCTAATGCTCTCCACACTCCCCTTTATGTATGTGTTTAACTCTACCTAAAATACTCTGCTGAAATCCCCTTTTATATGGTTAAACCATACAAAACCTAAAATGAAACAAAACATTTAAACTTCGGCATTCTAACATAAATACACGCGGTAGTAAGAGAAACTGCAAAAATATTGCCATGTAAATAAGCAAAAAAAATGCAGTGTTTGTACTGTTTAAATGTGCGCATGGACTTGTAATCATTTACACACGGAATGAGCCTTTTTATTTGTATTTTAACTTCACTATCATTCGGTATGAAATATGTACCCCGTGTGTAAATAAGTTCGACGACATTCCATTCTTGAATTATTTTTTAACAACAACCGCAGATTTCCTGACTCTTGTGACTTGCCATCTCGAGCTATTTTTCTTTCAGATCTGGATGTGTGGTGGTACATTAGAAACTACTCCATGTTCTCACGTTGGACATATATTTAGAAAGCGCACACCTTATAAATGGAGGGAAAATGTGAACGTTTTATTAAAAAATAACGTACGATTAGCTGAGGTTTGGCTGGATGATTACAAGAAATACTACTATGATAGAATAGGAAATAACCTGGTAGGTAGAAATAACGTCTGAGCTATGTTGATATAATGTATTGTTACGTGGGTAATCAAATAATGTCATACTATCGGACAAGAATTATTACTATGGGTCTATTTGGAGGCAATACATTTCAAACCATCTGAACGACGGATTTATTGTATTTAATTAGAGATATTTGGTGGTCAGCTGAACTATGTAAAGGTTCTGGTTTGACTTATTGTGGATATTGACGCCCCAAGATTATATTGACATACAGCAGTTACGTGTTCATTACGTGAAGGTAAACACAAAATACCGAATATCGAGGAAACTGTCAACAAAGACAATCCACAAATCAAAGTCCGAGAAACTGGCAAATTCCAGAACCAACAACAACAAAAATAATTGCAGCAATGGACCTGACTGGTACAAGCATTTAAAAAGATATGTAAGTAAGGAATCATCGTTGTATTTAATCGCGTGGTCAGTGCTGTTTACCACATTTTTATCCGTAACCAGCAGTCGCGCACTATGATGCAAGTCATATTAGAGAACTAGATGTTGATTAACCGTTATTTGACGCTGTTCAATTATTCCTAAGACGTTACATAATAAATTTTACCTTTCCAGTACTTATAGAGAATGTGTAGTAGGTCTCCAGATATATGGCAGTTGAAAGATTATTTGTGAGGATTTGGGGAATTCGGTTAACATTAATCAACCATCCAATCAATAAATAAAATACTGTTTTCAGAAGCAAATGTGTTTTTAATTAAATTTACAACAGTTAACTTTGTTCTGAAGTGTGTTACAAAGGTTTACTATTTAAATTTTAGATTGATATTTTAAATTGAGAATTTCTTTTCAATATATATTAAGGGAGACTTTGGAAATATTACATCAAGAATCGAGCTGCGGAAAAGGTTAAAATGTAAAAGCTTTGAATGGTATCTAAAATATGTTTATCCAGAAATGTGGGTTCCTGGCGAATCAACATGTCACGGACTGGTAAGAACATTTTTTATATCAAAAAAATACTATTGTAAAACAACGTATTTATCTTTGACGGAGCAGGCGAGCGCTGTTTAAAGTAAATTCAGTTAAATAAAATTAAAAAAAAAACTGACTAGACAGCAGTAAATAATTGGTTTTGTTTGGTTTGAGGGGAGGAGCCAAGTATGGCAATCGTGCCAGTTAAGATTAGAGCAGAACATTCTGTCAAATTCAGACCCTAGTCTTCATACGCATATGAATTGTAGTAGATGACTCGCTATTTAATCACTCGGTCACTGAGGATACAAAATATTCATTTCATCATCTGGCATGTATTTATACAAGGAATCCATTAAATCGAACCGTGCGAGATGCAACAGCAAAATGATTATTATCAATGTGTACCTTTGTGTTCCAAAAAATGTTGAATTCGCAATGTAAGTACCAATCGTACAACCTCAACTTTAAAGTTTCTACAGCACAGTAGTATTAAGTAAGAAATGCCCTTGTTTAAATTGTACACGGTTTATCGAGTCTTACAGTCTCAATCAGATATGTTTTGTTTGAGCAAGTCAAAACTGTTGAAACTGAGTTTTTAATTTGAAGACTTGTAGCCAATCAAACTATATTTCCACCACTAAAAAAGCTGTAAACAATGTTTTCAAATTTATTCAGTAACACATTTAAAGTTTTTTTTATAATTAATTCATGTATGAATGGGAAAGTCACTTATAATACATATATATATTGTCTAAATCCAGTGTTGGCCAAAAGTAACTTAAGTAGGACATATTGTCATAATGGGATTATTCTGTAAATAGTTCCGTATAATTACCTGACAAGACACACCCCTCTTTCCCAACCAGAGGGGATTCACTACCCGTCTCATTGGAATGTGCTGAGCAGCTATATAGATTCAGTACTACGAAAACCTTCACTGTAACATGCACAGTAGCTATGTGCTTTTAATTTTTTAACGTATAACTTTTTATATATGTCAATTTCAACTAAAAAAATGATAAGTTTCTCCTTAAATGTGTTTGAGTAATATGAATTCGTTATAAACCGTTTTTTTTTCTTTATAAGAATAGCTATTGCAACAAAATAGTGATTTCTGCAATTTTTCAGCTGTATCATGGATTCCAGTTTTAATTAAGGAAAGAAGCCGGAGTACCCGGCGAAAACTACCGAAATTTGGTAGGAAAACTAGCAATCCTTGTCAATAAGGATTGGAGTCGAGCAACTTGAAACCTATTGCAGAGATTGTAGGATGATTAGAACAAATAGCCATATACATTTCTAACTTGATTTTATAGAAATAAACGGTAACAGAAATAGACATAAACTGTTTTGTATCTCTCTTATAATTTGTATACTAACTACTCAGCACACACAAACAGCAATACACACACGTTAAAAATAAACAGATCATAGAATACTCTGAAATTAATTTCTAATGGAAAGCCATCATTATATTTCTTTTGATTAAATGCTACATTATTTAAACGATATCACTTTAACTTTGAATATAGTATCATGTTGAAGCAAACGTAATGGAAACATAATACGAAGTCTGTATATAGATTCTTAAACCTCACTTAAAAAATTTGATTTGCTTGCAGAGCCTGACAACATCGAAACCTAACAGGAAACAGGCGGACAATACTATTTACTCTCCGGCACAGAGAACATAACTGGTTTTCCAAATTGTGGTTGACGTATGATACCCAGAATCCTTTGCGTGGAGATTGGTCAGGAGCATCGTATTCCACAATCTCCTCGCAATGGATTCTGGGTATCCTACGTCAACCACAATCGCCTCTGCCATACCATTGGTTGACATTGTGAGAGATACCTCTCATGCCGGATATGCTTCGCGTGCAAACGCAGTTATTTTAATGTAAAACTATATCAAAAGTGTATTACCAGATAATATAAAAATAAATAAGATCTCGTATATTATTTAACAAGCATTGTTCTTTGTTTACAAACGTCACTGGAGACGACGAATGTAGTCCCGCAGTAAATGGAGGATGACGTGTGGCAGAGGTTATACGAACAGTGACAGCGTTGAAATTTGACGTTCGGGTGTTCCCCTGACTAACCATTTAGGAGATAACTGTATTGTGTTTGAAGATTTTTCCGACCATAAAATCACCAATTGATGCCGGCAAAACTTCATATACAATACATTTATCTCCATTCTAATGATATGGCAATAAAAAACTAAATTAACCGATTAAAATTAAAGTTTTTTATTTGCGGAAATAATGTGTGTGCTTGCGTTAAAATCTGACGGCATCAATCGTGGAATTGATGCCATGAGACTATTCACGTTATCCAATCAGAATTGACGTTACATCAAGAACTGCATTAGAATCAGTAATATAGATAAATTCAAGTAGACCGAATGTATTATGACGTCATTCTCTTTGTGAAGTTCAATGTTTACATTACTTAACTAAGTTTACAATAAAATTACATAATTTAAACGTAAAGTTAAAATGTAATTTGTATTTAAATTTATAAAGAAATGGTATTCACAGCTTTACAAAAGATTGACCTGTACATGTGATAATAAATGGCGTCATATGATCAACCAATGATAATGCTTAGATCAGAGGTCTTGACCTGGTGGTATATTTGAAGTGAAACTTGCGCCAATGAAAAATATATGAATAACAGGACACCAGGTTATCTCTCATGGCGGATAAGCTTCGCGGACAAACGCATCGATTGCAATGTTAATCTGTATTAAATGTGTATAAATATAATATATGAAAATAAATAAAATCTTGTTTATTATTTCATAAACATCCTTATTTGTTTTCAAACGCCATATGCAGACGACAAATGTAGTCCCCCTGTGGCAGAGGTTATAGGTGTCAAGACACTAAAGGGGACCAATCAAATTTGGAACATATAAGAAAATATGTCACATGCACTACATGACCTATAAACCAAGATTTTCTGAAAAGAAAGAGCTATTTTTAGAGTGCGGTTTACCCCGGAAGCTGGTTTTCTCTTGGAAGGTTTTAAAGAGGTCATGAAATTCTGAGAGAACATTGGCCTGTCACGTACGATTCGGATATATATGATGTCGGTCAAGTTCCACTTAAGGTAAAAGAGCTGCGCTAATTAAAAAAATAACAAATTGAGTAGAAAATCTTAAAGAATTGGATTAGTGTTTACACACCTTATATCTTGGAACCAGTTATGTTTTCTGCGCCGGAGTGTACTATTGTCACCCTCAAAATCACGTAATCGGCAACCCGAAAACGGGGTGACCATACAATTCCTCGACATGGACAATCATTATTCATTAAACTCAAATAATCGATAATTGAAAACAGTTTGTGTTACTTTAATTAGCAATAATGGATGGCAACGATGTTTTGGAAGCAAATAATTATGAGAAATAACGTCATTACACGCATGTTTGGTCTATAAAGTTGGTCTTTGTTGATTTGCTCGGTTTAATAAACAATTTTAGACATCCAGAATTGTCAGCTTGCATGGGTTTTCTTTCCCAAGGGCGTTAGCTTTTCATCTCTTAAGAAGGCCATAATTGTATATTATGTTTAAATACTTTAAAATTATACATAGGGTAGACTTTTGATTACAAGTCAAGGGTGAAGAAACCATTAAAATAACACAATGGTATTGAAACTCCATCACCGTAAATCTTTGACAACTAAAGAGTACAAATGTGTCTATATAATTCTGGTGGAATAAAAGCTATCGCTCTTTTGATATATATTGCGCAAAACACAGAGAGAAAGGAGACCCCGCAATTATTTGTATACATTTGGTCGGGTCATCATCATTTCATTATTTAAATAAAAAAATATTTTAAAACTTGTGGCAAATTGAATTTGAATTTTGAATGGTGTTTTAACGCCACTTTTACCAATATTTAAACTATATCGTGGCGTCAAGTTTTTATTGGGGGATGAAGCGGAATACCCTTCTGTCGGAAAACTGGCCATCATTGTCAATTAAGACTGGAGTCGAGAGCACACTACCCGCAGTGAGGCTGGAACCTGCAACCTCAGTGTTGACAGACCGTGTGATCAATGGATGACTAACTACTATGACCACTCAGCCACCGAGGCCCCCCCCCCCCCCAAAAAAAAACAAAAAAAAAAACTGGTGGCAAGGTCATCGTCGAAGATGCTACATTTGTCGATTTTGCAAGGACTACCTGAATAGATAATACAAAACAAAAAGATAAAAATTATTAGTATTAAAATGTCTTCATGTTTCCCCTATAAATAACTATTGCTCTTTGAATAGATACGGACCGTCGTTAATGCATAAAATTCGCAATTGTAAGTAATAAGAACAACTTACACAACAAGAGACAAAATGTTCTGTCCCCAACGTCTATGAGCCTACAAAAAGGATATGTTATGTTACCGAAGTGTGCACTCGACATAAAACGTTACCTTCTACGATCATTAGCAAGGCTTTCCGTATTGTAAATTGATAATACTTTCCGTATTCGCTTCCCAGTAACGTGCTGTAAAGCTTTGTTTTTCAAGATTCAAGAAGTGGAAATCGTCGCAACACCTAATTGAACGCCTATTGCAAAATTGTGACATCTTGTTAAAGTGTTATTTGTTTCTTTCAGATTAAAGCTAAAAAACATACCTTATGCTTGTCTGGCGAAGCAGGTTATTCTCTGACGGGAAAAACTCTGTCATTGGTCGATTGTCAAACTGCTGGTCAGGTAGGTTTGAACGTTACCTGTTAAGGTAGTTGTCGCACGGTTATGACACAGAAAGACTGCAATAACAAAGACATGACGCTATTTGCGCTCTTCCTTTACTACTATCAAAAGTCCGAAAAAAACTTAACATTATTTTCATTTTCAGACGGTGATCTACATAAGATCTGAATTTGCAATCTTACCTTTTTTTTCTTATCCACATTATGCTCAACAATATAGTGTGTTAGAATGGACGTGTTGCTTTAATCGTTAAAATTTACATCAGTAGTTTAGGTAATTCCTATTTGCGTTCAGATGACGGGGCGAACGCGGACTCAAAACCCCCGACTTGGGAGGACGAAAAAGATACTGAGTAGTGGATTTTGGTAAGTTTTCTCAATAAAGTTTGTACAGAAAACCGGTTTGGGGTTTTCCGTTTTTGGGAAAGATTTTATGTGGACCGACATCCATTTTGTACCCAAAATCATCACTTATTAAAGCTTCTACTTTTGGGTATTTTTTTTTATTTCATGAGATAAAATCTACCCTTATTAGCCTACTCTATGTATCTTTTGTTTTTCAACTGCCACCAAAAATTACACACGTTGTCAGGTTAAGTGACATGCATCTATACGTTTTATAACTCAAGCCATTAAAGTCAAAATGAATCTTCATTATCACATTTGTTTTAATCACATGCTTACGTTTGTACAAGATTGTACATTGTTTTCTTTTGCCATGTGTTGCATCAGTAATCGAACTCATAAGTCTCTGTAGAGGTCTCAACAATTGTATTGTCACCGAATTAAAAACTAAAATATACTTCTTAAGAAAGGTATAAAATGGAAGCATTCGCAAATATGAATAATATAATAGTATATATAGTTTTGCTCGATCACTGTCAGCTTCGAACATACATATGTACAAGTTGGCATTTGTTATTAAACTCCACGCATGTCACTTAATACAAACAAAATCATAAATTAAATCATATATACTGCTATAAACTATATGTTTAAAACATTACGCACAAAAAGCAATGCCTTTGTAACCTGATCACTCTTTGAACAAGTCCGAAACACAATGCGGATTTTAACGAAGTAGATTATATTTATTAGCGCGACCTCATCCTCCACGAAAAGGACACATGGAGACACACAAAAAAACCTGACTTGTAAGAATGCACGTGAGAATGGCGCGACCTTAGAAATCACCAAATTGTGAACTGCAAACGATAGCACTATATCAAGAGGTTGTAAATGCTTAAACGATTGATAGTTTTATCTGTTTGTTTCCTCGTTGCAAAATACAGAATCGAGACGGCTAATAAGGGGAAGCTAATTTATATTGACCTATTGAAATCTGTTTTGACGAGGACGAAAAATGCTCTTTTGGTTGATATTTTCAATGAATCTTATAAATTGTTCGTATCGTAATGCAGAAAAAATGACAAAAGCGTCTTTCCCAATATGGTATTATCCTTCTTTGCAGTTTTGGTATTTGACATACAAGAAAGAAATTAAAAGAGATTATGGATGTTTTGATTACAGTGGCAAGAGAGATATAATAGTCGAGGCGTGTCACTTAATGGGAGGAAACCAAATATGGGAGTACAGAGAGGTATTCTTATAATAATGATGATAATGTAATTGTGCAAACAATTTAGAAATAAAGGAAATATCATGTGTATTATTATATTGTATATGGCAGTAATGAGTTCAATCATTAAGAACTTTCTATGTGTTTTTTTTTGTTTCTTAAATTTATGACAGTGTGATTATAACTTGTTTTCCAAATTTTGTCACATTTCTTATAAGATTTATTAGTATCATAAGTTATTTAAAAATCTGTGTATACATTTTCATACAGTTTTTAGTATGTCTATTAACCTAACATAAAGAAAGAGATTTTCTTTCTTATTTATCAGTATAGTTTATTTTACTTTTAAATTGAAACCAAAAGATGTGAAGACATTACTATTAGAATGAATGATACTAAAATCTAAAACGTCAATTTAATTAAGAACAATTTTAGCTTTAATCTGAAAGAAACAAATAACACTTTAATAAGGTGTCACAATTTTGCAATAGGCGTTCAAATGGGTGTTGGGATGTTTCCCACTTCATGAATCTTGAAAAAACAAAACTTTGCAGCACGTTACTGGGAAGCGAATACGGAAAGTATTATCAATTTACAATACGGAAAGCCTTGCTAAGGATCATAGAATGTGACGTTTCATGTAGAGTGCACACTTCGTAAAATAAATTTTATGTTAAAATTGGTTCCATTTAAATTAAAGCATTTATTATTTAATATATTCATATTGAGTTTTTCAGAAACACTGTAAAACAAATTTTGACATTCCAGTTAATTGTTAAGACCCAATGTTTGTTACCGATTTATTTTAAGTAAACAATGGAATATATTTATACGTCACGAAAATATTGGTTCATATTATCATTGTCAACATTCTATCATGTTGAATAGACACATTTACTATTTAACTTGAATGTAGATATTGTACCTTTATTTTCAGTGTACATTTAAAGTTGTGTTTAAAACAATATCTACATTCAAGTCAAGTGCATCATGGTACATATTAAATAAATATTTGATGATTATATCAGACTATCGCATGACATTTTTATATCATATGTATTATTAGCCCTAGGTTTGATATTGGACCAAGAGTCGACGCGAAGTCTAATTTCAACCGAGGGCTAATAATGCATATTATATCAAACATGTCAAGTAATTGTCTTTTTATCATATGCATCAGCAGGGGAAAATAAAACAGACATACATATATCAAAATCTTATCTAGTTCTGGTACTGGAATTTCTTTACCTTTCCTTCGCCCAAAATTAGTTTCGAGTCACAGGTAACAGCGAACATCGCAGATACGAGATATACGTTACATGCGTGTGTGTAAAAAAAAGTCACGTGACACATATGAACAAACTAATTTCATCTGAAGAAAATATTGTAGAAGAGCACAAACATTTTGACTACGATAAAATTGTGTTGATTTCTAAACAACAAAAATCCCAGATAACCTTTTATGCAATTTGTAAAACACAGCGAAATTGAACGATTTCATCTTGACCTCGATCACAGCAGGTGTCAAATTGATTTTTTTACAAGTAATCCAATGAAGTGATGCTCCTAGTCAATTATAATATGTAAACCATGTCGATGCGCACAGACTTCTATCTTTGATTTAATATGTAATACAAATATAAATTTTGCGTAATTTACTTGTCGTACGTTTATGTGCGCGCGATTTGTTTACTACCCCGGTAACTACCCAGTGTGACCAACTAAAAACAAGTGCCAAAGTGCTACAAAATACGCCCGTTCAAAATTTGCCATTTTGGCTAAAAAATAAAGGGCCATAACTCTGAAATGGCTGAAGCAATTTGGCTGGTTATCAATCTTGGTCGAGATATTATGCTCATTAATATTTTCTGCAAGTTTCATGAAGATCTGACAACATATGTGTGAGATAGAGAGCGGACAAGGCGAATTTGTCATTTTTGTATAAATAAAGGGTCATAATTCTGAAGAGACTGAATTTGTCTGGTTTTCGATCTCGGTCGAGATATTATGCCTATAAACATTTTCGCAGAGTTTCATGAAGATCGGACAACAACTGTTCGAGGTAGAGAGCGGACATCGCCGCCCACAAACCATAAAAAAGTCGAATACAACGGCCCTTACTGAAAAATTCCCTGACTTTGGGAAATATATAAGCTGCAATTAAAAGAATATACTTAATTAGAAATGCAATTAAATGTACCAGTACAATGGATGCTTCTGAGCAGATTTTCTGCACGCAAATGTGTCCAAAGCCCTTAAAATCCTGGAAAATTACCTGTGCTGTATTTTAAATTGACATTTTTGTGCAGTCACCAATACATTAGAGAAAACGTCAATCTACCAGTGGACAGAGGCACTGTTTAGATGCTCTGAAGTAACGTCATGAACCATATGATATGTGAATACAAAAATGGACCCGATTCTCGTTTGACATTAATATGTCTACTTGTTATTAATTTTTCAATTTACGAATAACAAATGAGAACAGATCTGTTTTCTGTGTACACACACTTTTTTATTCCATATTTTAACAGAAAAAAATCCTTGAACTTTATTTTTGATATTCATATTCCTTTGGTGAATCGAAAGGAAAATGGACCATTGATTTCCCTAATCTAGTTCCAATAGGAACATGGTCTACAGTCCTGTTATATATTAATTGTCTAGTTTTTAATTAATTTTCCTAATTGTTTATTCGAGATCCTACGACTACTTTACATCAAGAAACTAAACAAACAGTCTTGATTGCCTCGGCACCTATTGAACAGTACGTATTTTTATTTATTAACAGTATTATGGAAGTCAAATAAGTAATCAAAAAGATGGGTAAACAATACATGTATTTGTAAAGTATGAAGATTTCGGTGAATGAGTATGATTTTACTTAACTGAATTCTTTGTTTTGCAGGATAATACAATATATCATGCAGTTTCTAAAAAATGTCTTGAAATATCTGACGATGGAAAGAATTTACTCATGAACGACTGCATCGGCACTGACAACCAAATATGGTATTGGAATAGACAAAAACCGGACGGACCAGTTCGCAATTGGGAAAGATAGACAACAAATCATATATTAATTCTTATCCAATAGATGTTTTAGTATGTTTTGTATATAAACAGTTAATATAGCATAAAATGTTTCCAAACAGTACTTACGTTTCTGGAATTTGAATGCATTCCTTTTTTTAGCCAGTATATAATTACAGGGAAGGGACGACTTTTACTTAAATTTCTTATTGAAGTAATTGCAGAAATACTAAATTGTAAAACAAAAAAAAACTAATATTTTATATTGAATTATATGACAAAAAAAAACCACCCAAACAAAAAACAAAATTTATACATGTTGCTACTATTAACTCATTTATATATTTATTGTGTTATTGAATACGGTACATAATCTGCTAAAGGGCCAGTTTCATAAACCCAGTAACATCTCAAATGTGAGGATTTCCTCAACTTGTCCTCAACTCAAAAATTGACCAATCAGATTGCTTGAAATTCAAATTTGAGGGAAATCTAAGATATTTGAGGAAAATCTTAACTTGAGAAGTTTTATGAAACCCAGGCCAGGTATGCGTTCATATTGTACTACTTTTACCAAGTTTGCATATAAGACAACTTAGCCAAGATTAAACAGCAAGCATATGTACAGAACAAGTGTTATAGAACATCTTTAAACTGAAAATACACTGGTAGCTTTTGTGCAAAACAATTATATCAGTTGTTTATAATAAATGCATTTATGCATGGTCTGTACTTAAAGATAATTATGTGTCATTTTCCATATTGGCCCTGATATCAGCCCGAGGCTCCAATATCAAGCCAGATTATTTTTACATTTCTACGACATCACAATTGAATCTGCCAAACGGTTTTTCAAAAGAAATTTTTGGAAATTCTGCTCATCAAAACACATTAACAGACCTTCCTTGTAGCCTTCTTGAATTTACAGTCAACACTATAAACTCGTATATTCTTAAGATAATTTAAAATAAGAAATAAAACACATATTTTATGAAAACTCTCTTGGCCTCATTTCTGCGTGATTTGGTTTTTTAATGTGTAGAACAGATTCTGCGAAGAAGCCGTTTGTATTTTTTCATATATGGCCCTATGTTAAACTATTTCTACTTGGTGGACATTATGGATTTAGAATCAACCCCAAACCCGAAAAAAATAGACGACAATTTCATTTTGGAAATACTAAAGCAATTCCTTCTGTCGTTGGAAAACAAATTTGTAACCATCATAACGTATCAACAGTATTTGCAGCTGTGTTAAATTTTGAACGTGCACGAAGATTTCCCATAAAGTCATATATTAAACTATTTTCCATGTTGGCGGGCAGTATGGATGGAGGATCGACACACAAATCGGACTGTTTAGAAGACCATTTCAGGTACACTGCTGTATCTGCAAAACGGTTTGTGAGAAGATATTTAAACTTAACCAATAAGCTTCGTCATGTGAACTGAAAATGTTAAAAGCTAGTATATTCAGTATAACTAAAGAGTAATTCAATAATACCCTCAAGTCGTTAACTGGAGCAGATTTCCCAGATCCTCAGAGGTCTGATCAAACAGAATGGTTAGTAGACCTGGAC
This sequence comes from Limnoperna fortunei, assembly GCA_944474755.1. Classification (NCBI taxonomy): domain Eukaryota; kingdom Metazoa; phylum Mollusca; class Bivalvia; order Mytilida; family Modiolidae; genus Limnoperna; species Limnoperna fortunei. The sequence goes on along the minus strand of OX104119.1, from coordinate 32,048,225 downwards.
AAATCTTAGTTCTAATAGAATTTTCAGCTGTACATCTTTATATAGTAACTAGGTATTTTTGTAGCATATTATTATCAATGTATTACAATTGGCAAAATATAATGACAAAGTTGGGTAAATTAACGAGACTTATATACACTATTATTATCAAAATTACGTATTTAAAAAGTGTTATCAATAATTTCGGATTTATGTAACTGTTTATTCATACAAGAACTATACAATATTTCTGAATAACTTTAGGGGATTTTTATTACATGAATAAAATTCGTTCTGTAGAATTCATCTGTATACGAACGAGACCAACTCACTCTCAAACCTGTTCGGGAATTATCTGTGTAAGAACGAGACCACTCACAAACCTGTTCAGGGTTCATGTGTGTATGAACGAGACAAACTCAATCACAAATCTGTTGGGATTCCTCTGGGTATGAACGATACCAACTCCCAAACGGGATTAATGTTTGTATGAACAGACCAACTCAATCACAAACCTGTAGTAATAATTTATTCCTTAATAGTTTTTAGATGATTTGCGTGTTCAGAAATACGTTTATTTAATTGTTATAGATTTTCAATGGAGTTAATTTTTTATGAATGAAATTGACTAACTTTTTTCTGGATTTACATGACGTTCGCCCACTTTTAGCGTAATTAGTGTAAACAAAGACAAAGACAGCGGGATTAAATATCTATACGATCAAATGAATGACTTGTTAATTTTCTTGTGGTGGTTAAAGAAAAAAAATATAGATTTAAGTTAAAACTTACCTGTGTGTTAATTTTGATTAAGATCAGAAGATGGATTATGGAAAAACAAAAAATATTCATACATGAGGTCAATACGGCCACAAAAAAAAAATACACAAGATTGATCATGCATATCGTACATTGTTTTAGCAGCATGATGAATTTTGAAGACCAATGTTGCTTTTGTACACATCGAGCTTCTTAGATGTGGAACAAGAAGACTGATGGCTATAGGGTTCCTGTTAATCACGGCTCTTTGTGAAATTGTACCAATTTGAACAATCTACAAGTCTGTATTTAGTATATATAAGTCTACGTCAGGGAATATCCAACACTTGTCATACTGCCGTTATAATCCGAAGTTAATTTTGCGACTAGCCAAAAACAAAAAAAAAACAAAAAAAAAAAAACGAGATGGTACGATTATTCGTTCTAAAATGTCCCTAATGTATTGTCATTTTTAAACATCTCATATATTAATTCACTCTATGAGTTTTTGTCAAAAATACATGTACATCCTGGGTATGCACGCCAGGATTAGCAAAACACAAATTAACCAGAAAAAACACAACATCAAATCAACCAGATCGAAAAAGTCGAACGCAGAGCTAGTCACTGATATGTACACCCTCTGCAAGTTCGGCGTCTTAAATATAGGTTAGTTTTCTTTTATAAATTTGTACATCGAATGTAGCAGTACCATCAAATATACTTGCATCATCAGACAGTAGAACACGACACATCTCCCATCCAGACATCAAAAGACTGCTATAAATATTCATTTTTCAAACATACAGATACACAATGGAACAAACTGCCCCACAACTTTACTTCAGCCACTACAAGTGAGGGATTTAAGAGTCTGGTCACTGAACCAGATCATTCCCATTTTCTACCCACAACTCCAAAAGCTATCAGATGTATATAGTTTTAAATTGTATATTTAGTGTATATCAATTAATTATTTTTTCTTTTAATATTCAAAAATCGAGTTTTAGACGTTCGGCGCATGATCTTCTAGATTGAAGGAACGTTAGAAACAGAAAGAAAGAAAGCATATATGATGTGCACGCTGTAAATTTCTCTGAAGAATTCCAACTTACCCGACCCCTTGGTATTTGTTATCAATACTACACTGGACTTCACTTTTTAATTTAGAAATAAACTCATTGCCTGAATATAGCTGAAATATTGCTGCTCGGGCGTTAAACACCATTAATCAATCAATCAGAAATAAACTTAGTACGACTAATACCGAAAAGAAGTACAACAAACAATTATCAGAAAACTCACGATTTTCTTACGTAACGATTATGTCTTATTAAAAATTTAATCATTTGAATTTTAGCTGTCATAGATTAACATACTTAATGTTGCCCATTTTTAACTACTTTATTTTCAATGCTATGGTGGCATATATCTATGGAAGCGTATATTAGTCACGAATTGTTGAGTTAGTATGTCATTGTATTGGTATTCAAGAAGTCGGAATATTGAGTTAAAATAAATCTTGCTAAACATAAATATGTTTACTTGGTGAGTTATTTTGTCATTATGTAGACATGAAACAATTCGAAATGTAGAGTTATAACAAATTTTGTTTACATAAATATGTTTACTTGCTGGGTTAATGTGTCAACATTTTTTGCGTTAGATTGTCATTATGTAAACATAAAATAAGTCAGAAAGTTGAGTTATATAACAAATCTTGTTTACATAAATATGTTTACTTATTGAGCTAATGAGTCATTGTGTAGAAATAAAACAAGACGGAAAGTTGAGTTGCAACAAATATTTACATAAATTATGTTGACTTGTTGAGTTATTTTGTCATTATGTCAACATGAAACAAGTCAGAATAAAACAAGTCGGAAAGTTGAGTTATATAACAAATCTTGTTTACATAAATATGTTTACTTGTTGAGCTAATGAGTCATTGTGTAGAAATAAAACAAGCCGGAAAGTTGAGTTGCAACAAATATTGTTAACATAAATTATGTTGACTTGTTGAGTTATTTTGTCATTATGTCAACATGAAACAAGTCAGAATAAAACAAGTCGGAAAGTTAGGTTATATAACAAATCTTGTTTACATAAATATGTTTACTTGTTGATTTATTTTGTTATTATGTCAACATGAAAAAAGTCAGAATAAAAGATATGTCAAGTCAAGTCAACATGAGAAGTATACCTAATTATGTTTATTGATATAAGACAAACTTACTTTTGGGAAGTAAGAAAGGTGAGAAACGACTCAACATTATCTCCAAATTATCTTGGAAAAAGTACAGAAAGAACAAGTGAACAAGATGAACATAATCTTTTTGGTCACTTAGTGAACGCAAACTTATTCATTAACATTTATGAAAACATGACAAGTTAACTTGTTTAAAGTATGAACGTTGACAAAAGAACTCAACAAGTAAACAAATTAATGGTAAATGGTAACAAGATTTGTTATAACTAAACATTCCGGCTTGTTTCATGTCTACATAATGACAAACTAACTCAACAATTCGTGACTAATATACACTTCCATATATATATATCTGCCCCTACTTGTCACATAATTAAGTCAACATATTTTGTGAAATAAGTCGACTTGTCACTTAATAAAGTCTACTTGTCACATTTTAAGGTAAACTTTTAACATAATAAAGTGCTAATATTTTTATAAAGGAAATGACGTTTTTTTAAATTTTTTTTTACCGTTTTCATGCCATACACAAGTTGACAAATTTATCTGACAAGTAGACTTAATTATCGGACAAGTTGACATAATTATCTGACATGTGAACTTAGTTATCTGACAAGTAGACTTATTTATCTGACAAGTAGACTTAATTGACAAGTATACTTATTTATCTGACAAAGTAGACTTAATTATCTGACAAGTAGACTTAATTATCTGACAAGTTAACATAATTATCTGACATATTTTCGGAAATATGTCAACATGCTACATAATTAAGTCAACATAATACTGAATAGAGTCATCATTATTAGATAAGAAAAAAGAGGGGAAATGCGCTGTTTAAACAGAATGTGCCATCTACTTTTCCACTTATTTAATATCGTGCAAGTAGACATAATTATGAATTAAGTGGACATAATTTTATGATTAAGTCGACATAATTTTATGATTAAGTCAACTTAATTTTATGATTAAGTCAACTTAATTTTCTGTTTAATCGACATAAGTGTTTGATTATGTCCACATAATCTGTCTGATTATTAAGTCGGCATAATTATCTACCATTTAACTTGAAAGGGGGGGGGGCCTTGGTTTAGAAGTTGAAATTCCAAGACCTCAATAAGAGAATCATGGCAGAAATCAGACCCGAGCCAGCAGTATGTCGTGGCTCGTATAGAGGATAAGCCCACTTAAATCACGTTTCATGAAAATCCATTGATGGGTTTAAAAGGAGTTGCGGATAAGAGATGGGTACCTATTTATTGTGTAATGGCTAAGTCCTTGTTGTGCTATGGGAAACCCCAAAAATCAGTTTTTAAAGGACATGTTTGATTCGTTAGTGTTTTTTAACATAGCTGAAATAATATCTCTTAAGAATACACTAATCTTGCGAGGTTTGGTGTATTCAAATTTCCAAATTGTGTTCATTTTCTGGGACTATTTGTTTTGATAGGTTTGTCCTTTTTCTGAAATAAGGGTTGTTTCTTCTTGGTTTTGACGATAAGTTTTGTAAGTAAATGTGCATGACTCGAGTGTAATAAATATAAAACAAGTTTGGGTTTATTCAGTTTAATAAGTGAGATATGGAAAGCCCAATCAGTATTAACTATTCAAGAAATAAACGCAGTGTTGTTATAAATCGACTGATTACAAAGCCGCACATGAAGGTAGTTTGTCATAAATGTACTATTTATGACCGGCTTGTGGGTTTTAGGCACAACCTGTGTTCCATCCTTAACGAACAAGTCCTGTCGGAGGTAATATATATATATAACATATGTATATACTCATCTTTTCTTTCAATAAACACTGAACGACATGAAAAAGCAAATTGCTGAAAACTGTGTTAAAGTTCACAAACAAAGCTGCATACAACATGCGTTTTATTCATTATTTAACTTGACGTATTAACTTTAATAGAAATTAAACGCAGTAAAAAATTAAAAAAAATGAATTAATATTTTTAAACGTTTCTTGTTATCGTGTTAGATAAATGTTTCGTTTATGTTACAATTTCGGAATGTCTCTTGGCTCTATCCGCATACTTTCTGGTATTTCCTTTTTCCTCCTTTCTCTCTCAGCTTCTATTGCTTCGTGATAGTATCCGTAGTAATCTCCCCTACCTGCTCTCTGCGGAGGCGCCCATGCGTCCGATTTAGGCCATGGATTTTGAAATACATCTTTCGGTGGCATAGTGGGTAAATTCCTAGTATATCCACCAAGTCTCAAAGCAGGAATACCTGTCTGTTTTAAACTGACGTCCTTGTGGTAATATTCTGAAATTTGAATAGAGTGTTACAGTAAATTTATTAAATTGAAGGCTATTCCTGGGTATCAAACAAACAACTATTTTATTGGAAACAAGCACACTAAGAAAAGCGTTATTGCAGAAACCTTAGGGTAACTAAAATATTACACAATTATAGTCTTGTGTAGAAGTCGATATGAGATTTCATGGACCACATGAAGCAATTGGTATCGACCCGAGAGCAAAGCACGAGTCGATATTGCTTTCTTGGTCCATTCAACCTCATATCGACTTTAGTTTAATACACAATTCTAACAATAGAACGTGAAAGTGTCAAAATCGATCTTAATTAAGAAGCTAGTCATTAGAAATCTTACCTGAATAATCTCATAAATGACAGAATTGCAACGAATTTGATTTAACCATTCAAATATTTAACTATTGTATAGTAAAACAATTTTAGACTAAAAATAACAAAACTTATACTGTAGCTGCACTATTCTGGTACCCTGACGATGATATCCTCTTTAGCCTAAGCGGCTTTCGGATAAAACATCAGGTCAGGAGCATTGGATTTCAACGGTGAGAGCGTTTAAATTCGTTCGGGCATTCTCTAGACTAACCATTTTTTAATACAGATAAGTTCAAGTAGACCGAACGTATTGTGACGTCATTCTCTTTTTGACGTTCATTGTTTACATTTCTTAGCTGAGTTTACATTGAGATTTTAAATTTAAACGTAAAGTTAAAATGTAATTAATATTTAAATTTTATAAAGAAAATGTATTCCCGGTTTAAAAAAAAATTGACATTAACCTGGTCCCCTGGTGCAATATTTTCATTTACGCAAGCTTCACTTTCAAATATAACCCCAGGTCACCACCATTTTACTAACCAGTTTGATTGATTGTTTAAAACGCCATGCTTTAGCTAACTTTTCGCGAGTTTTGTTCCGTCAGAAAAGTCTGTCGGAATAAAATTTAAATAAGTAGCTACCTACTTCTTTTTTCTTCAGCTTTCGAGTAAAATTGACCATTTCCCGTAGAGTTATTTCCAAAAACGAGACAGAAATTTATGAACCTTCTTTTGATAACCTGTATTTTTATTTGAATTTGATTGCCGGACGTTACGGCATAATGCTTTGTATCGGAATTACGTCAATAACAGTTAATACTGACGTAACTTTTGAGGCGTTCCGAATGTTGCAAACCGGTCAAAATTTTGGTGACCTGACTTAATATTCGAACCGGAAGTCCGCTTACGGTATTGAGAATATTTAGTCAGGAGCCCAGACTAAAATTGACATGTGCATGTGATATTAAATGGCGTCATAGGTGTCTGGTCAATTGGTCCCACAAGCAAATTGGTCCCAAGTCTTTGCCAATTGGTCCCACTTTTGGACAATTGGTCCCAACACTTTTAAAATTGGTCCCAACAATTTTAAAAAGTATATTTTTTACAATTTTTGGTTTTGTATAGCTATTAATAATAAGTTATTGAAATTTAAGAAGCTTACAATACAATACAAATTATAATTTGTTTAGATTTGTTATTAAATATACATATTTATATATAAAAGTAATGACAAATATTATTAAAAATAATTTGGGAATTGTGCATTCTTTTTAAAATATAAAAGTTGTATAGTATATTTTCTCTTATTAGTTCATTAGCAGCTTAGGCATATAATTATAACTTTTTTATCTTATGACCGCATAAGGTTTTAGTTTAAATTAAATATTCAAGGAGCTATAAATGCAATTTCTCTAATTTTGACGTAATATTTCAACCGCTTGACCGGTGTTGAAAAAATATTTCTCGTCACTAGTGAATTTGTTGTTCTCAGCAGTTGATTGGTTAAAAATAATAACGTCACAATAAGAACTCATGACGTCATAAACAAAACACCTTCCATTTACCGCGTATTCAAGTCATGAACGTAAAATTTGGGTTGGGAGAATTTGTACTTCGTTTCGCAAATTTACTACTTTTTAAAATTAGAGAAACAGAATCTTACATTAGTACTCTTGGATTATTGGATTTCTCCAATCTCGATAGTTAAATTATGGCAATTTAAGTCCTCGCCAAGGCTCGGACTTAAAATTCCATAATTCAACTATCTCGATTGGAGAAATCCGATAATCCAGTCGTACCAATGTAAGATCCTATATTTATTATATAGATAGAGATGAAATGTCGAATTTTCCGAGTGACAGAAATCACGGTAAATCACATGTGAAAATTATCGTTTATTTTCACTCTCGGGTTTTTCCCGCCAAAACGTCACAATGGTTTTGTACTATACAGATATTCACCCGCCGTTCATAAAATTTAGGATTTGGCATTAAATTTTTACGAAAACAATTTTGATCTATTTAATAAATAGAATTATCAATTGGGCATCGTGAATATCCAAAAATATGATCACTCGTGCCGCATAGAGCATCAGATTAAACTCTTCCGCGCACTCGTTTAATCAGATGCGTTATGCGGCACTCGTGATCATATTTTGGATATTCACTACGCCCAATTAATTATCCTATAATGATTGCCTTATACAAACATCAAGCAGTTAAATGTTTGTATATTTTACAATTTTTTATATTAAATTTTGTACTCACTGTCCCTTTTGAAGTCTTACAGAAACAATATCAAAGACGCACATAATTGTGTCTTTGGCTTAGGAGGCAGGGGTAAAAAAATAATGTCTTGTAATAGGTCAGTTTTAGAAAACCAATCAAATTTAATAATTCAATAAAAAAAATCATAAAAGAAAAGTTATAGCTCTAAATTTCAGTATTTAAAAAAATGGTAAAAATCATATTTTTCTTTAAAGTCTGTTAATCATAATTCAAGGAACAAAGTTGTCAATGGCATGTGCCACTGTTTAGTTGGCTAATTATATTACATGAATAGATAAATTTTATTGCATTTGAATTTGCTAATTAAAATGAAACATATTTTCTTTTATTTAGTCAGTTGTATTATAAACCTTTTCCAATGAATATGTTAAGCACAACTTTTTTCTAAAAAAAAATATATTTGTATAGTTTCTTTGTTTATTTCAGGTTTTACGTTTGTCTTGCTGTTGCCTAGTCCTGCTTCAGTTTGTATTTTTGCTTTGTTTTAGTGCATTTATATAGTTGTGAATAAAGTTGGGAGTGTGTGAAAGTGGTATGTGTTTCGAGTGAATTACATGTACAATTTTGAATGTTTTCTATAAGTTAATATGATCTTCAGTGTAAGAATGAATGTGTGAAAAGTCATTTTTGTATGGTGAAAGTAGCAAGTGAGAACACTAAGAAAGACAGTTTGTACGGAATAATGAATGGGTAGGAATAAGTGCTTCAAATAAATGTAAAAAATAGTATAGTGCTGTAAATCTCAATACAGAACATAAACTTGTGTTATTATTTTAACATATCATGTTAACTAAGAGCACACATTTTATAATAAATCTAAATCAGAAGCATTAATATAAATCAATAGGTTGAAATAATCCCTTAAATAAACTATTAAACACAAATATAACATTTTAAATAAAAGTTGGGACCAATTGACCTGGGACAAATTGGAAATGGGACCAATTGACTTGGGACGAATTGGAATTGGGACCAATTGACCTGTATCCGGCGTCATATTATCAACCAATGAAAATGCTTATATCGGAGGTTCTGACCTGGTGTTATATTTGAAGTGAAGCTTGCGTCAATGAAAAATATTGCACCAGGAGACCAGGTTATAGCTGCACACGTAAAAACCTACAGGAAAGTGATTCGTGAATACAGGAAGTAACTATCCACAACAATTCGAGACCACTTTTGTAGGTACATGGAATTTTCTGACAACTTTCGGTATGTTTTCTGTAAATCTTCTTTCGAAACAATCGAAGTGTATTTGTACATGCCGAGCAACAGCTATTGACTCTAAGTATACTATTCTTCTGGGTAACAATAAATATTGCTTTACGTGTATTAACATGTTATCTGATTTAACTGCTTATGAAACAGTTTCATTGTTATGTCTCCCAAACGAAGTTTTAGTCGACATATTGATTTTGTCCGGTTTCTTATTATTATTCTTCTTCTTTCTTCTGTTTTCTTTCGGTTCAATCTTGTCCGCACAGTTTCTCTAAGATGGATTGTCCAATCAATATGAAAATTGGGAATATGTTAAGGGGACCTGAAGTTTTGCAACCATTTTTGGAATTTTCAAAATGGCCGCCAGCCGTTTTTAAAAAATGGCGGCCGTTGTTAAATCTCAGTAATTGCCAGAGCAATTTCAATAAAAATTGGTATACTGATACAACTAACTATCCTCAGCATTTTTGCCAAAAAAAAATTGGGCTTAAACGACATTTTAAAATTGCCGCTATCCGAACACCCATCCTCCAACTAAAAATGCAAAAATTTAATAACGAAATTAAATGCACAGGTAGATTATGGAACCCTGAGTGTGCCACTACTTTAAATTTTTTTCAGACTTCCGGTTTTAAAATGGCGGCCGTTATCGGATCTCAGTAATGGCCAAAGCAATTTCAATCAAAATTAGTATGCTGATTCAGCTGTCCTTAGTATATTTTTCCACAACAAAAATGGACACGAACAAATGGGTTCGTTTGTGAGACATTCTGTGTTGGTATCCCAACACAATCATATATATTTTTATCTGCTTTACTCCGCACTATAACAGAAAATCACATTTCTTTAGCAGCGAGAAAGTCGTATAAGGAAGAAAAAGGCAAATCTGCTTTTCTTTTTAAACAAACCGAATTATAGGACACAGCTGAGCATGATAACAGTGCATCTTAGAAAACAATGTTTACCTTGACCTTGGACCTAAATAAGTATTGTTTTTGTAATAAAATGTTTCATTTTTTATCATTTGGAAACCATCAACCGTTGACAAAAAATGAATAGGCACAAATCGAAAACTATTTGATATTTGATTGTGTTGAAACTGAACTTGATCTTCATTTTATAGTACGGCTGTGCAAAATTTAAACAAAATAAGTTAATGGGTGTTAAAGTTAACCTATCTTCACGGACACTCATATCCGTACGAAGCGGAGGGTAGGGTACACATACTGTCTGCAGGGTGGTATTAAAGATCACCACACGAATGAAGAATTCTTTTCTGGGTGTGGTAATCTAGTAAGTATACCACCCTCAATTGAAGGCTGTATGTGTTATAGTATACTGAATACTGTATTTAACTACACGAGTATCTTTCGCGTCCTTATTACCAAATAAGGCTGCAATATCATCCATGTCGACGACTGCGAATGACATTTAATTGTCTAATAAATAATAAAAATTTTGCTGTTTTTTTTTAATTATCCTACAGGTCTGAATAGCATGAAATATAATTTTAGAAATATATGGATACAAATTTCATATATTTGCCTTAATACTTAATTATTAAAGATAGTAATATTTACCGATAATCAACCGTTTTATGGCCTCTATATCACCATTTCTTAATTAGATGCTTATTTGGTGCATTACGTTTACGCGCATTACCATGACTAATTGCATGAAATCATGACGTTTGTTATAAAAAAATAAGGTAAATTACAGGTAAGTTATATTTTTCTTGTGCTTAAGATTTAATTTGCATCCCTTTCGGAAGTCTGTTCCCTGCTCTCCAACGAGGAGTTGTAAGTGTGATTTCCGTTTTTATTCTAAAATTGCAAAATGTAATGTTACATCACCAAGAACTATCACCCCTTTCAATGTTCTACTCCATTCTAAACGAAAAACGAAAAAACCATCGCAGACTACAAATTGTGTCCTTTAAAAGTCTCTGATATCGTATCCCATGTTAAGTCTTAGGAAACAAATTCGACACAAACAACATTTTGATCGGAAAGTGCAGACTGGTTAAGATTTGTGCAATATGTGAGCATTAAATTCGTTATATGACACTATTTTGACAGATGTCTACATCTTTTTACTACGAAAGCCCATTAGGCTCATTTTGGTAGACTAAACAAAATTTGTTTTCGCGTAATAACGCGTAACTTTCGCGTAATAACGCGAAACTATCGCGTAATAATGAGAAATTAGCGCGTAATAACGCGAAAAATATCGCGTAATAACGCGAAACTTTCGCGTTATTACGCGAAAAATTCTTTATATAATATGTTGCGCAGAACTTTTTCTTCACAATGCGTAACTCTATGTATATCTTAAAGTAAGATAGGTATCTAAGTTTTTGTTTTAGTTTAAACATATTTTATTTGAAATCTTGCAATTGCAAATACATATCACAATACAAATTATAACCCAAAAGGATTTGGAAACAAGCTGAAACAGCTTATATTAATCCATCTCCTAAATAAATATATATCACATAAAGTAAAAGCTCGTAACAGTTATTTGCATGCTTGTGTGGTTTCAACATACATTAGTAATAAAAATCACAAGGTATAATATACATGCTATATATAATGTAGAAGAAAAACATAGAATTATGACAACATTAATAGTAAAACAAAAACATTAGGATGTTGGATGAAATGTATGCAACTTTAAAATTATTTTTCTAGAGAAGTGACAAATCGTTTGCTTTTTAAAATAAACTTCTGGACTTTTAAAAAGATTTCTTTATTTTGGATTGCATTTAGTAAATTTGACCCGAAAAGTAAAAGGTGGGAATCAATTGGAATTGAAAATGGGATTGATAATATTAGTTCCTCTCTAATGGTATCATATTTTGTACAATTTAAGAGGAAATGTGAGGAGGTTTCAACTTGTCCGCATGTGCAGTTAGGAGAGTCCACCAGATTTCGTACGTAGAGGTGTTCATTTAGCGAGCTACTCCCCAGTCGCAATCTGGTGTGTAATGCCTGTCCCAGTCGGGTTCCAATGTAGTAATAATCTGGAGGCTTTATGACACGTTTACTTATTCGTTGTTTGAAGATATTTAACGATGTAGAATTTCGAGTATACAGGGGTAATCTGTTCCATAATTTTATGGTCGACGGCAGGAAATATTCCGAGTAAAAATTTGTTCTTGTGCCGACCTCAATAATATTTTGTGATTGACGGGTATAATGTGTATGCGTATTGCCAATTGATGAAGGTACCAATTCCCGCAAATAATCTGGGGTTTCGAAGTTAATCATTTTGTAAAATAATACAAGTTTGTGGGTCTCTCGTCTGTCTGAAAGCGATTCCCATCCCGTTTCTTTATATAATTTTTCAATAGAAGTTAATTTAGTACCTCCCGTTACAATTCTCATGGCTTCTATTTGAACATTTTCTATTTTATTCACTAAACTTTTATTGGTGTTGTCCCATATTACATCCCCATATTCCAATAAAGGTCTAATAAAAGAAAGGTAAATTTTTTCTAAAACGTGTCGATCAAGACAAAGTCGAAATTTGCGCAGAATATTTATTCTAGTATAAGCCTTTTTTACTATATAATTAATGTGATCGTACCACATACCATCTTTAGAAAAGTAAATACCCAAATGTTTATGACAATGAACCTCTTGTATGTCATAATTATTCATAAACAGAGTAGGATGTACCGGTTTCATTAGCTTACGAGAGAGTAATAAAGTTTCCGTCTTCTGTGGATTGAAGTTGACTAGCCACTTATTTGACCATTCGTGTATTTTGTCAAGATCACTGTTTAGTAATCTTGCAGCATTTTCAGGGGTGTCGACAATTAAATATAAACTTGTATTTTTTTTGTTTTATAGAATGAAGTATGAAACCGAAAAACTTATACAGCTCTATTTTGAGGTTGGACTTGCAAACAATGAGATTTTAAGTTTTCTAGCAATTTTGAATAGAATCATAATAAGCAATTCAACACTAAAAAGGACATTGAAAAATTACGATTGACGAAAAAGAAAGGATGACTCTGATGTTTGTGATGTTGCTTTGTTTATTGTAAAGCTTTTCTCAAATCATTTTGTCCTTTACTTCATCTGACGAATGCTTCAAAGAAATGTATAAAAAATCCTTTTCCTTTTCCATTTTGGTAAAAATGATTGAAAATAAATATAAACATTCATTATATAGTATGTTTTCGCGATAAGTTTCGCGTTATTACGCGATATTTTTCGCGTTATTACGCGAAAGTTTCGCATTATAACGCGAAAATTACGCGTTATTACGCGAATGTTACGCGTTGTTACGCGAAAAAAAGTTTTTTTTAGTCTACCAAAATGAGCCTAATGTGCTTTCGTATTTTACCCCATATTCATAACCACGAAAAAAAACCAATTACAAGTATACGACCAAATGCTTTAATAGTATCGTCATTATGAGGTAGCATGTACTAAGTATGGATGACGGTGTATTTACCCTTACTTTAATGTATTCGTTTACATAACATTAGCATAGAAGGGATAACGCGTATTTACCATCACCACTTACACATATCTTTCTTTTTTTACTTTTTCTAATACATACGAAAATAGCTAATTTATACCTCCGGGCGTGTCTCGGTTTCTCATAAACTCTACCCATTGATCCTCGGACTGCATGTCTATTGCATCACGTTTAGTTTCACGTGGTAGTGATCTATATTGGTGGTATTTTATCCAGTCTCGCTCTGATGGCACATAATGAGCTGCTCCCATATAAATATTCGATTTTCCATCTCCACTCAAGTAGTTATGGGTGGGAATAGGATTATGAGGTCCACGATCAAATAAATTAACGCCACCACTTGTTCCGAATTCTACTCGCTGCATTATTAGATTTACTTCTACAACAAAGCAACATTCGATTAAATACAAGGTGGGTATTTAGTACATATTAGTATAATTTTCATAACTCAAATCATTGCATTGTATCACACATAGGGTTATAACTAATTTCAGGTACGGTTTACTGAACTATTGCGCGATAATATAGTTCGATGTTTGCATTTACCGAAGTAAGTACTTTCTATCTGTAATATTGTTTTGATTATTTTTCAGGTGAACCACAGTATGTTTTGTATTGCGAAATGTAATAATTTTGTTCTTTGCATTTGAATAAAAATATAATTCTGTTCATATATTCTTACGCGATCAAGCTGGCTAGGTAAATGATCATATTATCATAAATTTATGCACATTCAATCTGCTTTCATTTAAATTGTTAATTATACAATTAACGCATAATAATAATGATCTACTGTTTTTAATGGTGAATTAAATAACAGTTTTCGTAATGTAAACAGTTAATATTCAATGGCTGCCTGTGCTGCTGCAGCTAATCATCATGATGAATAACAGTAAACAAGATTTGCACATGTACAACTTTGATCATCTTTGCAAAATAAAAATAACACATAAATCAACGTATTAAGGGACCGACCATTTAACTTGCAAGGAGGGCCTTGGTTTTTCCTAAATAATATTTTGAAAATGATTTTTTGACAAAAAAAATATTTTGGAAGCAGAGGGTAAGAAAAAAATATTCTGAAGAAGGATTTCTGCTATATAAAATATTCAATATTAAACAAGCGATAACCAGTCCTATCCAAATTGGGATTGCAGATTAAAAAAACGGTACAAATGTAAATAATTTGGGACAAAGATGGAACACCTACTTGATAAGAGAAGTATTACGAATCTGTAATTCCTGTCGAAAATTAAAATGATGAAAACGTTTCTACTTTAGCATTTTTTAATTATTGGTTTTATGCACTTTTTAATTTTCCAGTTATTTTGTTGTTGTCGCATCAAACAGAAATAAATTATTTATTTTTTTTAAATACAGGTCTCAAGTGCAATTTCCTGCATCTTTCTTTTACTTTCAATAATTCAAATGTCCAAAAGTGTTAACTGGTTTATTTACTATGCATGCCTACTATTTTTATACGACCGAAAAAATATTGCAGGCGTATTATGGTATGATGCTTTCGTCTGCGTCGTTGTCTGTTCCCACAATAACTTTTGTTCTAGTTATCCAATTGCTTTGAAACTTTACATTGATGTTTCTTACAATAAAAGGATGGATGGGATTGATTTTTAGGGTCCCCCCATTTTGCGTTTAAATATTAGGGACTCAAAAGGGGCCAAAAATGCCACTATTTTGTTTGTTCCCACAATAACTTTTGTTCTAGTCATCCAAATGAAAATTAACAATGATTTTCCATACCATTAATAGATAGATGGATGGGATTGTGTCCCCCTTTTCTAGTTTAAAAATTAGGGGCCCAAAAGGGGCCAAAAATGGTACTTTTTTATTTGTTTCCACAATAACTTTGGTTCTGGTTTACAGATTGCTTTGAAATTTTACAATAATTTTTCTTATCGTAAAAGGATGAATGAGATTTAGTTTGGGGCTCCTCCTTTTTCCTTTTAGGAATTATGGGCCCAAAAGGGGCAAAAATGAGTTGGGTTTTAATATATGTTTTAACAGATATGCCAAATATCAATATTAATATAGACATATATTTTACAAAATAACACTTAAAATACATCTAACACAAATTTTTCGGTAATATATTTTACTTTTTATGTCTTGTATTGTATTATTTAACTAGTTTCCTTAATATCTATGCATTATTATTTAAAGAACCAAATGTTTAGAACTCTGATGTCTCGGATGATCATTCTCTTATATCAAAGAAGAAAAGGCAACACATGGCAAAGACAAATCATAAAAAATTTGATTGTATAAAATGATCCTGATTTGGTTTAAGCATATTATAGAATATCATAAGTACATTATATCTCCACAAGCTGTAAACAACAATTAATCTCTCATATTACAATACAAAATGGGTTCCTGTTTTAATCCTCTAATTACTTTAATTTAATTACAACCATATCTTTTCTTGTTAAATTAACACTTCAGATGTTTGACATGTTCCTATTATAGACGGGTAATTACACCAACTAGGTAGCTTTTGTAAAAGAAAGTTGTTGAAAATCCCCACAATCCAGAAATTAGACTATGTTTAACAAAATATAAACATTTTAAAAAATATTCCAAATGTATCCATGACAGGAGTTATATAAAATTATACAGAAATATTAATTTAGTCTCAATCAGCCAGAGGCTTTATTGCGTGTTTTTTTCATAAAATTATCATGAATGAAAAAAAAATTCCGACGTTTCAATTCAAAACCGATACTTGGTACTTGGATGTCTAGTATCGCCATCTAGTGACGAGATGGTGACAAGATGGCGGACCTCCATAAGTGCATTTTTTACACGGTAAATCCCATGCAGAAATTTAACCACTGAAAATATAATAAAACATCAAAAGGCAAATGTGTTTCTTTTTAGTTGAAGAATAACATATCAAATTTTCATTTTTTCGCGAAGTTTCCCTTTAATCGCACAATTTGTAAGGCAAACTCGAGGGAGAAGCACACTTTGACGTCATGTAAAAATAGGCATATGAAAATTGGTAAAGAAATTATGACTGAGACCACACATTTTTTTGTTTTCGACTTTAAGTATAATATAACAAGTCAGTTTAAAAAATTGCACAGTAGCATTTGGGCTAAAAGAACGATACCATGAACAATCAATATTAAAAAAGATATGTTAAAGATGTCCGAGAGATTCTGAAAACAGGAAATTTGTCTTTTTTTCACGGGACCAAATTAACATAATCCACCATATTTCATCAAATAGGTTTACAATTTTCTTCAAAGACGTACACTGTTTTTATTGTGAAATATATTCGTGGACAACTTGTATTACCTTATAGACGCAACTTTATATGCATCTGGGTAATCGAGACTAAGAAACATTGTACTAGGTTTGATGGGTCCGAGTTGAAAACTGTAGAAGAAATTGATTACACAGAATCTGGTAAAAAAAAATTATGTACTATGCTATGCGTCTTGTAAGAAATACAACATATATTCGACTATACACTTCCAATATTGTTGCACGTGAAATTTCCGTGTCATTCCCAAATGTGAAATCCCATGTGTTTTGATACTTCGTCGGCTATCTAATTCATTTCAAGGGAATAACTAAGCTATGAAAACCAAACATTTGTTTTATATCTGCAATTTTTTTTAAATAACGCTTTTCAAAACAATCCTTTACTTTTTGTGTCCAGATATTTTACTTTTACTACAAATATTCCTTATTCAGTTTATAAACATATTTACAATGAATTTCATCCATACACATTTCAAACCAAGGTACATCCAACTGGAAATTTACTATTATAATTATTTATTATTTTTTAAAACTGGTGTGCAAGTAGGATGCATTCCACTCAGCCACAATATACCTTTAACATAATGTGTAATTATGATATCTCAACAAACCATATGTTCTAACACCCTAAGACTTTCTGTTTCATCACAGAAGTGTAATCTTAACCAAGTTTTCTTTAAAATTGTTCTTAAGCACTCTGTATTGTAGGGTGACCTTTTCTATATTTCTCAGTAAAAAAAAACACTGAAGCAAACTGTTGTTGTAATTTTATCCATAAGAACATATTTATATTTTCTATATTCAACGTTTTAAGACAGAGCCCCACTTTTCATCTCCGACCAACCCATCCCTCCCAAATACGTTTTAATTATGTTTAATGTAGTTCTCGTAAACTTCTTGATCTGATAGCAGCTATAGTGAAGCTCATAATCTAGGAAAACATCAGTTTGAGCATTATTAAAGAGCATAAAATTGATACAATGATTGTTGCATATCTAAACCTCAAACCTGGGCGCCGTTTCATAAAACGATCGTTAGCTAACGAGCACGTTAATTAGCGATTGCTCTATGAAACGGCACCCTAAACTATAATTTTTCCTTCGTTGGCTGATTTTTAGATTTTAAGTCAATTAATTGTGAAGATTAGAGGTAATACTTCGTTTAAAACAAAATTAAAAGCGTCTAACGTTAGTTTTAAAATATCACGTAAATCGGGTCAGTTTAAGGTAAGATAATGTCAGGAGATCAAGAGTTGATGCCGCCTACCATCCTGCAACCAAGCAATAGCTTAGTCCGACTTCGTTTGCATATAATAGACGAAAAGTGATGTTGATAGCTTACTCTGTCATTAAGTACCACGTACTTAACCATACAGTTCTAAAATATTATTTAGATTATTATGTAAGCATCAGATGAAAAAAAATTTATGTACTGACTATTAATGTTATCATGAATTTTAAAACCCTGGTTTTTTGGTTTTTCCTTTATCATAAAAATGTAGATTATCAGCAAGGTCGATAAACAAACCCAATAAATTTTAAATATTGATTGTAACTGCAAGTTTATAAGATAATTTAATGTGTGCTGAGTTGTGAGAGTTTAATACATAAAAGTACAAACCTGAATATATATATGTGTTCTTGCACAGTTGCAGGTAGATTTAAAACTTCACTTGGATACGTGTATTTGGAGGCAGTGTGATTTATCCCCCTTTGTTTTGAAACACATATATTTGTCACGTTTTATAAATCTTTGAAACAGAAAATAATATCCTTATATCCCCGTTTTTTTCATTTATTGTGACGTTTAAAATGTACTGTTCAACAAATGAATTTTAATCTTACCTGATCAGTTCAATTTTTGACACCAGATGTCGTTAGCATGTATACATTAGTAACCAACATTTGTCAACATCCGGTATTAATCAACCGTAATCAACAAAACAGTTGTCATTTAAAGGTAAATACACAGTAAAACAGTACAAAACTTCATATTATTTTAAATTTTCGGATAGAATATATATTGTTCTTATTGACATATATTGTATATAGTTTTAATATGAAAAAATATTGTTAATATTCATACGTACAACACAGCACTGATTTTTCAAGCCATTCTGTTATTCCAAATGATTATATAATTGTCTATCTTAATCCACCGGGGGGGGGGGGGGGGGGGGTAACTAAGGGTACTTCAAGGTACAGGTCTGCGGACGGAGAATGGTAAACCCACCCTATTAATTTATTTTCGGATGTTATTAAACGGGACCTAATCATATATTGAATTATTAAATCTGACCTATTCATATATTTAATTACTGCACATCACCATATGATTTTTTGTAAATTTTTGTTTATGTATGCCTTCAACCCCTCACGGGGTATAACTGTGGTTTTAATAAATAAATAAATTGACAAAACAGTCCATTCAATACCAAAATCACCAAGTGATGTTAATCATATTAATGGAATCTTTGTTTGTCTGTGGTTTACATAGGCTTTACATGCTTAAGATGAGAATTGAGGCATGGATATATTTAGATAATTTGCAACTACCCAATGATATATTTTTCAACGACAAAAGTTACCCTTTGATATATTTTGGAGAGGTAAAAAAGTGACCCATTAGGGCTACACATCCGAATTACCTTATATATACCAAGTTACCCCCCCCCCCTTCCCCCGTGTCTTTCAGGGTTTTTATTTAATGTCGTTTCCAGTGTACAGACATGAAACGCCATTTCTGTCCTAAATGCTATTATTAAATTATACGATGTTAAATTCGGAAACTAGTGTTAAGGGTGGGGGAGGTTTTCTTGGTCAAGGGGAGAACCCTGGATGGAGCTCGGTAGATTTTAGGATATTTAATTAACTATTTTTGATAATGAAATGTAATATTTTTATAATTTGGAACAATCTACGAAAAAACTTTACAAATTGAAATTTAGCATATAATTTTACAAATTTTGGTCGAAGTTTAGGGGCTCCCTCCCCAATGGATCCGGCACTGATAAGACAGGTTCAAGGGTCATGAATACTAGCTATTGTGATTAAATTAGATTGTCTATTTAGTGCATCGATACTAACTTGCATCTTTCACTTGCTCCCCCCTTTTTGCTATGGTCGCTGCGTGTATAGTTCACGACACAGCGACCATAGCAAAAAGGGAGAGGGGAGCACGTGCAAGATTTAATTTTTAATTAGATTGTGTACTCGAGTGAGGTATAAGGCTCTAAAAGTAAATGTTTATTTTATTTAAAAGATGGCATATGGTTTTTTCCGAAGAAAGTACTCGGTGTACGGTTGAGGAATAAACACTAATTACATTGTTTATAAGGTTTATACACTTTCTTCATCGTCTAGTTTTTTTTCAGTTGTTAGCCATTAGAAATTGAACAAAGTTGAGAATGGTTAATTTTTGTACAAAACTATTAAGCAACCAATTAATCTATAATCAATTATTGTATGAAATACACATTAATGGTAATTGTAACTCAAAATGGATTACTTCATGTGTGGATTGACCAATACATTCTTTTAAGTAATAATGCTAATTAGTCATAAAACAAATACTTGTGATCAGTTTGTACAGAGATGAATTATTGAAATGGGAAATTCGTCTCGATGTATTTTTATGCTAGTTATAGACTCTACTTTGGCCTAGAGAAATACCTATTTTATAACCCAGTCAGAGAAAAAATTATCAACTGTGATAATCAAACAATATTTGTCAGTTTAAGGATTTTTTTGTTGTTGTAAATTTCATTGTGCATTATTTAACTTGAAGAAACATAATTTATTCATCATCATTTATCCGAATTTGAATAAGATCTATCTTTTACTGTAAAGACCTATAGTTATTAGTCTGATTATTTTTAACTCACCTGACCCTAAGGGTAGGTGTGAGCTATTCTCATCACTTGGCGTCCGTCGTCGTCTTTTTCGTTGTCGTCGTCGGACGTAAACTTTCACATTTCAATCTTCTTCTCCAAAACAACTTGGACAATTGGAAGCAAACTTAGAAGGAATGTTTATTGGATGGTTCTTAACAAAGTTTGAGCTTTTGGTGCTGATCAAATATTAAACATGGCTGCCTGGGTCATTAATGCGTTCTGATTGTCTGAAATTCAAAATCTTCGCATAAACCGGTTGGCAGATTGATTTAAAATATTGCAGAAATGTATCTTACATGGTCCTCTACAAAGTTTGAGTTTTGTTGTGCCGATCCCAAATCCAAGATGGTCGCCATCGCAGGACTTAGTTTAAGATAGGCCCCTATTGAAAAAACATATAAACAACTTCTCGGAAACTGTTCCACACAATGAAGCCAAGTTATGAATAAATGAAGGTTGGATAATTATCTTATTATTTGAGTTGTTTTAGCAAATTTGAAATTCAAGGCTGCTACTATTGCGTTCTGATCGGCTGAATTAAACAATTCTGTTCTCACAAACCGGTTGGCAGATTGATTTGATATATTGCAACAATGTACCCTAGACAGTCCTTTACAAAAGATTCAGTTTAATGTGCCGATCCAATTTTCAAGATGTCCACTACCGTGGTACACCCCTTAACATATGGGGAAATCATACAAATAGCTTCTATATGAAACTGTTCCACACAATTAAACCAAATAATGCAAAAGTGAATCTTGGATAGTAATCGTATTATTTGGAGTTTTTTAGCCGACAGGAAATTCAACATGGGTGCCAGAGCTGCAAATGCGTTTAGATTGACTGAAAGTTCAAATCCTTTCATCACAAACCGCTTGGCAGAAAGAATTGTGATATTGTAGAAATGTACCTCAGATGGTACTCTACTAATATTTTAAGAGTTTTTTGTTTCGATCCAAAATACAAGCCAATACTGCCACCATGAAACATTACTTAACATAAAAAAGAGAAAACACTGAGAAAAAAAAATAAAACGGCAACATTTATAGAAACACCATCTTCACATAAACTCTTTAGCATTTAATTTAAAATTTTGCAAGAAAAGTCATGTCTCTTAAAAAGTTCTTTTGTAAGTCAGGTAGGGGATACAGGCTCTTAAGGTCCTCCAGTTTCTTCTTCCGCCAACTTTCTTTGGTGCCTGTTTTTTTTACTTCGCGACATGTAGCTTTCATATTTTATATATAATATCGGTTACTCATTGTGTTTTCAGTGTTCAACCTGACCGCATCATATTCCTTTATACTATCAAAGCTTGTTATCGCTACTCCTAACCGTTATTAATAAGTGACTTGAAACCTTTACCAACGCATGTCATATATACTAGCGCAGCATTGTGATAAATTGATTCAGTGGAGTCCTAATGGGGTTTTGTGCAGGCTCCCTTTTAAACTGTATCAGATAGTTTTTATGTCCATTTTGAAAACGCCGAGTAAATGTAGCCGGGTTCGTTCAGGGTAGAAATCAAAATAAACTCCAAAGGTTTAACTTTATTTAATACAAAGAATATGTAGAACCATATATATAAATCTCTGAAAAAATACAAAATCAACAATTAAGTAAAAAGAAGACAATTTAGTTCATGAAAACTAAATATAAAGATTCCAATATATTTATCGATGAAATTACAGTAACTTGTACTTAAAGTACTTATCAAAAATGTCTATGAATGGTATATAAAACACACGCTCAATTACTTATACAAAAATACTAAACTACTATAACAATAATAGTTTCAAAACTCTCAGTCAATAATTGATAAAAATTGTAATAAAATATATCATTCCATCAGTGTGACAAGACTACATCATGAAAATATACAATGGAGCTCAGTGGAGACTCTGATGGTGAATCTACAAATCAAAACTATGTTTTACAAAAAATGCAAAACTGGATTTCCATAATAAAAAACCACGATGTATCAAATTTATCAAAAATGACTTTAATATGAATATAAAACTTTATATAAAAAATTGAACTATGAAATGAATGATGAAATATGAAATGAAAAGTAAACTTTATCTTTATCCATCATAAAAAATGAAAGATCTCAAAAACTTCTAACACAATAACGACTTACAATTAAAGGAAAAAAATAAAGATCCAAAAATAAATGGTAAATCCAGTATGTTAACAGTTGAACATTAACTTTGTGTCTGACATAGAACTCAAAAATACTAGTAATTTTATACTCTTGTGCAAAAACCAGTTTTACAAAAATAGTTCAAAAGATTCTTCTAGAAGAAACCCATATTTGGAGATGTAAGACTAAAATCTAATCATATGCAAATGAAAAGGAAAGAATGACCAAATAGGGAACATGGGGTGATATGCACAATACCACTGGACTGACACATGAAATCTACTCACGTGTGCAACAAAGCATATCTGTTGAAGAAAAATATAATTAGTTCTAAACATGAAAATCAATAAAAACATATCAAATACAGTCATATATACTCTGAAATATAAATATAATAAATATCAGAATATCAAGCTGAAAAATAAAATATAGACAAAATGAGTATCCACTGCAATACACATAAACCTTTAAATGAGCAAAGAGCGATAACTCCAACTCCCCTATGTGACAATACAGACTGTATACTCACAAGCTATAAAGAAGCTACAATAAATCTAGAAATATGAAAAATATCAAACAAGACAAAATATATAAACATCTTGAAACAATAAAACACAAAGATCAAAATCTATGCCGGCCACATAAATCTTCAGGAATTTTCGGGACATGTTCCATCACCTGTAAGTTGTCATTATGACTTTGGATTGTCTCATTTTAGCTCTGATGTTTTCTGCCTGGCACATTTTTATTATAGTTTCTGAAAGTTGACGCAAGTACTAGCGTTTTTTGAAACGGCCTAGATGTACCGGATTTTTAATTAATTTGCCAGGGATTTTTTGTAAGTCTCACTAGATGAGGCGATACAGTTTCCTGTACCACAAATGTACTGAATATTTCGGCTGAAATGTTCTGCAGGTCTTGTGTTATCATTGAGCTTAAATACAAAAATCACCCTTTGTTAACTCTTTTTGTCATAATGTTTCCTTTGACTTTAGCTTATTTTCAGTCGAATTCGCGAATGAATCGAAGCTGTTCAGTCTTTTGACCCATGTAAAATAAGATATTCCGCATTTAATGAGTTCACATCTACACCCAGTTTTGATTCAGTCAAGGGAAACTTTAGTCGAAACCCATAAGCAACTTCTTAAGGCGAATTCTTTGTAGAGTCATTTGGCGACGAATTGAAAAAGAACGTAATCGCGGGCAAGACTGCGCCCAACTGAAGCCATTCTTTACAAACATAGTGCTGGGCTAAAGAGTAATGAATGTAACTAGGGGTACATTTTTCTGTATGTCCAATAAAGGCATAAATATTCAGTGCATTGTGAAATAAGTTTACTACTTCCGTCACTTATAATGCAATCGTAAACACCACTTTTACAAACTAGCTGGAATAAGGCCTGTGAAACTGTAACTGAATTGCAAAGATAGCGGCAAAGAAAACAAAAAAGTTGCTAATTTGTGTTATGGGAAAGGTCCAAAAAGGTCCATTTTCCCAATAATATGAGTAAGCAGTGTATCCTTTGTTGAAACATCATAAGATTTATGGTAAAAAATACCATAAAAAACTATAAATATCGGTACCCATAGTCGTAGGTATTCAAAATTCGAAGCAGCTGACTTTAACTCGGAACCAGTACAAAGAAATGGGCTATCTTAAAAAGACTTTGTCATAGAGTGAATTATGTATACTGGTCAAATTTCTAAATGCAACAGTGACGGTTTCAGTCAGCTTAAACATGTTCTTTTGCTCTGCAGTCCACTGAAATGGCACATTTCTCTTTAATAGTTTTTTAGCGACTCCGCTATGATTGTAAATCGCAATGTGTTAAAAAAAATCAAGTTAACCATCCCTTAAACACGACGAAGCTGTTTCTCGTTTTGCGGAGACGGAACTCTTGAAGAGCTTTAACACGATCCGACAGGGTCTGGTGCCATCCTTGGAATGGTGGTCTAGATGACAGAAAACTTAAATCCAGCCTGATGAATACGGTCAAAATCTTGTTGAATATCCGATAAACGCTGTTCAAAAGCTTTGCCCATATTACATAATCAAGAGCGAAACGTCAAGCTGCAGTTGAGTTTGGCGCATTGTGCAAACCCATCAATACCTTCAAAAACTAAAACGTGTTAAAAAGCGATGCATTTAGAACTTTTTTTACCACAGTTTCATGTGGGAAAATCCACTGTTCATATCGATTGCGACTATGTAATTAGGAATTCTTTCCTTGAATGACTCCGTTAATTCCTGTAAATCTGGGATCAAGCATTTAAATATTACAGTCTGGGAATTTAAATAGCGAAAGTCTACACAGAAACGAAAATGTCTCAAACTAGACGCTCTATCTAATGGTTGGTCGGACGGGTGTTTTGGAATGTTAAAATTTCTACAACCTAATTATTTCAATAAATATTTATAAAAAGTTTTTGATTCACTTGATAAGCCAATCTTAATGTGTACTAACAATGTATTTGAAGATGAAATTCACTTCTTTTTCCATTGTCCGAAATACACAGATATAAGAAAAAATTAGAAAATAATATTTTAAAAAAGTTATGAAATTGATATCAATAAATATATAACATATAATGTCTTCTTGGAGTCCTTTGCAGTTTGTTGTTCATTTGTTAAAAAGTCTTTAAAATACTGAGGAAAGTGGACTTGAAGATTGCATGATTCTTCTATATGATGTATCGTATGTTAATTTTTGTTTATATATGCCTTCAACCCCTCACGGGGTAAAAATAAATAAATAAATAAATAAATAAATAAATAAATCAATCAATCAATCAATCAATCAATCAATCAATCAATCAATCAATCAATCAATCAATCAATCAATCAATCAATCAATCAATCAATCAATCAATCAATCAATCAATCAATCAATCAATCAATCAATCAATCAATCAATCAATCAATCAATCAATAATTAGTAAATTTCGCTATAATTTTACCCTTTTGGAATGACAATTGTCGAACTTCCAATATTCAAAAGTTTAACAGCAATTATTCGTTCTTTTGAAACCGTGACAATAAAGTGCTTTACTAGAGATTACACATTTTGACAATACTTTCACATACATTGATAACCAAAAAGTAATGTTTTGTTTATGAACACAATCAGAATAACCACTAGAATTATACGAGTATTTTACCCTTTATGTTGGGGTTTTCTTCTTGAATTTCACCGAATCATTCGAGAATATTTGACCATAACGAACGCTTAAAAGGTGATATATGTCATCAACAAAGTAATTGACAAATTTGATTTTGCTTAATTCATTATCCCAATCACGATTCTTTGCATTACGTATATAGAGTAAATATGCTGATGCTTTCAGATATTTTGACAGTTTATATTCCTGAAATTGTCAATTAAGTTTCCACCGAAACCTTTAGTAATAATCCTATACAAAATAATCCTACAAAAATTATACGTAAAAACAATCCTTACATACTAAATCACAGCGCTACAATTACTAAGAACGATAACTCATCTCGCTGACCATACCAAACTACTTTGTAACAGAAAGTTATAAAGTTCAATTGATTGATACAGTTCAGACTGTTATTAGTTTGTGACTTTATAAAACACACTTATAGTAAATGGTACCGTGTCAATCCGACGGGTTTTTGCTTGACAAAATGGAAAACTGCTACCGCGGTTCAGGGGCAGATACAGGATTTTCGAAAGGGGGGGGGGGGGGCGTAAAAAGGTGATATCGGAAAAGGAGGGCCACGAAGTGGTCCTCCCACGCCTTTACGACAGGGGTAGTACCGTTAATGCATTAATTTATGGAGAGGACGAGCGGGGATCACATTTTTGCCTTTGGCGCTGGTTGTTACCCTCCCTGTTCTCTTTTTTCCTTTCCTTTTTTTAAAGGGGAGGCGTACGCCCCTTACGCCCCCCCCCCCTGGATCCGCCACTGCGTTCGGTCGAGTTTATGGTCCTTTTATAGATCTCGTATTACACTTTTTGAAAGAAACACTTATTTTCGACAGTAAATAGGGGCGTTTTGAAATGCGGCTGAATTTTCATTGATAGGTCGAATTTCCATAGGAAGTCAGCCATTTTTGTTTCTAATAGGGTCTAATGTTGTTTACAAACGTTCGTCTGCTTTCGTGACGTTCAATGGTATTCGGACAAACCGGGAGACTTTTCCCGCCTTAACTGCAGAAGACATTACCCGAAGGATTTCGAATAGACAACAATGGAATTTTCCTAACGTACACTAGTCTCGATCACCCAGACGCATATATAAATAGCGTCTGGGATCACCTTGTTGTAATTTCGCTACCAATAGGTGGAGACAAAACAATGATTCTATTTTTAGGGCCTATTTTTAGACCAGGAAAACCATGCAGACATGTCTATACTTATAAAATGACGTCACAGTAAGATTCTCTCTTGATTGTGCATACATGTAACAATAATATTTGTTTAATTAATTGATAAAGTTATATTTTATAAAAATATTCAAAAATGTTAACTTTGGTACAATTTTTTATACACTTCTTGATATAAACGGAAGTAATATTTTAGACAGTAAAAATACCATCCAATCAAAAATTACGCCCAGTTTTGGGCGTAATTATAACGAGTTCAATATAGAGATGAATCCAGACGCACAAATGAAATTAAGCGTCTGGATGATCGAGACTAAACGTACACTTCCGTTCAAAACAAGGTCAAAATTTAGTATGGAAAATCGCAGTATCAAAATGAAATTTCAGTCGCATTTCAGAACGCCGATTAACTGTGGAAAATAATTGTTTCTTTCAAAAAGTGTAATATGAGATCTACAAAAGGACCATAAAGTCGACCAAACGCGGTAGCAGTTTTCCATTTTGTCAGGCAAACACCCGTCGGGAAAACACGGTAAAGTTTACTTTAAGCGATATTAGGGTCCACGTGGCCGGAAGTTTTATACAAAACATCTGTCTCTCTTATCTTACAGACGTTTCTTTTGTTATTAGGTTATATGGGGGTAAACTGCAAATAAAGAATATTATTACCTTTAAAAAATAAATATCACAGGTAACAGCGGAACATGCAATAATTTGTATTCTGTAACATATATACTTGTCATAAGACTTAATGTATGTTTAAGGATTGTTTTCAATTGATGGTAAGATTAATATTGGATATAAACGACTTTGGGTCGATTTACGCTGAATAAATTGCGAAGCGTAAGTCGATCCAAAGTCGTTTATATCCAATAATCTAACCAACAATTGAAAACAAACCTTATATTTTAAATTCCATAGTAAAAAAGGAAATAAAGAGAACAATATTTTACAAGTAGTCAAATTATATTTGCAATTCAATGTTTTAGTGTCGCCACTTGTTGTTTGCGGAAGAATTCATGTATAGTCAACGTCATCAATACATCTTATTATGACGTCACAATCAGTCACGTGCTGAAATACCAAGTTAGGTTATACAAAATAACCAACTTTGCTCATGTGTTGAGTATTTAAACAAAATTAAAATATTTAAGGATTGTTTTCAATTGCTGGTTAGATTATTGGATATAAACGACTGATCCAAAGTCGTTTATATCCAATAATCTAACCAACAATTGAAACAAACCTTATATTTTAAATTCTATAGTAAAAATGAAGTAACAAGAACAATATTTTACAATTAATCAAATAATATTTGCAATTCACAATTTTAGTGTCGTCACTTGTTGTTTGCGGAAGAATTAAATCTTATTATGACGTCACAATCAGTCACGTGCTGAAAAACCAAGTTAGGTTATACGAAATAACCAACTTTGCTCATGTATTGAGTATTTAAACGAAATTAAAATATTTCATATTGTCAATATTCGTATTGTCATAACTCAGTAGTAATCATAGCTTTATGAATGATTGATTTGTTTCAGACAACCATGCACAGAGTCGAATATGGTACTAGCAGTGGCACAAATATACGAGAGCGTGGACCTTACAATGCAATACCGTTCTATAATTATTTAAGTGGAACAGGAAAATCTCATGTTTACAGAGGCCCAGGTTATTATGTACCCTCGGAAAATAGATGGATGGCGTATCATGAATACAGATCGTTGCCACGAGAAACCAAAAGAGATGCAATTTTATTTGAATCAGAGGATGACTGGGTAATATTTCAACGGAAAAGAGATGATGAACACGCCACATCAGGTCAAGTTACTATAGTAAAAATTTTCATCCTAACAAATATATCCATATGCAATTAATGTTTGTCTTCTATGGTATACTTAGTGTTGTACACTTGTAAAAACGTTCATGTTTGCTGGTTTTAAAAAATATTCTTAATTAAATTAAAGAAAATTGTGTTTTACAACAAAAAAACCCATATATAATATTTATTTTATTTATTTTTTAATACGAAATACATATTGCAGGTATCTCAATGTCTGGTGTGCCAACACTTTACACGGGAGTTCCAGTTCCTACTCTACTTCCGTCAAAGTCTTCTGCGTGGAATCGTCAGTGGAGTGGTGCTGGTTATTTTCTTTCTTCTGGAAACAAATGGTTCCGAGACCAAGATAGTCCGGGAATTCCGAAAGACTCAGTACTGTTTTATAACGAAGAAGACTGGATAAAGTTCAAGCATATGACTGACAATCCGACACTTGCACAACAAAAGTAGTTTCTTGTTTTCAGTTGTCCTTTTTAGCGGAATACTAACTCTGTATCTTGGATAAGCACACACTTATGAGTATCTTATAATGATATCCGACTGGTGTTTTTATTTCTTATCAAAACTATAAAATACATCAAAATTTTCTGCATAATTGTTTCATTTTAAACTTTGTATTTATTCATATGGCTGATTAAAACTTTTACGCTATTGATAAGTTTACTTTAGTGAATATATTTATTAGTTTTATTTGCATTCTTACTTTGTTCACATTATTGCTACATATGTTAATGATGTTATTTCAACTTGGTTATCAAAACATCGAATCTTAAAATTGTATGGTCCTAAAAGGCTTCCGTATGATGCTTTAAGATTAAATCGTAATATTTTAACATGGCTTTGTTTTTTTTTTTCGGGGGGGGGGGGCGTGGGGTCAGTATGCGCTCAATCCCCGCCAGATAGGCGAGTTTGCTTTCACAAGAATAGCTACATTATCCCAAGGAAGCCGATAAGAAGCATTTGAAAAAAATGCGATCTATGTCGTAATATATCTTGTATGTTGACCTAATTACATAGACTTAAGGTACTATAGCGAAAGATTGTGTAACAGATGTTTATTCGAAACATTTCAATATGTATGAAACAAACAAAAAAGGTCTATAATACTACACAATTTCACTTTTTAGTTTTAAAGTTCTAAAAATAGTTTTAACGATGGTTAATTTCTTTCAAAAAGATTTCAAGATGGTTAATTTCTATCAAATTATTTGGAAATCGAAGTATTTGCCAGTAATATGGTATTCCCGAAATCCACTGTAGAATAAAATGCATTTTCTCTTCAAGATAATCTTTACAGAACTTGAAAAACCTATTGTTTTCAGCTGTTCCAGAAAATCTCTCACATTTAACCGATAAATTATGACTACTGTGTTCTTTTTGTAATGCAGTTCTTTACTGTTTTTATACTTTTGTTAAAGTAAATTGTATACAAAATTTTCAACTATAAACTTCTAATTAAAAACATTTTCAGAAGTTTGCATTTGGCTGTCAATTCCTTATATAACAGTGTCATAAAGCCTTTGTTTTATAAATTTAAAGATTAATTACTCTTAATAAAATGTTGGTCTTCATTAGGACAACGTACTGACTTTTCGTATGAAATTTGTAACACGATTTTAAAATACAATTTGAGGTATTTAAAAATCTTGCATTTTGGGGAAAAAAACATTAATGTTCTACCTAATTTATAATGCACCATAACGTTATAGTGGAAGATTGATTATTACTATATTTTTATCTGTGCATCCCAAACCTCACATCCATTTAATAAAATACTTTATATAAGTGTCAGAGATAGCAAAGTATTGACATTTATATACAATAACTTCGTGTACTCAAAGCGAAAACAACTTTTCTACCCTGTCTGATAATTTGTTCTGACATGTATTATATTTATCAAATATAATGTATAATGTAATTCAAAAGTACTTCAATGTAAGTAAAATTGTGTACAAACACGAGCTCCTGATTATTATAGAACCATTTTTCATTTTTAATTATACTGCCACTTTCTGAAAACTACAATCTTTGGTTTCGAAATATTTACATTTAAGGCCAATTTAGAAGTATGTTTTAATTAAGTATCACCCATTTCCTGCAGATCAGATATGGATTTTGCACAATATCATCATCATACATCTTCAAAATAAATTTAACTGCTATAAATTAATGATTATTCACAAGTCATTTACATAGAGAGAAAAAAAAGTATGGGCGACAATACGTCACCCATACTTATTATACCAGGTTCATATGTAAAATAATATAGGATTAAACACTGTGTTTTAGGAAATTATCATTGTGTAAACTCAGGCGACTCACTCACAAACTAAAGTCCGAAGGACTTTATGTCAAGTTTGTGAGTGAGTCGCCGGAGTTTACACATTGATAATTTCCTAAAACACAATGTTTAATCCTTATAATTCTGTGAAATAATAGTTGCGATTTTTAAAACAGCAAAAACAGTTACAGAAACCCATCTAGACCTCAAAACGTACCTAGGCCGGAAAACGTAGGGATATGCAAAACATAGTACCAAAGGAATCGCGGTTCTGAAGATATTGATAGGAAAAAAACAAAATGAAACACTAAATTGTATTTATATTATATTTTATTTGAAATCTCAATCGATTTAATTGGAAATCATTGGGGCAGAGAAAACATTGTCCCCTCTCCCAGACAATACGCTAGTAGGACGCCATCTTGTTTACATTGGATACTGAAAGTAGTCCGCTCAGAGGAAATATCGATATATAAATTATCTGAGAAGACGCCATTTAAGTGTTTTTATCCAATCAAAGCACTTAATATAAATTAATTACAGCATGAATAGAATTATTCAGATATAAATACATCAACTTGAACCTGCAACAGTTTACCTCGAATACCAACCAATACAAGAAATTTTGTACCATAACATTAATCTATGCACAGTATTAAATGCTTTAAAATAACATACAAAGCAACAACACAGATGTTGGTACAAAACCCGAACTGCGCATCAGTAATTATATCATATCTGTTGGACCAGTAATTAAACGTTGGTCAGTATTGAGGTAAATAATTTTCCAAAATTGCTTAGTAAACTAAAACTTATTTATATTAAATTTCGTGATAATTACGACTTCCACGCTTGAAAATATGTGCTGTAACGGCAAGGGAATAAAACAAAATTTGTATTATACCATTAAACAGCCTAAAACGGACTAAATTCTATAAATATTAGTTTAGCGCACCATCCACCTCATGGCTTTTGTATCGCTTTAACACTTTCTTAGCAGTACAGGCTCTGTCAAGTTCTTCAAAAGATATAAAAAATACCGAACTGTCAAAAAAGACAAATCAAAATCCAAGAAACCGGCAAACTTGAGAACCAACAGCAAAACATATAGCAACTGTAGCAATGGTCCTGACTTGGTACAGGCATTTCAAAAGAAACTGTGGGTTAAACCAGGTTGTATTGGGTGCTAAACCTCCCGCTTCCATTACTGTAGTGTACAATTACAGTCTTTTATATCAGTTGACGTAAATTCTAATAGACTCAAAAATAATATTGACCTCTGGTCAGTATTAATAGTATCATTATACTAATACTATACAATTAATGACTTTGACATAGGTCGCTATCAGGATTAATCAGCCAGAGAAAATATAATATCACCGAGCCGCGCTAGGCGAGGTGAATATACATTTTTGAGGGCTGATAATATACTGATAGCGACCGTAGATCAAAGTCATTATTTGTTTTATTACATGAATAAAACCACCATCTCCCTTGAACACAGGATGCCTTTTCCACTGGAGCCCCTGTTACATTTTGTAATTGTTGCAGTTACCCTTAATAATTTTTATTTAATTCTGCTTTTTGATATCAGTTTGCTGATAAACCTGAAATTCCAGTATAAAATATTGAGAAGAGTATAAATAAATTAATATATAGCAGAGTCGACGTTTCTCCCATTTGTTGTTGACACGCACGATGTATGTGTAGCTGACGTCAATGAATTGTGCAACACTACAATTAATACAATCGATTTGATTGGACTAATGAATTTATTAAGACGGCTATTCTGATTGGCTAAAACATGGTCCCATGGTCCCACATTTTCTAAAACTATTCAATGCAATATTTAGATGTGGTCACTATCCGAAGTCTTGGTCTCAAAGCTTTATATGCCCTCTGTACAAATCTGAAGATCCCAACAAACCTGAAAACTATAGAGGCATATCAATTAATAATAGTATTGGCAAACTGTTTAAGATTATTTTAATCAGACTTGATAATTTTTTGTCTCAAAACGGGATTATACATCAAACTCAAATTGGGTTCTCTAAGAAATCCAGGACTTCGGATCATGTCTTCGTTCTAAAATGCATTATTGATAAATATTTAAACTGTGGTAGCAAAAAAAACTATATACATGTTTTGTGGACTTTTGTAAAGCCTTTGACAAAGTGCTTCACGTTGGTATCATGTTGAAATTGTTAAAGGAAAATATTAATGGTTTGTTCTATAGAATCCTAAATAGTATGTATAACAATGAAAGACTCTGTGTGAGGGTAGATAATAAAATAACTGATTCTTTTAGTTCAAAAGTTGGAGTCCGTCAAGGGGATGTTTTAAGTCTAACGATTTGCCCAAAGCTTTAGAGGACAACTGTGACTGTTTACAATTAAATAATAAATATGTACCTTGCCTTCTCTATGCGGATGATCTGGTGTTATTTTCAGATGATAAAAAGGGCTTACAAACCCAACTTAATAGTTTATACCAATATTGTAATGACTGGTGTCTTGAAATAAACACAAAGAAGATCGAGCTGCTGTTTGTAAAATCAGAATTAGCGCTCATTCACTTTTTATTGAACAAGGAAGACATCTTAATCTTCCAAAAAATGAAAGGTATTGTCCGATATGTAAATGACAAATTGAAGATGAAAATCATTTTCTACTTAACTGCAAAGCTTTTAAAAATCAAAGAGACACATTTTATACTAGTATACTAAATTTAATAGATAATAAAAAAAGTAATTAATGCAAATAATAAAATTTCATTTTTATTTAATAGTAATTCATACAAGATCCTTAAATTAACCTCCTCGTTCATCATAAATTGTATGAACATTAGAAAAAGCCTATTATGATAGATTATACTTCTTTTCTTGTTTTAATTTCATTTATGTGTCTTTATTTACAATATACAATTGTATGTTAAAATCTTTATATTTGTACACATTATATTGGGCCTTAACCATGTAATATTGATATGTTTGTGCCAATAAAGTATTCGTAAAGTATAAAGTATTCGTATTCTAAAACATAAAAACCAGGTCGATATCGTATTACGCTTTTACTACTATGCAGCGGAAACGTGCAGCTTACTAACATTTTATGTAATTTTAGAACTGTTGCAATTTATCGTGACCCGAAAGTTGTTTTTTGATCAATCAAAAACACGCAAAATTCTATTCATGTAATAAATAACTTTATGGGTAAGGCCGAGGTAAAATGTGAAAAAATTGTCCGATTCATTGTGATTGGTCAATATATGATCGTTGCAGTAAATATATTTTCGATAGAAAGCAACCTTTGTTATGCAGACACACAATACGGCTTTTTTAATAGTTGTCTAATAAAAATAATTATAACAACACTACTATGTACAAATAATATATATGGAACGCAATATTTCGCTCTACCAAAGAGCTTCATCAGGCGTTGACTGAATCAAAAATTCAAACAATAGAAAATGTTTTTGTTGTTCACTTTATACAAAAAATCTAAGATGATGCTGAGATATAAAATATTTTTGTTGTTCATATTACTGTTGGGTCATAGACATTTTAGTATTCTACAATGAATGAACATTTTTCTTTTAAACAAAATAAGAATCGATTGAAATATGGAAAATAGCATTAAAAGACTAATGGAACATTGCATTTTTCTTTTTAAGTCTATTAAAACTTGCATTGACCTCTACAAAAGACTGGAATTGTATATTAAGACTTTTTTTAAGCTGGTTGTACTCAAGTACTTTTCGGTTAAAAAACTACTATGGATCAACACTATGAGAGGGCATTTTTTCATTGTAGAAGTAAAACAACAAGCCCAACAAAATTACGCAGAACGACACCGTTATATTTTCTGTAGGTGGACTGATAATTCTTATCTTACATTCGTTTACGTTTACGTTACCAGAAATTCCCAGATCCGTTCATACTTTGATGAACGACTTTTGAAGAACTACTTTTTTGTTGCTAAACGTAAACAAATATGGCGGTCATGTGTCGTGTACGCTTCAGACAACAAATTAAGCCAGTACACTCAAATTTTGGCGATACAAATATCTTGTGCGATGTATCGCTTAAACGGAAAGTTATTTAGTTGAAGCAGCTGTATATTATTATTATTATTATGAAATCATTTATTTTATACAGAAATACATACAAGAAAATATTTTAACAGTACACTTCGTTTTGGATTCATTGTTCAAATTGCCGAATGACGGGACGAAATGCGAGTGTGAAGGCATATCGATACTTAAATTCAATTACGAATCATTTTAAATACACACAATACTCAATAGCCGTAATGGTAAAACTACCTTCTTTTTCTCAGTCACAACAAATCAACGAAATGAGCAAGCAAGATGCACGGATTTGCTACCAACTCCATGTCTCAGCACAGCTCGATCAATTTTCACTGATAAATCGATCGAACAATCGAAAACTATTGTTTTTCATGTTCGTATTTAAGAAAGAACGCCTAGCTTGGTTTACGTTGCGTTTGAACAGATATGACGTCACGTTACATATAAACCGCGGGTACAATGAGGAACATTAGTATATGGAATATTGTTTTTTTTGTTTAGTCTTCTGTTGTTTTTTGTAATTATCTTCTCGGCAAATCGTAAAATGTATCTGTTGTCGATACCAGTTATTCCCTTCAAACCGACCACGTCTGTATATTCCTACGCGTCACGCACTTATAATGAAATTGTATTTTGGGAAAAGAATGTAAATACATGTATAAAAATACAATTTTGGAGGAATTATAAGGATTAAACGCTTATTTTCGGTAATTCATCTATGTATGAACGAGGTCGACTCACTCACAAACTTATCATAAAAGGCCTTCGGTCTTTTATTTGTTTGTGAGTGAGTCGACCTATTTCATACATCGATGAATTACCGAAAATAAGCCTTCGGCCGTTTATTTGTTTGTGAGCGAGTCGACCTCGTTCATACATCGATGAATTACCGAAAATAAGCGTTCAATCTTATAATAAATATAATAAATATCAGTTCATAAAAATGTTATTACAGCTGACGTACGGCTTGTGATTTCGCCATGACGTTTCAATTTTGCAACCAGTGCACTTGTGTCAGAAATATACAGAGTATTTGTTAATGTGTAAACAGTATGTCTTCTTTGTTTACAAACATGAACAGAAGATTAAAGTAGTTCCTAGTATACAGCCATGCAGTAAATGGGAGGAGCCAATTTTTGACGATGGCAAGTTGTGCTTCTGGGAACCAGTTATGTTCTCTTCACTGGAGAATGTTAATATCGACCGTTATATTTGTATTTTCCGAAGGCGTACTGAATATGACGTCGGGAACCAAACTATGCAACTTGGGTATTTCAGAGCTTGACCGATTTTTGACGTCATAAATATGCGTCTCTGTTAACGTTGACTATAGAAGTATTCTTCCGCAAATAACAAAAGACAATTATAAATATTATGCATTTCAAATAAGTCGTTTATATCCAATAATCTAACCAACAACTGAAAAAAATTCTTAAATAAAACGTGAAACGGAAATGCGTTTCTTTTTATTGAATGAACACACACATATCCAATTTTCATTATTTTGCCAAGTTTCCTTTTTAAATTAGGAATATTGTTTGCTCGTAATGAGGAGGATGGTTTGAAGTATCAGGCAAAGAATTCCGACCTCCGTAAATGAAAGACTTTTGACTGACATAATACACCTAACAAATAATAGTCCGGTCAGAATTTTTAAAAAAGTTTTTCAACAATTATATTTAATTATCTGAACGGGTCATTGTCGACCTCGGTACTATATCAGCGTACCCAGACAGGGTACTTAAAATTTGAGAAATGGTACCATATTGGACTATTCAGATGTAATGGTACCCAGCTGTCGCTTAACATAAACGTACCTAGCAGAATATTGTTGAATCAAATCCATTTTTTTTCAAGTGTTCATAAACATGCACATAATCAACACAAACGTAACTGTAAACTGTAAGAAACCGCATTCTTCTATCTATAATAGTCTCGATCACCCAGACGCATATATAATAGCGTCTGGGATCACCTTATTGTAATTTCGCTACCATTAGGTGGAGACAAACAATGATTCTATTTTTAGGGCCCTATATTTAAAGCAGGAAAACCATGCAAACATATCTATACTTATAATATGACGTCACAGTAAGATTTACTCTTGATTATGCATAACAATAATATTTGTTTAATTAATTGATAAAGTAGTATTTTATAAAAATATTCAAATGTAAACTTTGCTACAATTTGTTGTACACTTCTTGATATGAACGGAAGTAATTTTTTAGACAATAAAAATATCATCCAATCAAAAATTACGCCCAGATTTGGGCGTAATGATAACGAGTTCAATATAGAAATGAATCCAGACACACAAATGTATTTAAGCGTCTGGATGATAGAGACTTATTTATAATTGATCATAATTGTGGACCAAATATGGGAAGGAAATGACCGTAATATCGTGATACTTACCACACTGGGTACTTTTATATTAAGCGACAGTACCCTGGGTACCATTACATGTGAAATAGTCCGATAGGGTACCATTTCTCAAAATTAAGTACCCCGTGTACGCTGATATAGTAACCAGGTTGACAATGACCTATTCAGCTTTAATTATATTTAATGTTTAGATACATATAGAACAACTTGCTGATATAGTACATCTTCACTATATCCTCTCATCTTCAGAATAGAGTATCAGATCATAACCTTGGCTAGCCTAGCTAAGATGGTGGAAATCGGTGCTTTTATTAAAAAATGAAGCAAATATATATATATATATATATAGATATTTATATATATATATATATATATATATATATATAAAAGTCTACAGAGTCTACCAACCAGCAAGCTTATTAAATATCGGATCGACAAACATGACGATACAGCATAAACAAAAAATAATATACAAGTCTAGAAGATTATGCAACGATACAAATCGTATTGTATCGTTGCATAATCTTCTAGACTTGTATATATATATATATATATATATATATATATATATATATATATATATATATATATATATATATATATATATATATATATATATATATATATATATATATATA
Source organism: Limnoperna fortunei (assembly GCA_944474755.1). Classification (NCBI taxonomy): domain Eukaryota; kingdom Metazoa; phylum Mollusca; class Bivalvia; order Mytilida; family Modiolidae; genus Limnoperna; species Limnoperna fortunei. The sequence goes on along the minus strand of OX104119.1, from coordinate 32,009,766 downwards.
TATATATAATGTTATTTTATAAACCATAATACCATTCAGCAGCATATATACATATATAATGAATTGGAATGCACTATTGCATTTTACGATGACATATGAAAGATTTCATTTGGAATAAGGGGGTTATCATTCCAAAATGAAATTATTATTGTTCAATCAGTTCTATTAATATTGAACGGCTAGCTTATAAAAGCCACTTATACAATAGTTGCTTATATAGCGGGCATTGTCATGATATCTTGACAGCACTCGGGAGAGTGGTATTGCTTTTAACATTGATAATGCCCGAGCCAAAGGCGAGGGCATTATCAATGTTAAAAGCAATACCACTCTCCCGAGTGCTGTCAAGTATCATGACAATGCCAGCTATATAAGCAACTATTATATTTATTTTATTGAAGAATTAAGAAACTATGTGTTTAAGACTGTATTATGTATGTGTGGCTGCTTGCTGTATGATTTGAATGTTTGGCCTCATTATATATCATTGTTTGGCATTTTTAGGCAATACACTGTTAGTTTTCTAAACGTTATGTCATTTTTTCTTCATTTGGGTTGTACATGTACATATATCTTTTTATAAATTATAAAAAAACAGTTTTATGTTGCTTGTTACTGGAGAGGGCATTACCACGACGTGATATCGCCCGTGGGCGTTATCACGGCGTGATAATGCCCTCACGTCAAATTACTGCAAATTAACTCATACCAGCTGACCTTGTTTTATCCAATTAAAACAAACATAACTTTACTGATATGAAATAATATTATTTAAGTATTATTTATATACATCAATTAAGGTTTGTTGATTATTACTCCACATTTTTACACACAAGCAAGAACTATTGGTATAATACAAAAAAGTATAAAAATGTTTAATAACAATATCAAACATTGCACTCTTACATTTCAAGATTAAGATATGTTTGTCAATCATACCAAACTCAACACCATTAAAAAATACATATTAAAAAAATAGGAATATTGACACTTATTACCCTCTAATCAAACCATACAAACAAGTACATGTATTACATAATCAATACGTGCATGATAAAAAACCTGTTATCATTTTGTCAATATTCCAAAAAGCTTAATAATCCTTTAACAAAATAAATTCTAGTTAACAATCAAATTTATTACCAGTTTTTCTAGTGCTCACCATATATCAGCATTATACGAAAACTTAATGCAATTATGATAGATATTTTTTTAAATAAAAGCCAATATTGTTAATTGACATTTTTCTATTATGTTGATTTGTGTAAACCCCATCACATGGTATGAAGTGCATGTATTTTGAGAGGTTCTTTAAACTGGCTGTTACAAAATTGATGTTGCATGGTTAAATTTAGAAAAATGATACTTCAAAGCTATTTTTAAATTTCTTAAAATAATTTGGAATCCCCTTTACACAAATTTTTAACATCCAACCAAAATTCACTTCTGTATATTTCTGGTTTGAATGCCGTTGTCATCTGCAATTTAAAATTTTAAAAAGTCTACTAAACCTTGACGTTTATGAAAATTTTTTAAAATTTGAATTTGTTATATTTGTTAACTGAATTGACAGTTTTCATATTTTCCGCTGATATTAAAATGAAATGTATAATTTGGTACATGAGACAACTTGAACTATAAACACTTTAACACTAATCAAAAGGAACATTGAACTAAATTTTACAAAACTAATATATAAAGATGTGCATAAAAATATCAGTTAACAAAGAAATAATTCATCGAAGAACAAATATATACTCATTTTACTATGGGTTGGCCCTTTTTCTAAAATATTTCACTACTAGCATTACCGAGGGAAAAATGTGGGAATAAATGATCAACCATAGTAAAATCAGTAAGTATTCGTTTCACAATTAATTATTTCACTTCTATTATGACACATATATAAACTTTATCAACAATGTAACCTATAAGTTGCCAGATTTGTCCGGACATTTAGGACACAAAATTCATTTTGAAGTTGTTGAAATATGTGAAACATCTTGCAAAGAAATCACAATAACTGGTGTTGACCGCTTCTGACTTTGATTATGAGAATATACTCGTTTTATCACAAGTGTTTAAAGCAGGTCATTTAGAATAATTTAACAATTTTAGCCTATAAAACAGTCGATATGAAAATTGTTGTTCAACTGCGTTGTTGGTTGATATGTAATAATGTCGATATTTTTCCATATCGATCTAATTTAAAGACTAACTGTATAATAATACTGCTACATTGCAAATGTAACCAGCTGTACATCATTAAATAAAAACTATATGATAAATAATGTCAAGGGGTATGTCTGACTTCTTCCTAAAATGGCAAACACATTTTTGTAGACACATGACTGTGTTGAAAACATTTGTATCACAACAAATCAATTTCATGATGAAAAAAAAAAATTAGATGCCATCTCAAGTAAAATGGAATATGTGTTCATTTAACAATGGCAGTATTGTTACACCTTTAATTAAGACAGACAAATTGACCAATGACTGCATATATTGCAATAATATTAGGACTTAATCTCAATTAAATACATTCTATAAACATAAAAAATGAAAAAAAAGTTAACATAATAACAATAACAAATAAGAATGATATTTACAACCAATATCACTAATTATTAATTAATATAGTGGCATTCCTTGCACAGTCTTTAACATATTAATAAATCCATATGTATATGGAATACGACAGATTCCTGGTTCTTCATCGCATACATATTTGTGAGGACAACAGTACTTGGAATTTGTACAACAAACACCCTGAAATACAAAAAATTATTTTGTACCAATTATTGAATAAGAACTTAAGTAAACTATTTGTTATCGGTTTGTTTCAGCAGATGTCTTAAGATAAGTGAACCCTAAAGTATTGTTATTATTTTTTAACATGATTTATTAACAGAATTAAAATCTTTCTGTGGACTTTTGGTGTTGTGCTGACGTGTCTTTGACTTAATTGTTCAACACTACAAGACACAGTAATACTAGAATCATTGAGACCTAAGTGAAATGTATAGCTCTAATGAACATTCCGGCTACTGACCCTACATCAACATTTTCACCTTTCTCAAAACTGACATGCCATTTACTGATTAATGGTGACAAGATTATACATCCTCAATTTTACATTTCACAAAAAATAAGTTAATAAAACATAATGTAGAATCTAGTTATCTTACATCTGTGTATGGACAACAAGAATAACCACCACTGCTGGTATTTTTGCAACAGACATTTTTATCATCACATTCTGTTTGTCCATCTGGACACTTTACAGTCTTCAGTGGCCTAGACGGTGTCTTTGTAACTACAGGTTGCTAAAAATCAAAATAATAAATCATCATGGTTATTGTTCATTAAATTACATTGTATGTCTTCCAAATAGCAATGAAGATTGTCTTCATAACAAACAACCTAAAACAAATGACAATGCTTTTCCAGTAATACTATTGAACTGTGTTGAATTGAAGTGTGTATCAAAATAGATATATATATACATGGAGTGGATGTAAAAATGGAACCATGCATGATGAGGTCTATAGTTATCTTACAAATTTCATAATAGTAAATATTAAAGTTACAAAATCCACATTGAGACAAAGACACACAAGACAGACACACAACATAAAAAATTTGAAAAAACACAAACACAACTAATTAACTGAACCAAAATAAAGACATAAAGCACTCAGGTGCTCTGAAGAAGTACAAAGTGCTAGCTTCTAATTAGACATCTTTCAAGTTTCTCATTCTCCAAAGTCAATGACAAGAATAGTAAAACCTAACTATAAAAAAAACAAATCTGATTGATCGCATTTGAGCGATGGATTTATATTACTATCAACTTAGTCATGACGAGGTTTGAAAAATTCTAAAGCGATGCAATCAACCTATAGTAAACTTTACTGTGTCTTTCCGACAGGTGTTTGCCTGACAAAATGGAAAACTGCTACAGCGTTCGGTCGAGTTTATGATCCTTTTGTAGATCTCAGATTACATTTTTTGAAATGAACAATTATTTTCCACAGTTAATCGGCGTTCTGAAATGCAGCTGAATTTTCATTTTGATTCAGCGATTTTCCATACTAAATTTTGACCTTGTTTTGAACGGAAGTGTAAGTTAGGAAAATTTCATTGTTGTCTATCGAAATCCTTCGGGTAATGTCGTCTGCAGTTGAGGCGGGAAAAGTTTCGCGGTTTGTCCGAATACCAGTGTACGTTATGAAAGCAAACGAACGTTTGTAAACCACATTAGACCCCTTTAGAAACAAAAATGGCTGACTTCCTATGGAAATTCGATCTATCAAAATGAAAATTAAGCCGAATTTCAAAACGCCGTTTAACTGTGGAAAATAATTGTTGATTTCAAAAAGTGTAATCTGAGATTTACAAAAGGACCATAAACTCGACCAAACGCGGTAGCAGTTTTCAATTTTGTTAGGCAAAAACCCGTTGGACAGACACGGTAACGTTTAATATAGGTACAGCAAATCCAAGTATGAATAGCTCGTAGGTCAACAGAATTGTACCGTCTAGAAAATCGAAAGACTGATCGAAGATAAAATGTAAAAAACAATACACGGGGGCCGATAGAATATTGCTATCAATAAAGGAAAAGTTGACTATATGTAAGTTGCAGTAATCACTATTGTCATAGAGTTTAGTTTGTGACCTTTTATTTAAATCTATTCTGAGTTAAAGGTCTAGGAAAGAGGCTGACTTTATTGAATCGGTAGCGTCTTTATTTGACTTTCATTAGGGTATATCAAATAGATCAATGATTCCAAATAGTTGTGGCTTTAGAGACCTTGTTTCAATTTGAATTTAGGTAGTTAATTTTTTTTGACAACACCAAACAATATATGTCAAACAACCAGACTCGTTATAAGCTAGGACTACAAAGAGGCATTGACACAATAGTTGTAAAACAGTTCCAATAAAGAAAGGTTATAAATGCAAGACTTAGATATTTTGTTTTCGTCATAAGAAAGTTTATCTAATATTAAATTCTGCTCCAAAACAAATTTTCTCAATATTTAATAAAAATCTAGCTGACATAATGTTTTAATCATAACTCTGCATTAGGATGTGCTGATGTTCAGTTAAACGCATGAATAAAATTAACTGACAAAAGTGATCAGAGAGTCTTATCTCTGGCAGAGCGCAATAACCATACTGTCCACTTGCCAATATACAACATGTTAGATTTGTTTGCACAAAATGACATTAAAAGTCAAATTTTATTTTTTAAAATTAATAAAATTATTTTTAAATGCTTTGAAGCCAATTTGTTTAAGGGGGCAACAACCATACTGTCCAGTTGATAATTTACAACATGTCTGTTCAATTTTACATTCTTGACCATCAGGACATACAACAATTCCTCCTTTTACAGCTGGAACCGTTTCAAACCAATCTAAAAGTGTCATGTCACCACGATTACATTTTCCCTCAGCTACGTCACATGTAGTTCCTTCTGGACAACAGTGTTTTCCATCATTACAGCAAACAGCCTACAAAGATCACAAAGAACAAATAGAAATAGTGCAACTCAAGATAGTAATATGTAAAAAAAATGATTGATGACTCGAAAATAAAAAACAATTGAGAACTCACTTTCTGTAAAAAAGATTGTCTTTGTTGCTATAAGCTAGAAAAAGAATGTATTTAGTTGCTTATGTACTGTTCTAGATGGCTGTTGGTACACAAGACCTACAGTTAATACTTAAATAACATCTTGTCAAAACTCTACTAAATACAAACGTGGAATTTAAAATGAAGGCCTCTAATAATAAAGATATTCAAGAAGGTTTAAAATCATTGGCGTTCTATTAATTAAAATTGCTTCTTACCTTTGGAAGAGGACAACAACCATACTGTCCAGATGACAATTTACAACATGTCTGTCCAGTTTTACATTCAGACTGACCATCTGGGCATACAACATTTACTCCTTTCAGAGCTGGAACCTTTTCAAACCAGTCTATAAGAGTCATGTCACCACGATTACATTTTCCCTCAGCTACGTCACATGTAGTTCCTTCTGGACAACAGTGTTTTCCATCATTACAGCAAACAGCCTACAAAGATCACAAAGAACAAATTGAAATAGTGCAACACAAGATAGTAATATGTAAAAAAAAATTGATGACTCGAAAATAAAAAAAAGTGGAGAACTCACTTTCTGTAAAAAAGATTGTCTTTGTTGATATAAACTAGAAATAAATATATTTGGTTGCTTATGTACTGTTCTAGATGGTTATTGCTACACAAGAACTACAGTTAATATCTTAACATCTTGTTAAAACTCTACTGTATAAAACATGGAATTTAAAATGAAGTCCCCTAATACTAAGTTATTTTCATAGCTATGAAGTCTTTGACGTTATATTAATTACATTCGCTTCCTACCTTTGGAAGAGGACAACAGCCATACTGTCCAGATGACAATTTACAACATGTCTGTCCAGTTTGACATTCAGACTGACCATCTGGGCATACAACATTTCCTCCTTTCACAGCTGGAACCTTTTCAACCCAGTCGATAAGAGCCATGTCACCACGATTACATTTCCCCTCAGCTACATCACATGTAGTTCCTTCTGGACAACAGTGTTTTCCATCATTACAGCAAACGGCCTACAAAGATCACAAAGAACAAATAGAAATAGTGCAACACAAGATAGTAATATGTTAAAAAAAAAGATTGATGTCAGACTCGAAAAAAAAATGGAGAACTCACTTTCCGTAAAAAAGTTTGTCTTTGTTGCTATAACTAGAAATAAAAAGTATTTAGTTGTTTATGTACTGTTCCAGATGGCTATTGCTACACAAGAACTACAGTTAATACTTAAATAACATCTTGTCAAAACTCTACTGTATACAAACGTGGAATTTAAAATAAAAAGTATTTAGTTGTTTATGTACTGTTCCAGATGGCTATTGCTACACAAGAACTACAGTTAATACTTAAATAACATCTTGTCAAAACTCTACTGTACACAAACGTGGAATTTAAAACGTAGGCCTATAATACAAAAGAAATCATTGACGTTCTATTAATTAAAATTGCTTCCTACCTTTGGAAGAGGACAACAACCATACTGTCCAGATGTCAATTTACAACATGTCTGTCCAGTTTTACATTCAGACTGACCATCTGGGCACACAACATTTCCTCCTTTCACAGCTGGAATCTTTACAAACCACTCTATAAGAGTCATGTCACCACGATTACATTTTCCCTCAGCTACGTCACATGTAGTTCCTTCTGGACAACAGTGTTTTCCATCATTACAGCAAACGGCCTACAAAGATCACAAAGAACAAATAAAAATTGTGCAAAACAAGATAATAATGTGTGAAAAAATGATTAATTGATGACTCAAAATTTTAAAAAATGGAGAACTCTTTTTAAGTAAACAAGATTGTCTTTATTGATATAAACTAAAAATAAATATTTTAAGTGGCTTATACTGTTCTAGATGGCTATTGTTACAAAAGAACAACAGGTAATACTTAAATAACATCTTGTTAAAGCTCTACTGTATAAAAACGTGGAATTTGAAATGTAGGCCTCTTACACTAAAGTTATTCTAGAAGCTTTGAAATCATTTATGTTACATTAATTACATTCGCTTCCTACCTTTGGAAGAGGACAACAACCATACTGTCCAGATGTCAATTTACAACATGTCTGTCCAGTTTGACATTCAGACTGACCATCTGGGCATACAACATTTCCTCCTTTCAAAGCTGGAACCTTTTCAAACCAGTCTATAAGAGTCTTGTCGCCGCGATTACATTTTCCCTCAGCTACGTCACATGTAGATCCTTCTGGACAACAGTGTTTTCCATCATTACAGCAAACAGCCTACAAAGATCACAAAGAACAAATAGAAATAGTGCAACACAAGATAGTAATATGTGAAAAAATGATTGATTGATGACTCAAAAATTAAAAAAAAATGGAGAACCCACTTTCAGTAAAAAAAGATTGTCTTTGTTGATATAAACTAGAAATAAATATATTTGGTTGCTTATGTACTGTTCTAGATGGCTATTGCTACACAAAAACTAACGTCAATATCTAAACATCTTGTTAAAACTCTACTGTATAAACATGGAATTTAAAATGTAGTCCTCTAATACTAAGTTATTTTCATAGCTATAAAGTCATTGACGTTATATTTATTACATTCGCTTCCTACCTTTGGAAGAGGACAACAGCCATACTGTCCAGATGTCAATTTACAACATGTCTGTCCAGTTTGACATTCAGACTGACCATCTGGGCATACAACATTTCCTCCTTTCACAGATGGAACCTTTCCAAACCAGTCTATAACCGTCTTGTCGCCACGATTACATTTTCCCTCAGCTACGTCACATGTAGTTCCTTCTGGACAACAGTGTTTTCCATCATTACAGCAAACAGCCTACAAAGATCACAAAGAACAAATAGAAATAGTGCAACACAAGATAGTAATGTGTAAGAAAATGACTGATGACTCGAAAATAAAAAAAATAGAGAACTCACTTTCTGTAAAAAAGATTGTCTTTGTTGCTATAAGCTAGAAAAAAAGTATTTAGTTGCTTATGTACTGTTCTAGATGGCTATTGCTACACAAGAACTACTGCTGATACTTAAATAAAATGTTGTCAAAACTCTACTGTACAAAAACGTGGAATTTAAAATGTAGGCCTCTAATACTAAAGAAATCATTGACGTTCTATTAATTAAAAATGCTTCCTACCTTTGGAAGAGGACAACAACCGTACTGTCCAGATGTCAATTTGCAACATGTCTGTCCAGTTTTACATTCAGACTGGCCATCTGGGCATACAACATTTCCTCCTTTCACAGCTGGAACCTTTTCAAACCAGTCTATAATAGTCTTGTCGCCACGATTACATTTTCCCTCAGCTACGTCACATGTAGTTCCTTCTGGACAACAGTGTTTTCCATCATTACAGCAAACAGCCTACAAAGATCACAAAGAACAAATAAAAATTGTGCAAAACAAGATAGTAATGTGTGGAAAAATGATTGATTGATGACTCAAAATTTTAAAAAATGGAGAACTCCTTTTAAGTAAACAAGATTGTCTTTATTGCTATAAACTACAAATAAATATTTTAAGCGGCTTATACTGTTCTAGATAGCTTTTGTTACACAATAACTACAGGTAATACTTAAATAACATCTTGTTAAAGCTCTACTGTATAAAAACGTGGAATTTAAATGTAGGCCTCTTACACTAATGTTATTATACAAGCTTTGAAATCATTAACGTTACATTTATTACATCCGCTTCCTACCTTTGGAAGAGGACAACAACCATACTGTCCAGATGACAATTTACAACATGTCTGTCCAGTTTTACATTCAGACTGACCATCTGGGCATACAACATTTCCTCCTTTCACAGCTGGAACCTTTTTAAACCAGTCTATAAGAGTCATGTCACCACGATTACATTTTCCCTCAGCTACGTCACATGTAGTTCCTTCTGGACAACAGTGTTTTCCATCATTACAACAAACAGCCTACAAAGATCACAAAGAATAAATAGAAATAGTGCAACACAAGATAGTAATATGTAAAAAAATGATGACACGAAAATTTAAAAAAAATTGAGAACTCACTTTCTGTAAAAAAGATTGTCTTTGTTGCAATACGCTAGAACACAATGTATTTAGTTGATTAAGTACTGTTCTAGATGGCTATTGCTACACAAGAACTACAGTTAATATCTTGACATCTTGTTAAAACTCTACTGTATAAAAACATGGAATTTAAGATCACAAAGAACAAATTAAAATTGTGCAAAACAAGATAGTAATGGGTGAAAAAATGATTGATTGATGACTCAAAAATTTAAAAAATGGAGAACTCACATTCAGTAAAAAAGATTGTCTTTGTTGATATAAACTATAGATAAATATATGTGGTTGCTTATGTACTGTTCTAGATGGCTATTGCTACACAAGAACTACAGTTAATATCTTGACATCTTGTTAAAACTCTACTGTATAAAAACATGGAATTTAAAATGAAGGCCTCTAATACTTAGTTATTTTCATAGCTATGAAGTCATTGACGTTCTATTAATTAAAATTGCGTCCTACCTTAGGAAGAGGACAACAACCATACTGTCCAGATGACAATTTACAACATGTCTGTCCAGTTTGGCATTCAGACTGACCATCTGGGCATACAACAGTTCCTTCTTTCACAGCTGGAATCTTTTCAAACCAGTCTATAAGAGCCATGTCACCACGATTACATTTTCCCTCAGCTACGTCACATGTAGTTCCTTCTGGACAACAGTGTTTTCCATCATTACAACAAACGGCCTACAAAGATCACAAAGAATAAATAGAAATAGTGCAACAAAAGTTAGTAATATGAGAAAAAATGAATGACTGATGACGCACACATTTTAAAAATGGAGAACTCCTTTAAAGTAAACAAGATTGTCTTCATTGTTATAAACTAAATATAAATATATTTAGTGGTTATACTGTTATTGATGGCTATTGCTACAGAAGAACTACAGGCAAAACTGAAATAACATCTTGTGAAAGCTCCACTGTATAAAAACGTGGAATTTCAAATGTAGGCCTCTTACACTGAAGTTATTTTCGAACATTGAAATCATTTACGTTACATTAATAATATTTGCTTCCTACCTTTGGAAGAGGACAACAACCATACTGTCCAGATGACAATTTACAACATGTCTGTCCAGTTTGACATTCAGACTGACCATCTGGGCATACAACATTTCCTCCTTTCAAGGCTGGAACCTTTTCAACCCAGTCGATAAGAGTCATGTCACCACGATTACATTTCCCCTCAGCTACGTCACATGTAGTTCCTTCAGGACAACAGTGTTTTCCATCATTACAGCAAACGGCCTACAAAGATCACAAAGAACAAATTAAAATTGTGCAAAACAAGATAGTAATATGTGAAAAAATGATTGATTGATGACTCAAAAATTAAAAAAATGGAGAACTCACATTCAGTAAAAAAGATTGTCTTTGTTGATATAAACTAGAAATAAATATATTTGGTTGCTTATGTACTGTTCTAGATGGCTATTGCTACACAAGAACTACAGTTAATATCTTGACATCTTGTTAAAACTCTACTGTATAAAAACATGGAATTTAAAATGAAGGCCTCTAATACTAAGTTATTTTCATAGCTATGAAGTCATTGACGTTCTATTAATTAAAATTGCGTCATACCTTAGGAAGAGGACAACAACCATACTGTCCAGATGTCAATTTACAACATGTCTGTCCAGTTTGACATTCAGACTGACCATCTGGGCATACAACATTTCCTCCTTTCAAAGCTGGAACCTTTTCAAACCAGTCTATAAGAGTCTTGTCGCCGCGATTACATTTTCCCTCAGCTACGTCACATGTAGATCCTTCTGGACAACAGTGTTTTCCATCATTACAGCAAACAGCCTACAAAGATCACAAAGAACAAATAGAAATAGTGCAACACAAGATAGTAATATGTGAAAAAATGATTGATTGATGACTCAAAAATTAAAAAAAAATGGAGAACCCACTTTCAGTAAAAAAAGATTGTCTTTGTTGATATAAACTAGAAATAAATATATTTGGTTGCTTATGTACTGTTCTAGATGGCTATTGCTACACAAAAACTAACGTCAATATCTAAACATCTTGTTAAAACTCTACTGTATAAACATGGAATTTAAAATGTAGTCCTCTAATACTAAGTTATTTTCATAGCTATAAAGTCATTGACGTTATATTTATTACATTCGCTTCCTACCTTTGGAAGAGGACAACAGCCATACTGTCCAGATGTCAATTTACAACATGTCTGTCCAGTTTGACATTCAGACTGACCATCTGGGCATACAACATTTCCTCCTTTCACAGATGGAACCTTTCCAAACCAGTCTATAACCGTCTTGTCGCCACGATTACATTTTCCCTCAGCTACGTCACATGTAGTTCCTTCTGGACAACAGTGTTTTCCATCATTACAGCAAACAGCCTACAAAGATCACAAAGAACAAATAGAAATAGTGCAACACAAGATAGTAATGTGTAAGAAAATGACTGATGACTCGAAAATAAAAAAAATAGAGAACTCACTTTCTGTAAAAAAGATTGTCTTTGTTGCTATAAGCTAGAAAAAAAGTATTTAGTTGCTTATGTACTGTTCTAGATGGCTATTGCTACACAAGAACTACTGCTGATACTTAAATAAAATGTTGTCAAAACTCTACTGTACAAAAACGTGGAATTTAAAATGTAGGCCTCTAATACTAAAGAAATCATTGACGTTCTATTAATTAAAAATGCTTCCTACCTTTGGAAGAGGACAACAACCGTACTGTCCAGATGTCAATTTGCAACATGTCTGTCCAGTTTTACATTCAGACTGGCCATCTGGGCATACAACATTTCCTCCTTTCACAGCTGGAACCTTTTCAAACCAGTCTATAATAGTCTTGTCGCCACGATTACATTTTCCCTCAGCTACGTCACATGTAGTTCCTTCTGGACAACAGTGTTTTCCATCATTACAGCAAACAGCCTACAAAGATCACAAAGAACAAATAAAAATTGTGCAAAACAAGATAGTAATGTGTGGAAAAATGATTGATTGATGACTCAAAATTTTAAAAAATGGAGAACTCCTTTTAAGTAAACAAGATTGTCTTTATTGCTATAAACTACAAATAAATATTTTAAGCGGCTTATACTGTTCTAGATAGCTTTTGTTACACAATAACTACAGGTAATACTTAAATAACATCTTGTTAAAGCTCTACTGTATAAAAACGTGGAATTTAAATGTAGGCCTCTTACACTAATGTTATTATACAAGCTTTGAAATCATTAACGTTACATTTATTACATCCGCTTCCTACCTTTGGAAGAGGACAACAACCATACTGTCCAGATGACAATTTACAACATGTCTGTCCAGTTTTACATTCAGACTGACCATCTGGGCATACAACATTTCCTCCTTTCACAGCTGGAACCTTTTTAAACCAGTCTATAAGAGTCATGTCACCACGATTACATTTTCCCTCAGCTACGTCACATGTAGTTCCTTCTGGACAACAGTGTTTTCCATCATTACAACAAACAGCCTACAAAGATCACAAAGAATAAATAGAAATAGTGCAACACAAGATAGTAATATGTAAAAAAATGATGACACGAAAATTTAAAAAAAATTGAGAACTCACTTTCTGTAAAAAAGATTGTCTTTGTTGCAATACGCTAGAACACAATGTATTTAGTTGATTAAGTACTGTTCTAGATGGCTATTGCTACACAAGAACTACAGTTAATATCTTGACATCTTGTTAAAACTCTACTGTATAAAAACATGGAATTTAAGATCACAAAGAACAAATTAAAATTGTGCAAAACAAGATAGTAATGGGTGAAAAAATGATTGATTGATGACTCAAAAATTTAAAAAATGGAGAACTCACATTCAGTAAAAAAGATTGTCTTTGTTGATATAAACTATAGATAAATATATGTGGTTGCTTATGTACTGTTCTAGATGGCTATTGCTACACAAGAACTACAGTTAATATCTTGACATCTTGTTAAAACTCTACTGTATAAAAACATGGAATTTAAAATGAAGGCCTCTAATACTTAGTTATTTTCATAGCTATGAAGTCATTGACGTTCTATTAATTAAAATTGCGTCCTACCTTAGGAAGAGGACAACAACCATACTGTCCAGATGACAATTTACAACATGTCTGTCCAGTTTGGCATTCAGACTGACCATCTGGGCATACAACAGTTCCTTCTTTCACAGCTGGAATCTTTTCAAACCAGTCTATAAGAGCCATGTCACCACGATTACATTTTCCCTCAGCTACGTCACATGTAGTTCCTTCTGGACAACAGTGTTTTCCATCATTACAACAAACGGCCTACAAAGATCACAAAGAATAAATAGAAATAGTGCAACAAAAGTTAGTAATATGAGAAAAAATGAATGACTGATGACGCACACATTTTAAAAATGGAGAACTCCTTTAAAGTAAACAAGATTGTCTTCATTGTTATAAACTAAATATAAATATATTTAGTGGTTATACTGTTATTGATGGCTATTGCTACAGAAGAACTACAGGCAAAACTGAAATAACATCTTGTGAAAGCTCCACTGTATAAAAACGTGGAATTTCAAATGTAGGCCTCTTACACTGAAGTTATTTTCGAACATTGAAATCATTTACGTTACATTAATAATATTTGCTTCCTACCTTTGGAAGAGGACAACAACCATACTGTCCAGATGACAATTTACAACATGTCTGTCCAGTTTGACATTCAGACTGACCATCTGGGCATACAACATTTCCTCCTTTCAAGGCTGGAACCTTTTCAACCCAGTCGATAAGAGTCATGTCACCACGATTACATTTCCCCTCAGCTACGTCACATGTAGTTCCTTCAGGACAACAGTGTTTTCCATCATTACAGCAAACGGCCTACAAAGATCACAAAGAACAAATTAAAATTGTGCAAAACAAGATAGTAATATGTGAAAAAATGATTGATTGATGACTCAAAAATTAAAAAAATGGAGAACTCACATTCAGTAAAAAAGATTGTCTTTGTTGATATAAACTAGAAATAAATATATTTGGTTGCTTATGTACTGTTCTAGATGGCTATTGCTACACAAGAACTACAGTTAATATCTTGACATCTTGTTAAAACTCTACTGTATAAAAACATGGAATTTAAAATGAAGGCCTCTAATACTAAGTTATTTTCATAGCTATGAAGTCATTGACGTTCTATTAATTAAAATTGCGTCATACCTTAGGAAGAGGACAACAACCATACTGTCCAGATGTCAATTTACAACATGTCTGTCCAGTTTGACATTCAGACTGACCATCTGGGCATACAACATTTCCTCCTTTCACAGCTGGAACCTTTTCAAACCAGTCTATAAGAGTCATGTCACCACGATTACATTTTCCCTCAGCTACGTCACATGTTGTTCCTTCTGGACAACAGTGTTTTCCATCATTACAGCAAACGGCCTACAAAGATCACAAAGAATAAATAGAAATAGTGCAACACAAGATAGTAATATGAGAAAAAATGAATGACTGATGACGCACACATTTTAAAAATGGAGAACTCCTTTAAAGTAAACAAGATTGTCTTCATTGTTATAAACTAAATATAAATATATTTAGTGGTTATACTGTTATTGATGGCTATTGCTACAGAAGAACTACAGGCAAAACTGAAATAACATCTTGTGAAAGCTCCACTGTATAAAAACGTGGAATTTCAAATGTAGGCCTCTTACACTAAAGTTATTTTCGAACTTTGAAATCATTTACGTTACATTTATAATATTTGCTTCCTACCTTTGGAAGAGGACAACAACCATACTGTCCAGATGACAATTTACAACATGTCTGTCCAGTTTGACATTCAGACTGACCATCTGGGCATACAACATTTCCTCCTTTCACAGCTGGAACCTTTTCAACCCAGTCTATAAATGTCATGTCACCACGATTACACTTTCCCTCAGCTACGTCACATGTAGTTCCTTCTGGACAACAGTGTTTTCCATCATTACAGCAAACGGCCTACAAAGATCACAAAGAACAAATAAAAATTGTGCAAAACAAGATAGTAATGGGTGAAAAAATGATTGATTGATGACTCAAAAATTTAAAAAATGGAGAACTCCTTTTAAGTAAACAAGATTGTCTTTATTGCTATAAACTAAAAATAAATATTTTAAGTGGCTTATACTGTTCTAGATGGCTATTGTTACACAATAACTACAGTAAATACTGAAATAACATCTTGCTAAAGCTCTACTGTATAAACACGTGGAATTTAAAATGTAGGCCTCTAATACTAAATTTATTTTCGAAGCTTTTAAGTCATTTATGTTATAATAATTACATTAGCTTCTTACCTTTGGAAGAGGACAACAACCATACTGTCCAGATGTCAATTTACAACATGTCTGTCCAGTTTGACATTCAGACTGACCATCTGGGCATACAACATTTCCTCCTTTCACAGCTGGAACCTTTTCAACCCAGTCTATAAGAGCTATGTCACCACGATTACATTTTCCCTCAGCTACGTCACATGTAGTTCCTTCTGGACAACAGTGTTTTCCATCATTACAGCAAACAGCCTACAAAGATCACAAAGAATAAATAGAAATAGTGGAACACAAGTTCGTAATATGTGAAAAATGATTGACTGATGACTCAAAAATTAAAAAAATGGAAAACTCCTTAAAAGTAAACAAAATTGTCATTATTGTTATAAACTAAATATAAATATGTTTAGTGGTTATACTGTTATTGAAGGCTATTGCTACAGAAGAACTAAAGGCAATACTGAAATAACATCTTGTGAAAGCTCTACTGTATACAAACGTGTAATTTAAAATGTAGGCATCTAATACTTAGTTATTTTCATAGCTATGAAGTCATTGACGTTCTATTAATTAAAATTGCGTCCTACCTTAGGAAGAGGACAACAACCATACTGTCCAGATGACAATTTACAACATGTCTGTCCAGTTTGGCATTCAGACTGACCATCTGGGCATACAACAGTTCCTTCTTTCACAGCTGGAATCTTTTCAAACCAGTCTATAAGAGCCATGTCACCACGATTACATTTTCCCTCAGCTACGTCACATGTAGTTCCTTCTGGACAACAGTGTTTTCCATCATTACAACAAACGGCCTACAAAGATCACAAAGAATAAATAGAAATAGTGCAACAAAAGTTAGTAATATGAGAAAAAATGAATGACTGATGACGCACACATTTTAAAAATGGAGAACTCCTTTAAAGTAAACAAGATTGTCTTCATTGTTATAAACTAAATATAAATATATTTAGTGGTTATACTGTTATTGATGGCTATTGCTACAGAAGAACTACAGGCAAAACTGAAATAGCATCTTGTGAAAGCTCCACTGTATAAAAACGTAGAATTTCAAATGTAGGCCTCTTACACTGAAGTTATTTTCGAACATTGAAATCATTTACGTTACATTAATAATATTTGCTTCCTACCTTTGGAAGAGGACAACAACCATACTGTCCAGATGACAATTTACAACATGTCTGTCCAGTTTGACATTCAGACTGACCATCTGGGCATACAACATTTCCTCCTTTCAAGGCTGGAACCTTTTCAACCCAGTCGATAAGAGTCATGTCACCACGATTACATTTCCCCTCAGCTACGTCACATGTAGTTCCTTCTGGACAACAGTGTTTTCCATCATTACAGCAAACGGCCTACAAAGATCACAAAGAACAAATTAAAATTGTGCAAAACAAGATAGTAATGGGTGAAAAAATGATTGATTGATGACTCAAAAATTAAAAAAATGGAGAACTCACATTCAGTAAAAAAGATTGTCTTTGTTGATATAAACTAGAAATAAATATATTTGGTTGCTTATGTACTGTTCTAGATGGCTATTGCTACACAAGAACTAAAGTTAATATCTTGACATCTTGTTAAAACTCTACTGTATAAAAACATGGAATTTAAAATGAAGGCCTCTAATACTAAGTTATTTTCATAGCTATGAAGTCATTGACGTTCTATTAATTAAAATTGCGTCATACCTTAGGAAGAGGACAACAACCATACTGTCCAGATGTCAATTTACAACATGTCTGTCCAGTTTGACATTCAGACTGACCATCTGGGCATACAACATTTCCTCCTTTCACAGCTGGAACCTTTTCAAACCAGTCTATAAGAGTCATGTCACCACGATTACATTTTCCCTCAGCTACGTCACATGTTGTTCCTTCTGGACAACAGTGTTTTCCATCATTACAGCAAACGGCCTACAAAGATCACAAAGAATAAATAGAAATAGTGCAACACAAGATAGTAATATGAGAAAAAATGAATGACTGATGACGCACACATTTTAAAAATGGAGAACTCCTTTAAAGTAAACAAGATTGTCTTCATTGTTATAAACTAAATATAAATATATTTAGTGGTTATACTGTTATTGATGGCTATTGCTACAGAAGAACTACAGGCAAAACTAAAATAACATCTTGTGAAAGCTCCACTGTATAAAAACGAGGAATTTCAAATGTAGGCCTCTTACACTAAAGTTATTTTCGAACTTTGAAATCATTTACGTTACATTTATAATATTTGCTTCCTACCTTTGGAAGAGGACAACAACCATACTGTCCAGATGACAATTTACAACATGTCTGTCCAGTTTGACATTCAGACTGACCATCTGGGCATACAACATTTCCTCCTTTCACAGCTGGAACCTTTTCAACCCAGTCTATAAATGTCATGTCACCACGATTACACTTTCCCTCAGCTACGTCACATGTAGTTCCTTCTGGACAACAGTGTTTTCCATCATTACAGCAAACGGCCTACAAAGATCACAAAGAACAAATAAAAATTGTGCAAAACAAGATAGTAATGGGTGAAAAAATGATTGATTGATGACTCAAAAATTTAAAAAATGGAGAACTCCTTTTAAGTAAACAAGATTGTCTTTATTGCTATAAACTAAAAATAAATATTTTAAGTGGCTTATACTGTTCTAGATGGCTATTGTTACACAATAACTACAGTAAATACTGAAATAACATCTTGCTAAAGCTCTACTGTATAAACACGTGGAATTTAAAATGTAGGCCTCTAATACTAAATTTATTTTCGAAGCTTTTAAGTCATTTATGTTATAATAATTACATTAGCTTCTTACCTTTGGAAGAGGACAACAACCATACTGTCCAGATGTCAATTTACAACATGTCTGTCCAGTTTGACATTCAGACTGACCATCTGGGCATACAACATTTCCTCCTTTCACAGCTGGAACCTTTTCAACCCAGTCTATAAGAGCTATGTCACCACGATTACATTTTCCCTCAGCTACGTCACATGTAGTTCCTTCTGGACAACAGTGTTTTCCATCATTACAGCAAACAGCCTACAAAGATCACAAAGAATAAATAGAAATAGTGGAACACAAGTTCGTAATATGTGAAAAATGATTGACTGATGACTCAAAAATAAAAAAAATGGAAAACTCCTTAAAAGTAAACAAAATTGTCATTATTGTTATAAACTAAATATAAATATGTTTAGTGGTTATACTGTTATTGAAGGCTATTGCTACAGAAGAACTAAAGGCAATACTGAAATAACATCTTGTGAAAGCTCTACTGTATACAAACGTGTAATTTAAAATGTAGGCATCTAATACTAAAGTTATTCTAAAAGCTTTGAAATCATTGACGTTCTATTAATTAAAATTGCTTCCTACCTTTGGAAGAGGACAACAACCATACTGTCCAGATGACAATTTACAACATGTCTGTCCAGTTTGACATTCAGACTGACCATCTGGGCATACAACATTTCCTCCTTTCAAGGCTGGAACCTTTTCAACCCAGTCGATAAGAGTCATGTCACCACGATTACATTTCCCCTCAGCTACGTCACATGTAGTTCCTTCTGGACAACAGTGTTTTCCATCATTACAGCAAACGGCCTACAAAGATCACAAAGAACAAATTAAAATTGTGCAAAACAAGATAGTAATGCGTGAAAAAATGATTGATTGATGACTCAAAAATTAAAAAAATGGAGAACTCACATTCAGTAAAAAAGATTGTCTTTGTTGATATAAACTAGAAATAAATATATTGGTTGCTTATATACTGTTCTAGATGGCTATTGCTACACAAGAACTACAGTTAATATCTTGACATCTTGTTAAAACTCTACTGTATAAAAACATGGAATTTAAAATGAAGGCCTCTAATACTAAGTTATTTTCATAGCTATGAAGTCATTGACGTTCTATTAATTAAAATTGCGTCCTACCTTAGGAAGAGGACAACAACCATACTGTCCAGATGACAATTTACAACATGTCTGTCCAGTTTGACATTCAGACTGACCATCTGGGCATACAACATTTCCTCCTTTCACAGCTGGAACCTTTTCAACCCAGTCTATAAGAGTCATGTCACCATGATTACACTTTCCCTCAGCTACGTCGCATGTAGTTCCTTCTGGACAACAGTGTTTTCCATCATTACAACAAACGGCCTACAAAGATCACAAAGAATAAATAGAAATAGTGCAACACAAGATAGTAATATGAGAAAAAATGAATGACTGATGACGCACACATTTTAAAAATGGAGAACTCCTTTAAAGTAAACAAGATTGTCTTCATTGTTATAAACTAAATATAAATATATTTAGTGGTTATACTGTTCTAGATGGCTATTGCTACACAAGAACTACAGGTAATACTTAAATAACATCTTTTTAAAACTATACTGTATAAAAAAGTGGAATTTAAATTGTAGGCCTCTAATAATAAAAATATTTTCAAAGCATTGTAGTCATTGACGTTACGTTAATTATATTTGCTTCCTACCTTCGGAAGAGGACAACAACCATACTGTCCAGATGTCAATTTACAACATGTCTGTCCAGTTTGGCATTCAGACTGACCATCTGGGCATACAACATTTCCTCCTTTCACAGCTGGAACCTTTTCAAACCAGTCTATAAGAGTCATGTCACCACGATTACATTTTCCCTCAGCTACGTCGCATGTAGTTCCTTCTGGACAACAGTGTTTTCCATCACTACAACACACGGCCTACAAAGATCACAAAGAACAAATAGAAAAAGTGTATGCAACACAAGAAAAAAATAAAAAAAATGGAGAACTCATTTTTAGTTAACAAGATAGTCTTTATAGAAATAAATAGCTTATACTGTTCTAGATGGCTATTACTACTCAAGAACTACAGTTAAAGGCATATTGTCTACGAAAAGCGTAATTTTTTTGTCAAGTGTTTTGTACCAGAATTATATTACATTATATGAAAAATGATGATAGAAAACTTGTTTTCCGTAAACAAATTAGTGTATCAGTGAATTTTGAAGAAAAACATTGACTGACCTCCAGTGGAATCTCATTAATTATGCACTGACCTCGATTCGTAAGGATGAAGTTTAAGTTATTTTTAGAACATAAACATAAACAATCATGTACATCGTAATTGCAATCGTTTAGCGCAATCGTGGGATTCTTATCAAAAAACACAAATGTTGATTGTTTGAAGTGAAATATTGCTTGTCTCATTACAAAAAATATATAAAACATATTGACACACGCAAAATGATAAAATATCATAGAGGAAATTTTAGCCATTTCGGCGTGTGAAAAGCATTCTTTAGATGCGCAAGCTCAGTGTGAGTTCAAACTGCAGGTCATATGAATAAGGGCGGGTTTACATCGAATTATTGTACTCCTTGACAATAATTCATAAGACGTATTTTATTGCTTATAATTGCTATAAAACACGATAAAACTGACTTTTTTCACATAAATCTGAATAAAAATAATTATTTATTTATTCAAACATGTTTCACAAGTTGTTTAAAAATTATGTGAAAATCGTAGACAATATGCCTTTAATGAATAACATCTTCTTAAAACTCTACTGTATAAAAACTTCCAATTCTTTTTTTTCCCAAACTTAAACAATTTATTATATCATTAGCTGTAAACAATTACTTTACTAATTACAGCTTTCATTTGCAAAGTATCCTGTAATATTAGTGCCTGTGTAAGCAGGGTGTAACTTGGGCAAGATAATATTATAAGTTAGTCACATGTACATTAATGCACAATATCATATCAATTTTCTATACATGCGGAAGTAAACCAGTATACGAACATTATTATTGCCAAAATTTATACACATGGATCATATATATAAGTATACATTCTTGATATAATATATACATATATAATAATTAATTGCATTAGATAGATACGATTAAGATATCTCGGTAAGTTTATTTTTATTATTTGCAGTTAAATAATTGGAAGGGGGGAGTGCAGGGTTTACCTAATCTATTTTTGGCAATTTGGTTTTCATTTAGTTACTGTCACGATTCTAGAAATCTTTTCAAGGAAATGACTTTGTTTGTGAACGACTTTTCTTAGTACACGGTAATATAGATGTTGAATTCTTTAATAAAAATTGAAAACATTTTAATAGATAGTAAAAGCTTTTATATATGGTATATCCTACTATTGACAGAAAAACATTTAGATCCAAATAGTCTTTATCATAAATTTTGTGCTTTAATTCTAATGTTTTTTGGATTCCTGCAAAATGCAAGGTTTCATATATTTCCTCCCAAAAGTGTTTTATGAATTTACAATCATTGAATGAAAAAGTGTTGGTAATCATAAGGTACTTTGCAGATTGGACAGATTGGTGAATTTGTTTTTTTCCACTTGTACAGCAGCAATTGGGGAGGCAGGATAAAACGAATTAATTTAAATATGTATATTTTTAGGTTGTTTAAGATAATATGTCTATGTTTTGTTTTTGTTTGAATGGTGTTTTAACGCCACTTTCAGCAATTTTTCTGCTTTTTCGTGGCGTCCAGTTTTTATTGGGGGAGGAAGCCGGAGTACCCGGAGAGAACCCCCGACCTGCGGTAGGAAAACTGGCAATCCTTGTCAATTAAGATTGGAGTCGAGTACACCCTGCCTGCAGTGAGAATCGAAACGGCAATTTATGTCTATGAATAAAGTTAAAAATGTGATGTTGAAGATTAAACCTTTTTTGCCAAGAAATAAATCCAATATTTTCTGCCTTTTTTAAAGAAACTAAATGCTCATAAAATCTTTTATTGTCAATTTGTTCAATTGCTTGGATAGTGTTGTTTATTCTAATTGATTTCGAACTTTCTATTTTATGCACTTTAGTTGCAGTGGACTTCACTGCTAAAAATTCCACTATCCAGTTAGTTTTATGTTTCAGTTTATTCAGAATAAAATTTTCTGTAAAATTACCATGCTCATCTATTATGTCAATAATATATATTAGCCCACTCATAATCCAGTTAAGAATGAATTTGGGTTTGTTTTTATCCATGATAAATTGGTTAACCAATTAAATTTGTTTTTTACATCTCTAAAGGTTTTTGGTATTTGTAGATTTCTGTTATCTGGATTTTTTATTTCCAACCATGTTTTAAGTATATCTATATAAAAAAGGTAGGTCTTGAAATATGGGGTAGAATTTTCATATCTATATATTTTAGGTTCATTCTAAAAATTAAGGAGTCTTTGCCATAACTACTGAAATAAAATTTTGGAATTATAGCCCAATTTTCTTCACTGGAAGATATGAGTTTTGATATCCATTTTAATTTTAACATTTTGAAGTAGCTACTAATATCAATCATTTTTAAACCTCCTTGCTCATAATTAGCTGTTAAAATTAATATACATTCTGCAACTTCTTTGCTGGGGTATTAATACTTATATTGCATGTTGAGAAAAACATCCACAAATTATAAGTGGCCACTTTATTTTAACATAAGTTATTTTCAAGCTTTTAAATCATTGTTGTTATCATAATTTGAGTCCTTCCTACCTTTGGAAGAGGACAACAACCATACTGTCCAGATGACAATTTACAACATGTCTGTCCAGTTTTACATTCTGATTGGCCATCTGGGCAAACTACATTGTTTACTAAATATCTGGCCCCAGTTCTGCCAGTATTAACAATAGTAATAGCAGAAGAATGAGGACGTTGTGTGTTCATCCACTTCATGTGAAAGCCAATTTTGTCTACACACTCTTGTCTAAGCAGATCACATCTGAATCCTGGTGGACAACAGTGAACATGGTCACTGCAGCAATTAGCCTGAAAAAACAAATAAATTATCTAACTAATAAATTACAATAGTATTGCAAGGTGTCATAACCAATCAAGCTGCACTGAGATATGCATCTAGAAAGTTTTTTAACAATCATGTGCCGATTGCCAAAATATAATGGAAAAAAAAGTTATATTCATGGACATAGAGGTTGTTTGTAACAAGGCATACTGAAATGTATATTACCAATCATATATTAACATTTTATGTTCTGCTGTAAAATATTTGAATGGAAATGTAGAAAAGCAAAGCAAATCTCACTTAATGCTGGCCCCGCTTCCAAATTTTCAAAACATCTGGCTAGAAAACTGTAGGAGGAGTTGATTACACAAAACAAGTACCCCTAAGTAAATTTTTTTTCTATGAAAAAACACCAAATTAATTCTGATTAAAATGATAAATACCAGGTGCACACTGGCACTAAGTAACAAAGATTCTTTGAAAGTTAAATCCAATTATATTTAGTTGTGTAATTGTAGTTCCGGATAAGAGTCCATGTCTTTTATGGAAACCCCAAATATCAATCTGATTCCATTCAGTAGTGTAGGATGATTTGTTTGCTTACGGGAACCCCCAAATATCATTCTGATCAAAATTTTAAATATCAGGTGCACAATTGCACCTTATGACAGATTTTGTGTCTAGTTTCATTAAATTACATTTAAAAGCGTAGGAGAAGGTGCAAACAAGAGAAAGTGTTACGGATGGACACCCCAATCACTATATACCACCACCAAAGCAAGGGTATATCAAAGAAAAGAACACAAAGGATGTAATGAATACCCATAAAAAAATCATACAAATTATAACCTCAGAATACTTAACCATTTTAAGCAAACAAGACACAATGATTTCTTGTATTAACACTCTCAGACAGAAGCATAAAATGAGGAATAATTATGAAGGATCTTCAAAATATCAATCTTGCAGAGGTACAACACATTTGGGATTTTTTTACAATTATATCTCTGAGGGGGCATTGATTCTTTATGGCAGCCATGGTTTACGTCCAAACATCACCAAATGATGAATCATTGTAAAGGAACTCTAGGACATCAATCCTGTTAAGTCAAAGCCAATACCATCAAAACAAATGAAAAATGTTCTGCAATGGACCTCACGCTAATTTTTTATCAAGAAACAGACACATTTTGAATTGCATGTACTTTCAAAAGAAGAGATTTTTTTCGAGATTCATTGACTCAAAGCAAGAGTTGCCCATGAAGTTAGTGTTTGTTGCCAAAATAAGAAAAGTTTGTAGAAAATCTTATAGGCATAATTTCTACAAAGTAAAGTTCTACTGGTTCATTGGTTAAAATGCTGCAAATATAAATAGACAATTGCCAGACTAAGGATAAAAAACTAACATCACTTACCCAATTAATCCAGTTTATTTGTTAAAGTTATCATCAGCTTTGGATCCAAAGTCATCTGAGACACCAGAGGTCATAAACTTAACAGGTTATTGGACATAATTATTACTGATTAGTCAAAACTAGAAGAAACGCGCATGCATCTGTGTAGTAAATTCTATTAACCTTGGTATCTTTTGATGACATTTTATTAGTACCAAGAACTTCAATCATCACTACCAATTTGGTACAAATTGTCCAGTAGTCACAACTGGAAGACTTTACAATACAACCTAATATGCATATATCTGAGTTTGATAACTGAAACTGTATCTGCAATTTTAAGAACTTTTTTTGTCAGTCTGGTTGGAGGATAAGAGTATTGGGGATAATTTTTACTGGCATTTCCAAGGAAAATTTATAAGTTTAGTTTGAATTGGGATTTTTATTTATATTTTTGCTAAAATAAGCCTTATTTCCATAGTTTGCAAAATTGTCATTAGTATATACTTTTCTACAAACCAAGTTCCAACAAGTTTTTGTTTAAATTAAAAGTTAGTTACTGTAAAATAAGACTAATTTTTCCAGTGGGTTTATTATTTTTTTTTCAAAATAAGCCAGTTTACTTATTTGGAACATGTGGTCAAAAGTAAACATAACCTAACTACTCTTACTGAAACTACCGTTGAAATAAAAAACGAGTTTTTTATACTAAAAATTAAACCAGATAGCTATTTTAGGGATTTTCTATTTTTTAGTAAATTTTGTTAGAGGTAGAGCCATTGGATAAAATTTCCATAAGGGACAAACCAAGAATCATCAATACCAAGTCTTGGCCTATTTAGCAAAGTAGTTTCAAGGGAGATTATTTCATGTAAAATGTTGGATGAAAATTGACAAAACTGATGGCAATGGATTAGTTGAATTTAATCTTTACTGAAACTTTTTAAAAAAATGGTCGCTTAATTTAGTAATTTTGAAACTTGCTTAAAACAAATTATTATTTCTTACATCAGCTAAGGGACAACAGCCGTATTTTCCATCAGTCATGGGACAACAAGTCTGTCCATCCATACATTCTGATTTGCCATCTGGACACATCACAGAAGATACAGAGAGTGCTTTGTTAAACCAGTTCTGTAATACATTGGGTTTGGGTACTGATAATTTACATAGATTTTTCATCAAGAACAGTTAGCCTGCTAGCCTATGCATTGACTGAGATTTTCTAAAATTATTTTGTTTCTTTGTTAATGTAATTAATACATGAATAATAAAGGGTATAATATTAAGTGAGCATTTTATATTATATATACTGGCAATCCTTGTTAATTAGGTTTGGAGTTGAGTGCACCCGGCCCACAGTGAGACTCAAACACACAACCTCAGTGTTGAAGTACCGTAACCACTTGGCCACCGAGGCCCAATAGTAGATGAAATACCATAACCACTTGGCAACAGAGGCCCCAGGGATCAATAGTAGATTACTAACTTATAATAATCTGGCCATTTAATATTCTTATTGCTGACATACATGTAATTTTCAGTACAACTTGAAATGATGAAATAATTTTTACAGTGATGTCACAGCAAGCTCTATGCCTATTAAAAACCCAATGTGTACTCAAAGCGTATGAAGATTAGACTTGAGAATTATCAATTTCATATAACCAGTAATCTGGTCACACATAACTGCAAACCTATAGTTAAGGATGCCTTGTTTTTTTATTTATGCCAGTACCGACATGTATAATAACTGAACAACTTTTGCATTAACCTTATATTATTCTACATTGAAGTACCATTATTTTAGTTTACATTAATTACAAAATACTGCATAAACAAATCATTGTTTAGACCTACTTTTATATTATTTATCCATATTGCATTGGCATTTTACATTAATGGGATTTCTTAAAGTCTTCAAAGAAAAATTGCAACCAATGATTTCTATAGTAAGTATGATTATTTTTTAAGTTTAATTTACATAGAAATCATTACAACTTGAGTTTTTTTTTAAATATTTTTAAAACCTACATGATATCATGTGACACTTGTACCAATGTATAGAGAAAATACATTTTCATGGATTACAGTATTAGTATATTCAAAATCTGAATACTATCAAAGATCCATAATCCATTTCTGGCCATATATCTTTTGCACTCACAATGCCAGGTAGTCATTTTTTACAATTATGAGGAAAGTAAGAGTTTCTACTGGTATTACCATTTTTATCAATACTTTCTGAAATTTGCACTTGACCAAAAATTATTTTAAACATTACCAAAGAATCAGAGGAGAGTTTACTAAAGAATATCAAACCCCAACTGTGTGGCAAATAAAACCATAATGATTCAACACATTCATAACATTGACCATAAAATTTATGCAGGCACAATCTCTATCAGAATTCCTGATCTATCAACCTTTCTGTGACAACAATCTTGTGTAAAGGAAACAATTATAAGAACTGTAGGCCAAGCTAGGATATCTTTTATTTATTATTATATAATATAATACAAAGACTTCTCATATTATACCCTAACAAACCCCAATGAGAAAACATCAACTATCTGTCACCTGCAAAAACACTGAGCATTTATGGGGGTAATGCACAAAGAGCTGCATTGAGTAATATCCATTTTGCAGATATATTGCAAATTATTGCTGCTTATCACATACAGTCAATTTCACTATTAGGTTTACTTGCTTGAACAGTGTTTAAAGCCAATTTCAGCAATTTATCAGCTATATCAGGGTGTTCAGTTTTTATTGGGGGAGGAAGCCAGAGGGCCTGACCTACATGTACATGTGTCATTGACACTTTTAGGTGGAATGAGAGATTCCATATGTATCTAAAATTATCAAACTATGTCAATACCTTATGTGCTAGAACTCTGTTGGCATCAGATCTGGTACTAACATCATCTATTTTTAACATTGGTACCATCTTCTTTATTATTAACTAAGAAAACAATGAAAACAACAATATAGTGTATGTAAATGTTTTCTTCATACAATGTATACATCTTCTGGAAGCATGATAAGTTTTTTTATTTATAATATTGCAGTCTGAAGTTATTAACTTGTGTCCCCACTCTTGTTATCATGTTATTAGGTTATCTACCTAGGCATTAAACATATAAACCAACAGCAGTAAGTATGATAGAACTGTTTATTGCCTACTGTAATAGTCATTTCCATTTTTTAAGATTTGGGCTGGGTAATAAAGCAGCTATTTAATAGATAGTCAGGTAATTATAAAGTATTTTTGCCTCTGTCCTGGAAACAGGATAAAGATCTATTGTCGTCAGCCATTTAATGGCTTCAAGCAATAGAACAGTAAGTTAATTCCAGTACATTGAGAAAAATATCCTGGTCTAGATCTAGTGCCTTACTATACCCATTAAATATGTTTATAAACAGTCATTTGTGTATTCAGGATCTACATTATGCCATGAATTGCCACATGATTTAAAAAGCACTGTAAATACACAACTTTTTAAGTACAAATGTATGGTGTCAACAAATATGTGACTGGAAGTAAAATTTGTGATCATGTGTGATTTATGATTTAATTTGTATAGTTAACATAAACTTTTATACTGTCTTTTTCACTATCGCCCAGGATAAAATAATACAACATAAATGGTCACCCCGAGGTAAAACAATGATAAACCACAGCCTCCATGAATTATTTCTTAATTAACTCATTCACTGAACACTTACAGTTGCTTTAGTTTTCTGCAGCCATGGAAACACATTATTGCCCTGCACACAGGAAGCTTTCTCAACTAAACATGTAGATCCGAATGGGCAACAATATTTTTTATCTGAACAACAAACTGCCTACAAAAATCAACATTTCCCAATTACTTACAATGTATTGATTAAGCAAAATGAAAATGAACACATAATTTGGTATTACATGCATTATAATATGGTGCCAAATGATCAACTGGTATTGTAAGTAATGGGTACCCAACTAGTATTACATTTATAATAATTTTTATGTCCCAACATCTGTTCAATACAGATAAAGGGGATTGGTCAACTAATGTATATATTTTTAAAGTGTTAGTAAATCAGTATTTTCATATTTGATCTGTAAAATGTACAAGGGAAGCTGTATTGGATCGAGGATATCTATATAATTAAGGCACTCTGAGAGCTAATCATGTTATATCCGAGGCCCAATACCACTTTCCAAAGACAAAATATATGTGCAATAAGAAAATGCCCATTAACCAGTTCAGTCAACTTTAGTACCATTCTCACCTTGGCAGCTTTTCTTAAACATAAAAAGTGAAAATAATGTCTTTATTTTTTTCCTTGTAAATTCTGCTGTACAGTATCTATATGCTAGCCATTCAATATATATTATTCCTTTCCTTAAAAGTGGCATACACACTTTAACCCCAAGGCAATCTAGAAGGTTTAACTTCAGGTACATATCATATTACTATTTATTAACCAGTTGAGTAAAATACATGTGAAATTGTCCATATAATATGGATCTAGTGAACAAGCCTAATACAGAACCAGAATCTCTTAAGAGCCTGTATCGCTTACCTCATTTTAAAGACAATTCCTTGAAGTTAAACTAGGTCCTCTAATTTTCAGTAAATTTTAAGGAGGACCACCCAAAACAATATTGCTAGTATGTTTTTGTTTCCATTGATTAACTACTGTAGTTTCAGAGATGATTTTTTTTTAATTTTACCAGAGGGACCTATGTTAAACTAAGTCATGCAGTGGTGGCCATTTTGATTTTCTTCTTGGTATACAAAAACATATACTTTATAGAGGACCATCAAAACAATATTGCTGGTAAGTTTTGTTTCTGTTGTTTAACCAGTTTTGGAGAAGAAGCCATTTAAACTTTTTAGCATAGGGTCCTATATTAAAGTATTGCTGTGGTGGCCAAATTGTATTTGCCATTCTCATAAAAAACAGAAACTTTTTAGAGGACCATCCAACAATATTGCTAGTAAGTTTTTTCCATTGGTTAACCGATTTCAGAGAAGAAACCTTTTAAAACTTTTTTCCCTAGGGTCCTATGTTAAACTAAGTCCTGTGGTGGCTGTCAGTTTGATTTTCCGATTGGCATAAAAACATAAACTTAATAAAGGACCATACAAGCATCATTGGTAGTAAGTTTTGTTTTGATTGGTTAACCAATATCAGAGAAGAAGCCATTTTAAACTTTTTTCCTAGAGGGTCCAATGTTAAACGAAGTCCTGTGGTGGTCGGCCATTTTGAATTTCCAATTGGCATAAAAACATAAACTTTATAGAGGACCATCCAAAAAATATTGTTAGTAAGTTTTGTTTCCATTGGTTAAGCAGTTTCATAAAAGAAGCCTTCTAAACTTTTTCCCATAGGGTCCTATGTTAAACTAAGTCCTGCAGTGGGGCCATATTAGAATTCCAATCCAAATGAAAAACAAACTTTGTAAAGGTCCATCAAATGAACATTATGGCCAAGTTTGGTTTCAATTGGCCAATTGGTATTGGAGAAGAAGATTAAAACGTAAAAAGTTTACAGACACTGCCACTGACGATGACAACAATGACGACGACAGACGCAAAGTAATGACAATAGATCACATGACCATTTGGGTCAGGTGAGCTAAAAATAAGACCAATACTGCTTCCCGAGGACATAAAACATGTTGAATATGAAAACCCCCATTTTATGACACTTTTATTAGCCAGTTGAGTAAATATTAGTACCATTTTATCATTGATCAATATAGCTATACTCAATCCAAATCAGCTTCTCATAGTCATAATAAAAGATTTATTTAAACAACCCTCAGTATGAAAATGTAATTTTTTCCTTGAAAATTCTGCTGTAATTTACATAAGGCAAACAAATGTGTTTGTTTTTAAAATTATATTTATATATGAATTACCAGAAGTGACATTCTTCTACTGGCCCTGTTTTTCTGTATTGAGCCTGTTTTTTCTGTATTGGCATTGTTTTTCTGTTATAATTGAGCTTGGACCATTCATTCAACCAATATGGTATGGATCAGGAATATTGATCTCATTCCAAATCAGTTTTCCTGGTACAGGCAATAGTAAGTTACATGTTTAGAGAGTGCCATGCTCCTTGAACAATAAAGACCACCTATGCAGATTTTGCTTTGAGCTTGAGGAAAATCTGGAACTCCTCACATATTAAATTACATACAAAAGTTAAGATCTTTAAAGCAATGTAATAACAGTTCTTCTATTTGGTTCAGACTCCTGGAAAGTCACAAAAACCATCTGCACTAAACTTGATATTTTCCAGCAGAGATGTTTAAGAAGTATTTTAAAAGTTTTCTGACCAAATAAAATATCTAAAAGAGCTACTGTATAACAAAACCAACATCATAAGAAATTATGAAAAGAAGGTAGCACTAGATAGGCCATGTTTTAAGAATGGATCCAATAGGAATCACAATTGTTGCACTGAGATGGACAGACAAGAGGAAAAGTGGTCACCCAAAAGAAACAAGGTGAAGATCAGTAGAACGAGAAAAGAATGAGCAAGAATGGACTTGGTGACCACTGAAGGCATGGTCATAGATACACACCTGAGGTCTCTGGCGCAAACCTTAAGTTCAAATGCGAAGAGGACTAATGTAATGTAATGTATATAGATTTGAAAAAGAGTAGTCTCCAAACGAAAAGAGGACTGATGTAATGTAATGTATAAAGATTTGAAAAAGAGTAGTCTCCAAACGCAAAGAGGACTGATGTAATGTAATGTATAAAGATTTGAAAAAGAGTAGTCTCCAAACGTAAAGAGGACTGATGTAATGTAATGTATATAGATTTAAAAAAGAGTAGTCTCCAAACGTAAAGAGGACTGATGTAATGTAATGTATATAGATTTGAAAAAGAGTAGTCTCCAAACGTAAAGAGAACTGATGTAATGTAATGTATATAGATTTGAAAAAGAGTAGTCTCCAAACGTAAAGAGGACTGATGTAATGTAATGTATATAGATTTGAAAAAGAGTAGTCTCCAAACGCAAAGAGGACTGATGTAATGTAATGTATATATATATGAAAAAGAGTAGTCTCATATATAGCCACTACAGAAGTCTAAATTCTCTGATCCTTCCTTCCCATTACTCCATAATTGCATTAGGCAGTCAAAATTGTGTTATATATTGCCCACCTCTTTTTCCTGTTCTTTTTTTGTTTGTGTACTTGTTTTCATCCTGAATATAGCTGAAATATTCTCAATGGACATTAAACAATCAATCAATCCTACTGGTACTGCATATTACATACTCATGTGTTATACCAATTAAATAAGTTTCTGATAAGATATATTGTTACATAATTAAAGTGTTTATTTATTTTCAATAACAACAAAAATGTCACACAAATTTTTTGCAATCTCTGAAAGGCTGTCTTTTAAATTTACATTTTCATGTCATCACCAAGACATTAGAGAAAGACCTCACTTCACCAAAGAAAACAGCAGCAGCGTTAGGGTACTATGAAGTAAAATCATTAACTGTAAAATGTGTGATACTCACATTTAGACAGTGGAAATATTATTTTAATATTTTCTTGAATGTTGATCCAATGGTTATCTTTGTTGCATCTTTAAAGGGAAATAATCCGAAACAGTTATTTTATAATCTTTTCTTTTTAATTTTAATTGTAAGTATACTAGTATATGTAGAAATAATTTCAAGCTATTTCATTGGTTGATATTTTGAAGGATTGATGTCATATGTTAGGGAATTTCCTAGGTTAGTTTGTCAGGGTTTCGTGGACACTTGTGAACACAGAAAGCCTGACTTGTAAGGATGGTCAAGCACGAAAATTCCCTGAATACAAAAACCTGTCACCGTTTATATACCAATGTATATATGCCTTCTGTAGCAAGGAATAGTTAAAAGAAAACAAAAATAACCCTGATTACAGAAAATGCATAACAAAACAGGAAAAACTAGGATAACAGATAAATTCATGATGGAGCAAAACAGAAAAAAACATATTGTTTTAGAAGGATAGCTGATTCTGTTTGTTTGTTTTAATGAAGTTTAATGCCACTTTCAGCAGTTTTTCAGCTATATCATGGCATCCAGTCTTTATTGGGGGAGGAAGCCGGAGTACTAGGAGAGAACCCCAGACCTACGGTAGGAAAACTGGCAATCCTTGTCAATTAAGTCTAGTACACCTGCCCACAATGAGACTCAAACCTGCAATCTCAGTGTTGACAGACTCCATGATCAATAGACAAACTACTTTAACCACTCGGCCACCGAGGCCCCAGCTGATTTTGCAAAAGAAACACTGAACAAATCCTTATAATGTGTAGGATAACAACTGATATACATGTACTGCTATTTAATTATTTCCCTACTATAGCTAGGAATAGGTAGAACATAACACTCAACAAATCAGGGATAGAATATAATACACTGAGCCTCAAAAGCTTACCTAGGAAAACAAAAACAAAGAAAAATATCTATGTTTAATTAAAACACAGAACAACAGGAAAAACTTGTATAAAACATAATAGGATACCCTTTAAGTTAAACAAAACAGATACAAAAAACAACAAACAACACTGGAATAACACAGGTTACACAAAGCTCTGAATGGTAACAGTTTAAAAACAGAAATAACTAGGTCGACGAAAACATTCAATAAACAAAGAATAACTTAAACTATGAATGTTTAATACTTACAGCAACTGGGGCCCCATATTTCTGCAAAAAATGCCTGAAATATTGTTCCCATAATAGAAGGGTCACACTACACATTATGAATTTTCCTAAAAATTTTCAAAATGTATCAATAATAGGAGAAGCACATACATCTTTAAAATCAAATGAAGAACAAAACAAGAAAAACCAAGAGCCAGGGTAAACAAAAATAGGTATAGCAAAGGTTGAAAAGCCATTAAGCACTATGTTTACACAAAAAGGAAAGAAAGTAGGTTGGAAGGCAAAAGCCCTAGTAAATAAAACAGAAAGAATATAAATTCAAAAGCCAAGAGCCATAGCTAAACAAAACAGGAATATAGGTTGAAAAGCTAAGATCCATGGCTGTAACATAAGAGGATTACACTATAATGAACACAACCCAAATAAATAATGGGTATATAAATTTAAGGTTGAAGTCCCACAAAGTTAAATATATCAGATGTTGAAGTCAGTGGGACTCCAGATTAAGAATTTATTTCATTATCAGTATGTCAGCAATATAGGTTATCAGATAAATCAATTTGATCTCTGACTTTTGACTTCATATTAATTTCTGATCACATGCTTCTCTGATACAGTTTTTTTTATCTGTTTAATTATGGGCTAAATTTTAGTCACTGACACATCAGCTTATTCATATAATGTTATATAACAAGAACAATTGTAAGAAAACTGAAAGGTCATCAAGAATTGAAGACCATGGGAAAGTGACATTATGATACAAAGAAGAAAGCAAAAAACAAAACATGAACACAATAAATGACAAGATCTAGCATAAATCGCTTCAACATTAAAATTATAATGTCAAATTCACATCATTACTTAAAATCATGGTAAAATACAAATGTACTGAAGAATTGAAGAAAAAAACATACAAGTCATGTCATATTTGTTGCAATTATACATATGTATTAATTTGTAAAATTTACATTAATTTATTAGCCGAACTTTTGGAATTTTGCATTGTAAGTATTCATATGAGCAAAATTTGCATGTCTAAAGAAATGAGTGACAGCTAGAATGTCACTCTCAGTTGCTTTTAAAATATGTTGATGTACAACTGTACATGTAGCACAATTTTAATAGATAAAGAAAAATTACATTAGGCAGTGGACAACATCCATAAGACCCATCCTCTAAGAGACAGCATGTGTTCCCTGTTGGACATTCATACTTGTGATCCAGGCACTCGACAGCATCTGGAGATTTTGGTACAAACAGTAAAGTATCAGCTGATGTTACAGCAATCAGTGTAGCGACAATTAAAATATACATCTGAAAACTATCCAATGGCAGCAACAATCTGAAAAAGGATACAGATATTGATATGGTAACAATAAAGAGTGTACATCTAAAAATTCATATTTCACAAGTACATGTAAATTAGCTACTAGTGCATTCAACATGATGATTGAAGATGTATATACATGTATTGGGGTTTTTTGGTCATACAAGAAACACAAAATCATTTAAATACACCTTTATAGATACATGTATTTATTTATAGCGAGCACAGCTCGCAGCGGACAGGAAAGCTGCCCGCGAAGAGCGGTGAGCTATACGGCAATTACGTGTCATGTGATCAAAATGAAATCACGTGATCAAAATCTGCTTAATGCTGATATTGATTTTTTTCGTCCGGAAGTTGATATCGTCAAAAAACTGGAACAAAGTGAATGAAGAAGCACTAAATTTAATTTTATAGAAAGACGTAAAAAAAATTTGACAACGATAAAAAGTTAATGTTATATTTAAAAATAACAACAAAAATGTCATACTATTTTTTGCACTCTCTAAATCGATCTTTAAAAACTGACAATCAAATTACATTTCATGTGACGTCACCATTACAAAGAAAGACGTCACATGACCACTGGAATGTAGTTGAGGCACTTTTAGGGTATTCGGGAGTAACGTCAATTATGAAAACGCATTATATATAAATAATAAAGGACTATATTGTCTGTGCTCGCATTTTGGCAATGCCTACTCCATATTAGATATAGTTAACGTTAATACTACAGAGTACAGTGTAGAAAATAAATGAATAAACCAGTAACCAATCCTTATTTTAGTCCCTATTATTTACCTACTTAAACATACTTCACATTATTAATGAAAAGTTACTAAACATAAGAGTTTTTTAATATATTAATCAAGATTTATAGTTGTCTCATCTAAGTTTTTCCAGCCCTACTGCCATTATCCATTTGTTTTCTCAAAACAAACAGATAGTCTTTTGTTTTGTTTATTAACATAAAATAAAGTTAAGTATTTATTTATGACTGACAAAGAAACAAGGTACATACATGTATAACTTCTGGATGATAGAGAACATTGTATTAAAACAAAGAGATCTACAACAATTCCAAATAAACAAATGACGTACCAGATCATATTATATTGGTCTATACAACACTAACCTAAGTATATCATATAGTCTTAAAACAAAAACTGGACTATACAATAGAGTTTTAGCATTTTCTTCTACAAATGCATACATCATACTTTTAATTTTGATCTGCAGTGGTGTTCTAGACTTAGAAATGTTGGTTTGTCTATTGGCAGATTACAATCATTTCTAATTCTCAACAAATCAAAGGAAGGACTCACCAAGATGGATTAGGACTCATCATAACAGAATCCTAGTGAGAACCATGCCATTATTTCGAAACAATGCTGTAATTTTCACAATTTAAGGCCCAGTAATATCTACTGACTGGAGAAATTGAACAAAAATTGTTATTTGAAGTGGATATAAAATAGCTCGGATCTTGCATAATTTCTATGAGGACAATCATTTAATCCTATTCAGATGGGGGCGGGGGGCTGAGCTATCAGAAGAAAATATTGTAGACAACACTAAAACAAGAGTTCACTTTTTTTTTATTAAATAACTACAAAAAATGTGAGACAAATTTTTGCAATCCGAAACCCGTATTTTAAATGGACAGTTTTGTGATGTAACCAACACATTAGAGAAAGATGTCATGTCACCAATGGAATGAAGAGGCACTGTTAGGGTGCTCTCATTTTCCGACTCTCACATAGCAACTGATATCTCAATGCCATAAGTTAATTAATATATTTTTCATGTCTCTGATTATTTGGTTTATTCCGTTTAGCCAACTTTAAAAAATCTCAACAAAATGCAATTCATTCCATCCAGTACCAAGAAGGTGTTACAAGTAAAAAATATAAAAAATAAAAGATGGCTAGATGGGATCAAAGGCAATTAAGAACAACAGAAAATTTAATTAGGGCTTGACATGTGTGTCACCTGAAACTTGGGTCAGTAAATTTTGTCCTGGTATTTGATGGACTGAATTGCATTTTTGTTGAGATTTATTGTTTATTTTCATCATTATTCTTGGCTGTAGAAGTTTATGTTGCATTTTAAAAACTCTCTCTTTTTTCCAAGGTATTTTTAAAGGAGCTAGTTTTATACAATTATTTTATTTCATGTATTTCATGTAGCATTATGCATATTCAACAGTAAATAAATGTCAATTATCCAAACTTAAGTAGATGCACAACTGCATCTGTATACTGAAGTATGTCAATGTCACCCTGTTGAAGCCTCTGCTTAAGACAATCAAGTCTTGAGTCAATTGTGCGATACTTCAGTTTCCTTATCTTTCGTTTACCTCCTGTAGCATACTGAATGAGTTGGATTTCGTTGGCGCTCTGTATTTGCTGAAGTTTCTGTTTATATAGTTGAACTTTAAGACAGTGTCAAATTTAGTATCATTTATATAATAACTATCATTTATTTATTTAATTATTTTGCTTAATCAGTGAGAACTATTTTTATTTCATAACTATCATGTTTTTATTTAAAAATTAAATTATATTTATTTGCTTTATTTTTTTCATTAAATATCAACAACCTGGCCTGGAACAAAAAAACTGTTAATTGACGAGTTTCCAATTAAAAAAACGCCACCAAGTGTCCACTTCAGGTACTAAAAACTGTGGCTACCAACCGCAGTTTATACTGTTGAAAACTTTTGAAAACGACAATTGTCTATGATAAATTTTAACGCTTCATGTTAATGAAAGTGACATCCAGTGATTACCATGCAGTGACATCCCTGTTCCAATATTTACCTTTTGCCTATGGCTATAGTAACATCTACTATTACTAATGAGATTACTTAGATGATCATTTAATTGGCATAGACGAACAATACAAAAACAATGCAAAATCTTTATTTCAATATCATAGTCTATTAGTGATGATAGCTGTAGTTTTTTAACTGGAAGTAAAAAGGGAGATAAATCATGTAAAACTGGAAATGGGTCAATTTATTTAGCTATTACACCTGAATAATTGCTAAAATAAACAAGTCAACAGGTGAACAAAATAAAGTTGGTTAAATGGGAAGACACCGATTATTTTATTTAAATTAGTATTTAGAACAACAAGTCAAATTATTTTTATTTTATTTAATTAAAGCACAGTTATACCCCAAGAAGGGTTGAAGGCAAACATAAACAAAAATTAACAACAGATCATATAGTAGAATCATGCAATCTTCAAGTCCACTTTGTCAGTATTAAAGACTTTTTAAATAAATGGAATAACAAACTGTAAATGACTCCAAGAAGACATTATATTTATACATGTATATTTATTTATATAATTTTTTATAACAATTTGTAATGTTATTTTCTAAATTTTTTCTTATATCCGAGTATTTCTGACAATGGAAAAAGTAGTTAATTTCATCTTCTAATACATTGTTAGTACACATTGTACATTGTCTATCTGGCCTTTTCACTCTTTTGTATCTTTCTATTTCAAATTCAAGGAAATAACTTTTTCTCATTTTACATATATTTCTTCTGTTATCAAAGTTTGTTTTTAATAAATATTTATCTATGTTATATTCAGTTTTAATTTTACTATATAAATATATTTATTTTCTGGTTTAAGTATTTTTAGTTTTTGAAAAAAGCATTTTACCTAGTTATATCTTAAAAATTTTTGTTGAATGTCCTTGTAAAAAAAGGTCAAGTTTTTAATATAGGTCATATTTTTTGTTCTTCTATTTCCACATTATTTGAACTGCATATATTATGTACATATGAAAACCAGGAGTATGTACCTTTATTATGCAGGGACTGTGATAACAGAATGCATCATATAACAAAGGATTACTAGTATGGTGTAGAAGTCTTATTAGGTATTTGATTGACTGTATTTTAATAAATGTATCTACAGGGTATTTAGCTAATTCAGCTCGGTAACGGGACAACTCGGACCACGGACAACTCGGACCGTAGTAAGGACCACTCGACCCGTAGAAAAGACAACTTGGACCGCATTTATTTTTTATACTAAAATATTAAAATACGATACTCCTGTTTATAATATTAATCAATATAACGTTATAATTTTTTTTCTAGTCAACTCGAATGTAAATTAATTTTTTTTACTTATTTAATTATATAAAGGTTAAATTTTAAGATGAGAAATGCGACACAATTAACAACATTAAATCTTAAGAATTCAGAAAACACTGACAATTATCTATACTCACAATTATTTATAATAATTGTGGCTTCAATTAATGTATATATGTTGAAGTTTTTTTTGGTTTGTTTTGTTTTTTGACAAACTTCAGTCTGGTCAACTGCTGTCATGGCTGTACAGTTAATAAAATAAACGTTAGTTAACAAACAAAAACTTTATTGTTACATGACAATATAGATTTCTTCATTTTCTTGGACCGTAAATTATAGGACAACTCGGACCATTAGGTATAGGACATCTCGGACCGTAAATGAATAACATGGTCCGACTTGTCCTATTACGATCCGATTTGTCACGATCCGAGTTGTCTGCGGTCCGAGTTGTCTCGCATTCTTCAGCTCTAGCTGCTATGTTTACAGACTGTTTGCTCAAACCTAATGTGTATTTACAAAATTTTAGATTTACCTTTTCAATGAAAATGGTATCTATTAATGAAATATGATCAAAATTATTTTCTTCCCCCTTGTTTAGATGCTTTAATAATTTGTTCATAGAAGTCCATGTACCAAATTTCAGAGTTATACATTAAGATTGGTTTAACAAGTGAATCAAATAACTTTTTAAAGATATTTATTGAATATTGTCTAAGGGTTGTAGATATTTAAACATTCCAAATATTTGTACTTTCATACTTTTCCAATTTTTCTGTGCCTAAATAGAAATCATCTTTGTATTCAAAATATATTTTTGTTGAAATATCATAATTTTAGTTTAATTGGCATTTATTGAAAGTTGCCAATTCTCAACAGTACCAATGTAGTCTATCAATAGATTTTTGTAGCTATATAGCTATATAGTCCATCAGGTGGTTCTGACAAAAGTAGTATATGTCATGATCAGAAATATATACAATTTAAAGACATATCTTTGATTGAAACTGGCATTCAGTTAGTATCAAATACACTTGGAATATCATTGATATAAATATTGTTTGTTTGTTTGATGGTGTTTAACGCCACTTTCAGCAATTTTTGAGCTATATCATGACGTCCAGTTTTTATTGGGGGAGGAAGCCGGAGTACCCGGAGAAAACCCCTGACCTGCGGTAGGAAAACTGGCAATCCTTGTCAATTAAGATTGGAGTCGAGTACA
Organism: Limnoperna fortunei; assembly: GCA_944474755.1. Lineage (NCBI taxonomy): Eukaryota > Metazoa > Mollusca > Bivalvia > Mytilida > Modiolidae > Limnoperna > Limnoperna fortunei. The sequence continues at coordinate 31,969,205 of OX104119.1, read as the reverse complement.
CCCTGCCTGCAGTGAGAATCGAACCCGCAATCTCAGTGTTGACAGACCATGTGATCAACAGTAGACGAACTACCTTGACCACTCAGCCATCGGGGCCCCCGATATAAATATTAAATAACAAGGAACTTAAATTGTCCCCTTGCTTTATGCCTCTATCTATAAAGATATTATCAGATATAAAATTGTGTGATTTAACTGAAGCTACAGTTTTGCTATACATATTTTTAATAACATTATATATTTTATATCTTTTTATATTGAACAAGTTTATACAAAAGACCATTTCTCCATTATTGACTACAAATTCAATCCTTTCTTCACCTATTCAGAAAACAATACATTTTAAAGTTTTACGTTAATAGTCCATATACATGTTCCAATTACGTAGTATTTTCTTATATAATGGTTAGTATTTAGCATCAATAAGTATAGAGGGGTAAGAGTTTAAGACTATTAAAATGAAAGTGAAACTGAAAGTGACCGGTTTAGAGATTTCGAATAGTTATAAAAGAACGTGATAAATGGAAAACTTAATTTGTGTATGATAAATGTTGAAACCAAATTGTTTCGCCATCACTTATTTAAAAATACTTGAACTCGAATTCTTATTCATCTTACCTCAACACTCACTCCTCAAAGGAACTGCAGTCACATGAACAATATCACGTGAGGACTGGTATCCTTCGTGTTTTTATTAAACCTGACTAACATCTCTCGGCCATTTCCGTCAAGGGTCGGGAAAGATACTTCGGAGATCACATTCCGCCCAGTAGGCGGAAATAACCGATGTGATCCGATTAAAAAGCCTACTTTTGTAAATTATAAGATAAGAATGATATACATGTTCTGATGTTTTTTTTTATTTTTAAGAAATCTATTGGAGTATTCTATTCTTTATTTCTCTTGTTTGGTTATTTTTGTTTTGTTAAATATATACAATATTGCTATAAACATTATTTACAGGGATTATTGTTCAGAGGTAGGTATCCGCCCGAGACGTAGCTCATGGCATGCCCTACTTTGTATTATTATTATTATCACGATTATTGTCCTAATTACGCGTAATCATCAGTAGGTACCCGAGACGAGGCTCTTGGCTTACTCTACCGATGACTTTTATTTGTATTCCGAAATAGGGAACCGCCCGAGACGATGCTCTTGGCATACCCTCCTTCGGTTTAATAATTTTTTTTTTAATATTTATTTTTGCCGTTATTGCGCGTGTTCCTCGTAAGGTGCCCGAGACGAAGTTCTTGGCTTACAAAACTGAGGAATAGGTTTGTTACATGTTACAGGGATTGGTGTATTTATGATTTATTTCCTATGCTCCTCAGTAGCTACCCGAGACGAAGCTCTTGGCTGACTCTACCGAGGATTTGACTTGAATTGTAGTCGGATCTAGGCACCTGCCCGAGACGATGATCTTGGCGTACCCTACTTAGGTGTATTTTTAACAATTTAGTTATAATTGTTGCCGTTATTACGCGTGTTCCTCATAAAATGCCCGAGACGAGCTCTTGGCTATTTTGGAATTTCCTATGTCCCTCGGGGCCGCCCGAGACGAAGCTCTTGGTTTCTGTACCGAGGATTTTACTTTTATTTAATAGATGGTTGTAGGGCACAACCGTCGCAGAAGACACCTAGGTAAGTGGTAAACGAAAGTTTGTGATAGTCAATTTCCGTAATAAAATCGACGAGCTCTTTATATATTTGGTTTTTACATTCTTTAGGAGGATCTAACACAATCTTGATATCGATGGCATTGATGTTAAATTTAGTAAGCGCTGTGTTAAGTTTTATTCTGTCGTTGTTATGGGCTACACAGTGCAGAATGACATGTTCGATGTCTTCTTTGGTGTTGCATACACTGCATGCAGAGCGGCGATATATTTTTGATATGTTGCACCATTTGACCTGTTGGAAGGGTTGTGCCAAGTCTGAGCCTAGTAAAAGTTTTTGCATGGTTTCGATTTCCAAGATAGAGAAATTGGCTTTGAATCAACTGATGGATTAAGCCGGTAGTACCATGAATTTCGATGTGTGTCCCAAATCACTTGACATTTCTTTGTTTATATATTTTTGACGATCGCGTAGAATTCAGATGGACTATCGGCTATGTTTATATTTATGTTTTCTTGTTTTAAAGCTGCTTTTGCAAGTTTATCTTATAGTTTATTTCCAAAGATACCTACGTGGGCTGGTATCCATTCTATAATTAATTCGATATGTTTATTTCTTATTTTAAAATGCTAGCATTTGAATAAGCCTCTAAAATATGCTGTCTACTCGATTGGTTATTATCAATTGATTGGATGGCACTCGGAGTCCACTATCCATTTTAATGTTTTAAAAATTGACATCATTTCATTGGTGTATACCGAGATATTATCGGTGCAGCGTTCGTGGAATACATATTTTGCTTTTGGTACGGTAAATGCCCAAGCTGTTTTACCTGTGATTGGGCCTGTGAACCATCGGTATAAATTTCTTCAAAGTTTTTATATTTACTATCTATGTGTTCTAGGGTTATTGTTTTTATTATATTAGGGTCATCTCTTTTATCTATTTTATTTTTCAATTCACATGATGTATTTGCGGTTTTTATAATCCACGGTGGAAGAGTCGGAGGATTGTGTTTTACTATTTGAATTTTATCTAATTTATTTTGTTTTAATTCTTTCCTTACTCTGTAGCCAAAAGGGATTGTGTCATTTTTCCATTTTTGTCATTTTGCTCTATATTCGACACAACCCTCAAGGGTTTCTTTTGCTGTTTTTTTTTTGATTTTGTGAGCATCTATCGTAATATTTTAATAAAAATTCGTCGCGCCTAAGTTTTCCCCTGCTTCAACTAATAGATTTTCCACTGGCGTGGAAGTTAAAGCACCTAAAGCTATTCGGAGACCCTTATACTGTATTTCATCTAGTTTCAGTTTAAGACTATTAGAGGCGGAGTTGAAAACGTGGCATCCGTAGTCTAGTATGGACCTGAGCAGAGATTTATACAACATTATCAGAGTTTCAGTTCCCATTCGAAAATTATTAGCCTGAACATATCTAATAGGGTTGAGTATAGGTTTAGATCTCTCCTCTAGGTAGTCAAAATGTTTTTTTCCATGTTAATTTACCGTCAAATATCAATCCTACAAAATTTAACATGATTTTCAAATTTTATGGGTTGGTTGCCTTATGTGAGGTTGGTTGATGTTACTTTCCTGTTCCAAAAATAACACATATTGTTTTAGTTTTTGAAATCTTAAAGCCCCATTTAATGGCCCATTTATTTACACTATACGAAGTTCGTTGCATTTTATTTTTTTAAGTATTTTAAGGTTATGGCCTCTGTGCCACATTGCAATGTCATCGGCAAACTGCGAAGTTTTAGCGGATTTTTCAGCTTGATAAACTAAATCGTCTATTAAAATATTAAACAGTGTCGGACTGATAACGCTGCCTTGGAAGTGCCGTTTGGAGTTCGCGTTCGTCCGAAGTTTCGTTATTTACTTTAATTTGAATTTTGCGATCCTGTAAAAAGTCTGCATGATATAAAGTTAAACATATTACCACTTATTCCAAATTGTTTAATTTTGTAAAGAAGACCTTTTCTCCACACGAGATCGAAGGTTTTTTCAATGTCTAAAAATACCCGCCAAAAGATACTGGTTTCTTGCTTTAGCTTTTTTATTTTCTGTTTCTAATCTGATTAAATGGTCAAAAGTTGACCAACTTTTACGGAAACCGGCCACTCTGGTTGTCCTTGATAATATTATTATTTTTCTATGATGTATTTAAGTCTTTCATTTCATGCTTTCCATTAGTTTACAAAAGTTTGAGGTCAGTGAGATTGGGCGTTATGATTTAGAGTCCCAAACTTGGTTTATTAGATTTAACACGATGTTTATCATGTTATCCGGCATCATCCTCACAAGTCAGGGTTTCTGTGTCCACATGTGTCCACGAACCCCTGACAAACTTAGCTAGGAAATTCCGGGGCTAGAAGATTTTCGTATGACGTCAATCCTTTAAAATATCAACTAATGAAATTGTTGAAAGAAGCAAGTGTTTGGCAGTAGTCATTCTTACTCATTCTGGAGTGTGAAAAAAACGTAACGCAACTACAAAATAACGCGGTAATAACAAACTATTCACACTACTGTACAAAGTACACTGATTTTCACATGGTCTATGCAACACATCCGTTTGGTTTATTTACAATCGACATCGGGATATCCCCTAACCAAGTCGTGAATGAAAGCAAGCTTTTGATTGGCTACATTAAGGTACGATGTAGCCAATCAAAATAGTGACTACTAGCCCGGGAATTTCCTAGCTAAGTTTGTCAGGGGTTCATGGACACAGAAACCCTGACTTGTGAGGATGATCCGGCATGTGTTTAAACATTTCATATAAGATCCGGTCGTCTCCCGGTGCGGTAGTTTTTTTCGGTTTTACGTACCTTAATTAGTTCCTCTTTCGTGAAATGTTTACTAATAGATTTTTTTTATTATAATCGGGGTTTAGATCTTTTTCTATTGGGTTTTCCTTTCAAATTTTTCCTGATGCAATTTAAATTCGGGTTCTGATTTTGGTCGCTTGCTTTTGGTTTTGGACAAGCGTAGGTAGACCAGAGACCTTAGTTCCTTTCATATTTTTGATTGTTTGCCAAACCTGCTTAACATTTGACTTGTGATTTAATTTTGAACAAAAGTCTTGAAAATATTCTTATCACGCTTTGACTGTAATATTTTTTTTAATTTCTTAAAGCTTGTTTATTTTCATCTAGATCTTGGCTATTTTTTGTTTTATCAGATCTGCGTAATTTATTCCTTTTGACTTTTTTTAGCTTCCGTGCATTGCGTATTCCACCAAGGACAATTTTTCCTTATATGGACTTTGCCTTTTGTTTTTGGTATGGCAGCATCTGCGAAGGATGTAATTTGTTGGCATATGTTGGAGTTATAAATATTAATATCTTGGGGAGTGAAATTAAAAAGGATATGCCGAAAGTTTTACTATAGGAAGTGTGTAAGCTACATGGTTCAGTGGAAGAAATTTCAGTAACCGAAGCAATTTCAAATATGAACACAAAGTTTAGGTAAGGTGTTATGTTACAAAATGAATAATGTCTGGACTGATCTCTAAGGCAATAAATGGGTTCCTTTGGTTTATGATGGTGTAACATTATATAAAGTAACAAGTCATATAAAGGCACTGTCAAAGAGATTTGGCTCAAGCAATCATCGCATTTTAATGATTAACTTGGTGTCACTAAATCCTTTTCACTTTTTAGCCACGTCCTTCATATTTTTTAAAGAAACCTTCATGTCTCTGCGTGATATTTGCTGTTCCTGTTAAAATAATGCGTATTTATCCAAGTATAAACTATAATCAAGGTCGATATAAACGGTATGATCCAAAAGTCTTTTTTCCATCAATATCTTCGTTGGTGACAATTTAAGTTTAAATGGGAGGCTGTCAGTTATGGACTAACCATTAAACCTGCAGGGGAGCCTTTTATTTTACCTAAAATAATATTTTGAAAATGATTTTTGATGAAAAAAATATTTTGGAAGCAGAGGGCAAGAAAAAAAATATTATAAAGAAGGATTTCTGCTATATAAAATAATGCTAATAATGAAAAAGAAATCTGTCGCGACGCCTTAAAAAAATAAATATTTTTCCGCGTAAAAATATTTTCAGACCAAAACTATATATTTTTAAAAGTAAAAATATTTAATTGTAACAACGAGGGCGGGACATTCATTAATATTCATGATTTCATTCGGTTAGTTAACTGAAGCTCACTTCTAATCTTACGTAAATGATTAATACTATTGTTTCATTGGTTCCCTCAAGTTTCTTTGTTTAGATTAATATATATTTCGATGTAGATTAAGAACTGCTCATTCTTATGTGTAATGATTACACACTCATTTATGCGACAATTATAATAATTATTTGTAGTATTAAGAAAAATGAGAATGTTACTTTGGACGATTTAAGAAAAAATAGTTACGTAAAAGATAAAGCAAGAAGACAAGTTTGTAAAATCTTAGATTACGATAGCTCTGATAGGGCTGATGTTTCAAGTTCCTCTGATGAGGAGAATTTCGCACGTTATAAAAACTAAGGTAGAAAAAGAAAAAACCGGTATATATGATAAACCCTCAGATGATGTAGTCAAGAAACAATTATGGCCTCAGTCTAAGTTACAATTTAAATATGCAGGCTCAAAAGTTTCTTTTGATGATTTAGAGTTTAATATGTTTGTAGCTGGTGAACTTGAGATTAATTCATGCTCAAGAGTTGACGAAAGAAAAGGTAGAATTTTGTTGTTAAAGAAGATTGCATATTATTTTGAGCTTTATAAATGGCAAGGAATTAAAAAGTTGTATGCTCATATTATTAGGCAGATCGAGAACGGTGTGGCTGATTGGTCACATGATTTTAGTGATATTGAAACGCCTTTATTGATCAAATATGTTAACAGTAAACAGAATGATGTCAAACATAGGTTCAGTGATAAAAAGTTGTACAATAAAGACGAGTTCTATTGCTCCTTTTTTCAGAGAAACAAATGTTCTCAGAACTCAAACCATTACGGGAAAATAAAAGGTGTTGAGAGATTTTTACAGCATTTTTGTGCTACTTGTTACAGATAGGACGGTAAGAAACTAGTGCACCCAGAATTTTCTGCAATCTAATTAAAATTATATCTTTCACTTGCTCCCCCTTTTTGCTATGGTCGCTACACGCAGCGACCATAGCAAAAAGGGGGGAGCAAGTGAAAGATATAATTTTAATTAGATTGAATGTTCTGATGCCTGTCCTAACCAAAGAAATTGACTAGGCTAAGAAAAAGTTGCTATGGTTAAGAAGGGCAATTTAAATAATTATGATTTGAACCCATTAGCGGATGTTTTCCTACCCTCCTTTATTAAGGCATCGATTTATGATAATCCTGCAAAAAAGATAGAAAGAAAAGATTATACTGAGTCAGTTAAGTGTAAAGTCGGGAAATTTTATAAAAAATTCAGAGGTTCCATTTGTGATGATAGAAATATAAATCTAATCAAAGGTAATTTTAATATGCCTGAAATTTGGGAACTAAGTGTTAAGAAACTTGGTAAAGAAAATATTAATCATATTATTGAAACACATAAACGTGTTGTTGCCTCTAAACTTCCTAATTTTTTGGGTTGTCGAATTCCAGTTAACTCTGGTATAAATGTAAATTTTTTTAGAGAACATCTTTTTGACTACCATGATAATATCATCTGTGAATTTTTAGAATTTGGGGCTCCGATTGGATATGAAGGGGAGGTTAACATTAGTCACTTGATTGTCTCAAATCAAAAGGGGGCGGTAGAGTTTTCTGAAGACATATATAAATATTTGAAGAAAGAAGCTATGTGTGGATCCATATTAGGTCCATTTCAAGTTAACCCTTTTTCGGTTTAGATTGTGATTTCTCCATTAAATGCAGTGCCAAAAAAAGATTCGGTGGAGCGTAGGGTTATTTTGGACCTTGGTTTCCCACCAGGCAAATCGGTGAATGATGGTATTTCAAAAGATTTTTATCTTGGGGAGAGAATTAGTTTATCTTATCCTAATATTGATGATTTAGTGAATATTTTAAAGATCAAGGGCAGAGGTAGTTTAATGTTTAAGAAAGATTTAAAGCGGGCGTGGGTTATCAGTGGAATGGTTCAATCTTTGTTGATTTAGTTTTGCCCATGGGGCTTCGGTCAAGTGCACAAATATGTCAAAGAATAACTTCCTCTATCACTTTTATGTTTGAAAACAAACGGAATGTCCAGTATTATTGCACTACGGAAAATCACTGTAGAACAATTAAAATTCGTCACGGCTGCCGCACAGTAGACTTTCGGTGATCCGAACTGTCTAAGAAATATTTCGGTCGACTTTTATATCACAATTTCAAAACAAGTTGTCACTCACACCTGTCATGTCCAGACCTGTTAATTAGTTATAACAACAGAGTACATTAAACTAAAAGAAAATAAAGTTCAGCCTAATCTTATAATCCGTTAATTGAAATGTTAATTAAAACGTAAAAGTCATAAATAGAAATTGTTTGATATTCTTTAAAATGATATTTCCTCATATTTGTACAATTTGACACCATGACAACTAGGATGAATATTTTAGGTGTCACTTTTGATTCAATAAATTTTACTCTCGAGGTAACGGCAGATAGAGTTCGTGAAATTTCCTTGTTAGTAGAAAGTTGGTTAAAAAAGAAAAAAGCTTCGTTGAGGGATCTGCGGTCAATTTTAGGAAAATTGCATTTCATTTCAGGGTGCGTTCGACCTGCTCGTATATTTGTTAGTCGACTTTTAAATTGGTTTAGAACAGCTTTTCCTAATGGTGTCAATGGGCAAGGTCTTAGAATTTTTAGATATATCCCTAATGAGGTGAAGAAAGATTTAGTATGGTGGAATAAATTTCTAATCAAATATAATGGTATTTCTATGATGGCGATGGAAGAATGGTCTAATCCTGATTCTATTTTTTCTTGTGATGCGTGCTTGGATGGTTTAGGTGGTTTAAATGAAGGTTCAAGTCAGTATTTTCATCGTACCTTTCCAGATTTTATAAAATCGATTAAATTGCATATAAACTGTTTAGAACTGTTGGTAATAGTTGTCTCTCTTAGATTGTGGTCTCATTTATTTAGGGGGAAACGAATAGTGGTTCTTTGTGATAATGAGGCATCAGTGCAAGTTTTGAATTCAGGATCAACAAAGGATATTTTTATGCAAAAATGTTTGGGGGAAATATGTTATTTGGCGGCTAATTCTGATTTTGAAGTAAAAGGCAAGCATATTTCTGGCGAAACAAATCGCTTGTCAGATTTTTTTTCACGTTGAAACACTAATAAGAAGTTTGAGACATTATTCAGTCATGAGGTTAAGAATAGACAAATGTCTGAAGTATTTTTATCAGATGATTTGTTTAGATTTACTCATGATTGGTAATGATGTTATTTGACTGTAGGAATTTTGTTTGTTATTTTGCAGAGCTCATTATTTTAAAAGAGAACATGAAAAGATCATCTAGGTATGCCTACGCGGAGAGCACTTATAAAAATCTGAGAATACAAAGGGAATCTTATTTCATGTTTTGTTTTTATTTTGATTTAAATCCTTTACCTACAACTATCTATAATTTGTCTTTGTTTGCTCAGTTTTTAAGTAGGTCGTTTATGGCTGTATCATCAATCAAGAATTATATAAGTGGTGTAAGAACTTTACATTTATTTACTGATAAGCCATTTCCAGAATCTGATAAATTTCATTTAAATTTGGTTCTAAAGGGTTTGTTGCGTTTGAATCCACAATGTCCAAAACAGGCTCATCCTATAACTCCTAGAATTTTATTAAGTATGCTTAAATTTTTGGATTTTTCCAAAGAGTTTGATTCTACCATTTAGTGTTTTTTTGCATGCGTTTTTTCTCATGTTTCGAAAATCTAATTTGGTACCAGTTTCAGAAGATTCTTTTGATTCTGGTAAGCAATTGTGTAGAGAACATATTATTTTTGATAGAAAAAAACGTATGATTGTAGTTAACGTTTCTTGGTCCAAGACGATACAATATGGCGAAAGAGTATTGTCAATTCCGCTCTTAGAAATTCCTGGTTCCCCACTTTGCCCCGTTAGAGCATATGAGCGTATGATTTCGTTAGTACCAGTTTCTGGATCTAATCCCGCTTATTGTATATTGAGAAATAAAAAAGCAGTTTCGATTACTTATAGTAAGATTCAATCCGTTTTGAGATATTTGATTAAGAAAATTGGCCTGGATCCGCAAAATTTTTCATCTCATAGTTTTAGGAGAGGTGGTGCTTCATACGCTTTTTCTGCTAACGTACCGAGTGAGTTAATACAGTTGTATGGAGATTGGAAAAGTGACGTATATAAACGGTATTTAAGAACTTCTTTAAATGATAAGATTTAAGTAGCAGAAAGAATAAAAAGTCATATTATAAATTCATTGTAAGGTCTTTTTAGGGAGGTTTTTTTAGGAGAAAAGCTACCATTATCTCTGCTTCCATTCCAAAGTATGTTAGTGAAATACGAGATTGTACTGTTCAGGCATTTCCGGGGGCCACGATTGGTAGATTAACAGTTTTGATAAACAGGGGAGTAATAAAGTTAGATAATATTGATATTGTTCTTGTACATATTGGCACAAATAATATTGAATCTCATAATTTAGAACACATTTTATCTTATTATGGGGATTTGTTATACACAATTAAGAGCAAGACGGCTGCCAAAATTGTTGTTACTTCTATTTTACCGAGGTTAATTGATTATAAGGTTACATATAGTAATGTACGTTTAGTAAATTCTGAATTAAAAAGGTTATGTGTGAGAAGAGAAATTTTGTATTCAAATATTTATAGAAATTTTTTATGTGGAAATAAGCCAGATGCTTCATTGTTTGTTCCCTAAGACGGTTTGCATTTGAATAATGCTGGAACTGCTAGATTGAGGCTAAAATTTATTAATATTATTAGACATGTTCAACTTTATTATTTATTTTTGGTAGATATGGAGGTATTAATTATATATTTTAGTTGTGTCTAATTTTGTTTTCTTTTCTCTTTTCAGGGAGAAGTTACCCAGAATACGGTATTCTTTCCTGTTTTTGGTCTACTCCTTTTTCACACGTAATTAGAGTAGATTGTACATTCTTCATTACCTTTATGCGTTTTGAAGTTTTGTACTTTACGCAGAGAAAAAGAATACATGATGTTGAAATTTTTGTTCTTATTGTTGCTGTGTTATTTCTCTATTTTTTGGCGGCCTTATGGCTTGGCTGACGTTGTGCAAAAAAATGTATTTATTTATTGATTCGTCTTATAATTAAATATCATTTATATGAATTGATATTATTATTTGGTACCCTTTAAACCGCTTATCAGAAAACAATTTATATATTTTTAAAAGTAAAAATATTTAATTGTAACAACGAGGGCGGGATATTCAATAATATTCATGATTTCATTCTGTTAGTTAACTGAAGCTCACTTCTAATCTTGCGTAAATGATTAATACTATTGTTTCATTGGTTCCCTCAAGTTTCTTTGTTTAGAATAATATATGTTTCGATGTAGATTAAGAACTGCTCATTCTTATGGGTAATGATTACACACTCATTTATGCGACAATTATAATAACCCACCCTCCCTCACTTGTTCAATTTGATCTTACTACTTTATTTAAAATGATTTATACATGGCTGAGGTTTGTGCCAAAAAATGTATTTATTAATTGATTCGTCTTATATTTAAATATCATTTATATGAATTGATATATTTATGTATATTGTCTTATATTTACATTGTGTTATATTTATATATATTATACTACCGCAGGTCGGGGGTTCTCTCCGGGTACTCCGGCTTCCTCCCCCAATAAAAACTGGATGCCATGAAATAGCTGAAAAATTGCTGAAAGAGGCGTTAAAACACCATTCAAACAAACTAAACAAAAAATATATATTATATTTTTACTTACGTCAATAATACTGCCAAATCTATTTGTGTGTTTTGTTTATATTTATTCGCCTGATATTATTTGGTACCATTTAAACCGCTTATCACAAAACAATTAAAAAACCAAGACCTCCCCTTCAAGTAAAATGGTCTGTCCCTTAGTTTGTAACTGGGAGCATCTACCGTCATTTTTATTAATACAAGCATTTCTGCCCGATTCCAGTGCGTAAAAATGCTTTCAAGTTCCGTTCGATTTTACTTCCACCTGGTCCTGGTACGGCTGGGGTAGCTTCGATTTGCAAGTGGATTCCATATTTGTAAGAAACATGTGTGGACACAGACAAACGTCTCGCCTGTATTCCGCATCAGTAACGAAAATAAATTTTGTCATAAGCATTACGTAAATAGCATTAAATATCTGCAGCGGCCTGTATACCAAATATTGTCACCATACCATGCACAGTTACAGAGGAACTGTCCTAATACAAAAACTTTAACGTAGTCACTGGACCGTGAAATTGAGGTCAAGGTCAGGTGACATCTACCAGACAGTCATGTACTAGTCATCAGCAACCTATATACCAAATATTGTCATCCTACCATGCGTGGTTACAGAGGAACTGTCGTAACCCCAAAACTTTAACGTAGTCGCTGGACCGTGAAATTGAGGTCAAGGTCAGGTGACACCTACCAGACAGTCATGTACTAGTCATCAGCAACCTATACACCAAATATTGTTATCCTACCATGCGTAGTTACATAGGAACTGCCGTAACCCAAAAACTTTAACGTAGTCGCTGGACCGTGAAATTGAGGTCAAGGTCAGGTGACTGGCTGGCAAGTACTCATCATAAGCTACCTCTGTGCCAAATTTGATGGACCTAGGGCTTGGGCTTATAAGCAAGATGTCAAGTGTTTACGCCGCCGCCGCCGCCGCCGGATTCCCATACATATGTCTCGCCTGCAGCGACTTTCGTCGCAGGCGAGACAAAAATTGCTTCAACTTGGTTTGTTTACATCTCGGTAACAATCTTGTCGACGTATTGTAATACATTAGGTACACTTTGGCGTCAAATGGAAAAAGCCGATTTGCCGATGTTCCTAATTTATTCCCTAAGATTTTCCAGCCACGATTCTGATTGGATAACGGAAAATCTATGCAATATGACTCCTGACGTGACCTGTATTTGGATGGTGTTAGATCCACAAGCAGCGACCATAGCAAAAAAGGGGAGCAAGTGAGAGATTTAATTTTAATTTGATTGTTTTTTATATTTATTATTTTATGAATGCAAAGACAGTTTTTACTCTGTTTTTTTTTGTGTTTTTGTAATGAAAACAGCCATGAAAAGTATATCATTACTAGTAATGATTGTGATAGGATTCCAACACAGAATGTCTGCCAAGCTAACACCCATTGTCACAATAATCTTCAGCATATTGAAAACCCCCCAATACACATTTTTACCACGATATATGCAATGTCTTATATAATGAGACCTGTTTCCATGGAAACGGCAGCCATTTTGAAATGGCATCCATTTCGAAAATTCCAAAACTGGATTGCAAAACTTCAGGTCGCCCTTGACATCTTTCCAAAGTTTTATTTCAATTGGACATTGCATCTCAGAGAAAATGTGCGGACAGGATTGAACGGAAAGAAAAAGAAAGAAGAAGAATAATAATTTAAAACCATACAAAAACAATATGTCTCCCAAAACTTCGTTAAAAATGTATTCAATAAACAGATATCTTGAGAACGCGTTAATCTATATAGTTGCAGCGTCTGTCATCGAGTGACTTAGATTGATATAATCGCGGACTTTCTTTTGCAGCAGATAGGAACTTACTGTGAGGGTTTCCAGAGCTCGACCCACAGAGCAGCCAAGCGCGTCCCCGGGTGGTGGATAGGGAAGACAATCTTGTTAGGAGTTGTCATGTCATAATACGGAAAGACTGACCACGGACAGTAGTTCGGCGACTGGCGAGTATGGGGAGTGCCAATCTCCTTGCACGATAAAGTCCCCTTTATGTAGATTATGAAAAAGAGTAAGCTCATTGTAGCCGCTAAAAAAGGCTGAATTCTCAACTCCTACCCCATACTCCATACTTTTCCAGTGGCAGTCAAAATTGCGTTCCCTGTGTTCCATCCCATCTTTTTTCCGTTAATTTAACTCTCGTCCTAAATATAGCTGAAGTACTTCAAATCAAATCAAATCAATTTATGAGTTTTTTAATTAAAAAAAATATAGCAGGGAAAGGACATCTGTAGCATTATGCATTAAATGAAATGCTTAATAATTTATTGCATAATGATACCACCGTATCAAAACAATGTCAAAAAAGTAATTCGGATTTTGCATGTTTTTTTTCAACTTGAGACCAAAGTTGAAATTTTACTGCATGTCATATTCAAACGAACCATCTTTCTGGATAACTTTAGACAACTTTCTCTTTTGTAATAAAATAAAGTTACCTATCAATGATTCTTTTTTATAATATTTACTATTACTATAGGGATATGGTTCTGGCTATCACAACATTTTAAATTTAAGAGGCAAAATATAATATAAAATATATAATATGTTATAATAGCCCAAATACTTATATAAAGAAGGGATTGTTTGAGTATAGTGCATAAGTATCTTATAATAACTAATTTGTTCGTGGTTTGCATTTTTTGTTAGAATTTCAGTCCAAAGTTGAAATTCACCTCGTATGTCCTTTTCTAAAAAAACCTCGCTCTGGTCAAGTTTTGACAACTTTCCCACTTTGAATAAAATTTAATTTCACATAAAAGAATTTGTTATAAAATTTTCTGGAGGAGTTTTGCATATATTTTCTACAATTTGAGCCCAAAGTTGAAATTTCACAGTACGTCATATTCCAACGAACCACAATTCTGGTAAACTTTAACAACTTTTCTTTTTGTATAAAAGGTTAAATATTCATTTACTAGAGGAATATATAAACCAATTTTGTCCGGGTTCCATAGTTTAAAAAGAAATTGGAAAATCTTGTATAATATAATAGAAAATAACCCTTTCCGATCAAGTTTCAAATAATTAAATAAAATAATAAAAAAAGATAATTACAATAATTTTATATTCATTGCGTAGAAATATTTAGTATATTTCAAAATCTGTGTAAATTGCATCAATATGTATATCCGTTCAAAAGTTATAGGAAAAATATACAACAACAACCCTTCTGGTTTTTTTCGCTTTTCCTTAGATTAGGGACTTCCTATGAGAAAATTACACGGTTCTCTCCCATTCCCTATGACTCCCCTGACAGGTAGCAATGGAAGCCGCTCTCTGTTTATGTAAATTTAAAATTTAATGATTGTTTATTTGTTTGTTTGAATGGTATTTTCCGCAAATTACAGCAGTTTTCAACTATATTACCGCATCGTAGGATAGAAAGCTGTACCAGTGAAAACCTCGGTTTCTTTGGTGTGAGGGGGCGGGATCAGACAAACAAAGTGTGAGCCGATGGTATCGATCCTTTCATTGTATCGATCTATTTAATAAACCACTTATTTTCGTCGACCAACATTAATTAACAAACTTATCTCGTTTCAATCTTTGTTGCATTCACTGATAATATGACATCGCACATTTTATTGTTCATTACGTTATTTCAACGCAAACTAGGGGCCTCGCAGGCCGAGTTGGTTAAGGTAGTTTGTCTACTATCGATCACGTGGTCTGTCAACACTGAGATCGAGGGTTCGATTCTCACTGCAGTCAGGGTGCACTAGACTCCAATTTTAATTGACAAGGATTGCCAGTTTTCCTACTGGAGGTCGGGGGTTCTCTCAGGGTACTCCAGCTTCCTCCCCCAATAAAAACTGGATGCCATGATATAGTTGAAAGTGGCATTAAAACACCATTCAAAAAACAAACAAAACAAATACAGCACCCTTACAGTGCCTCTGCATTTCATTGATGATGTGACATCTTTCTCTACTGGTCCATGAGTAATTCTCGCCATTTAAAGGTCAGAAACAATTCTCGCCATTTTGCTGATTGTGTCACTATTTTTCCATTTAAAATTGATGGCAAAGGCTTTATTGAATAGATTTCATTATCTTCCATCCAAAACTGGTCCGATTTTAATTTTTAAAATACCAATTTTTATAAAAAATTGACAAAAGTTTGGGTGGAGAGAATTATTTGCCGGCAAGAACTACTCTGTGACCAGTCATGTATTAGTGATGTCACCAAACTGTCGACTTAAAACATTGCATTTCAGATTGCAAATAACTTGTCTGACATTTTTATAGTTCTTTAGAAAATAAACACTTTAATTTTATCAATGGCAGAAATATTTTTTTTTAGTTTTACATGTAAATTAATTTTAGTGCTCATCTACAATATTTTCTTCAGATAGCTCTGATTCCATCTGAAATTGATTTATTCACATGGATCATGTGACACTTTTTACACACACCCATGTAAGGCCAAGTAAAAATATTTGTCTGTTAATAGTTACCCAACTGACCCTAAATTTTGATGCAACCTTATTTCTTTCATCTATTCAAGACTCATCAGAGGGGCTGTACCCAAAATATTGAAAATGCCAAAAACTATGAATATGAAGTGCATAGAACAATAAAACTAAATATGCCAAACTGGAAACCAAATTATGACTATGCCTGGGGTAGGAAGAACCTAAGGGTTTTGACAATTTTTTAATTTACATGGACAATTTCATAGCTTTGATGTGCATAGCTTTCAATGCAAAAGCAGGAGCGGGCTAACCTTGGGGAATTAAAAGTCCACCAGCAGCGAGTGAAAGAAAAAACTGTAATAATATTATAATCTTTATCGTTCTGACATCCATTTTTATTAGAAACCCTGGCTTCACTGGCTCTCCAAATTTGCAATGATTGGGTTGGAGGGCGACTCGAATTGAAGAAGTCGCATTATCAACATACCTTGTGGTCCTACGTTGCCTTGTTCAAAAGCAAAGATTTTATGGATTTCTGTCATTTGATTCCTTGTTTTATGCACTTTCAGTAATGACAGACCAAAAGTCCTGTCACTTTGAACAGTTGCCCTATACCCTCTTTTAATTTTAAAAATACCAGCAGAAACCAGTTCAAGCAAAGAAATTACCAGGCAATATGGACTATTTCCAGAGCGGATATAAACTTGATGCCGGCGGTTGCATTAATATTATGCTTCTTGTGTTAAATTGATTAATGCAATGATTTAAACATAATAAAATGAGTATTTAGACAGTCAATTAAAAAAAACAATTTTCAAATATTTGTACAAGTGTATTTTACAAAAGTACATATATACTGTATACTGTTTGACAATGATGTCATTTCCTACCTCCACTTCTACTACATTTATAATTCTATCAACTGGTGTACTAATGACAAAAAACATTTATCTTATGGTACAAAAAAAAGAAAAAAAAAAAAGAAAATGCTTACCTTACTACCCTAGCATGTCCACTTAAATAGACATATTATTTTGTATGGCCTAACTATATAGCTTGCATCTGCAATGCTCACTATTACTATACTTAAAAGTTACCATGTCTGTGCAAAGGTTTTTTGGCTTACAAATGAAAACAGCTGACCACTTTTTGGTCCAGCTTATGCTCCCTTTGTAGTAATGTGTAAATCAATTCAACAATTATTTTCTTCAGTAAATTGCCGTTTTTAAATGCTTAAGATTTTTTATTTTTTTAGGGACATTTCAATCGTTAATTTTGACCTAAATTACAAAGGAAGTGTATGATTGAAAGAGTTGATTGTTTTCTATTCCAAATCCTTCGTGTAATGTCGTCAGCAGTTAAGGCAGAAAAATGTGTCGTTGTTTGTCTAAATACCATTAAATGTTACGAAATCAGATGATCTTTAAGAAATTTTGACCAGCTTATTATAAATTTCTAAAATTCTGATAAGTGATTTTTACATCTTGTTATAATTTGGAAATTTTTATGTTCTGTATTGTTTTTATACCCCCCGCAAACTAGTTAGGGGGGGTATATAGGAATCACCCTGTCTGTCTGTCTGTCTGTCTTGTCTTGTCTTGTCTTGTCTTGTCTTGTCTTGTCTTGTCCTTGTAAGCGCTTCTCCTCCTAAACCGCTTGACAGATTTTGATGAAACTTTACATGAAGGAAGTACATCATATGTAGATGTGAATGAAGAATTTGCGTCGCTGTCGGATATTATTTAGGGGAAATAATTGGACTTGAAGCGAAGTGGGGGTATCCCTTTGTGAGCTTGCTCACAGTCCACACTTGTTTGCATTGTTTGCATTATTAAAACTAAAATCCCATATTATTTAATGTTTGTTTAAAGTACCTGTAGATATGTGATAAATAGATTATTACATGTCAAATTCCATGTCTGCCCAGATAACACCCCTCAACCTTAGGGCAGATGAAGAAGTCTCTGGAAGATATCGAGGCAGATAGAGAATTTCACATATATAATAATCTACAAATACATTACAAATAAAATAAACACATGTAATTTTACAGGTTATTAAGATAATAAAAATGTTCTCGTTTGTTTTTGTTTACAAATTGTTTGAGAAAAGTTATAAATAAAATAATGAATACATAAATAGTTTTTAAAAAGTCAACTAAGAAAATAAATTACCAGGCAATTGCAGTTGAAAAATTTGGAGCTTTGTATAAGTACAACAATGTAAGAATGTTTCCAGCTAGTTATCAAATGGGTGCGACAAATAAACGTTCACATCTTACTAATAGACTTTTTAAAATATGATTTGATAGTCTTTGCAACAAAGTAATTATCAATCAACTGGCTTTTTAGATTGTAATAAGTATAGTTTATGGTTCGATACATAGATTTGTAGTGTTTATCTGGGTACAGTATTACTAACTGTATTTATTGCAACAATAAATATTTACTAAAAGTGTGGATCCAGTATTACTTACTGTATTTATTGCAATAATAAATATTTACTAAAAGTGTGGGTCCAGTATTACTAACTGTATTTATTGCAATAATAAATATTTACTAAAAGTGTGGGTCAGTATTACTAACTGTATTTATTGCAATAATAAATATTTACTAAAAGTGTAGGTCAGTATTACTAACTGTATTTATTGCAATAATAAATATTTACTAAAAGTGTGGGTCCAGTATTACTAACTGTATTTATTTCAATAATAAATATTTACTAAAAGTGGGTCCAGTATTACTAACTGTATTTATTGCAATAATAAATATTTACTAAAAGTGTGGGTACAGTATTACTAACTGTATTTATTGCAATAATAAATATTTGCTAAAAGTGTGTGTCCAGTATTACTAACTGTATTTATTGCAATAATAAATATTTACTAAAAGTGTGGGTCCAGTATTACTAACTGTATTTATTGCAATAATAAATATTTACTAAAAGTGTGGGTCCAGTATTACTAACTGTATTTATTGCAATAATAAATATTTGCTAAAAGTGTGGGTCCAGTATTACCTACTGTATTTATTGCAATAATAAATATTTACTAAAAGTGTGGGTCCAGTATTACTAACTGTATTTATTGCAATAATAAATATTTACTAAAAGTGTGGGTCCAGTATTACTAACTGTATTTCAAAAATAAATATTTACTAAAAGTGTGGGTCCAGTATTACTAACTGTATTTATTGCAATAATAAATATTTACTAAAAGTGGGTCCAGTATTACTAACTGTATTTATTTCAATAATAAATATTTACTAAAAGTGTGGGTCCAGTATTACTAACTGTATTTATTGCAATAATAAATATTTACTAAAAGTGTGGGTCCAGTATTACTAACTGTATTTATTGCAATAATAAATATTTACTAAAAGTGTGGGTCCAGTATTACTAACTGTATTTATTGCAATAATAAATATTTGCTAAAAGTGTGTGTCCAGTATTACTAACTGTATTTATTGCAATAATAAATATTTACTAAAAGTGTGGGTCCAGTATTACTAACTGCATTTATTGCAATAATAAATATTTACTAAAAGTGTGGGTCCAGTATTGCTAACTGTATTTATTGCAATAATAAATATTTACTAAAAGTGTGGGTCCAGTATTACTAACTGTATTTATTGCAACAATAAATATTTACTAAAAGTGTGGGTCCAGTTTTACTAACTGTATTTATTGCAATAATAAATATTTACTAAAAGTGTGGGTACAGTATTATTAACTGTATTTATTGCAATAATAATTATTTCATATCAATAATGTAACAAACCATTCCATTGGATACTTTGCAGTCTGTATTTTAAGCTACAGTTAATGTGTTTAAGAATAAAAGACTCAGCAGGGCTGTATCAGCAAACGGGCTGTATCCAATCTACTGTTACAGCCCTGGCTGTAACGGTGATACAGCCCGATCAAAAAAAAGATAATTTGAATTTTCAATTTTCATGTGCCACAAATAAATGTAAATAGATTGCTAATTATTAAACAAAATGTAAAACATGTAAAATATCAACAGAACATATTATTTAGCACAAATGCTAAACAATTACAGGTAAACAAAGTTCATTTGGTCTTGTATACTATTGAACTTGTTTGTTTTCTAATGTTTTCAATGAAATAAAAGTAATAGTAACTTGTGTTTATGGCTGTATCAGAATTACGGACTTCTGAAGGACCCGATACGGACCGTTTATTTGTTACAGCTCTCACCTTTGGCTCGGGCTGTAACAAGATAAACGGTCCGTATCGGGTTCTTCATCAGTCTGTAATTCTGGATACAGCCCTACACGCAAGTTACTATTACATAAATATTTACTAAAAGTGTGGGTCCAGTATTACTAACTGTATTTATTGCAATAATAAATATTTACTAAAAGTGTGGGTCCAGTATTACTAACTATATTTATTGCAATAATAAATATTTACTAAAAGTGTGAGTCCAGTATTACTAACTGTATTTATTGCAATAATAAATATTTACTAAAAGTGTGTGTCCAGTATTACTAACTGTATTTATTGCAATAATAAATATTTACTAAAAGTGTGGGTCCCGTATTACTAACTGTGTTTATTGCAATAATAAATATTTACTAAAAGTGTGGGTCCAGTATTACTAACTGTATTTATTGCAATAATAAATATTTACTAAAAGTGTGGGTCCAGTATTACTAACTATATTTATTGCAATAATAAATATTTACTAAAAGTGTGGATATATACTGTGTATTACTAGATATACCTGCTGCATAATCATGTATCATCTTTAAAAAATTGTGACAACTTGAATTATCATTAAAACATTTTTTATAGTGATGAAATGACACAGGTCAAACAGGTATTAGGGTGAAATTAGTTAATGGGGCAAAATGACCAGGACAAAAAGTTATTGGGGCTAAACCCCGAGGATGAATATACCTCATTTTATTCTGTTATATCTGTTCAGCTTTATGTGTTTTGACCACAGGAATCTGCAAAAACCAGTGGAGTCTCTTCTATGCAGTTAAGCATAGGCTGTAGGCTGACAAATTCCCTCAGTATAAACAAGGCAGACAGAATCCCCTTCCTAAATGAAACCCAATGGCTACATCACACACTAACTGAGTCGAGTCAGAATATTAGCTGCACACATTTGTAAAACTCTTTTTCTATTTAAACATTATTGATACAACTTTTTTAAAGGAATGAAAGAAATATGTAGTTCTTTTTGCACAAAATTTGCTAAGGGGAATTGTTTTTACTTTTTAAATACTTCACTCACAGTACATCTTATTATGACAACATATGTTTACATAATGTAAACCAAATTTAATATTAAGTCAAATGTTCAAAAATATTATGCATTGTCCAAAGTGACAGGATGTCACACTCACTGTTATTTAAACTAATCAAATGCACTCATACATTTCTGAAAGTAAAAAAAGTTATAACCTGTATTATATCTCTCTCATAGGAGTTGTAAAAAGATTGAATGTTTTTTAAATTTATGATAGAAAAAAAATGTAAATATTTGATCTTGGTTTTTCTTTTCTTTTCAGGTGATTTAGTAAGGACCACAATCGGAAAAAGGAGGTACAACATGTATACAAGACTTCAATAATGTCTTAGTATTTCTTAGTTTAACTGATTATTAAACCCCTTCTTCGAAGAATCAGGGATGTACTGTTATACCCTTCCCTTGTCCGTCTGTCCGTTTGTTAATCCATCCGTACCTAACAAAAATTTCAGTTGCAGTTTTCTAAGCAGTTTTCTAAGCAATTATAACACATGCGGAAACATATTGTTTTATCCTTTAGCAGCATATGGTGTAAAGCAATTTTATGCTCCTTGGTCATCTATTTCCTGTAAACTGAAAGCTTAGATTTTTACACATAGTTGACATACATGCAAAATATTTGTGAAAGAGGAGTATCAAAAGTGAGTATTAGCTCACAGATTTTTACAAATTCTATTACATGTATTCAAATACACTTTATGTAGAATTCCTTCACAAGTCATGAAACTCGAAACAAGTTGATCAATTGTTATGATTATTAATAATTTCAGTGTTATTTTTTAAATAATTAAGAAGAAATATGTGTACCTATCATGTTTCTGTTGTAAGCTTCAACATCATCAAACATAAAATATTTGAAGAAAATGAAGAATATTTTAATATACCCATCGCTTAAATAGTGGGGTATCTGTCTGTCCTTTAGCCCGTCTTGTAGGCTATGCCAAATTCATATTATATGATGGAAGCTCATATATTGACTTGGTTGTTATCATTGTTGTGTTGCAGATATCGGCTAATTATACTCCCTGCAAACTTGTTTTGAGGGGGGTATATAGGAATCACTCTGTCGGTCCGTCTGTCCACATCCCTTGTAAGCGCTTCTCCTCCTAAACAGCTTCACAGATTTTTATGAAATTTTACATGGAGGAAGTACATCATATGTAGATTTGCATGAAGAATTTTGGTCGTTGTCAGATATTATTCAGGGGAGATAATTGGACTTAGATTTTTTTTATATATAGTATTCAGTGGGGGACCTCATAAGTGTAACTCCTCCTAAACCATTTGATGGAATTTAATGAAACGTAGCATAAAGGAAGTACATTATATGTAGATGTGCATGAAGTATTTTTATTGACCTAGGATATCATTAAGGGGAGATAATTGGACTTAAAGCGAAGCGGGGGTATCTCTTTGTGAGCGTGCTCACAGTCCACACTTGTTGTTTTTTATATTGATGTATGTATTTATGCAAATTTCTGTAGATTTGTCAATTAATGTATTAAATTTATAGCCTTCTGTTTGTTACCAGATAATGTGGTTGCAATAATTTAGACTTTTAAAATTAAATTACAGCACAAAATGTGTACAAGATAATGGCAAAGACTTTTATACAAGTGAAACAAGTATGCTGCTTGGAGTTTTAGACATTAAGGTATGTGAAAAGTAAAGAAATAACTTACATTAAGTTTGTAATAAAATCCTTCCTTGGCATAGGAATCTAAGGGGTATTGAACAAAACAAGACCATGTCTAATGTAATCAGGTCTGAACATTTACATCTTTTGTGTTTTGGGAAATATGAAAAAAGAACATAAGCAGTTCCCATTTAACTGCCAAAAGGAAAGATTTCAAATAGATTATCAAAGTTATTAAGTTTAAGTTACATGTATAATAGGCTATTTTGTTATTTGGCCATTTTATTAAATTTGATTTTTTCATGTAACAGTCACAATTTTTCTGTTGTGGTAAGAATATGTCGGTGTTGTCATGGACATCATCTATATATATGTTTCCTTTCTCTACATATTGGTCTGGTTCATCTATTGTTTGCATATTCAACTTTACCTGAGACTTATTTTTTTTTAACACGAGTTAAAGATTTGTTTATTTTTTCATGAACAACATATGCTTTCAGAAATACAAAATTAGAATTTCTCTATATTTAACTGCTTTACTTACAAGGGTCAAAAACAGGGCCAATGCTATTTTTTTTCAATTTTCATTTTTATTTGGTTTTGATAGGAATATGTTTAGTTGATTCCTTTTTTTTGCAATAAGAAATCATATGTGTTGATATATTGGAAGTAACTCCCTTTAGTTTTTTCAATGGCCCAAGGGGCCAATTTTTCATCTGTTCTCATATTTGGGAAACTATTTTTGTTTCTCAAATTTTTCTGGGATTGTTTTTTACATCATATTCTTCATTTGATGAGCTTTTGTGTCACCAGATCTTTAATCATTTTAAGGATATAACAGTAAAAAAGGGTCATTTTTGTACATATTTATTTTTTACTCTTCACTGAATAATCTTTAGGCAGTGTATCAAAATATTTTTAATATCTTATACAGTTTTTGACATATAAGGTTCAAAAAGGGCCTCATTTTTTGTATTCATCATTTTTGATAATATTTTCTTTTAATTAAGTTTTGATTGGCCTTCCTGCTGCAAAGCCAAATACATTGTTACTTCGCAGGACTCAAGTATATAAGGTCCTATAAAAGATATCTCATTGTATGCTAATAAGACTTCAAAATATTGTTGATATATATATCGTTCCTGATTTCTGATTGCCTAAATTTTAGAAATTGTTTTCCTATGAAACTGCAAGTCCAAACGATTTTGACTTTGCAGGATTGAAGCATTGCACGTTTTTTTTACAAATTTTTCTCATGACATGCTAATCAGAATTAAATATGGCTGCCATCAGGAATCCTTGTTTCTGATTAGAATAATGTTTGGTAGATGCCCTTAAAAATTGACACATTTCTTGTAGATGGACTTACATAATTGCCAGCATGGACAGTTCTTGTTATATAACCATCTATTGACCAAGTGAGTTATAAGTCTCTCTATATCTTCTAGTTCCTCTCTTTTAGATATTTTTGGGCTTAAGGATCTGCAAAAATGTGACCCACCCCTATACTAACAGTAGTACAAAATGTCTACTGGGGCCAGGGACTAGTATAACTAACGGGATTGGACACTCGCTAAGTCTTCAGTTTAAAAAGTACGATTTCCTTGTCTCGCAAGATCGGAACGAGATTAAACGAGAACGCAGAAATGACAGCATCTATAGTACAATACGATACTAATATTTCAGTTAAAATTTGTGCAATTATCTTGTGACAGTAAATATTTAAATTTTTTTTTAATTTTAAGTGTTTTATTTGCCTCAGTGTATTATCGTAACCATGTTTTATAATTTAAAAAAATATTGAAATCAGCGAAAATCTGGAGCTTTTTTAATGGTCGCCATTTTTGTATGTCATTTTTACGAACTTTATACTTTCAGACCATATATCATCGTAATCCAAAATTACACATTTAAAAGGTATAGACCAACCAATTCGTCTTTTTTGTTGCATTGCAGCATATATTATTTTTGTTGTGAATCCCCAGTTATTATCGGATTACGTAGCATGAAATATTAGCACGTTTTCCGGAAGACAGCGCAAATCTCCTGAAATAAAACCAATCCACGCCTTTACTATGAATGCAGTATTCCTTTTTCTTTCACATTCTGATCTTTTCCACGAGGACATCTCCATCCTGTTACATATTTTCAGCTTCTATTTTACAAGAAACTCCTTAGTTTTAAATGCAATTGATAACAAAATTTCAGAATTGGAATAAGTATTTTTTAAAACCCATTCTTTTTTAAATTGGCGTACACCTGTTGCAATTGGTATGTCATCACAGGTGTGGTAACAAATTGTTGAATTTACAACGGTGTCAAAAGTTGTCTGAGGGTACACCCTGGGTAGCTAATACCTGTGTCATCATATAAATTGTCTAATTGATGAAAACCACAAACATCAAATAAAATCATACATGGCGGTTTTGGTTTTAATTCACTGGGACTAGTACAACAATCAAATTTTGGAATTAATAAAAAAACTTTTGTTTTTTCTTTGTTTGTTGTGTATGTTTTTTTTCTTTCTGTTTTTGGTTTTTTTTTATGTGTGTGTTGTGTTTTTTCTAATTTGTTTAATTATTGTTATTAAATGCATCAATGTATTGATATAAACACGTAACTTGCTTGAGTCTCGAACAGATTGTATTGTACAAATCCGTATATACGTTCATATCCGTGTCGGCACTCGTTCGCAAGTTAAGTATTGGCGCGAAGAGGAAAAGCATACGATATAGTTAGATTCCAGTCCTGTTGATTCATAGGTTCCTGCTGGCGCTTTGTCCATCAGTTGTATTGAGTGCTCCAATATCGGAGCTCCATATTAATATCTCTTTAAATAGACAATCTTTTCTGTTTAGCCATGGTTGTCATTTCACATTTACAAAGTGTTTTAGTACTAATGTTAATAATTTTTCTTGCCTTTTAGCATCCAGTTGGACAATTTCTAGTTTCTGTTTGTCAATCATTTCATTGCCAGCATGGTTCTGGAGTAAAAACTCTACTCTACATGACTGGAATGTTCCTTAGAATTTCCAAAAATCTGGAAGCAATGGTAAGTACATATCGTATGATGATTTATTTGAGGTATTATTTATTATTAATTCAAAAGTACAATATGCCCAGAAAGGTTGTGCTCTCAAAAACTCAAAACATTATGAGTTTTTAGCTCACCTGGACCGAAGGTCCATGTGAGCTTTTGCTATCACTTGGCGTCCATCATCCGTCGTCCGTCTTTTTCAAAAATCTTCTCCTCTGAAACCACTGGGCCAATTTTTTTCAAACTTGGCCACAATCATCCTTAGGGTTCCTAGTTTCAAGTTTGTACCCAGGGTGTTGATCAACAGACAAATATGGCCGCTGTTACTAAAAATAGAACATGGGGGTCAACACAGGTTTTTGATCATTATCTAAAAAACTATAATAGCTATAGAGAAAACCGTTACTTCAAATTGATCAGCACATTAAGTTCTACAATAGTTGCTATTAGTGCGAAGTTGTGTATTGGCTTCTTGTAGGAGTTATTGCCCTTTTTTGACGATTTTTGACAAAATTTTTGGTATTTACAATATAACCTGAAAAATATACGAGGTAGAGTGAAACTGTAAATGGCAAAATGATCAGCAATAAAAGCCCTACAATTCACTTGGTTGGTCTGAAATTGTCAGATGACTCTTTATATGAGTTATTGCCCTTAAATGGTAATTTTTTATGAAATTTTCCGTTTTTGTCCTGTAACTTTAAAACTATAACAGCTAGAGTAAAACTGTAAATAGCAAAAATGATCAACAATACAAGCCCTACAATTCACTGTATTAGTCTGAAATTGTCAGATGACTCCTTATAGGAGTTATTGCCCTTAAATGGCAATTTTTTATGAAATTTTCCGTTTTTGTCCTGTAACTTGAAAACTATAGCAGCTAGATTGAAACTGTAAATTGCACAAATGATCAGCAATAAAGACCCTACAATTCACTTGATTGGTCTGAAATTGTCAGATGACTCCTTATATGAGTTATTGCCCTTAAATGGTAATTTTTTATGAAATTTTCCGTTTTTGTCCTGTAACTTTAAAACTATAACAGCTAGAGTAAAACTGTAAATAGCAAAAATGATCAACAATACAAGCCCTACAATTCACTGTATTAGTCTGAAATTATCAGATGACTCCTTATAGGAGTTATTGCCCTTAAATGGCAATTTTTTATGAAATTTTCCGTTTTTGTCCTGTAACTTGAAAACTATAGCAGCTAGATTGAAACTGTAAATTGCACAAATGATCAGCAATAAAGACCCTACAATTCACTTGATTGGTCTGAAATTGTCAGATGACTCCTTATATGAGTTATTGCCCTTAAATGGTAATTTTTTATGAAATTTTCCGTTTTTGTCCTGTAACTTTAAAACTATAACAGCTAGAGTAAAACTGTAAATAGCAAAAATGATCAACAATACAAGCCCTACAATTCACTGTATTAGTCTGAAATTATCAGATGACTCCTTATAGGAGTTATTGCCCTTAAATGGCAATTTTTTATGAAATTTTCCGTTTTTGTCCTGTAACTTGAAAACTATAGCAGCTAGATTGAAACTGTAAATTGCACAAATGATCAGCAATAAAGACCCTACAATTCACTTGATTGGTCTGAAATTGTCAGATGACTCCTTATATGAGTTATTGCCCTTAAATGGTAATTTTTTATGAAATTTTCCGTTTTTGTCCTGTAACTTTAAAACTATAACAGCTAGAGTAAAACTGTAAATAGCAAAAATGATCAACAATACAAGCCCTACAATTCACTGTATTAGTCTGAAATTGTCAGATGACTCCTTATAGGAGTTATTGCCCTTAAATGGCAATTTTTTATAAAATTTTCCGTTTTTGTCCTGTAACTTGAAAACTATAGCAGCTAGATTGAAACTGTAAATTGCACAAATGATCAGCAATAAAGACCCTACAATTCACTTGATTGGTCTGAAATTGTCAGATGACTCCTTATATGAGTTATTGCCCTTAAATGGTAATTTTTTATGAAATTTTCCGTTTTTGTCCTGTAACTTTAAAACTATAACAGCTAGAGTAAAACTGTAAATAGCAAAAATGATCAACAATACAAGCCCTACAATTCACTGTATTAGTCTGAAATTGTCAGATGACTCCTTATAGGAGTTATTGCCCTTAAATGGCAATTTTTTATGAAATTTTCCGTTTTTGTCCTGTAACTTGAAAACTATAGCAGCTAGATTGAAACTGTAAATTGCACAAATGATCAGCAATAAAGACCCTACAATTCACTTGATTGGTCTGAAATTGTCAGATGACTCCTTATAGGAGTTATTGCCCTTAAATTGCAATTTTTTATGAAATTTTCCGTTTTTGTCCTGTAACTTAAAAACCATAGCAGCTAGAGTGAAATAATAAATTGCAAAAATGATCAGCAAAAAAGCCCTACAATTCATTTAATTGGTCTGAAATTGTCAGATGACTCCTTATAGGGGTTATTGCCCTTAAATGACAATTTTGTTAAGAAATTTTCCATTTTTGTCCTGTAACTTGAAAACTATAGTAGCTAGATTAAAACTGTAAATTGCACAAATGATCAGCAATAGAAGCCCTACAAATGATTGCTTAGTCCAAAAATTGCAAGATGACTCTTTATAGGAGTTATTGCCCTTTCATTATGAATTTGGACATATGAACAGTTTTTTAATTATAAATTAGTCTATAACACACCTATTAGTAGAGTAAAACTGTAAATTTCTAAAGTACCCTAAAGGACAATGCCTAAAAACCATTTAATTTTCAGAAATTGTGGATGGCACCTTATAGGAGTTATTGTATTTAACAAATTTTTTGAAGAAATGTTTAGTTTTTGCACAGTAACTTAAAAGCTATAACAACTAGACTGAAACTGTTAATTTCAAAAATTTTAATATAGTTTAAGTCATTTGGATTCCAGGTGAGCGATTACAGGCTCCTGGGAGCCTCTAGTTTAATTATAAATTAGTCTATAACGCACCTATTAGTAGAGTAAACTGTAAATTTCTAAAGTACCTAAAGGACAATGCCTAAAAACCATTTAATTTTCAGAAATTGTCGATGGCACCTTATAGGAGTTATTGTATTTAACAAATTTTTTGAAGAAATGTTTAGTTTTTGCACAGTAACTTAAAAGCTATAACAACTAGACTGAAACTGTTAATTTCAAAAATTTTAATATAGTTTAAGTCATTTGGATTCCAGGTGAGCGATTACAGGCTCCTGGGAGCCTCTAGTTTCATGATTGTAAAATTTTGAGTGTGGACACCCAAAATAGCCCACAAATTATCTCAACCCAATTTCAAAAAATTTAATTGTTTATTCAATGTGTTATGAGTCACTGGTGCATTACCAGCAGTATACATGTAGAACGTAAAATCTAGTTCATGCAAACAAATTAAAACTTAAAAATTTTATAATCATTGGTTTCGTTAATAAATCAGAACTTGCACTAAAACAGAAACTGCAGCTGGTATACCAGTTATTGTGTGTTTTGTCTTTATAGTTTCATGAAAAATACAGTATTTTAATTTAGTTTTTTCAATACACAAACACTCCTAATTTACACATTACATAATGAAATGCACAACTATTCAACCACATGCCAGGAACCTATAAATCAATGGGACTGAAATCTAACCGTGTCATATACTTTTCCTTGCTCGCCACTACTCTAATTTGCAAACAAGTGTTGGCACGGATATGACCATATATAAGACTTTTTTACAATACAATCTGTTTGAGACTCAAGCAAGTTATGTGTATATATCAATACATTGATGCATTTAATAAAAAAATTAAACAAATTAAAAAACACAACACACACACACACACACTAATAACAAAGAAAAAAAAACAAAAAAAAACAAAAAACCAAAAAAAAAAAACCAAACAAAAAAACAAACAAACAAACAAAAAACAACAAACAAACAAACAAAAAAGAAAAAAGTTTTGATTAATTCTAAAATTAGATTGTTGTACTATTTCCAGTGTCTTTAAAATCAAAACTCCCTTGTATGTTTTTTTTCAATGTTTATGGTTTTCACCAATTAGACTATTTATATGATGACACAGGTATTAGCTAAATATGACACCATTGTTAATTGAACCATTTGTTCACCACACCTGTGATTACAACATAACAATTGTAACAGGTGTAAGCCAAATTAAAAAAAGAATGGGTTGTAAGAAAATACTAATTCCAATTCTGAAATTTTTTTTCATTTTCATTTAAAATTTAAGAGTTTCTTGTAAAATAGAAGTTGAAAATACGTAACGGGATGGAGATGTCCTCGTGGAAAACGGTGTTTGAGAAAAGGTTAAAAAAAGTATGCTTATTAATAGTGTTATCAATTATGACCTATTTCTTTGCATTTTTAAAACATTATTCTTTCAGAAAGTGAAATAAAAAGTTCATAATAAAGGCGTGGATTGGTCTTATTTAAGGGGGCCGTTTAAAAATTTGCCCCATCTTCCTGAACACGTACTAATATTTCATGCTACGTTATCCGATATAACTGGGAATTCACAACAAAACTAATATATGCTGCAACACGACAAAAAAGACAAATTGGTTAGTCTATACCTTTCAAATGTGTTATTTTGCATTATGTTGATATATTGTCTGAAAGTATAAAGTTAGTTAAAATGCCATACAAAAATGGCGACCGTTAAAAATGCTCTTGATTTTCGCAGATTTCAATATTTTTTAAATGATTAAACATGGTCACGATAATACAGTGAGGCAAATAAAACACTGAAATTAAAAAAAAATATATAAATATTTACTGTCACAAGATAATTCCACAAATTTTAACTACATGTAAAATATTAGTATCGTATTGTACTATAGATGCTGTCATTTCTGCATTCTTGTTTAATCTTGTTCCGGTCTCGCACAACAAGAAAATCATACTTTTTAAACTGAAGACTTAGCGAATGTCCAATCCTGTTAGTTCTACTAGTCCCAGGACACGCTGAGCAGAAATAATGAGGTTCAAAGATTAATAAATACCTATTCAACATTTAAACGATTGCAAGTTTTACGTTAAAAAAAACAAATTGGTGCACAAGTACAAACGATAAAAATTCTGCCAAAATAAACACAGATAAAAATAGACACGTTTATGGTGATTATTGATTTCTCCTTTTGGTTTTATGTTGTTCTAAATAATAAACAAATTCAATTTTGTTTGGCCAATACACAAAATGTTAGCAGAAAGTATCCTACAATATTAATAAATACACATTTACATCTATCTTCAATAATACCAAAATTAAAAAAAAACTTGTGTTAAAAAACACAACAATTCATGCTCTTGAAGAAAGTTGAAAATACAATTCTGACTGAAATAGAAATAAATAATAATAGAAGGGTAATATTGAAGGTTACCAACCTTGCAAACTTTCACATAAATTCATTAGGCCTCAGTGGCCGAGCGGTTAAGGTAGTGATCATGTGGTCTGTCAACACTGAAATTGTGGGTTCCACTCTCACTTTGGCCAGGGTGTACTTGACTCCAATCTTAATTGAAAACAATCAACAGTTTTTCTACCAAAGTTTAAGGGTTAATCTCTTGGTACTCAAGCTTCCTTCCAAAATAAAAGCTGGATGCCATGATATAGCTGAAAAAAAGCAGAAAGTGGCATTAAACAACACACACAGTTACATTCATTCAATCTTAAACAACTATACAATCCTCAAATATAACAATCACTGCAATAATTTCCTATGTTTACAGAGGACCACATTTCTTCTATTTTATGTTCTCAGTTTTCCTTCTTGCTACAAAATAATTCTAGGTAGTAATATTTTTGTGTTTGTCATGAAATGTTTTGTAGTTTGTTTTTCTAATTAATATTTATAAGTTTTGCAGTAATTAAAGGGAGATTTAACAAATAATGTTCTTGAGGTACACCAAGAAATTAAGCATTGTAATTTCTAAGTTCCAAGTCTAAATATAGAGTTTTCAAAGATAAAAAAACCTGTCTAATTTTACACTTATAAAATAGATGATAGACTTCCTCAATGTCCTTATTATGTACATAGGTTAAAACTTTATAATACTGAAAGTTTAAAAGGTATGTTACAGCAATTTTTATTAATTTTAAAATATTTTGACCAATCTGGGATCTGCAGTCTGCAGATCGTTCTCCTGTTTAAGAAATTTTTCATCTGGGAGGATTCACTGATTCTTGACTAGATAAGCATACAGATATTTAATATTTTGGTTGTTAACTAGTTTTTGCAAAAAATTGTCTGCTGGCAGACAATGCCAAACAATCATTTAACAGGACAGGAGGTCCAGTAATAGATGATTGTTACTGGGCCTTGATTTCTTTTTCAAACACAGAAAAGTATTTAAGATATCTAGAGACAAACATTCTTTAACACTGTCTAGTTTCAGATTTGCTTGGATATAGATAAAGGATAAAGCACATCATTCCAAACAGTATAATTCTAATAACTTCTTTGCTTACCAAAATAAACCAAATTTTTTTTGATTTATTTTAATTTTCTTGCAAAAATTGATTCTCACCAATCCCATTTTTATAATAAATGACCATAGGAGAATCATTTTAAATCCTGCTTCTGTTGTGTCTGTGATAAGTGTTTTATGTTTTATTTTGATGAAGCCATAAAACAATTTGTCTAAATCATTTAATAAATTCTTACTAACATTTGGAAGTGCTGTTAACAAATGTATTAATTTTGGAAGAGCCAGACATTTAATAACTGTTATTTTCCGTTGTAAATATTTGTTAGCTTCCTTTGATGGCAACTCTTCAGTAGCCTTGTAATATCGAGAATTTTTCATTTACAGTTTAAATTTTCAGTTTAGAGTTCCATAAGTGCTAACTCTTTACCTTCTAGCATTAGAAATATATCATCTGCATATGGGCTTACTGCCTATTATAATTTTTTATCAAGATTTTGTTCTGAGATTTTTAGACCTAATAATTCTACCTTAATTATAAACAGATAGGGAGAAAAGGGTCGCCTTGATAACAACCTCTTTCTAAGCTAAAGAAATTGGATTACATTAGGTCATACAGAAGTCTTGCATTCTCTCTTATAAATTTTTTTCAATAAAATCTATCTGACTCATTTATAAAAGTATTGAGTACTTGTTTGAGTAAATTCAATAGCACCAGATGCAATTTTAATATCAATGTTAAACTAATAGGTTTCCAATTTTGGAGATATCTTTAAGGAATAACAGTGATAAGCTAAAGCAAAAACAAAAGAGAAAGTTCTGACTATTTTTTCATGCTGCCATGTTTTCACATGCATCAGAAATTTTCCACAAATAAGATAATGATCCCATATATTATACACTCCAATAAGGACGATGAAAATGTCATGTGCGGTACATCACTTGAACAGATGGTAATTTGGTTGAAACACCTGTATAGTATTTTTGAGGAATCAATCATAAAAAATTTTGTAACCATGGTATCTTTGATGAAATTATTTATAGAATTAAATGCAAAAATATTTTTACAGTATGCTTTGTTAACAATTCTTGAATGAAGGAAAATTGCTGAAATTCGAGTGGCTGACCATACAGCGACAAATGAGAAAGAATTCGAGTGGCTGACCATACCGCGACAAATGAGAAAGAGAAGCTTACAAAGACTTGGAAGATAATAACTATTGCCACAAAAACCTGAATTATTGAAACAAAATTACCTGTAGCAAAGAATGCATACAGAAATACCTGTTTTTCATAAATAAATCGAGCAAACTTATCTTTTAACTTAAACCATATGGCCGAAATTACCTGAAAGTTAGTTTGAAATAAAGAAGAATAAATAATAAAATATGTTTAATGGGCTTAATTTATTGGTAAATACTGGTACAAGTTACGGATTGTTGTATTATGAAAAAGTTAAAAGACAACAAATATTTTTAAAATTAATTTAATACAATTTCTAATAACTGTGGACAAATTGAGGCATGGTGGAAACATATAATGCTGGCTATAATTTTTGTGGCAATTAATATTTCCAAATTCTTGTGTTCCTAATAGCCAAAACCTAGATAATTCAATTATTTTTCAGTTCACGAGTGTCAGGATATCCCTGACTTAAGGACATCAATACTAGTGTCAATCATGCATTTTATAATGCTTGTAATACTGCACACCGTGGCAGATACAACACGGATTAGCACTTCAAGAGGGAACAATGTCCAATACAGGGTCCAACCAGTACAATAGAATAGAATAAACATTAAAAACAAACAAAAAAAAAAACAAAAAAAACCACATTTAGGAATTATTATCAATGTTCTTTTAAACTTTTTGGCATATTTCAGTTTGTCTAAATTATTGATGGTTGAATAATTTGTATTTTCTGATTTTAGGGTATCCCACTGGATGTAATTATAAAATATTTAGGAACTGCTGTACAACATTGTTGTAATATAGCAGAAGAATTGAAGATGGAATTTCCGGGATTTCATTGTCAAAAAAATGGCAGTCCTGGAAACAGTTTGTCAGTGCTTCAAAAGTTTGATACAAAAAACAAAGAAAACAGTGACACACCAATGACATTTAATCCAAACAGAAGTGATGTATTAACTACTGAAGTTATTGATGCAATGAAGGATCACTCAGAAGTTGATGGGAATGAAGAAATTTTAGGATCGCTGTGTCATGACATTGGTACTAATCAGTTACATAAAGTTGACAATCTGCATAAGTATGACAACTTTTATGGTGACATTCCTGAAGACAGTTCAATTGTTTCTTCTACAGCAGGGTATGATTCCAAGACTGCTGATGGCTTCTTACCTAACTTAATACAAGAGAAGATGTCACTAGACAATGGTAGTGAATCAGATGACGACTTCAGTGATTGCTTTACTACTACAGCCTGGAGTGAACAGAACAAAACAATAGAAACCTCTAAAAAAACTATGGGCAAAGAAAATCTTGGTACCAATAAGCCAGACACTTCAGCAGAAATTAAACTTAAATCTGTAGCAAGTCCTGCGTTGAAAAATGTGTCAAAGCGTTTAATACCAAAGCAAGGAGAGCTTAATTCACATACAGAAATCGGTGCTGTAAATACAATACATGTAGATAAATTAATTACTGCTGTGAAGTCTTCACTTGGTCCGTCCATTTCTTTTTCAAAAATTTTAAATTGTAGTAGGCATTGTAAGACATCAACGGATAAACATTTTAATTATTTAGATGCTAGTAATAAAACAACAGAAATGAATTGTAGTCAGACTTATGCTTGTCCATCAAATAATTATACCCATCTTTGTGGTGATAGTTTATTGGGCAGTTCCTCAGATGACCAGTCAGACCAAAGATATATTGACAACAGTGACTTCATCTCAATGTGCCTAAGGCTAAGTCATGGATCAAAAGACACGATGAAATGTTTAATGGATGTTCTAGAACCTCATGACATCGGACCAGATGGTCAAATCAGGTCAGTAATTATTGTATTGACCTCAAGTCATAAAAGAGCTGCATGATGTTTAATAAAGGACTAAATCTTATAATTGCACTTACGTTTTAGGGTGAATTAAAGTTTCCTGTGTAGGTGTTACATGCAGAGACAACTTGATTTGTCCCTATATATGACTTCAAGATAAACTCCATATTCATTGTATTACCCATTAAGAAGCCATTGTATTGTAACGTTCGTTTTGTATCCCCCCCCCCATTTCTACTCTTTATATTACTGCCAAATTTCACTTTTACTTTACTTTACCCGTTTATGACGTCATTGTATTATAACGTTGTTGTTGTAGTTATTGACTTCACATATACATATTCTTGTCATTTGTATATATGCCTTGAATAAAGACGGCAGTGGGTCGGCAAAATATGGAGTTTTTATTTATTATTGTATAGTTTTTAATTATATATATATAATATATATATATATATATATATATATATATATAAAATAAATATGGAGTTTTTATTTATTATTGTATAGTTTTTAATTATATATATATATATATATATATATATATACGTCTACAAATTAAGCCCAACACTGTTTGAATTAGATTTTTAACACTGTCAAATTTTTGCTTTCCCTCAGCGGGATTCGAACTCACACCGTTGAGACACTGTGGCACCAATTCGCCTGCACTATGTCCAGCGGTCTAGACCCCTCGGCCAAATCCGCTATAAAATATAGCTTCATTAACCGGGGTGAATCTTAGACATAGACATAGTACATGTGTACTAGCGTGTGACGATGGAATTTTCGTAACCAATACGTATTAATCTGACAGTAATCTAATTCAGCATTTTTACATATACATATATATATATATATATATATATATATATATATATATTCGTTTAAAAATATGTACAACAACATCTAGATACATAATTAAAGCGAAAACAAAGTTTTACACTTTAAAAAATTGCACAAATATTTCGCCTGACCAACAGGCTTCATCAGTGTTTTCGTTGTAAAAACAGTGACGAAGCCTGTTATAACAATTGCACATACAAGCATATAAATGACTAAAGGATAAAAAAACAAATGGGTTTACTGTTGTTTTTTTGCAATAAATACGCATTACATACAATATGTGTAGGTACAACTACCTGTATTGCGTCGAGACAGTTGTGTTCATTTGTATCACTATGAGACGCGTAGCATCGAGTTGTGATGCGGTATGTATGCAACTGTCGAGACGTGATACATGTAGTTGTACCTACACTTAAATGTATGTAATAAGTTTATCTAAAATTAGAAAGTATAAAAAGGCAAAACAAAACTAATGTTTAAAATTTAAAATTTATAATTCAATGAGCCATTTGTTTATAAAATAGAGTCCCTAACTTCACATGTATTATGATGTCATATTTCATTTATAGATCAAGAATAATTCAATGAATCATTGGTAATACCATTCACTGTGATGTCAATAAGTAGTTTCGACAAAAGTACATCTTGTATCACATATATAGATGATACAAAGTTTTGTATCACACAGGTTGTACATGTTGTATCAATTGCTTATTTTTCAGATTTTGACAAGATACATACTTAATTTTAGATAAGAAAATTAAAGAATTACTTTCATGTTGCCTTTTGAAAGACATTTGATAGATAAAAAAATGATAATAATTCAATTTTTGATATGGTTTAAATGTTACAGTTTGGTTTTTATCTTAACATATGTCCTAGATTAATAAACAGCTTGGTCTCATTGACTACCATTTGGCTACTTTTTACATTGACTACTTTTTAATGCTTATATTGCACAAAATTAATGACCTCTTTTCTTGTGACTATACATACATTGTGTTGATATATACTTTATATATCTTGAAATAGTAAGATCCCCAACTGTTCTTAGTTCTGTCTTTTGTTCACACTTGTTATGTACCAGTGAATAACCTTAATTTTGTTGTTTATATATTACTTTTTGAAAATATGAATATTTCTTGTCTTTTAATGATTGTAGAATGCACACTTTATGTATAGAGGGACTCCTGTCGCAGTCTGCTGTAATAGTGAATGGTCTGGTTTTTGAAATCAGTACAGATTTCTCTGACATAGTTAAACATGACTGTTTATTAAATGCAGTGGTATGTATATAAAACATATTAAAACTTCTCTGGGTGGCAGAGTTAGTTATGGTAGTTAGTCATCTACTATTTATCGCCAGCATGTCAGACTCTGTGGCTTTGAGCCTTGAAGTGACCAGGTATGTTCTACTCTAACCTGATTTAACAAGGGTTGCAAGTTTTCCTGCATGGAAATTTCACGGGCACTGTGGCTTCCTCACCCCTAAAAAGCTTGACACAATGATATACTTTAAAGGGAAACTTTGTGAAAAATGAAAATTTGATATGTTATTTTTCAAATAAAAAGAAATACTTTTGCCTCTTGATGTTTTATTATACTTTCAATGGTTAAGTTACTATATTGACATTACTGCATAAAATTTATGGAAGTCTGCCATCCTATATCTTGTCACTAGGTGAGCGATACTAGCGATGACTTGACAGCCAAGTACCTAAAACTCATGGTATGATAACAACCAACGGTCAATAACAGAACGTATTAATATAAGACAAGGTTCTGGCAAGATTGCTTATCATATTCGTGATCTAAGCAATAAACCAGACTTTGCTTAACAAGTAGTTCATCGGTTAAAAGACTTCTACTTAAATGATGTTCACAACAGCAACAATTTTGTATGTGACAATCATTTTGCCGAATGCTGCTAAGGGTATAGTTTAATGGTAAGGTGATCTTCCTTTAGGTGAGCTCATTGTTAATTTTTCCTCAAATATTAGTTTGAATTTTGTCCATAAATATGAATTAAATTGAAAATTATTAGTATTAGTATTTTCAATTTGAATTGTGTAATCAGATTATGCAAGTTATTGAACGAAACTTTTTTATACAAAATATTTGCAAAGTTGACTATTTAAGAAATAACGTTCATTAAATGAAATATTTTTAAATACTCTGTTTGGCGCATCAAAATTTCACTTCATGTTTAGTACATTTATTATTATTTGTTACTGGTAAAATTAAATGTGTGTGCGCAAACACAGTTTCCAAAATTTAACGTCTGTATGTTTGTTTCACCATGTCAGTTTTACATTGATCTTGCATCTAAAGGTATTCAAAATCTTATATACATCCTGTGCTATGACAGTTCGTTTAAATCAAATCAAACCTGTCCTTGGCAGGTGTGTGCCGTTTTAATTTTGGATTGCATGATTAACTTCTAATCTGGTTAGCTTTTGAAAATGTTAAATATTCATACTTTAAAGTCGGCGTCAAATGATCTTGTAATTGCAATAAACATCTGTTTGTGTACTTGCTAAATATGTTAATTATCCTTCATAAACGAGAAATGATTTACCTGGAAAATTTTCGTGTCCAGGTACAACTGCCATTTCAAGACATACAAAATTTACGGTATTTTATTTTATGTTTAAAAATAATTATATAAATATATCTTTTATTTACAATTATGTTTTAAAGGTCAGTTCTTTTTGATATAAGTTAATGAATAAAAAAAAAGATGGTTTAAAATTGTGTCTAAAATTACTTTTATTAATGCAAAGATCATTACAAAATTAAGACTTATTTGGAAATCTTTTGTTGTGAGCTAGTCATTATATATCCCCCAGTTTTTATATTCTTCAAAAAGCAAAGGCAGAAAAACAAATTTTTTTTTTTTTTTTAATTTTTTTTTTTCCATCATCAGTTACATACAGAGTTACATAAATGGTATAGCATAACATGACATATAAACAGTTTACACAAATTGATAATAGTACATTTGTTATGAGCTATTTGTCAGTATTCAATTATCACAATTGTCCTGTATGTAATATGACAATGGTTGTTTTATATATATATATATATATATATGAGAGAGAGAAATAGATGTAGAGAAAGAAGAGATTTAAAAGAAAAAAAAATACAAACAAAAACAAGATTTTTGTTACACATTTGAAATACCTGTAATGCTTACAATATCTTAAAGAGATGAAGTGCTGGCTTGATGTCTGGTTTTGGGGGGGGTGGGGGGGTGGGGGGAGGAGTGAAAGTCCTGGTCATAAAGTGATATGAATATACTTTGCAAAGGTGAATCTAGAGTATAATAAAGCGGGATATATTAAATTTCCAGGGACAATGAGATTTTTATTGAAGCATTGAAAACTATAACTTATGATGATAGATAGGCTTAAATATCAGTAAACAATACCTCCAATTTCCTCCAATTTGATTGAAATTCATTGAATATTTGTTTTTTCACTGATATCATCTTTTCAGTTTGATACATGTCTTTAAGTTTAGTTTTGAATACACATAAAGATAGACTTTTTTTTAGACATCTTTGAGTGTATATGTAATATTTAATTATAAGTAGTATAAAGTTAAAAGCATTCCCTCTGCAAGCATTTTCTGTATCACCAAAACGAATTTGTGTTTTAGAAAAAGACTGAAAATCTGAAACATTCTTATCTTTGAACCAACTTTCGATTTCATTAAGGAACTTCTGAATCGTGGGACAGTCCCATAAAATGTGTTCTATAGTTTCGTCTTGGTTATGACAAAAACTGCATGTTTGGCTATCAAGAATCTTAATTTTCCCTAAAATATGATTTGTAACCAGTATATTGTGGTTAACTCTGAATTGTAACCATTGTAATTTTGTGTTTTTTGTGACAACAAATGGAAGCATATATATTTTGTGCCACTGATCATGAGAAAGTTTGTAAATTTTTGTTAATTTTTCTTGTGCTGTTGGAATGATGTTATTTCTATTAAGTACATTATATATGTCTTTTGATCCCTTTTTATTATTCAAAATAATCCTTAATGTACTTGGAATAAAAGGATTACATAATTTTCTTTTTTCCAGCACCTTGAAACAATACAACTTTGACATATCTTTAAGGCAACTAATAATACTATTAAATGTCATAAAATTTACCTTAATATTAAATATTTCTGAAAATTTTTCAAATATGTAAAATTTACCTTCCTCATCAACAAGATCATTTATATATCTTATGCCCTTTTTAAACCAATTTTGATAGAGTACAGCTCTATTTTCAATTTGTATATGTTTATTTAACCAAATCGGTGTTGACAAGTAATCATTCCAGCTTTTATTGATCTGTTGATCTTTTTCAATTATACATTTCCATGAAACCAGCACATCCTTCCAAAATTCGTTGGTAATTTTATAAATAGTTTTGTCTATATATGCTATTCCACATGAAAAAAGTTTTTCAAAATCTATACATGAGTTTACAATACTCTGCCACTTACTGTCACTTAACACCAATCTTCTTATCCAAGTTGTTTTTAATGCCATTATGAAATTCTTTACATTAATCATTCTTAACCCACCATCCCTGAACTCTTTTTCAACTACTTCTTTTCTAACTTTACTCAAAGGTGATTTCCAAACAAAATCTAATAACATGCATTCAATTTCGTGTATAGTTTCTTTATTAGGATTTGGTAAAGTAATGAATAGCTGATTCAGCAATGGAAGAATAAGAGACTTAACAACAGTTATTTTCCCTATTGGAGTGAGAATTCTTTTGTTCCATTGCTGGATCAGGCATTTCATTTTTTGAACATAAGGTTCATAGTTAATTCTGATTATCTTTGTAAGATCAACATCAAAATTTACACCCAATACCTTAAAAGTAGATTTCCCCCATGACAGTTGCCTATTTTCACATAGAATTTCTGTAGAATACTTTTTACTACCAAACCAGATAACTTGTGTTTTCGAAAAATTGATTTTTAAACCTGATATTTTAGCAAACCA
Organism: Limnoperna fortunei; assembly: GCA_944474755.1. Taxonomy (NCBI): domain Eukaryota; kingdom Metazoa; phylum Mollusca; class Bivalvia; order Mytilida; family Modiolidae; genus Limnoperna; species Limnoperna fortunei. The sequence goes on along the minus strand of OX104119.1, from coordinate 31,927,955 downwards.
ATCCAGTTCTTCAAGTGTTTCTGATAATGATTCAGATGAACCATCTAGAATAATAGATGTGTCATCAGCAAATTGGGAAAGTTGATGTTCTATTTGGCACACTTTAATTCCTTTTATTTTGTTATTTCCTTTAATTTTTAATGCCATAATTTCTGCACAGAGAATAAATAAGTAAGGGGAAAGTGGATCCCCTTGTCAGGGCTCACGCTGGGTCAAAATTATAGGGAGAAGTCACTTCTCTTTTGGGTGGTTGACAGGGAGAAGTGTGGATAGAACAGGGAGAAGTGGGTGGACAACAGGGAGAAGTTGCATTACCGGTATATTTCGCGAAAGCGTCCTGTTTTCTTTGCTTTTTTTTAAAATAAGTGTTGGCATTTGCATTCTTATTGTTATATGTTTTTTTAGCAGTTTAATGTATTGAGGATAAAGTATCAAAGATTTGATTCACTATTCAGTATACTTATTTCACACATTTTCATAAATACATGTATTAAACATAACAATAAAAAAAGAATAAACTGTAACAAAACTGTTCATTAAAATAAATGTTTCTTTGTCATTGGTACACAAATTGATTGAATTATAATGAAGTACTAAGAACTAGAGTAGAAGTAGAAAATTACATCATTGTGGCACATATTATATTATATAAAATGGTAAAATTCACTATTAAAATTATTTTAAAATATTTCACTTAAATTTGTTTAAAGTAACTGCTGAAATACTTTTTTACTACGTTTCTGTCATTGCAATACACATTTCATACCTATCAGCGTAGTACATTTGCAATCTCCGGTACCAAATTCATATCCGCTCCGGAAAATTTAATGTTTTTTGCACTGAACTGGTTATCGGTCGTATTTTAAACCTACGCTTCATATACTTAATACAAATTAAACGGGTACCAGTTGACTTTGTGGCGCCAATCGGAACATCTCTCGGCCATTTCCGTCAAGGGTCGAGAAAGTGACCTCGGAGGTAAGTGGTGTCCATTTTGAACTATTTTCAGTGATTTCAAAGAATTTGTGACGTCACAAGTTCGTTTATGACGTTTCAGTTCATTCATATAATTGGCTTGTCATTGACGTTTAGTTGATTGTTCATGATGACGTCAGATTGTAAACAAATACTAAACAATTTAAACGTTGTCAAAGAAGGAATTTTTTAGCAATGTTAGCGAATTTAAGTTTAAAAAATACAATCTTGTATTAGAATTTTAGTTCTGCTTCGATAAAGATCTGTATAGTTGAATAATAAAAGGATAATCTATTTCATCGCACTAAAATAATGTTGTTGTGTAAACAGGCTAACCGCATCACATTTGGACCGATTTTTGGTCCATATCCATACACTTACCTCCGAGATTACTTTCCGACCATAGGCGGAAATAACCGAGGTGATCCGATTGTTTGTGGCGCGTAAACAAAATCAACATGACACGGTATCAAAAATACGACGATTCTTACCAAAATGGGAAAAAATTTTTAAAGGCGACATTAGGCGATTCTACAAAATGATAGGGCGAAGTGGGACCACGATAAAGCGACTTCTTCGCCCGAGTCGCCCTCCAACGCGAGCCCTGCTTGTCGACAACCTCTTCCAATCTCAAAAAAATTTGATAGGTTACCTCCTTGGATTACAGCAGATTTGATATTTTTATAAAAGACATGCACCCAGTTTAATATTGTTTCTCCAAAATTAAAGTAGTAGAGAACATTTCTAATAAATGACCAGGAAAGTGAATCAAAAGCCTTTTCAAAATCTATAAGTAAAAATAATCCTGGAATTTCATGTGTTTCTGTAAACACCATGATGTCAAACAGTAATCTAATGTTTTCTCCAATATACCTTCCAGAAATAAAACCAGTTTGATCAGAACTTATCAGTGTTGGAAGAACATTTTTAATTCTATTAGCAATGACTCCTGAACCTATTTTGTAAATAGTGTTTAAGAGGGATATAGGTCTCCAATTTTTCAGTAAATATCTGGAGTTATCTCCCTTTGGTAAACATGTTATTATACTCTGTTTTTCTGTAATTGATAAACTACCTATTTCATACCCATAATTTAGAGAACCCACTATAAAAACCCTCAGATCTTTCCAAAAGAACTAAAAAAATTCTGCTGTAAAACCGTCAGACCCTGGACTTTTATTATTTTTCATTTTTTTTAAGATTTCACCAGCCTCTGGAATTGTAATTAAACCTTCCATACTGTTTTTTTCCTGTATATTTAATTTTCTGACATCCATCCCACCTAAGCCTTCAACAATATCTTCTAGTTTACACCCACCCTCTATGTCATTATTTTTGTATAAGTTTTCATAATAATTCTGTATCTCATTTAAAATATCTTTTTGATCTGTGATTATATTTCCGTTTTCCTTTTCAATTTTTTGTATAATTTTATTAGTATAATTTCTAGATTCTAATCCGCAAAAGTATTTTGTAGGTTTTTCTCCCTCTTCGATCCATTGTGCTCGTGATCTAACTAAATTGCCTTTTAATATTTCCTTTCTCAAATTTTCTAATTCTAGTTTTTTACATTCCAAAGTGTCTAAATTTTCTTCATTAACAGAAGTTTCAAGCTGGAATATATCATTCACAAGATTATCAATTTTTCTTTGTTTTTGTTTCTTCAAAAAACTAGAAAAAGAAATAGTTTTACCTCTTATTTCTATTAGCAGCGTTTCTAGAAAAAGTTGGACATTAATAATCAAATGTAGATCCTGATCCTCAATTAAATGAAATTGTGCCGGGTTATATACTAAAGCGGCATACTGTTGTTTTACTTCAAATATTTTCTTTTTAACAATATCTATGTATTCCTTCTCATATAACATAGAATTGTTGAATTTCCACAGGCCTTTGCCTTTTGTAAACTGGTTAAATTCTAGAAAAAGGGTTATCATAGAGTGATCGGAACGATAACTGGGGTCAATTGTACAATTGCTCAAGTTATTAAGCATACTGTCTGTAATCAGAAAAAAGTCTAACCTTGCCTGTTTTGAAATTTATGAACTGGATTATCTATCATATTTACTGGATAAAGTAGGCTCTTACGTCACAACCTACAATCTCGTGGTAAGTACTATCAATATGGTTTGCCCCATGTGTTAAAAACTTCTTATCTTAAAATAAGTTTTATTTGTCCTTGGAATCTAAATAAAGAAGTCTTAAACACCCTCGAAATCCACAAAAATTGGTACCCTTGAATAAAAAGTATTTCTCAGTAACTGACTAATAGCTGCAAGTCCCATTATACCCATTTAAACAAACTTGTCATAGTGGTCAGATTTTCATTAGCAAATGTTGAAATAGAACCATGCATTTTATCATGTCATTTTCAAATATTCTTTAAGAAGACATTGTAATTATACCCCTGCTTGACTGAGAGTCAGGGTTATATAGTGGTGCTCATGTTTGTCTGTCCGTTCCTTCTTCCATCCAAATTTGGTTTCCAGATAATATTTCAAAAAGCTTACATCCAATTTCAATCAAACTTTGGGATATTGTTACATATCAGGTGGGTAAGAAACCTGTTGATTCTGAAAAAATGTCAAGGTCACAGTCGACAAAAAATGTTAGAAATTTTTACAAAATAAATGTTCCTGACATCAACTCAAAAAGTTTGCATTTGTTGTCAATGAAAATTTGGGATATATACACTTAGGAAAAAGTTAAGCACACCCTATTTTTATGCCCCTGCGAGACATGTCATGGGGCATTAAGTTTTACTCATGTCAGTCCGTTTGTACGTCTGTCTGTACGAATTTCTCAGAAACGGTACATGAGAACAATTTGAATTTGGCAGGGTGGTTCAGTATCACAAATTGTACGTCCTAAGCGACTTTCAGACCTGTCGGACTACAACTTCCTGTTTGGGGCGTCATTTAGCAGGGTCATCTGTGTCCCATGGACACATCTTCGAAGCCATATATATTCGATCACCTTTTGACTAATATTGGACTGCCGTTCTTTTTTAATTTGTATAGCAAAGAAAAATATTCATGGTTGGACACAATGAAACATTTTTTAAACCAAAAATCTCATTATTTTATTTATATTTTATTTCATCGAAATATGGACTGGCTTTGCTCTTTCATGTAGTCTTTGAAAAGTATTGTCACCAAAAGATCCAAACTGTTATTTAATTATCCAATCACACTTGCAAAGGTCAATCATTAACACAAAATTGATAATTAGCCATTGAAGGGTCAATATTGGGTATTTCCACCATTAGCATGAATGACTGCTGCAACCCTGCGTCACGTACTGCCAGTAAGGCGTCTGATTTGTTGAAGCATTATCTGTTTCCATTCCTTGTGTAATTGAGCTTCTAAATGTTGTAAGTTCTGGGGAGGAGATTCCAGAGATTTTAACATTATTAATTGCCTACCCAATTGATCCCTCTATTGTGTTGAGATCTGGACTTCTGCAAGCTACGGAAGAGTAAACACTCGAGAGCCTCGTTCTGCAGATATGCCCTTACTGCCCTGGAACAATGAGGTCTAGTGTTGTCATCCATGAAAACAGGTCTTGACTCCAATGGTTGGTTTTCAAAATGAAGCACAACTACAGGTGTAAGCTCATCATGGGTGTACTTTTCGTCATTAAGGTTGCCATTGATTGTTACCAGATCCAGTTTGCAATCATGTGAGATACAGCCCCACACCATAACTGAGCCCCCACCAAAAGGCACTGTTGGAACAATTTTTCTTGGCATGTAAGGTGTGTTTGATGCCTCAAAACACCGGTTTGCCCATCAGTTACATGGAGTAAAAAATCGACTCTCATGTGACAGGTGTTTTCATCGCAAGGTTATTGGGTTCCAATTTTGTGTTGCTCTGCAAAAGGCCAACCTGTCCCTGCGATCTCGATCATCAAGCATTGGTCATTTAATGACTCTTAATGACCTCACTCTTGAAGGTTTAAGACGATTTCGTATTGTTCTGGCTGACAGATTACGACGAGGTAACAATTGTTGCTAGCTGCCAATTAATTTCACCTAACCAATCAACCAAGGCTAATATCTTCATGTTATGATGTCACAAATGGTCCACCAGATCGGGAATGGTCTTTTAACATCTTGCGTGGTTGTGTGTTTTTTGACCAAACGACCAATGACTGTATAATGATAGCCAAGCTGACGTCCTATTGCCTTGTAAGACATACCAGTGGAATGCATACTGATGATTTGCTATCTCTGTGCTTCTGATACCCACCTCCTTGCCATACTTACTTTAAATGATTTGGCAATTCGAATTTCGAGATTTAAATACCGATATGTTTCACGAAAAAAAACACTTGATGAAAGGAGCAAGCTTCAAGTGGACAGAAAACTGCAATTGATTAAAATTTGACACCTGAAGCTCACATGCTTTTAATTATACATTAAAGAATTAGTACCGACCAAAGTCATCAAAATTACACTTTATTTACAATAAAGGAAAAACAAAAATATTCAGGGGATCTTTACTTTTTGCCAGGTGTATAGTTTCATAAACGCCTATTGATTTTTGGAGAAATCCATCACATTTCAATTTTACAGTTGCCAAAAAAATGTTTGAAATTTTTAAAACAAAATACATTTTTGGACAATTACTAATTTTTCCATTTAATATCAATGAAACTTTGTGATAGAGTTTCATATTAAGTTGATCAGTAGCCTATCAATTTTTGGGGAAATCCATCAGATTTCAAGGTTGCCAAAAATGATATAAATTTTATCATAAAAGACATTTCCATACAAAAACAAAAGGTTTGCATTTGATTGCAGTTAAACTTTGGAATATTGTATCTTATATGGTGGCTAAGAAGCTAATTGATGCTGAATTCTTTTAGAGACCAAGTTCACCTGTTTACAAAAAAAAAAAAAAAATTAAGCAGGGGTATCAGTGAGCGCTAGATCAACTTTTTCTAGTTTATTGATTTTTAGCCGACTTGCAACGAAGTTGAACTCGGCTATTGTTATGATGATGGCAGGTGGGCCGGCGGGCATCAGCAATTGGTTTCCGGACCATAACTCAAAAAGTTCTCAACCAATTTTATTGAAACTTTAGGATATTGTTACATACCCATAAGAGGAGGAACCCTATTGATTTTGGGGTAAATCCGTTCAAGGTCAAGGTCACAGCAACAGAAAAACGTTAGAAAATTTCTTGAATAAGTGGTTTCCGGACCATAACTAAAAAAAATCTCAACCAGTTTTATTGAAACTTTAGGATATTGTTACATACCATAAGAGGAGGAACCCTATTGATTTTAGGGTAAATCTGTTTAAGGTCAAGTCACAGCGACAGAAAAACATTAGAAAATTTCTTGAATTAGTTGTTTCAAAACCATAACTCAAACAGTTCTCAACCAATTTTATTGAAACTTTGGGATATTGTTACATACCATAAGAGGAGGAACCCTATTGATTTTTGGGTAAATCCGTTCAAGGTCAATGTCACAGCGACAGAAAAACGTTGGAAAATTTCTTGAATTAGTGGTTTACGGACCATACCTAAAAAAATTCTCAACCGATTTTAATGAAACTTTGGTATATTGTTACATACCATAAGAGGAGGAACATTATTGATTTTGGGGTAAACCCGTTCAAGGTCAAGGTCACAGTGACAGAAAAACGTTAGACAATTTCTTGAATAAGTGGTTTCCAGACCGTTACTCAAAAACTACATCAAGTACATATCTGAAATTTTACACAATGGTTCAATACTGTTCAAGTATTCACATATTCATATTTTATGCAACTTTGAAAATTTGTTGATAAAGCTTACATTTTTCCTGCTGAAACCCTTCCTCACTTTGTCTCCAGTTTACATGTAATGCCTGTAATAACCAATTATGTTAAATCTTAAAATGAAGCAGGGTTCACCACAGGCTATTCAAGGGCGGTGCTCCTCCACTCTTGAATTTGTTTCCTCCACCCTTGAATTTTGAGCTCCATACTAAAAATTGACTTTATTCCTAAAACAATTAAGTTTTTAAATACAAAAATACATGTATATTGTGACTGGTAGCAAAAACACAAGTGGGAAAACAAAAACAAAGACTGATAACACTATTATGAATAAATAAATGTCACTCTAATTAAATTGTTTGGAGTAAGGAAATGGATCATCGTCCGACTTGCACCACCCTTGGATTTTGAGCTGTGGTGATCCCTGCTTAAAATGAAGACAAGGAAAGTTTTGGTTAAAAAAATACAGCAACTCTGCGTTTGCACCCCTGTGCATATCGATTTTTTATCATATAAAAATGTGATTTCGTTTTAGCTCACTTGGATAGAAGGTCCATGTAAGCTTTTTCCATCACTTGGTGCCGGTCGTCCATCGTAAACTTTTTAGCTCACCTGACCCGAAGGGTCATGTGAGCTATTGCCATCACTTGGTGTCCGTCGTTGTCGTTAACTTTTCTTCAAAAATCTTCTCCTCCAAAACTACTGAAGGGATTGCTTTGAAACTTTGCACACATCATCAATAAAATGTCCTCTACCAAGTTTGCCCAAATCATGGCCTCAGACCAACCAACATGGCCACCATGGCTAAAAATAGAACAGGGGGGTCAAAATACAGTCCTTTGCTTATAGTTCAAAAAGTATAACAGATACAGGAAAGCCGAACAAACCTTCCTTCTTCAGCATCTAAAGTAAAGCTCTACAAAACACTCCATTGGGTCAAAGTTGTATGATGACTCCTTGTAGGAGTTATTGTCCTTTAATTGTCAAAATTGATGATTTTTGCCATTTTTGCCTCAAAATCTTGAAAATTATTAGAACTAGAGAAAAAGTTAGCATTGCTTAATTGTTCTGCTCTATGAGGGCTACAAAAATGACTAAGTGTCAAGATTGTCTGATTAACCGTTTAAGAGTTATTCCCCTTGAACTGTTTTTTTTTAATCGGTTTTAATTGATTTTTTAAAATCTTCTCCTCTGAAAAAACTGAAAGAACTGCTTTGAAACTTTGTACACATCATCCGTCAAATGTCCTCAACCAAGTTTGTACCAACCATGGCTGCAGATTAACCAACATGGCCACCATGGCTAAAAATAAGACGGAGGGGGGGGGGGGGGGTAAATTACAGTTTTTGGCTTATATTTAAAAAAGTGTAACAGATACAGGAAAACCGAAGAGACATGCCTTCATCTGCATCAAAAGTGCTACGAAACACTCCATTGGGTTGAAGTCGTATGATGGCTCCTTATAGGACTTATTGCCCTTTAATTGTCGAAATTGATTATTTTGACATTCTGGGAGCCTCTAGTTCAAAAATCTTCTGAAACCACTGGGCCAATTTTTTTTAATACTTGGCCACAATCATCCTAGGGCTCCTAGTTTCAAGTTTGTACCCAGGGTGTTGATCAACAGACAAATATGGCTGCTGTAACTAAAAATAGAACATGGGGGTAAACACAGGTTTTTGATCATTATCTCAAAAATTATAATAGCTATAGAGAAAAACATTGCTTCAAATTGATCAGCACATTAAGGTCTTCAATTGTTGCTATTAGTGTGAAGTTGTGTATTGGCTTCTTGTAGCAGTAATTGCCCTTTATTGATGATTTTTGACAAAATTTTTGGTATTTACTATCTCACTTGAAAACTATACAAGGTAGAGTGAAACTGTAAATGGCAAAAATGATCAGGAATAAAAGCCCTACAATTCACTTGATTGATCTGAAATTGTCAGATGACTCCTTATAAGAGTTACTGCCTTAAATGAGAATTTTTTATAAAATTTTCCCTATTTGTCCCATTAATTAAAAACTATAACTGCTAGAGTAAAACTGTAAATTGCAAAAATGATCAGCAATACAAGCCCTACAATTGACTCTTATTAGTTTGAAATTGTCAGATGACTCCTTATAGGAGTAATTGCCCTTAAATGGCAATTTTTTATGAAATTTTCCGTTTTTGTTCTGTAACTTAAAAACCACAACAGCTTGAGTGAAATTGCAAAAATGATCAGCAATAAAAGCCCTACAATTCACTTAATTTGTCTGAAATTGTTAGATGACTCCTTATAGGGTTTATTGCCCTTAAATGACAAAATTGCACGATGACTCTTTATACGATTTATTGCCCTTTCATTATGAATTTGGACAAATGAACAGTTTTGAATTAAATTAGTCTATAACACACCTAGAGTAAAACTGTAAATTTCTAAATTACTCTAAAGGACAATGCCTACAAACCATTTAATTTTCAGAAATTGTCTGATGGCACCTTATAGGGGCTATTACAGGCTCCCGGAAGCCTCTAGTTTAACTTGTAAAAGAAACCACCAAATCAAATGTAATAATTATTCACCAATGTTATTTTATAATGTGATATTAGTCAAAACTTAGTATGAATACTGCAGTGTATTATATTGTAAACTGATAATTCAGTAAGATGTTTATATTATACACATTACAGGTATATTCTGAATACTTGTTCAGATTTAACAATATTTATATTTTGTCTTTTCATTTTAAGCCTTCATCTGGATCTTCCTTTCAGATTATAAATGGTGATGTTCTTCCTGAATATAGACATGTTGGTCACCGAAAGACGATTCATTCTAGTGTAGCTGTATCATCTGTTATATCACAACCAAACAAATCATGGCTGACTACTGTCATGGAAATCTTAGATATGGTAAAGTTGCCAGTATTTGCCTGTAGAGGCAATGTAAAAAAATTAACAATAATGATGCAGCAAATCTGGTATTTTAGTGATAATTGTTTGCAAACGTTTCTCAACAAAAAGGATTGCACAACTGTCTATAACAGACTTTGCATGAATGTGTGCCGTGACTTGGCACTAATACTATGCATATAATTGCACAAAATCATATAAAAAGTATTTGTTACATTTTTAGCTCACCTGACTTATCACTTTGCGTCCGTCGTCGTCGTTGTCGTCGTCGGCGTCTGTAAACTTTTTATATTTTAATCTTCTTCTCTGAAACCACTTGGCCAATCGAAACAAAACTTGGCCATAATGTTCATTGGATGGACCTTTACAAAGTTTGTGTTTTTTATTTGGATTGGAAAACCAATATGGCTGCCATCGCAGGACTTAACATTGGATCCTATGGGAAAAAGGTTAAAAAGGGCTTCTTCTCTGAAACTGGTTAACCAATCAAAACAAAACTTACTAGCAATATTGTTTGGATGGTCCTTTATAAAGTTTATGATTTTTATGCCAACTGGAAATTCAAAATGGCCGTCACTGCAGGACTTGGTTTAACATAGGACCCTATGGGAAAAAGTTTAAAAGGTTTCATCTCTGAAACCAGTTAACCAATGGAAACAGAAACTTACTAGCAATATTGTTTGGATGGTCCTCTATAAAGTTTGTGTTTTTTATAACTTTGGAAATTCAAAATTGATGCCAACATAGGACTTAGTTTAACATTGGACCCTATGGGAAAAAAGTTAAAAATGGCTTCTTCTCTGAAACAGTTAACCAATCGAATCAAAACTTACTACCAATATTGTTTGGATGGTCCTTTATAAAGTTTATGTTTTTTTATGCCAATTGGAAAATCAAAATGGCCACCACCGCAGGACTTAGTTTAACATAGGACCCTATGGGGAAAAGTTAAAAAAGGTGTCTTCTCTGAAACTGGTTAACCAATGTAAACAAAACTTACTAGCAATATTGTTGGATGGTCTTCTATAAAATTTATGTTTTTTATGACCATTGGAAATTTAAAATGGCCAACAATTCAGGACGTAGTTTAACATAGGACCCTATGGGAAAAAAGTTAAAATGGCTTCTTCTCTGAAACCGGTTAACCAATTGAAGCAAAACTTTCCACCAATATTGTTTGGATGGTCCTCTATAAAGTTCATGTTTTTTATCCCAATCGGAAATTCAAAATGTCTGCAACCCCTGGCGACTTTTTGTTTTTGCACAAATTGTTGTTATTAAGGCTTTCCACTTTCGGAGTGAAAGCCTTCCTGTTTATTCATCTGTTTATTAATATTAAGGCTTTCCACCTTTCTGATTGGAAAGCCTTCCTGTTATTTGTCTGTTTATTATTCTTTTTTTTCGACCAAGTTTCTTTTCCCATTATAAATTTTGTTTCGTGATATGTCATAAAGACATTTTGTACTATGTATGTATGAGACATTACACTTTTGCAGTTAATCCTGACACACCGAACCCTTATTATATACGGAGTTCTTTCCCCTGTCATAAAAAATCTTGTGTGCAGATAAACTTTGAAACTGTAAAAGATGTCGCAATGACAGTTGTTACAAAATGGTCAGCTATTGATTGCGACAATTTGTTTCATAGCGCGCAAAGGTTTTTGACGATTCCTTATAGGAGTTATTTCCCTTTTTTATTGCAAGTGTATTTTCTACCATTGTAAGTCATGAACCAGATGTGATAGAGACTTGGGGTTTTCACTGTTGATCATCATTGACCTTTACCTTGAAAAAGGTCACAAGGTTAAAGGGCAAGGCCATGTTCTTATTTTTGAACTTTTGTTGTGTGCAGATCTCCTCCTTTTCTATAACAGATAGATAACTAAAACCTTTAACAAAATGTGTATCATACACCTTTATTAAGGTCTTGAATCGTATTTTTTTTAAATTGACTTTTTATGAAAGTTATCTTCCCTTGTGAATTGCATTATATCGCTATATCTATGTAACTATAACAAATATTTATATGAAACCTTATATCATTAGTCATCATTGACCTTAACCTTCAAAATGGGCACAAGGTCAAAGGTCAAGGTCATGTTAAAAATTTTCACATAGTCTTGTCATCACTATTCCATTGAAATGTTAAAAGATAGGCAATAAGTTATAATGGATAAAATGTTGGTCTCATAAATGTGCAACTTTTTCCTATTTTAAGGGAAAGGATCCAACTTCTTCTTATAGTAGTTATCCACCCTTACAACCATTGATGATTAGTTTTCCAATAATCACTTATCAACTATTGACAGCAGAGGCAAGGGGTCTTCACTTCAGACCATTATGACCCTTGACCTTGAAAACAAATACAAGGTCATCTTCTTATTTTTGGTTTATATTATTAATCATATCTCAATGACTATAAGAGATATTGGCATAAAATCTTCAATGTTGATCACCGTTGACCTTCAGCATGGTCAAGGTCACGCTGTAAGAGTCAAGGTCAAAGTCCTTTTTTAATGTTTTTCGTGCACCTATGTATTTTAAATGGCTTATTCTTATAAATGCTATCAGTAATACATCATACCTTAATGAAGCCAATAAAAATCTTGCTTTCATTCAAGACTTGGTTAGGGGATATCCCGATGTCGATTGTAAATAAACCTAACGGATGTGTTGCATAGACCATGTGAAAATCAGTGTATTTTGTACAGTAGTGTTAATAGTTTGTTATTACTGCGTTATTTATTAGTTGCATTACGTTTTCTTCCCACTCAAGAATGAGTAAGAATGACTTCTGCCAAACACTTGCTTCTTTCAAGCAATTTGATTATTTGATAATTTGAATGTTTGACGTCACATGAAAATCTTCCAGCCCAGAATTTCCTAGCTAAGTTTGTCAGGGTTTCGTGGACACAGAAACACTGACATGATCTTTGGACATGGCAGAATGTTTAAGGGTATAGAATGGAGGTTAAAACCCCCTTTTAGATTTCCTGCATCTTTAGCAAGAGAAGTTGCTTTCATTCCCTCCTTGGTTCCAAATACAAGGATGCCATGGACATGCAAAGAGCTGCTACAACAACCTCTTTCTAACATTTTGCAAGAAATGGCATCTTCTCAGTCTTGAACTTTTCTCATCAATTCCTTGAAATATTTTTTCTATGTGTAAGAATAACCTTGCTAGCACAATTTTCGTGAACCCTTAATTGTTACTTGTTCCTGATAATATGACCATTACTACCAACATTCTTTAATTTATATTGTTCTGGTTATAAGTGTTAATTAGTTTAACAAAGGACAATAGGGAGATAGTTTTAAAAATTTGTCTTCTCTGAAAGGGACAAACCAATTAAACCATTCTTATAGAAAAAGTTCTTTGGATTGTCTTCTACAAAGTTGTTTTTATTTCTGTCAGATATACAAAATGGGCACCAGTGCAGGGCTTTTTATAGACATCTACTGGAAAATCCCCATTTGTCTTTACCTCAACAACTCAAATACTGTTAGAGCTATAGTGTATCTGAATGTTTATTTATAATTGAATGCATTCTTTTGAAGTTTCATTGATGTATGAATGCATTCAATGAAGCACATTTTTCATGCTCTTTTAAAATATCTTGTTGTTCCAATTAAAACCCCAAGATGTCCACCATCATTGAACTTAGTTTAACTTATAATCTATGGGGAAAAATGTTAAATCAATTGAAAGTAAACTTAGCACTGATTTCTAAATTGTTGTTTTATTATAGTGGACTGGATGAAACCAGCTTATAGCAGAACTCTTTCAAAATTTGGCAATCTATTCTTCAATATTTTTAAATACCAGTACCTTGATTGAAACAGACCAAAAGAATTGAATTTCTTTTATGCAATTCCACTGTATTTCTATAAAGATATTTTATTGAAAGGTGTATTCTAAAATGTGGCTTGACCTACATGTATAAATACATTTACTTAATAATGACAATGTTTGTGGAAAACTTAAGCTTGTTAATTGGTTAGTTTTATACCATGTGGACATCATGAGCTTGTTAATTGGGTAGTTTTGTACATTTGATCTCTACCAGTACAAATCTTCAAAAATAGGTATACTTAATAATGACCATGTTTGTGGACATCATGAGCTTGTTAATTGGTTAGGTTTTATGTCTTTCCATGTCCCAAAACACATGTTAGTATACATTACTAAAAAAAAACATGCTGGGAATGTTAGTATACATTACTAAAACAAAACATGTTGGGAATGCTTGGAGCGCCTGGTTTCACATCCTGCATTGAGTGTTGCTGCCTGTCCTTCAGATTGCGAGTCTTTGTCTAATTTTAATTTTTGTTATTTGTATTTTTTAAATCTTACAATGATTTAATGTTTAATGCTATGTGACATACCTCCTAGATTTGAGAAATAATCCCCAAAATGAAAATCAATCTTTTTAATTATATTTTCAGATATTAAATCAAACTGTAAAATAAGTAGCACCTTTAAATGTTTCAGTATTCAGTCCAGTGTATTTTACTAAGAGGGTCAGCTTCTGTTGAATTAAAAGATGTATGCCTGGCCAAAGAAGTTCTTGTTTTGGAGAATATACAGTATAAACTATTACAGGACCTTGCTGATTTGTGCGGTGTTGCTATGGTAACATACATTACAGACATATTGAAGGTACATACAACTTATGGTTTTTCTATCTTGAAATATAATAGAACCTAAATTTGTAATGTTAGCTATTGCCATCCCTTTGTCATTGTCTGCTTTTACATTTCAATCTTCTATGAATTCACTACACCAATTAAAACCAATTGTAACTAGGTTACAAAGTTCATTGTATGGTCCTTTATAAAGTTTATAATTGAATAGTTATTGGAAATCTAACATGGTTTCCACAGTAGGATATATAACCTATGCAAGTGTTTTGAAAGGGTTCTTTTCTGAAGTATGTAAACCAGACGAAACAAAACTTATCAGCAATAATCAGCGGATGGTCCTCTACATAGTTTATGTCATTTATGCTACGTAGAAATTAAAGGATTGTCAGTTTTCCTACCGATGGTCAGGGGTTTTCTCCAAGTACTCGGGCTTCCTCCCCCAATTAAAACTGGATGCCATGATATAGCTGAAAAAATGCTAAATATGGCGTTGAACAAGATTCAAACGGTTACACATCTGTAGTCCGACAGCCCAATAGTCCAATAGCCCAATAGTCCGACAATGCAATAGTCAGACAGCCCAACAGTCCGACAACCCACAAGAGTCTATCAAATTATCACAAATTAAGGTCGTACTGAAATCCATAATTTAGAATATGTATATAATTTCAATGCTCCACCTACGTACCGGAATACATGTATATATAGGGTTTGGGTCTGTTTATCCGTCTATACGTTTGTTTCATATTTAATTTACGTTCAGGTTTAGCAGGTATGTAAATTGGTCTTGTACACCCTGAAAAATGTTAAAAAAAATTAAATAAAGAAGGAATGTGTTTATTGGACAGGGATGCCCCCGTTGGCCCCAAACAGGAAGTAGAAGTCCATCAGGTCGGAAAGTGGCTTAGGACGTACAGTTCGTTATACTGAGCCATCCCATGTTTGAAGTCATTCTCATTTAAGTCATTCTGATACATGAGAATGACTTAAAACATGGGATGGCTCAGTACGATTATTAAGCGCTGAGAAAATTTTGACGGAAATTTGTACGGAAGGGCAGACGGACGAACGGGCGGACATGAGTCAAACTATATGTAGTCGCGTGGGCATAAAAATCTGTCCAAGTCAAGAACAGCCGGATTTCGTTAAACAGGAAGTAGGCCTGAAATTAAATCCCACGGTTTAGGACTCCACGCTGATGCTGCATCGAGTGCCCGACATTGACAATACTGAAATTAGGCCAATGAACATGGAATGATGAGAAATATGAGGATGGAATAGAAAACAAAGGAATAGTAATTTTAAAGAGAACGAAGATCAACCTATTAGGCCAACTAGGGTACACTCCAATATTGATCAGTGGCCTGGGCACTGCCATCAGATGCTAAAGCCCATAGTCGACCTCTTACAATAAGCTGGAATGCTGCGGACCACTAGGGGCACTCGCGAAGGAAAGAGTTAATGAAATCTTCACGAAACTTTATACATATATGCACCAACGTTTTTATTATTAAATGAAATAATCATTTTTGTTCTCATTATTTTAAATGACTTTTTATTCAAATTGGTTTTCTCTTGATTTATGTAACATTTAGTCACATTGGCGCTTGCGTAGTGAACAATTTTTACCGCACATGTTTTTCGTTCAGTTGCACGTGTACTGTAAAGTTGTCTTATTTTCTTAGCAATGTGATATAGAAACTATATCACATTGATATATTATATTCAATCTCTGTTGCTTCAAAATGTTGTTGCAATAGTATGTTTACAATATGGATGAAACAGATCTGTCACCTGTTGACCTTATTACGTAATCACCGGTCGGTGGTCAATAAACACATGTCAGCGACAGGAAATAGCCTTAGGGTTGATTTATAATACAAATGGAAGGTATTAAATCCAACAAATGTTTATTGCATGTAAAATATACTTTTTAGATGTCTGATTTAATCAAATCTTAGTCGGTCATTTTAGTGTAAATTTCGGTCATGTCCGGCAAATATGACCATTTCCAGACCCATGGCACCAACCTATGAACAAATGAACTAACATCATTTGCACATTTATACCTGTCCCACCAACTCCATGATGAAGAAAAAAATCAGCCCTAATTACACACATTCCCTGTAACATATACATATAATATAACCAAATAATAGCTAGTATTCCTAATATTTTGAAATTCCTACCAAACAACCAACTTAGTTCGGTTTGCATTTATATAACGTTTATTGTTCTTTGGATTGTGTCTGAAGGTTTATAGTATTGCATATACACGCATCGAACTTTTGGGCTGTCGGACTATAGGGTTGTCTGACTGTTGGGTTGTCGAATCAGTGGGCTGTCAGACTATTGGGCTGTCGGATTATTGGTTGTGGGACTACCGGGATGTCACCCATTCAAACAAACAAAAACACATTAGAAATTCAGAATGGTCATTGCAGGATGAAGTTTAACATTTAACTGTGTGGGAAAGTGTTTAAATGCTTCTTTTCAGGAAAAGCTGATTAAATCCACATGCATGGGGATGTTAATTGTGTGTTTCTATACAATGTTTGTTTCAATCAGAAATTCAGGATGGCTACCACAGCAGAGAATTCAAAACATAGCAACCTGTGGGAAATTTTTTTAAAAGGGTTCTTTTCTGAAACTAGTATTAAATTATTAGTATTCATTGGATGGTATTAGTTTATAAGTTTATGTTTAATTTATGCCAGTCAGAAATTCAAGTGGCCACCATCACAGTATAACGTACAACCCTATGGAAACAATTTTCAAATACTTTCTTAGAAATACTGATTGAAGCCATATTTTAAAGAAATGGTTATTTGATAGTACATGTTTATGTTTTTTCTTATTGGTATTGGAAATGCAAGATGAATTGATTCCCGGTCTTAATTTAACATACAAAGATATTGAAAAAATGTGTAATAAGGCTTTTTGTCTGAAACCATTAAATCAGTTGAAACCAAACTGCAATATTCATTGGATGGTTTGGTACAAAGTTTATATTGTTTATGCCAAATGGAATACAGAACATAGTTTAATATATGGAAATGCCTTCAAAACTGATCACTTTCCATGGTGGATTCAGGGGAGATCACTCTTGTAAGAAGTGTTTTACTGTAAAATTTTAATACAAAATACTACAGGCACAGATGCTTAAATCTTCATTATGCAATGAATTCTTGAAAATGTAATTTTTTTATTAATGAAGTTAAGTTATTATGTAAATATGTTATGTGGTTTCATAGAATAAAGATATGTGTAACTTTAAAATACATGATACATCATGTGATAACCTGAAACGTAATTAAGACTTGTGTTGGTACACAATATTTCTTTTTAGCTCACCTGACCCGAAGGTCATGTGAGCTATTGCCATCACTTGGCGTCCGTCGTCTTCGTCGTCGTCGTCGTTAACTTTTCTTCAAAAATCTTCTCCTCCAAAACCACTGAAGGGATTGCTTTGAAACTTTGCAAACATCATCAGTAAAATGTCCTCTACCAAGTTTGCCCATACCATGGCCTCAGACCAACCAACATGGCCACCATGGCTAAAAATAGAACAGGAGGGTCAAAATACAGTTTTTTGCTTATAATTCAAAAAGTATAACAGATACCGGAAAACCGAACAAACCTTTCTTCTTCAGCATCTTAAGCTCTACAAAACACTCCATTGGGTCAAAGTTGTATGATGACTCCTTGTAGGAGTTATTGCCCTTTAATTGTCAAAATTGATGATTTTTGCCATTTTTGCCTCAAAATCTTGAAAATTATTAGAACTAGAGAAAAAGTTAGCATTGCTTAATTGTTCTGCTCTATAAGGGCTACAAAAATGACTTAAGGGTCAAGATTGTCTGATTAACCTTTTAAGAGTTATTCCCCTTGAACTGTTTTTTAGCTCACCTGGACCGAAGGTCCAGGTGAGCTATTGCTATCACTTGGCATCCGTCGTCCGTCGTCTGTCGTAAACTTTTTCAAAAATCTTCTCCTCTGAAACCACTGGGCCAATTTTTTTCAAACTTGGCCACAATCATCCTTAGGGTTCCTAGTTTCAAGTTTGTACCCAGGGTGTTGATCAACAGACAAATATGGCCGCTGTTACTAAAAATAGAACATGGGGGTCAACACAGGTTTTTGATCATTATCTAAAAAACTGTAATAGCTATAGAGAAAACCGTTACTTCAAATTGATCAGCACATTAAGGTCTACAATAGTTGCTATTAGTGCAAAGTTGTGTATTGGCTTCTTGTAGGAGTTATTGCCCTTTTTTGACAATTTTTGACAAAATTTTTGGTATTTACAATATAACCTGAAAAATATATGAGGTAGAGTGAAACTGTAAATGGCAAAACTGATCAGCAATAAAAGCCCTACAATTCACTTGATTGATCTGAAATTGTCAGATGACTCCTTATATGAGTTATTGCCCTTAAATGGTAATTTTTTATGAAATTTTCCGTTTTTTTCCTGTAACTTTAAAACTATAACAGCTAGAGAAAACTGTAAATAGCAAAAATGATCAACGATACAAGCCCTACAATTCACTGTCTTAGTCTGAAATTGTCAGATGACTCCTTATAGGAGTTATTGCCCTTAAATGGCAATTTTTTATGATATTTTACGTTTTTGTCCTATAACTTGAAAACTATAGCAGCTAGATTTAAACTGTAAATTGCACAAATGATCAGCAATAAAGAACCTACAATTCACTTGATTGGTCTGAAATTGTCAAATGACTCCTTATATGAGTTATTGCCCTTAAATGGTAATTTTTTATGAAATTTTCCGTTTTTGTCCTGTAACTTTAAAACTATAACAGCTAGAGTAAAACTGTAAATAGCAAAAATAATCAACAATACAAGCCCTACAATTTACTGTATTAGTCTGAAATTGTCAGATGACTCCTTATAGGAGTTATTGCCCTTAAATGGCAATTTTTTATGAAATTTTTACGTTTTTGTCCTGTAACTTGAAAACTATAGCAGCTAGATTGAAACTGTAAATTGCACAAATGATCAGCAATAAAGACCCTACAATTCACTTGATTGGTCTGAAATTGTCAGATGACTCCTTATATGAGTTATTGCCCTTAAATGGTAATTTTTTATGAAATTTTCCGTTTTTGTCCTGTAACTTTAAAACTATAACAGCTAGAGTAAAACTGTAAATAGCAAAAATGATCAACAATACAAGCCCTACAATTCACTGAATTAGTCTGAAATTGTCAGATGACTCCTTATAGGAGTTATTGCCCTTAAATGGCAATTTTTTTTGAAATTTTCCGTTTTTGTCTTGTAACTTAAAAACCATAACAGCTAGAGTAAAATAATAAATTGCAAAAATGATCAGGAATAAAAGCCCTACAATTCATTTAATTGGTCTGAAATTGTCAGATGACTCCTTATAGGGGTTATTGCCCTTAAATGACAATTTTGTTATGCAATTTTCCATTTTTGTCCTGTAACTTGAAAATTATAGTAGCTAGATTAAAATTGTAAATTGCACAAATGATCAGCAATAGAAGCCCTACAAATGATTGCTTAGTCCAAAAATTGCAAGATGACTCTTTATATGAATTATTGCCCTTTCATTATGAATTTGGACATATGAACAGTTTTTTAATTATAAATTAGTCTATAACACACCTATTAGTAGAGTAAAACTGTAAATTTCTAAAGTACCCTAAAGGACAATGCCTAAAAACCATTTAATTTTCAGAAATTGTGGATGGAACCTTATTGGAGTTATTGTATTTAACAAATTTTTTGAAGAAATGTTTAGTTTTTGCACAGTAACTTAAAAGCTATAACAACTAGACTGAAACTGTTAATTTCAAAAAATTTAATATAGTTTAAGTCATTTGGATTCCAGGTGAGGAATTACGGGTTCCTGGGAGCCTCTAGTTTTAATCCGTTTTAATTGATTTTTTTAAAATCTTCTCCTCTGAAACAACTAAAAGTACTGCTTTGAAACTTTGTACACATCATCCGTCAAATGTCCTCAACCAAGTTTGTACCAACCATGGCTGCAGATTAACCAACATGGCCACCATGGCTAAAAATAGGATGGAGGGGGGGATAAATTACAGTTTTTGGCTTATATTTAAAAAAGTGTAACAGATACAGGAAAACCGAAGAGACATGCCTTCATCTGCATCAAAAGCTCTGCGAAACACTCGATTGGGTTGAAGTTGTATGATGACTCCTTATAGGAGTTATTGCCCTTTAATTGTCCAAATTGATTATTTTTGACATTTTTGCCTCAAAATCTTAAAAATTATTAGAACTAGAGAAAAAGTTAGCATTGCTTAATTGTTCTGCTCTATGAGGGCTACAAAAATGACTTAAGGGTCAAGATTGTCTGATGACCCGTTTAGGAATTATTCTCCTTGAACATTTTTTTAACCAATTTTACTTGATTTTAAAAAATCTTCTCCTCTTTAACCAATGAAAGGACTGCTTTGAAACATTGCACACATCATCTTAAGGACGTCCTCTACCAAAATTGTGCAAATGACACCTGACTACCTACATAGCTACGTTGGCTTAAAATAGAAAAAATGAAAAAAGGGGGGGTGGGCGTCAAGAGAGTTTTCCACTGATAGTTAAAAAGTATAACAGGTACCGCAAATTTGAAGTGAACCTCCCTTCTCCCTCTAAGCATCAAAAGCTCCTCCTTATAGGAGTTATTTCCCTTAAAAGGTCAAAATTAATGATTTTTGCAGAAGTGTTGGGCAATTCCTTATAGCAACAAAAAGCTGGATAAAAAAGGGTTGTTTGGTTTCAGGTTCAGGTGAGCGATACAGGCTCCTGGGAGCCTCTAGTTTTAATGTTACCATTATTAAAAGTTTTAATAATCACAGGGCCCCCTATAGTGATCAGTTTGTCCTTCCATCTGTCGGAAACTAATCTTGTCCAGGCTGTAACTTTTTTTAATCATTTGATGTAGGCTTTGAATCACATATTCACCTTGATGTTATCTACCCACATTCCACATGAATGTGGGTAGATAACATCAAGGTGATGTGTCGCATTCCGTGGTTGATCACCTTTGACCTTGAACTTTGACCTTAACATCACATATTTGCTTTCTGAATGACAAATTCATATCCAGGCTGTAACTTTTTTATCTCTTGAGGTAGGCTTTTGATTTCTGGAATATGGGTAGATAATATCAAGGTAATGTGTCACATACCTTGGTTGATGACATTTCACCTTGACCTAAAGGTTGGAGGGGTCCACAGAGATGGGTACCATCTGACTGATATCTAGTTCTATTTATACTGCAATGCTTTTATAACAAGTATTTTGATAAGATAAAACACTTAAATTACATCATCTCAAATAATTTATACATCAATACATGTATTTCCTTTGAGCTGACTACTTTCAGTATCGACAGTAAACAAAATGGCCTCCTTCATTTTAACATAAAGGGAAACGTTTTTTTTGTCTGTTGCAATGGTTTTTAATTTATCAATTGAGATTTAAATAAAATATAATATGAATTGATCATAGATAATTTCCTAAAAGCAGTGTTTTAATCCTATATTATTTTCACTTTAGTTATTAACATATATGGACACAGTAGTAAAATGTTAATAATCCTTTAAAAAACAGTTCAATATACATATACAACCAGCTACATCTTGTTATAGTAAAACTAAATCTAATTAACAGGTACATTAGGTAATACTAGAGTCTAGATAATTTTTATTGGTTTTATAGTAATGGTGCACAGTATTACTGGTATACCAGTATATTGCGTGTCTGTTATTGGCAATATGCAGTATCTGTACAGTCTCAGAATGCCATTATGCTCTGGACAATTCATAAGGACTCTTATTTCTATTCTAATAAGACAGTTTAGATACATTTATAATATTTCCGTACCTGAGCATGAAGAGAACAGTTGTTTTTAATGCAGGATCAGAGTTTAAAGTAATTTCAGCGCATCATTGACACAAAATACTATTTTGTAAGTGCAAATTTTTAAAATTGTTTGTTCCAAAACCACTCAGAGATCGGCTTTAGAACAACTTTAGTGTATTGCTGTTCCTATACTTTCCAAAAATATATTTTTTCCTATTTGGATTTCAGTATTTATTTTAGTTTCAACAGTTGCTGTTGTTTTCAGCTGTTCAATTGCTCTCAGACCTTGCGTAGATTTTTTAAAGAAAACTAAACAGATTAAAATAATGTCATATGTTTTCATACATGAGAAATGCATGCATTATTTCAGAGGAATACATTCATGCAGAAACTATATTACAATATTTAATGTAATTTAAGGCATTAATATTGTTTACTTTCATTTGCAACATTATTGGATAATAGTTTTTTATTATTGAAACTAAATCGTAAAATGACTCTTGAACATTATATTCGACTTCCTTAACTCAGCTGCAGAGAGTCATTATGACCCCTAGATTATAAAAAGTTCAGAAACACTGAACTATTATAACTTAAATGCATGCACAATTGCACATGGAATGTACCCAATCCTAGAATAGTACAGTAGTACCAGTAATATAACTCTCCTAAAGGTACCATAGCACAACATGGGGGACACCTACTTTGAATGCATGTAAAAGATCCTTACAATATATCGCTATAGGTTACATGATACAGCAGGTCAGTATCGGGATATATCATTATACGCTTTCCTCTGCAATACCCCACTCTATTTTATAGTTAAAGTTAGCACTATTGCTATCCACTTAAATTTTATTTATTAGTAGTTATTTATATAATTGCTAGTTCAGCAAATCATGGCAAACACAATTTTAATTTTGTTGAACATAATTTCAAACACTAGCCAGAATGTATCCTAAAAGTTGATTTTAAAATGAAATTTCATATTTTTCTAATTTTATTTATTTTTTAAAAATTAATTTCTGCTGTTAGCTTAAATAATTATTTTTTTTGTTATCCATTTGCAATCTTTTTTCATTCAATACCCCTGTAGTAAATTCAAATCTCATGAAAAATTTACTCCTGCCTAAATAAATCCTAAATAAACAATTAAAACAAATAAAAGCTAACAGCAGAAATTAATTTTTAAAAAATAAATAAAATTAGAAAAATATGAAATTTCATTTTAAAATGAAGAAAATTTATCCCAGGGGCAAAAATTTGATGTCAATTACATATACATCAATAATTGCCAACCTTTGACTATCTTAGTGTTATACATGTAAATATCGTATGAAATTTTATTTCAAGCATAAATGTCCATATATGGTCTAAATCAAGTTTTTTTTACTTCAAATGGTAAGTTATCTGCTCTGATTATATGATCAGAAACTGGAAATAAGTCAATTTCCTATTTTATTGAATATGCAGATGAGGCTTATTTAGAAAATAAATTTAAATCTAATCACTGCATTAATCGTTCTCTGAACTTTTAATAATATGTCAACATAAGAGGTCTATGGGGATATTCTTTGGCTATTTCATTTTAACAATGATTTTATTGTCAACTCGAAATATAAATGGGTCAGGGTAAATGCCTCCTTGGTTGTTGCTGCTGTTTGAATTGCCTGTATGTTACTAAATGAGACTAAATTCATACCTGTAATTGTACAGTGATTTCCTTGAATAGTCCATATTTGGTTTGTGTATTATTTTTTTAGTTTGATTTGTTACTGTGACCGATGTCACCAGTCCTTATTTTCATTAGTCAGTGAATTGTCTTATTTTTTCATTGAATTAAGTAAGTGTACTGTAGTTGATATATCAATAAATTTGGCATTATGTTGACATGTCAGTTATCATCTGTAATAAACCTCATTCAGTAGTTTTTCTATTTCTTCGGAAGACAGATATTTATCCAAATATACATTTACCTCTTTTTTTTAGTTTTTTTAAGTGTATATTATATTACAGGCAAATCTGTTTGATATAATCATCAGTCCATTCTGTTGTAATTGGGTGCTGAAAAAGAGCTGTCATGTTATTGGAAGATCAACA
This sequence comes from Limnoperna fortunei, assembly GCA_944474755.1. Lineage (NCBI taxonomy): Eukaryota > Metazoa > Mollusca > Bivalvia > Mytilida > Modiolidae > Limnoperna > Limnoperna fortunei. Next base: position 31,903,687 of record OX104119.1, on the reverse strand, counting down.
GGAAGGGCATGTAATCCAAAGGTAAGATCAACAGGAAGGGCATGTAATCCAAAGGTAAGATCAACAGGAAGGGCATGTAATCCAAAGGTAAGATCAACATGAAGGACATGTGATACAAAGGTGAGATCAACAGTAAGGACATGTAATTCAAATGTAAGATCAACAGGAAGGGCATGTAATCCAAAGGTAAGATCAACAGGAAGGGCATGTAATCCAAAGGTAAGATCAACAGGAAGGGCATGTGATACAAAGGTAAGATCAACAGGAAGGGCATGTGATACAAAGGTAAGATCAACAATAAGGACATGTAATTCAAAGGTAAGATCAACAGGAAGGGCATGTAATCCAAAGGTAAGATCAACAGGAAGAACATGTGATACAAAGGTAAGATCAAAAGGAAGGGCATGTGATACAAAGGTAAGATCAACAGTAAGGACATGTAATTCAAAGGTATGATCAACAGGAAGGGCATGTAATTGAAAGGTAAGATCAACAGGAAGGGCAATGTGATACAAAGGTAAGATCAACACTAAGGGCATGTGATACAAAGATCAACATGAAGGACATGTGATACAAAGGTAAGATCAACAGGAAGAACATGTGATACAAAGGTAAGATCAACAGAAAAGGCATGTGATACAAAGGTAAGATCAACAGGAAGGGCATGTGATACAAAGGTAAGATCAACAGGAAGAACATGTGATACAAAGGTAAGATCAACAGGAAGGCTATGTGATCCAAAGGTAAGATCACCAGGAAGTGCATGTTATCCAAAGGTAATAATCCTATAACTTTTTTTTCTCTTGAGGTAGGCTTTTTATATTTGGCATGTGGGTAGATAATTTTTATGTATCACATACCATGGTTGATGACCTTTGACTATATGTCAGCAAGGCCCATAGAGATCTCACTAATATCTAGTTATTTTTGCACATTTGTGTAGTGGCTGAATAACCATTTTAGCAGAAATGGATAGTCTAAATTTTGGTATTTGATAATCATCATTATTTCTAAGGTAATAATTTGTAACTGGACTGACCAGGGGCTTCAAAATGTCTAACAAATATTGGTGAGCAGTCTTCTTATGTAAGAATACAACATGATCAAGTATTTATTCTTTCTTCTAAATTTTAGAAAAATTTCTGCCATTGTGTCTTTTGTGTATTTTAACATGTGGTGACTAATCAAGCCAGACAGTTTTCTAAGTTTAACTGATTCCTATATACCCCCCAAACTTGTTTGGGGGGTATATAGGAATCAGTCTGTCTGTCTGTCTGTCCGTCTGTGCACATCCCTTGTAAGCGCAACTCCTCCTAAACCACTTGATGAAATTTAATGAAACTTAGCATAAAGGAAGTACATTATATGTAGATGTGCATGAAGGATTTTTATTGACCTGCCATCATTAAAGGGAGATAATTGGACTTGAAAGCAAAGCGAGGGTATCGCTTTGTGAGCATGCTCACAGTCCACACTTGTTACATTTGTTTGTAGGCCATAAAGGTGGATGGGTGTCATTCTGCTCTAAAGTTGAGACTAAACAACAAAATAAGAATTGGAAGGCACGCTTTATCCTGATCATCTTAAATCAATTTACCAAAATTATTTCATAACTGATTTATATGCATGTACTCGCCAGAGCATTTTGATGAATCAAAATGACGGTAAAGTATGCCCATCTACACATTATAATGATTAATCCTACCAAATATCAAATCAATCCAACAAGTGATGTGTCCACAAAGATGGTCTGCAGAGGGACGAATGGAGAAAAATCTGTCCACACCTAAAACAGTGTCTTAGTTGCAAAAAAGTTAAAACAGATCTATGCAGGATAACCACATAATATGATTTTATTAACATGTCTTAAATAAGTCTCAACATCTTCTCTAACTTGTTATTAAATACCAACAAGGTTTAGAATTAGTTTTACTTAAATCATCTAATAAGTTATAAGCATTTGCAAAGAATTGATCTTTCAGAATATTTTTTATGATTTCTTGATTTTCTAACATATGATTCTTTTGTGGTTCAACAAGAAGTTTTCATAAGTCTTTCATGCTTTCCAATTTCTCCCATATTTAAATTAAACAAAATTGTATTATTTGGGAAGACTTGTAAACTTTCTTTCAGAATGCATACAACTTAAATCAATAGAATTACCCTTAGTAATGAAAGAGTTGCAGTTTAATGTTGGTATAAACACCTTTGGCAGTCTGCATATATCAATAATCCCAAACAGGTCTTTTATGCAAATTTGATTATTTTTTAGGAATTTTAACAAAGACAATATTTGCTTGATGATCCCTATAATGTACTTCAGTGATGTGTCATGCCATGTTGTAATAAGCATTGTTGTGATGCTGTAGGGAGATGGTATATAAAATCTATATTTTACAGATTTTTTATAAATATTTTGTAAAAATTTCTGCTTGGACTTTTGTCCCCTGCCGCAGGAGGTGTATTGTTGTGTTCTTTGTTCTTCTGTCTGCAGCACTGTATGAAGCATCTTCTCTAAAACCACATGACGAATTGCTTTGATAATATGCAGGATTAATCATTATGATGTGTAGATTGGCATACTCTACCATCATTTTTATTAATCAAATTTTGTAGAAGTTATGGGACCATTTCAGCTATATAATATGTAGGTCCTGTGGATGCAACCACTTGACAGATTGCTGTGATATTTGGTAATTGTTATTAACTGATGACCAAATAAAAAAATATGTTTGCAAAACAATTAATATTTTATGTTTTTTATCTGTAAAAATGGCATCTTTTGAAGAAAGTTATAAGAAACCTAAGAAAGGCTGATTTGAAATTAAGTAAAATGTATTCATGAATATAAAAAAAACAATACCTGTATAGTGCTGTATGGATGCCCTATTTTGTGTAATAAATTCCTTCTATGCAACAAATTGTAAACCATTCCCTTCTTATTAAGGCACATTTCAAAAATGGTGTGTTCTGGTAATTCATGTCACCCCTGAAAATGAATAAATGACAGTAGTGAACAAACTACACCTTTTTCTATTATTTTTAAGTTAAATGTTTTTCAGACATTATACCATTTTCTAATATTATGATGTATAATGGCATTTCAGACAGTCATTATGTCCCATCCCAGTCGTTTGGGTTGTCAGTTAATGGAGCAAGATTTTCAACAATGTATTGATGTGGTGTCATCTTCTTTGTCATCTGGATACATCCTTCCAGGGTATGCTAAAACAGAAGAAACAGTTTCACAGTCTTTTGCAAGTTCTACTAGTAAGTAATACATATTTTTGTATATTATTTATTTTTAGTGTTAGCCTGTATAGGCTCTATTGAAGTACATACCTGAATAGTGCTCTATTGAAGTACATACCTGAATAGTGCTCTATTGAAGTACATACCTAAAACATGCTCTATTGAAGTACATACCTGAATAGTGCTCTATTAAAGTATATACCTGTATAGTGCTGTATTGAGGTATATACCTGTTCAGTGCTCTATTGAAGTATATACCTGTAAAGTGCTCTATTGAAGTATATACCTGTATATTGCTCTATTGAAGAATATACCTGTATAGTGCAGTATTGAAGTATATACCTGTATAGTGTTCTATTGAAGTATATACCTGTATAGTGCTCTATTGAAGTATATACCTGTACAGGGGTCACCACACTCTAAAAAAGTAGGGAGAAGTGACTTCTCCCTGGCAGCCAAACAGGGAGAAGTCTGGCCTTGATCGGGAGACTTCAGGGAGACACTAGGGAGAAGTCAGGGGGACCGTACAAATAATTAATTTTTGCAGTAGTTACATATATTTTTCATTATTTACATCATTTTTTTTTATAATTGTGGATTTCCATGATTATTTCTCTTGTGTTTTTAAATCATAACACACATAGATTAAGTTTTTTCTTTCTTTTTCATTATTATTCATGATATGCTATATCAAATAGCACATAACCTTTATCATTATAAAAGCAATGAAAAAAGCACCAGATATAGCTACTATTTTTCTATCTACTTTAGTACTTGTAGCCATACAAGGTATTCACAAATAAAAATATATCAACTATAAAAATATTTGTATTGGTGTAGACATAAACATCATTCATGAAGTTCTTGTATACATCATAATATTTCTAACAGTTTTTTTATAAACATGCCATGTTTATCTGAGCAATTTTCAAAGAACATAGATAGAATAACATAACATTAAACCCAGAAATATTTCTTCTGTTCAGCACATTTCCACTTGGACAAAGTTGTGCTGATCAAAATTGCTTCATGGGACACCCATCTACAGAACTTATCATGATGTCAATAATTTACTATACATCTTTATTCTTTCAAGTGCAGCTCATATATTTATCAAGGAAAATTGTTAAAATACAATACACTTTGAAAGAACTGAAGTTTGAAACCAATTGAAAGTGCCTGTTTATAAAAAAAAAAAGATTTTTCATAATGGTCCGTTGTACTTTACTTTTCTTCGTTGTTCACTTTCAGTAATTAGTCACATCTGGTAAATTAACAAATGGCGCGTAATCCAGTTGAAAGACATAAATCCTTTGAAAAAATGTTAAATACGCATATTGTTTGTCATATTTTATTGGAATTACACATTTACTGATAAATTGGTAGTCTGGGTGAATTATTTGCACCAGAACGACTTTGACCTCGCTTTTGAGGCGACGTAGGGCGACTTCAGGTCCCAGTAGGGCGTTTTGTCATCCACTTCGCCCTGTGTGGTGAGCCCTGCCTGTATAGTGCTGTATTGAAGTATATACCTGTATAGTGCTGTATTGAAGTATAGTGCTCTATTGAAGTATATGCCTGTATAGTGCTCTATTGAAGTATAGACCTGTTTAGTGCTGTATTAAAGTATATACGTGTATAGTGCTGTATTGAAGTATATACCTGTATAGTGCTGTATTGAAGTATATACCTGTATAGTGCTCCTTTGGGGTATATACCTGTATAGTGCTGTATTGAAATATATACCTGTATAGTGCTGTATTGAAATATATACCTGTATAGTGCTCTATTGAAGTATATGCCTGTATAGTGCTCTATTGAAGTATATACTTGTATAGTTCTCTATTAAAGTATGTACCTGTATAGTGCTCTATTGAAGTATATACCTGTATAGTTCATCTATTAAAGTATGTACCTGTATAGTGCTCTATTGAAGTATATACCTGTATAGTTCTCTATTAAAGTATGTACCTGTATAGTGCTCTATTGATGCATATAGTTGTATAGTGCTCTATTGAAGTATATACCTGTGTAGTTCTCTATTAAAGTATGTACCTGTATAGTGCTCTATTGAAGCATATACCTGTATAGTTCTCTATGAAAGTATATACCTGTATAGTGCTCTATTGAAGTATATACTCTGTATAGTACTCTGTTGAAGGATATACCTGTATAGTGCTCTGTTGAAGGAGATACCTGTATAGTGCTCTATTGAAGTATATTCCTGTATAGTGCTCTATTGAAGTATATACCTGTATAGTGCTCTATTGAAGTATATACCTGTAAAGTGCTATATTGAAGTATATTATTAATTGATATTTTTCTGATAAATTTGATTAGTGTAAAGCCTGTCACATGACATGCTGTATTTGGTAAGGTTCTTTGAAAACGGCTGATAGGAAAGTGATGTTGCACGGTTATATTTAGAAAACATGATATTGCACGGCTATTTTTAAATAATTGGAATTCCCCTTTAAACAGCCAATCAGAATGACTTCTGTCTGTTTCCGGTTTGAAAGTTAGGAAAGTAAGTACATTGTGAAAAATTGCAAATATTTCAATATGTTGCATGTATTTTTGTATTTATAAATCTTTTAAATTGAAAGTTTTCATAATTTCAGATGATATTGAAATGAAATGTGATATTTTCGTACATGTGACAAAACCCACCAAAACAGTAAACTAATCAAAAGAACGTTGAACTAAATTCCTTTAAAATACTAGTATATACAGATGTGCATAAAAATATCAATTAATAATATACCAATTGTAGCCTTTAACTACGGTCGATATGAAAAATATCGACATGAGATAACATATCGACCTCCAACTTCGTTGTCGGTCGATATGTTCTCATGTCGATATTTTTTCATATCGACCTAATTTAAAGGCTATAATTGTATAATAGACCTGTATAGTGCTCTATTGAAGTATAGACCTGTATAGTGCTCTATTAAAGTATATACCTGTATAGTGCTCTATTGAAGTATACACTCTGTATAGTATTCTGTTGAAGGATATACCTGTATAGTGCTCTATTGAAGTATATACCTGTATAGTGCTCTATTGAAGTATATACCTGTATAGTGCTCTATTAAAGTATATACCTGTATAGTGCTCTATTGAAGTATATACCTGTATAGTTGTCTATTAAAGTATGTACCTGTATAGTGCTCTATTGAAGTATATACCTGTATAGTTCTCTATTAAAGTATATACCTGTATAGTGCTCTATTGAAGAATATACTCTGTATAGTACTCTGTTGAAGGATATACCTGTATAGTGCTCTATTGAAGTATATACCTGTATAGTGCTCTATTAAAGTATATACCTGTTTAGTGTTTGTTTGTTTGTTTGAATGGTGTTTTAATGCCACTTTCAGCAATTTTTCAGCTATTTCATGGCGTCCAGTTTTTATTGGGGGAGGAATCCGGAGTACCCAGTGAGAACCCGCGACCTGCGGTAGGAAAACTGGCAATCCTTGTCAATTAAGATTGGAGTCGAGTACACTCTGCCGGCAGTGAGAATCTATATGTTATATATATATATATATATATATATATACCTGTATAATGCTCTATTGAAGTATATACCTGTATAGTGCTCTATTGAAGTAAATACCTGTATAGTTCTCTATTGAAGTATATACCTGTATAGTGCTCTATTGAAGTGAAGTATAAACCTGTATAGTGCTCTGTTGAAATGTATACCTGTATAGTGCTCTATTGAGGTATATACCTGTATAGTGCTCCTTTGAAGTATATACCTGTATAATGCTCTATTGAAGAATATACCTGTATAGTGCTGTATTGAAGTAAATACCTGTATAGTTCTCTATTGAAGTATAAACCTGTATAGTGCTCCATTGAAGTATATACCTGTATAATGCTCTATTGAAGTATATACCTGTATAGTGCTCTATTGAAGTATATACCTGTATAGTTCTCTATTGAAGTATATACCTGTATAGTGCTCCATTGAAGTTTATACCTGTATAATTCTCTATTGAAGAATATACCTGTATAGTTCTCTATTCAGTTATATACCTATATAGTGCTCTATTGAAGTGAAGTATAAACCTGTATAGTGCTCTATTGAAATGTATACCTGTATAGTGCTCTATTGAAGTATATACCTGAATACTGCTGTTTTGAAGTATATACCTAAATAGTGCTCTTTGAAGTATATACCTGTATATTGCTCTATTGAAGAATATACCTGTATATTGCTCTATTGAAGTTTAATTCTGTTTAGTGCTGTATTGAAGTATATACCTGTATAGTGCTCTATTGAAGTATATTCCTGTATAGTGCTCTATTGAAGTATATACCTGTATAGTGCTCTATTGAAGTATATACCTGTATAGTGCTCTATTGAAGTATATACCTGTAAAGTGCTATATTGAAGTATAGACCTGTATAGTGCTCTATTGAAGTATAGACCTGTATAGTGCTCTATTAAAGTATATACCTGTATAGTGCTCTATTGAAGTATATACTCTGTATAGTACTCTGTTGAAGGATATACCTGTATAGTGCTCTATTGAAGTATATACCTGTATAGTGCTCTATTGAAGTATATACCTGTATAGTGCTCTATTAAAGTATATACCTGTATAGTGCTCTATTGAAGTATATACCTGTATAGTTGTCTATTAAAGTATGTACCTGTATAGTGCTCTATTGAAGTATATACCTGTATAGTTCTCTATTAAAGTATATACCTGTATAGTGCTCTATTGAAGAATATACTTTGTATAGTACTCTGTTGAAGGATATACCTGTATAGTGCTTTATTGAAGTATATACCTGTATAGTGCTCTATTAAAGTATATACCTGTTTAGTGTTTGTTTGTTTGTTTGAATGGTGTTTTAATGCCACTTTCAGCAATTTTTCAGCTATTTCATGGCGTCCAGTTTTTATTGGGGGAGGAATCCGGAGTACCCAGTGAGAACCCCCGACCTGCGGTAGGAAAACTGGCAATCCTTGTCAATTAAGATTGGAGTCGAGTACACTCTGCCGGCAGTGAGAATCTATATGTTATATATATATATATATATATATATATATATATATATATATATATATATATACCTGTATAATGCTCTATTGAAGTATATACCTGTATAGTGCTCTATTGAAGTAAATACCTGTATAGTTCTCTATTGAAGTATATACCTGTATAGTGCTCTATTGAAGTGAAGTATAAACCTGTATAGTGCTCTGTTGAAATGTATACCTGTATAGTGCTCTATTGAGGTATATACCTGTATAGTGCTCCTTTGAAGTATATACCTGTATAATGCTCTATTGAAGAATATACCTGTATAGTGCTCTATTGAAGTAAATACCTGTATAGTTCTCTATTGAAGTATAAACCTGTATAGTGCTCCATTGAAGTATATACCTGTATAATGCTCTATTGAAGTATATACCTGTATAGTGCTCTATTGAAGTATATACCTGTATAGTTCTCTATTGAAGTATATACCTGTATAGTGCTCCATTGAAGTTTATACCTGTATAATTCTCTATTGAAGAATATACCTGTATAGTTCTCTATTCAGTTATATACCTATATAGTGCTCTATTGAAGTGAAGTATAAACCTGTATAGTGCTCTATTGAAATGTATACCTGTATAGCGCTCTATTGAAGTGAAGTATAAACCTGTATAGTGCTGTTTTGAAATGTATACCTAAATAGTGCTCTTTGAAGTATATACCTGTATATTGCTCTATTGAAGAATATACCTGTATATTGCTCTATTGAAGTTTAATTCTGTTTAGTGCTGTATTGAAGTATAGACCTGTATATTGCTCTATTGAAGTATATACTTGTATTGTGCTGTATTGATGTATATACCTGTATAGTTCTGTATTGGTGTATATACCTTCTTAGTGCTGTATTTATAGACCTTTATAGTGCTCTATTGAAGTATATACCTGTATAGTTCTGTATTGGTGTATATACCTTCTTAGTGCTGTATTTATAGACCTTTATAGTGCTCTATTGAAGTATATACCTGTATAGTGCTGTATTGAAGTATATACCTGTATGGTGCTCTATTGAAGTATATACCTGTATAGTGCTCTATTTAAATGTTGTATTTAGGTATATACCTGTATTGTGTTCTATTAAAGTATAAACCTGTATGGTGCTCTATTGAAGTGTATACTTTGATAGTGCATTATCGATGTATATACCTCTATAGTGCTTTTTGGAAGTATATAGTTGTATATTGCTCTATTGAGGTATATACCTGTATAATGCTCTATTAGAAGTATATACATGAACAAGTGCAATCTAATTAAAATTAAATCTTTCACTTGCTCCCCCCTTTTTGCTATGGTCGCTGCGTGTAGATCTTACAACATCCCATTACAGGTCACGTCAGGGGTCATATGCATAGATTTTTCGTTAGCCAATCAAAATCGAGCTTGGCCAATCTTAGGGTATACATTCGGAACATCGGCAAATGGGGTTTTTAGCTCACCTGACCCGAAGGGTCATGTGAGCTATTGCCATCACTTGGCGTCCGTCGTCGTCCGTCGTCGTCGTCGTCGTTAACTTTTCTTCAAAAATCTTCTCCTCCAAAACCACTGAAGGGATTGCTTTGAAACTTTGCATACATCATCAGTAAAATGCCCTCTACCAAGTTTGCCCAAATCATGGCCTCAGACTGACTAACATGGCCGCCATGGCTAAAAATAGAACACAGGGTCAAAATACAGTTTTTTGCTTATAATTCAAAAAGTATAACAGATACAGGAAAACCGAAGAGACTTTCCTTCTTCAGCATCTAAAGCTCTACAAAACACTCCATTGGGTCAAAGTTGTATGATGACTCCTTGTAGGAGTTATTGCCCTTTAATTGTCAAAATTGATGATTTTTGCCATTTTTGCCTCAAAATCGGGAAAATTATTAGAACTAGAGAAAAAGTTAGCATTGCTTAATTGTTCTGCTCTATGAGGGCTACAAAAATGACTTAAAGGTCAAGATTGTCTGATTAACCGTTTAAGAATTATTCCCCTTGAACTGTTTTTTTTAATCGGTTTTAATTGATTTTTTAAAATCTTCTCCTCTGAAACAACTGAAAGTACTGCTTTGAAACTTTGTACACATCATCTGTCAAATGTCCTCAACCAAGTTTGCACCAACCATGGCTGCAGATTAACCAACATGGCCACCATGGCTAAAAATAGGATGGGGGGGCGGTAAAATAGTTTTTGGCTTATATTTAAAAAAGTGTAACAGATACAGGAAAACCGATGAGACATGCCTTCATCTGCATTAAAAGCTCTAAGAAACACTCCATTGGGTTGAAGTTGTTTGATGACTCCTTATAGGAGTTATTGCCCTTTAATTGTCAAAATTGATGATTTTTGCCTCAAAATCTTGAAAATTATTAGAACTAGAGAAAAAGTTAGCATTGCTTAATTGTTCTGCTCTATGAGGGCTACAAAAATGACTTAAAGGTCAAGATTGATTAACCGTTTAAGAGTTATTCCCCTTGAACTGTTTTTTTTAATCGGTTTTAATTGATTTTTCAAAATCTTCTCCTCTGAAACAACTGAAAGTACTGCTTTGAAACTTTGTACACATCATCTGTCAAATGTCCTCAACCAAGTTTGCACCAACCATGACTGCAGATTAACCAACATGGCCACCATGGCTAAAAATATGAGGGGGGGGGGCGGTAAAATACAGTTTTTGGCTTATATTTAAAAAAAGTGTAACAGATACAGAAAAACAGAAGAGACATGCCTTCATCTGCATCAAAAGCTCTAAGAAACACTCCATTGGGTTGAAGTTGTATGATGACTCCTTATAGGAGTTATTGCCCTTTAATTGTCAAAATTGATGATTTTTGCCATTTTTGCCTCAAAATCTTGAAAATTATTAGAACTAGAGAAAAAGTTAGCATTGCTTAATTGTTCTGCTCTATGAGGGCTACAAAAATGACTTAAAGGTCAAGATTGTCTGATGGACCGTTTAGGAATTATTCTCCTTGATTTTTTTAATCAATTTTACTTGATTTTAAAAAATCTTCTCCTCTTAAACCAATGAAAGGACTGCTTTGAAAAATTGCACACATCATCTTTAGGATGTCCTCTACCAAAATTGTGCAAAAAATGACACCTGACTACCTACATAGCTACGTTGGATTAAAATAGATAAAATGAAAAAAAGGGGGGGTGGGTCGAGAGAGTTTTCGACTGATAGTTAAAAAAGTATAACAGGTACAGCAAATTTGAAGTGAACCTCCCTTCTCCCTCTAACCATCAAAAGATCCTCCTTATAGGAGTTATTTCCCTTAAAAGGTCAAAATTAATTATTTTTGCAGAAGTGTTGGGCAATTCCTTATAGCAAAGAAAAGCTGGATAAAAAGGGTTGTTTGGTTTCAGGTTCAGGTGAGCGATACAGGCTCCTGGGAGCCTCTAGTTTCATTCGACGCCAAAGTGTACCAAATGTATTACAATACGTCAACAAGATTGTTACCGGAGATGTAAACAAACCAAATTGAAGCAAATTTTCTTACAAATATGGAATCTACTGAATAAACAACGTTACGAAAGTTGTACATACGATTAAAATCACAATGTGGTTTTTATTTGTGGAGTTTCATTCGTGCAAATCGAAGCTACACCAGCCCATATTCACCAGCCGTACCATGACCAGGTGGAACGTGAAATCGAACGGAAGCATTTTTACACACTGGAATCGGGCTGAAATGCTTTGTATTATTAAAAATGAAGGTAGATGTCCCCAGTGACAAAACTAATTGACAGCCTCCAATTTAAATTTAAACTGTCACCAACGAAGATATTGATGGAAAAAAGGCTTTTGGATCATGCGGTTTATATCGGCCTTCATTATAGTTTAAACTTGGATAAATACGTATTATATTAACCAGGAACAGCAAATTTCATGCAGACATGAAGATTTCTTTAAAAAATACGAAGGACATGGCCAAAAAAAGGAAAGGATTTAGTGACAAGAAAATGATGGTCATTAAAATGCTATGATTGCTCGAGTCAAATCTGTTTGGCAGTGCCTATATATGACTTGTTACACCATCATAAACTAAAGGAACCCATTTATTGACTTAGAGATCACTCTAGACATTATTCATTTTTAATTGTTTATTTACAATTATGACAGAATAAACATAACACCTTACCTAAACTTTGTGTTCATATTTGAAATTGCTTCAGCATTTTCAGTTACTGAAATTTCTTCCACTGAACCATGTAGCTTACACACTTCCTATAGTAAAACTTTCGGCATATCCTTTTTAATTTTCCCATTTGAAAAAATTAGTGTTCCAGATGTGATTTTATTTCAAATTCATGGTAGGGCATGTTTTCCAATTTGAATTTATGTTTTTTCTACTTTCATCAAATTCATGCCCTTCAGTTTTTATTAGGAACCAAAGTACCCAACAGAAAACCTCAAACCTTCTGCTGACTTGTGTATTAAGGTAGTCGTCAACCACGTAATCAATTGTAGATTCAAGAGTCAACCCCTGTTTGACTTTCCTTAAAGGAGGAAACATTTAATTATAATTGAGTCAAGTTTTTAGCTCACCTGACCCAAAGGGTCATGTGAGCTATTGTTATCACTTTGCGTCCGTCGGCGTCGTCGTCGTCGTCGTCGTCGTCGTCGTCGGCGTCTGTAAACTTTTTACATTTTAATCTTCTTCTCTGAAACCACTTGGCCAATTGAAACCAAACTTGGCCATAATGTTCATTGGATGGACCTTTACAAAGTTTGTGTTTTTTATTTTGATTGGTAAACCAATATGGCCGCCACCTCAAGACTTAGTTTAACATAGGACCCTATGGGAAAAAAGTTAAAAAGGGCTTCTTCTCTGAAACCGTTCAACCAATCAAAACAAAACTTACTAGCAATATTGTTTGGATGGTCCTCTATAAAGTTTGTGTTTTTGATGGGAATTGGAAATTCAAAATGGCCGCCACCGCAGGACTTAGTTTAACATAGAACCCTATGGGAAAAAGTTTTAAAAGGCTTCTTCTCTGAAACCGGTAAATCAATGGAAACAAAAACTTACTAGCAATATTGTTTGGATGGTCCTCTATAAAGTTTGTGTTTTTTATGGCAATTGGAAATTCAAAATGGCTGCCACCGCAGGACTTAATTTAACATAGGACCCTATGGGAAAAAGTTTGAAAGGCTTCTTTTCTGAAACCAGTCAACCAATGGAAACAAAACTTACTAGCAATATTGTTTGGATGGTCCTCTATAAAGTTAATGTTTTTTATCCCAATCGGAAATTCAAAATGGCCGCCACCGCAGGACTTGGTTTAACATTCGACCCTATGAGAAAAAAGTTTAAAAGGGCTTCTTCTCTGAAACCGTTTAACCAATCAAAACAAAACTTTCTAGCAATATTGTTTGGATGGTCCTCTATAAAGTTTATGTTTTTTATGGCAATTGGAAATTCAAAATGGCCGCTACCGCAGGACTTAGTTTAACATAGGACCCTATGGGAAAAAGTTTTTAAAGGCTGCTTCTCTGAAACCGGTTAATCAATGGAAACAAAAACTTACTAGCAATATTGTTTGGATGGTCCTCTATAAAGTTTATGTTTTTTATGGCAATTGGAAATTCAAAATGGCCGCTACCGCAGGACTTAGTTTAACATAGGACCCTATGGGAAAAAGTTTTTAAAGGCTTCTTCTCTGAAACAGGTTAATCAATGGAAACAAAAACTTACTAGCAATATTGTTTGGATGGTCCTTTATAAAGTTTATGTTTTTTATGGCAATTGGAAATTCAAAATGGCCACCACGGCGCAGGACTTAGTTTAACATAGGACCCTATGGGCAAATAAAAAAAATCTTCTCTATACAACCGGTTAACCAATGAAACAAAGCTTTCTAGTAATATTGTTTGGATGGTCCTATTTAAAGTTTATTGAAAATTACAGGACTTAGTTTAACATCAGGGAAATGCCATCTTCATTGCCTATAAAATCAGGTGAGCGATACAGGCTCTTAAGAGCCTCTGGTTATATTTCTTGTTACAAATGTACACAAAATGAATTATAGGCCAAAAAGACCAATCCAGAATGACTACCTTAAAAAGCAGGCACAGGTGGAAGGATTCTTAATTCTCCTTTAACAGTGTTTAAGGTAAACTAAAGTTGTAATATTCATGTACAACATGTACATAAATAAAATGTGCAATATGTCAAATGAATGTTAAATAAATGCCTATACTAGTTTAGTTTCCACAATAGTAGTCAAATGCCCCAGTCTCTGGCTTCAGTGCATCCAGTATTAGTCTACATTATTTTCATTTTATCATGTACACCTGTTGGGGACATACATGTACAGATTTTTGGCTCGTTTTTTCGTCGACCCAACCTCAGGTTTACCTTTGCACTGAAGCATTGTTTAGAAAGATGACGTCACATCTTTATGATACTTAGCACACAGTTACAACATATAATGATATCTCTTCACCGGCAAATTTTTAGTGTTTTGCCAAATATTTTCTAGCTAGAGTGAACTTAGAGAAGAAAAATGAGTGTGTTAACCAATATGTGTTAATCCAGACTTAAATGTCATCGATACACATTTTCTCATTTTCAAATTGTATTCAGGTGTATGTAATTAGAGCCAGACTTGACAGAAGCATTACTTTCAATTGGTAAAGTAGTATACACAAGTGCAATACTTCCTACTGGTCTGGAGTATCTTTGATATGTGCATTTCTTATCTTTAGGGGTCTTGGTCTTTTCTTGATTACAGAGCCCTTTATTGTGGAAGAGTGATTAACATAGTCATTTTACTTTTGATCAAGTGCCTGTCACCACTGAGGTTCTGGGTTTGAGTTTCACTGCGGGAGGGTGTGCTCAACTCCAATCTTAACTAACAAGGATTTCTTGTTTTCTTGTTTTTATACCAATTATTGTCATGGTTACTTAGGAACTGACCTAATCCAATAACTTTAATGTAGTACTCATCATAAGCTTCCACTAGACAAAACTTGATTAACCTAGGACTTAAGCTTACACAGATATAAAATATATAGTTTTTATGTAGTCGCCAGATTCCTATGTTTCCAGGCAAGACAATAAAAACTGGAAAACGATATAATTGAAAATTTGTTGAAACCGACGTTAAATCCCAGTTGGTTACATGACTGTTAACACTGGGGTTGCAGGTTCAAGTCTTATTATGGGTGTGCTCAAATCTAATCTCAATTTACAAAAGGTCATGGTTTTCATCATGGTACTTCAGATTGCTCCACCAATTAAACTGGATGTGACTATATTACTTATGGGGGTTTTTACGTCCTTGACTACCGTAAAACGGTCTCGCACGGACTTATTGCCTAATGGCTTTTATATAAATTTTTTTGTAACTATTTATTTGTATTTTTGGGGATTTATAGGCCATAAATATTATAAGTGAAATAATAAAAGGGGGGAGAAATGCCGCAACCAAAAAGACTTCGTGGAAGTAGATTTATCTATCAAGCTGCATCCAGCTAGAGAACCAAGACGCTAGCAGCAAGTACGGGTCGTGCCATGGCAGCGGCGCGTGCGCCTACTCTTATCGAATACTGCCAATGGGATCTTTTACGTGCCAGTTGATGGAATACTGTACACGAGGCACCAGTTTTACGTCTCATCTGACAGACGGAAAATTTTTTATTTACATGTATATATACATTACTATGGCCTTGCATGATTAATTTGAATTTTGAAAATAATAAAGTAGCTCAGTTATATACATTTCAATGTGGAATTGTATTATATTTGTTGTTAGTTTTCACTAACTAGGTTTTTTTATGTACAATATTTTTGTAAATTATAAGATAAGAATGATATACATGTTCTGATGTTTTTTTTTATTTTTAAGAAATCCATTAAAGTATTCTATTCTATTTTGTTTTTGTTTTTTTTTTGTTTTTTTTTTTTAATATATACAAGATTGCTATAAACATTATGTACAGGGTTTATTGTTCAGAAGTAGGTACCCGCCCGAGACGTAGCTCTTGGCATGCCCTACTTGTTATTATTATTATTATTATTATTATTATTGTCGTTATTATGCGTATTCATCAGTATAGGTGCCCGAGACGAGGCTCTTGGCTTACTCTACCGATGACTTTTATTTGTATTCCGAAGTAGGGAACCGCCCGAGACGATGCTCTTGGCATACCCTCCTTCGGTTTAATAATTTATTTTTGCCGTTATTGCGCGTGTTCCTCATATGGTGCCCGAGACGAAGCTCTTGGCTTACCTTACTGAGGAGTAGGTTTGTTATATGTTATAGGGATTGGGTATTTATGAATTTCCTATGTCCTTCAGTAGCTACTCGAGACGAAGCTCTTGGCTTACTCTACCGAGGATTTGATTTTAATTTGTAGTCGGATCTAGGCACCTGCCCGAGACGATGCTCTTGGCGTACCTTACTTAGGTGTATTTTTAACATTTTCGTTATTATTGTTGCCGTTATTACGCGTGTTCCTCATAAGGTGCCCGAGACGAGCTCTTGGCTTACCTTATTGAGGAGTAGGGATGTTACATGTAATAGTAACAACCCGAGACGAAGCTCTTGGCTTACTCTGCCGAAGATTTGACTTTAATTTGTAATCGGAAGTAGGCCCCTGCCCGAGACGATGCTCTTGGCATATCCTACTTAGGTGTAATTTTAACTTTTTCATGATTATTATTGCCGTTATTACGCGTTTTCCTCATAGGGTGCCCGAGACGAGGCTCTTGGCTTACCTTACTGAGGAGTAGGTTTGTTAATAAGTTATAAGGGTTGGTTATTTTGGAATTTCCTATGTCCCTCGTGTCCCCGAGACGAAGCTCTTGGCTTACTGTACCGAGGATTTTACTTTTATTTATTAGATTGTTGTAGGGCGCGACCGTCGCAGAAGACACCTAGGTAAGTGGTGTATACAAGAAACGAAAGAGACAGTTATATACATTTGTGATAGTCAATTTCCGTAATAAAATCGACGAGCTCTTTATATATTTGGTTTTTAAATTCTTTAGGAGGGTCTAACAAGATTTTGATATCAATGCCATTGATGTTAAATTTAGTGAGCGCTGTGTTAAGTTTTATTCTCGCGTTGTTATGGGCTACACAGTGCAGAATGACATGTTCGATGACTTCTTTGGTGTTGCATACACTGCAGAGCGGCGATATATTTTTGATGTGTTGCCCCATTTGACCCGGTAGAAGGGTGGTGCCAAGTCTGAGCCTAGTTAAAGTTTTTGCATGGTTTCGATTTCCTAGATAGAAAAATGGCTTTGAATTAACTGAGGGATTAAGCCGGTAGTACCATGAATTTCGATGTGTGTCCAAAATATCTTGCCATTTCTTTTTAAATATATTTTTGACGATCGCGTAGAATTCAGATGTACTATAGGCTATGTTTATATTTATGTTTTCTTGTTTTAAAGCTGCTTTTGCAAGTTTATCTGAGAGTTCGTTTCCTAAGATACATACGTGGGCAGGTATCCATTCTATTATTAATTCGATTTGTTTATTTCTTATTTTAAATGCTAGCATTTGAATAGCCTCTAAAATATCCGGTCTACTCGATTGGTTGTTATCAATGGATTGGATGGCACTCAGTGAATCTGTAAGTATAACCACCTTTTGATATGGATAGTCAGAGTCCACTATCCATTCTAATGCTTTTAGAATTGCTATCATTACGGTGGTGTATACCGAGATATTATCGGTGCAGCGTTCGTGGAATACATATTTTGCCCTTGGCATGGCAAATGCGCAAGCGGTTTTACCGGTGATTGGGTCCTTTGAACCATCGGTATAAATTTTTTCAAAGTTTTTATATTTACTATCTATGTGTTCTAGGGTTATTGTTTTTATTATATTAGGGTCGTCTCTTTTATCTATTTTATTTTTTAATTCACACGATGTATTTGCGGTTTTTACAATCCATGGTGGAAGAGTCGGATGATTGTGTTTTACTATTTGAATTTTATCTAATTTATTTAGTTTTAATTCTTTCCTTACTCTGTAGCCAAAAGGGATTGTGTCATTTTTCCATTTTTGTGATTTTGCTCTATATTCGACACAATCCTCGAGGGTTTCTTTTGCTGGATTTTTTTGGATTTTGCGAGCACCTAGCGTAATATTTTAATGAAAATTCGTCGCGCCTAAGTTGCAGCGGTTTTTCCCCTGCTTCAACTAATAGATTTTCCACTGGCGTGGACGTTAAAGCGCCTAAAGCTATTCGGAGACCCTTGTACTGTTTTTATCTAGTTTAAGTTTAAGACTATTAGAGGCGGAGTTGAAAACCTGGCATCTGTAGTCTAGTATGGACCTGAGTAGAGATTTATACAACATTATCAGAGTTTCAGTGCCCATTCCAAAATTATTAGCCTGAACATATCTCATAAGGTTGAGTATAGGTTTAGATCTCTCCTCTAGGTAATCAAAGTGTTTTTTCCATGTTAATTTACGGTCAAATATCAATCCTAAAAATTTAACATGATTTTCAAATTTTATGGGCTGGTTACCTAATGTGAGGTTGGTTGATGTTACTTTCCTGTTTCCAAAAATAACACCTATTGTTTTAGTTTTTGAAATCTTAAAGCCCCATTTAATGGCCCATTTACTTACATTATCCAAAGTTCGTTGCATTTTATTTCTAAGTATTTTAAGGTTATGGCCTCTGTGCCACATTGCACTGTCATCGGCAAACCGCGAAGTTTTAGCGGATTTTTCAGCTTGATTTACTAAATCATCTATTAAAATATTAAACAGTGTCGGACTGATAACGCTGCCTTGGGGGGTGCCGTTTTGGAGTTCGCGTTCGTCGGAAGTTTCGTTATTTACTTTTACTTGAATTTTGCGATCCTGTAAAAAGTCTGATATAAAGTTAAACATATTACCGCTTATTTCAAATTGTTTAATTTTGTAAAGAAGACCTTTTCTCCATACGAGATGTCAATCTCTAAAAATACCGCCAAAAGATACTGGTTTCTTGCTTTAGCTTTTTGGATTTCTGTTTCTAATCTGATTAAATGGTCAATAGTTGACCGACCTTTACGGAAACCACTCTGGTTGTCCTTGATAATATTATTTTTTTCTATGATGTATTTAAGTCTTTCATTTACCATGCTTTCCATTAGTTTACAAAAGTTTGAGGTCAGTGAGATTGGGCGATATGATTTAGGGTCTGATTTATTTTTATTCGGTTTACGTTTGCATTTTTCCAAGAGGATGGTAATTGTCCAGAGTCCCAAACGTGGTTTATTAGATCTAACACGATGTTTATCATGTTATCCGGCATGTGTTTAAACATTTCATATGAGATCCGGTCGTCTCCCGGTGCGATAGTGTTTTTGGTTTTAAGTACCGTAATTAGTTCCTCTTTCGTGAAGGGTTTATTAATATATTTTTTATTATTATCGGGGTTTAGATCTTTTTCTATTGGGTTTTCCTTTTCAAATTTTTCCTTATGCAATTTAAATTCGGGTTCTAGATTTTGGTCGCTACTATCTTCCGCGAAGGACATTGCCAACAAGTTAGCTTTCTGATTATTAGTTACCGCTTGCTTTTGGTTTTGGACAAGCGTAGGTAGACTAGAGACCTTAGTTCCTTTCATATTTTTGATTGTTTGCCAAACCTGCTTAACATTTGACCTGTGATTTAATTTTGAACAAAAGTCTTGAAAATATTCTTTTCCCGCTTTGTCTGTAATATTTTTGAAAGTTTTTAAAGCTTGTTTATATTCATCTAGATCTTGGCTATTTTTTGTTTTATCGAATCTGCGTAATTTATTCCTTTTAACTTTTTTAGCTTCCGTGCATTGCGTATTCCACCAAGGACAATTTTTCCTTATATGGACTTTGCCTTTTGTTTTTGGTATGGCAGCATCTGCGATGGATGTAATTTGTTGGCATATGTTGGTGTTATAAATATTAATATCTTGGAGTTTTATGTCTTCAATCTTTATGTTCTGGCTTATTTTGGAGAAAAGGTACCAGTTGGCTTTATCATATATCCACCTTTGGGCCGTACATACTTCATTTTTAATTGGTTTTGATTTTAATACAGAATTGGAAAATGGTCAGAACCGAGTCGATCTTCCAGAACTGCCCATTGACTATCTTTAGTTAGTGAAGGGGAAACAAATGTTAGGTTGATTTCGGAGGTGTTACCGTTGTTATACAGACGGGTGCCTGACCCGTCATTTAGTACTGTGAGGTCCATATGTTGTATTAGGTCCTCTAAGACTTGTCCATTTTTATCAGTTTTAATAGACCCCCATAATGAAGACATTGCATTATAGTCGCCTAGTAGGACTAAATTTTGATTTATATTATTAAACAGTTTAGAGTAATCCTGAAAGTTTATTGTTTGGTCAGGGGGTCTATACATCTTGACAATATTAATTTTATCGTTTTGACAATTTATGGTAACACCTGTTATTTCTATGTTTTCGGCTTGGAAGGCGATTTCCGTGTATGTTAATGAGTGTGAAACATAGACGGCTACGCCACCTCCTTTACTTTTTATACCCCCGCTCGACAGAGTCGGGGGTATATAGTGGTCCTCATGTCCGTCCGTCCTTCCGTCTGTCCGTCCGTCCGTCTGTCCGTCCGTCCGTCCGTCCGTCCACATTTTGTTTCCGGATGATAATTCAAAAAGTTTACATCCAATTTGAATGAAACTTTGGGATATTGTTATATATCAGGTTGGTAAGAAGCCTATTGATTTTGGGGGAAATCCTTCAAATTTCAAGGTCACAGTCCACGAAAAACGTTAGAAATTTTAACAAAAAAGATGTTTCCGGACAATAACTCAAAAAGTTTACATCCGATTTGAATGAAACTTTGGGATATTGTCATATATCAGGTTGGTAAGAAGCCTATTGATTTTGGGGGAAATACGTCAAATTTCAAGGTCACAGTCCACGAAAAATGTTAGAAATTTTTACAAAAAAGTTGTTTCCGGACAATAACTCAAAAAGTTTGCATTCAATTTGAATGAAACTTTGGGATATTATTATATATCAGGTTTGTAAAAAGACTTTTGATTTTGGGGGAAATCGGTTAAATTTCAAGGTCACAGTCCACGAAAAACGTTAGAAATTTTTACAAAAAAGTTGTTGCCGGACAGTAACTCAAAAAGTTTGCATCCGATTTTAAAGAAACTGTAAAATATTGTTATATATTTTGTTGGTAAGAAGCCTATTGATTTTAGTGGAAATCCATCAAATTTCAAGGTCACAGTCCACGAAAAACGTTAGAAATTTTTACAAAATGCGGGGGTATTAGTGATCGCTAGATCGACTTTGTCTAGTTATTTTACCTTTATTGTTTTTTATTCCGTTTCTATTTTTAATTACAGGTGGTTGATATCCATTAAGTTTTATGTATCGGTTACCTTGAAAGTGGGTTTCCTGAATACATATAACGTCGGGTTTTTCATTTTCGTCTAAGAAATTTTTTAAGGAATTCGCGTTAGCGTAAAGGGAGCGCGCATTCCATTGTAGGATGTATAGACCCATTATATATAATTATTACTGGGTGTTTTTTATAACTATATTGCTGTGGCTACTTAATTAAATTCCGATGCTTGGAGATGAAGGTTTAGTTGTCCGCTAAGGAATCCTAATAGTTGTTCTAAGATTTTTTCTTGATTTTTCTTTATGGATTTACCTTTATGGCCGTGCTGGGATAGGTCCAGGATGGCCTTTACAAATTGTATCGAATTTTTTGTTTTATTTTCTACTCTAGTGATTTTATCTTGCTTAGGAATTTTAGGAGTTTGTTTTATAGGTGAATTGTTTTTTGTGATGAGTTTCCTCCTGGGGTGAGGATTCGTCAATTACCAATCGCGGCGGGGTTTTTAGCATGTCGGCGTATGATAGGGTGTCATCTGGACTGTTGTTAATTGTCACGGATGTTTTTTCAGCAATATTGACCGGTGTTTTATCTTTAATTAAGTTGACCGCGTTTTTATTGTTTTATTAAGTTGACAGGTGTTTCCTGCTTATCCGAGCATTTGACAGTTTTATTTGTTTTTACTGGATTTGAATTTGGACAAGTTGGAGCTTTGTTGTTTTGTGTAGCCATTTGTTTGGCTTCGTCAAATGTCATAAATTTTGCGTACATATTTTCTAAAACAGTTTTTTGATATATATATTGGGGGCATTTTTTATCGTTAGCCTGATGGTTACCCTTGCAGTTATTGCATTTAATAATTTGTGATTTACACATTTTGGTATCATGTTGCTCTGAGCATTTAATACGTTTGCTTTTGGTTTTTGTAGTTTTGGCATAGTGTCCTAATTTGGCACAGACCGTGCAAAACTTTGGATTAGGTTTATATTCTGCCAATTTATAATTTAAAGTATGATCCATTTTTAGCTCTTTTACATCTTTTAATTTGGAATCTAGTCTCACAATTAAAAAGCCAGGTTTTTGGACCTCTTTTAGGGAGACGTCGATTTTGTTATGCTGTTTAATCATTTGTTCCTGTTCTTTAGGGATAATACATCCGTTTGTATGTATCGCCATATTGTCTTAAATATGTATTTAGGGCTGTCCTGACTTTTTTTATTGATCTTTTGGTGACTAACTTTACTTTTAAAATTGGGGTCGTATAATGAAGCCGTTACATCGTACGGCCCTAGCTTTGTTTCGTCCAGTAGCCAGAGGCACATGTACCATGTAGCAACTTTTGAGCCTCCTAAATTTGAAGGACTCCTTCCTTTTATCCCCTAGGAAGCTCAGTACCATGTACTGAAAACTGAGCGCCATGATATTGAGGAAGGCCCTGTTATTAGACTTTATTACCACAGTTTCTTCAACCGGATAATCATTTTTGTTTATCTGAATTTTCTGAATTTGAGTGACCTTTTGCTGTTTGGAGGTCTGATGAGGGGAGTCGGGGCTGGAAAGTTTTCTTTTTTGGTTTGGCATGATTGAGCGGTTTAAAAATTTGAACTAATGAAATGAAGCAACTTTTTTTTTGGAAGGGAGAAAAACGTATTTATTGACCTAATTTATATTGGGAATATACAGAGATTTTAAATTAAATTACAGATATTTGCGACAAATATAATTTAAGTCAAATTGAAACTATTTAAAAGGGAACAGAAATATGCAAAAAAAGAAGAAAAAAAACTAAAATACTTATCGTCGCTATGTATGCTGGCAACCACGAAGGTACTGAAAAACTGCTACGCAAGTAGAGAGTATTCCAGACACGTCCTTTTCGTTCGAATGCTACGACACGAATGATGTGACTATATTGCTGAAAGTGGCATTAAATACCATTCAAATACACAAACTAATTTCTACAAGAAAATTTGGTATGGTAGTTGATAATCATAAAGGTACATACAATTACATGTATTTGATCATCAAGTAATACTGAAGATTTGTTTTTTTTTCATCTTTATAGACAGACTAGTCGTACTCTTGTTTATCATCACCAGACTGCATACCGACATTAGAATAAGATGAAACATATGTTGCATTCTTTGCAACTGCATTTAGCAGGCATTCCACTTTTATTTTATTCCAAGGTCTTTAGTTCGGATGTACATTGCATTTATAAAATTGTTTGTCAAAAAAACTATCATACAACAGTTTTTGTTTTCAGAATATTTTTTAATTTCAAAGTCAGTTCATGCAGATGATAATTTTAATATAAAATAAAAGCAACTGAAGAATTCCAATTTCTTCATGTCCATTGTACATGTATAATACATGTATATTGCTTATTGGGACCAAACAGAGGCTTTCAAATTGCAGAAAAATGTGTATAAACATTGATAACATTGTATTAGAAACTGTTGAAAACTCAAAACTATTAGGAGTTAATATTGATTGTTACTTATCTTGGTCTGACCATAGTGACATTTTGGCTAAGAAAATTTCTAAGAAAATTGGTGTGTTAAAGCGTCTAAAAAGTTTCATGTCTTCTCAAGCTCTACTTAAAGTATACAACTCTGTTATTTTTCCACATTTCAACTATTGTTGTACCATATGGTCAAATGCAAAGTGTGTAAACAATGTTCATAAAATTCTTAAATTACAAAAAAGAGCTGCACGAATCATTTTGAATGTCCAAGATACTATGACACCATCAGATGTACGTTTCAATCAATTACGATGGATGCAAACAACTGATTATTTTGTATTCAGAAAAGTTATTCTTGTATTTAAAGCATTGCACCTATTAACACCTGAGTACTTAAATGTTTTTAAATTTGTCAATCAAATTAGTACCAGAACTACCAGACAGAGTGAAACAGACTTGCTATATGTACCAAGAGTAAGAACTGAATATTTTAAAAGATCTTTTGTTATAGCCGGGAGTTTGCTTTGGAATAATATGTCACAAAATTTAAGAAATTGCTCAACCTTAGAAAATTTCAAAAGGCATACCTAGAAAACTTTTTTATGAATGCTACATAAGATAATTGTATTTTAACTCTGTAATATTGTATGTTCTATTCTATTATGTACTGTTTTAAATGTGTCTTATTCTTTATGTTGTAAATATGTAAATAAATACAGGACCATATTGTAAACTAGTCCTCGGACTAAATATGCTATTCTGTTTAAATAAAGGAGATTATTATTATTATTATTATTATTTATTATATCCCTTTGAAGTGCAATAGATGATAGATTTTGAAAAAATAGCATTCTTTAAGGTACTGTTATCCATCTACAGTGTATAAGTCATGACACTGATATCTTAAAATATTGTTAATTTTTTTCTTTCATCTGTTTTAACTCTTTTGTGAGTATTTGTGTGTAGTACATGTAGCAATTTGGACCAGAACAGAAAAGCCAGCTATGATCATCTTCTTCCCTGTTTAAACAATTGAAAACATGAGAAAATAAGAGCAGTCGCTTGGAAGAAAATAAGAACTTAAATTTTTTATAACATTCTGTAAAGAAGAAATTCGTTATGTGTATCAAGTTTATTCCCTATTATTCAGTCAACTACATACCTTTACAGGAAATAGTTCAATAATTTTAATTCAAAGTTACAAATTGATTAGCACCTTTAATCATACATGTAGCCAATGAACCAAGTTTACAAGCTGTCCTTATGCTGTTATAAATCAAGGTACATGTATTTATCTAAACAATGGTCACATCATAAATGTTAAACATATTTAGTATTGTGAATAAATTTAAAATGCAAATTTTTTTAAACTGCATGTCACTGCACTCTTTTCAATTCTTGATTATTAATATTGCATTTTAATTACTTTCATTCAGAATATAAGAATGCATCTATGTGGTGAGGTTACTTATAAATAACAATCCACTTTATGAAGATCTATACAAGTTGAAACTGATATTTACAAGATACATATTGTACTAGTAGATTAAAAAAAACAAGATGTAAACATTCCACTTACCAAGTTGGCATCATGTGTGAAACTCATCCAATTTGAACAGAAACTTGGAACTTTTGAAAATTGCTTCTCCATACAGGGTCACCAGCTAGACTCGGTGATGCATAAATGATATCTATAAATCTGTCTTTGATATTGTGATATTTTCAGAAATCTGAAATTAAATTGTTGATAATGTTAATTTATACATGTATTAAGTGACTTGAATAACTATAACTATTTTATTTGTAGCATTGATTTTCATACACCTTTTTTGGACAAATAATTTTTAGAACAAAAAATCCACAACTTTGTTTTACAAATGAGATGGCGTTTCATTAGTGGTGATCAATGTACCTTAAATTTTTTCTGACACTCAACCAAGCCATGAGGGCATGAATGTCGATTAAAACTGGAGCAATAGGAAATATGATGAATAATTCATGTCTACCAGTAGTTTATTGATAGTTTTTTGTCAAATGTTTAATATTAATTCCCCCTATCAATCTCCTAACCACGTTAGTTACTTGTTTTATATACAAGTACTATTTTACTGATACCATGTTGTATGTTCATCGTATGTAATTCCCCTCCCCCTTTTTTCTTGTTAAAAAATTCGCTCCTTATTGTGAAAAAAGTTCATATTTTCGTATATAATTTACGTACTGACCTTTTTATGCTGCCGTTCAGTTTTGAACTTTTGTTTACTTTATTCTCCACAAGCAATATCAAAAGCAGATTGAAGTGGAATTTCCCTAACGCTTTAGGAAGAACGGCAACGCAACCCTTTCTTTCTTTAAACAATCCAACATCATTCTTTGAGTTCTCGAGTACTAACATAATGTGAAAAACTTTTTAGACCGCAAAAATGCATCGGACATAGCCATTTTGACACTAAAGCCTAGTATGATATGCAAACCAGTATTTGATTCGTCGAATCACTCAACTCGAACTAAAATTTGATTGGACGATCAAAATTAAAAATTTTGACCCCTGACGTGTCCTGTAATGCGATGTTGTTAGATCTTACAACGCAGCGACCTATAACAAAAAGGGGGGAGCAAGTGAAAGATTTAATTTTAATTAGATTGGAACAAGTGCTGTCTTGAAGTATAAACCTGTATTTAAGTATATTCCTGAATACAGATGTTTTGAGTATATACCTGTATAGTGCTCTATTGAAGTATATACCTGTATAGTGCTCTATTGAAGTATATACCTGAATAGTTGTAAAATACCTAACACACCAGCAAGCTTCATTATTGTGGTGCTGATCATTAGTGAATAGGTCAATCAATAATTAATTAATAGTCAGTAGTATTTTTAGCTCACCTTTACTGAATGTGAGCTTTTGCCATCACGTAGCGTCTGGCGTCCGTTGTCTTTCATCCGTCGTTAACTTTTTCAAAAATCTCTGAAACCACTTGGCCATTTTTTTCAAATTTGGCCACAATCATCTTTAGGGTTCCTAGTTTCATTTTGTACCCAGGGTATTGATCAACGGAGAAAGATTGCCACTGTTACTAAAACTAGAACATGGGTGTCAACGCAGGTTTTTGATCAATATCTCAAAAATTGTAATAGCTATAGGAAAAACCGCAACTTCAAATTGATCAGCACATTAAGGTCTACAATAGATGCTATTAGTGTGAAGTTGTGTAATGGCTTCTTGTCGGATTTTTGCCTTTTAATGATGATTTTTGACAAAATATTCTGTATTTACAATATAACTTGGAAACTGTTAGAGCTAGAGTAAAACTAAATGGCAAAAATGATCAGCAATTTAAGTCCCTCAATTCACTTTATTGGTCTGAAATTGTCAGATGACTTCTTATTTGAGTTATTGCCCTTAAATGACAATGTTTTATGAAAGTTTTCGTTTTTGTCCTGTAACTTAAAAACTATAACAGCTAAAGTGATACTGTAAGAATAAAAAATGATCAGCAATATAACTTCTACAATTCGCTTAATTAGTCTGAAATTGTCAGATGACTCCTTATAGGAGTTATCGCCCTTACATGACATTTTTTAATATAATTTTCTTTTTTTGTCCTATAACTTAAAAACTATAACAGCTAGAGTGAAACTGTAAATGGCAAAATGATTACAAATATGTTCTACAATTCATTTAATTTGTCTGAAATGGTTAGATAACTCCTTATACGAGTTATTGCCCTTAAATGACATTTTTTAATGAAATTTTCTGTTTTTGTCCCGTATCTCAAAAACTAGAACAGCTAGAGTGAAACTATACATGGCACAAATGATCAGCAATAAAAGTTCTACAATTAACTTAATTGGTCTGAAATTGTCAGAGGACTCCTTATAGGAGTTATTGCTCTTAAATTACAATTTTTTTATGCAAATTTAAGTTTTGTCCTGTAACTTAAAAACTATAAGATTGATATTGTAAAATGCCTACCAATCACTAATTGGTCCCATATTGTCAGATTAATATTTTTTTAAAGAGTTATTGCCCTTTATGACATTTTTTTTATGAAATTTTCAGTTCTTGACCTGTAAATAAAAGCTATAGTTGAAGTCAAAATTTTAAACTGCAAAAATGATCCGCAATATAAGGTCTACAAAAAAAAATAGATTGGACTAAAATTTTTAGATGACTCCTTACAGAAGATATCGCCCATACATGACAGTTTATTTCAAATGTTCAGTTTTTACATTATAGCTTGAACCTGTATGATAAACTTATTAAAGGAACCTTCTCTGAAACCACTTGCCCAATTTTTTCAAACCTGCCCACAATCATTCTTAGGGTACCTTATTTCAAATGTGAACTGAGTGTTGATCAACAGACAAAAATGGCCACTGTCATAGAGTTCAAAACACATTTTTGTTCAAAATCTGAAAAATGGCAACAGCTTATATAAAGTCAATTAAATGCTTTAACAGCTAGACTGAAACTGTCAATTACAAAAATGCAAAGATAGCTCGAAGTCAAATATTGGTGTTCCAGGTGAGCAATTACAGGCTTCTGGGAGCCTCTAGTGTGTGTATTGTTGGATTGATTACTTATTTTGGCTGCATGCCATTGATATAATTTTTTGTATTAGAACATCGATTTTATTAGATTGTGTATACAAAAAAGTCATGTTCTCGTGAAAGAAATATGATGGTTTTTGACTTATTTATGGGGTAAAACTTTTCAGGATCTTTACATATATCTTTCATGCATTTCAGAATTTTTCACAGATTCATACCTTTTGGCAGTTTATGAAGAGGTTACTAAAGGCTTACAAGAATTTGTTCTGACAGTTCGAGATAATGTTGGAAATAACTTACTTAGCAAGTCTTGTGATGAAGACGTAGTGGATGATTACACAACAAAGTTGTATGCTTGGCAAACTGCATATAGCACGGCTATGACGCTACTTCAGCTTGATACCTATATAATTTTAGACAAATCTTTGACTTGCTTATGATTCATTTTGAATAAATGATTTTACCGTGCCCTTCAATCTTATATTAATTTTGTACAAGGAGAATCAAACTTGGAATGGAAGATACATAAAAATTATTTCAGATACCCTCACATTCAATGCAAAATCAGCATTTTAACTTGAACCTAAATTTTATGGAAAAGTAGATTCCGTTACATTAAATAATTACTGATCATTAAAAGTCGAGCACAAAGTTAAAACAAATTTAGCCAAGTATCAATACCGGGTATCAACTCAGGGGAACTGTAAACATCAAAATAATGTATAAAAACTAACAAGATAAATCAAACCCAATTTGTAAGAATGGGCACAATTTCCTTTTTTTATGTGAATAAACATAACTCTCGGGAGTGTTAAATCACAAAATCCTAAGAAAAAAGGGCAGACAGGGTGAGGCATTTACAGTAAAACAAAAATCAATTTTAGCTCATCTAGACAGAAGGTCGACGTTAGCCTTTGTCATTACTAGGCATCCGTCATCTGTCTTCTGTCTGTTCATCATTCTGTCCTTAACTTCCCTGAAACATATCTGCCAAATGTTTCCAAACTCGGCTAAAATCATCCTTTGGGTGCCTAGTTTCCGATTTGTTTCCTGATACAATGCGATTACCAAGAAACGCAACAAAAAAAAAACTCACCGATAGGGCTGGGATTGGTGGATTAAGTAGCCACTCATCTATAACTAATCCACACCAAATATTACGAATCGATCTCATCGCCCAAGGCTACACAACGCGTTTAACAAAACTCGAACAAAACTCACCAATCCGGTTTCTATTGGCTTCATATCGATCCCACTGACACCAAACTAAGCCACGTCAAATATTACGAATCGATCTCAACGCCTATGGCGATGCAGAGCG
Organism: Limnoperna fortunei; assembly: GCA_944474755.1. Taxonomy (NCBI): domain Eukaryota; kingdom Metazoa; phylum Mollusca; class Bivalvia; order Mytilida; family Modiolidae; genus Limnoperna; species Limnoperna fortunei. Next base: position 31,873,718 of record OX104119.1, on the reverse strand, counting down.
TTTAAAAAATGTTCCCACAGAGTTATTGTAACACATTTTAAACGCCTATACTCCTAAAATTGTTCGTTGTCCATGGTTAGAGATTATAGACATGGTACAGCCCAAGCACCATACCAAATATGGCGCCAATAGCTCAACGCGTTACAGTACGGTAATCGTCTAAAGTACTCGTTTTCCCTATAGAATGATATTGCATGTACTTAACATTGCACATTCCAACGCATTTAAAATACTAATAATCATACAACAGCCTGTTCTCCTGGGATGTGTATTGTAGCCAGGGCAGAGCCCAAGCGCCATACCAAATATGGCGCTCATAGCTTAAAGCGCTACAGTACGGTAATCGTGTAACGTACTCGTTTTTCCTATGGAATGATATTGAACATGCTTAACATTGCACCTTCCAACGCATTTTAAAGACTAATAAGCATACAACAGCTTGTTCTCCTTGGTTATGTATTGTAGACAGGGCAGAGCCCAAGCGCCAAACCAAATATGTCGCTCATATCTCAAAGCGCTACAGTATGGTATTCGTGTAAATTACTCGTTTTGTTCTGTAATACAATGCGATTACCAAGAAACGCGACAAAAACACCGATCCGGCTTGTATAAAGTGGATTATGTAGCCACCAATCTGTAACTAAACTACACCAAATATTACGAATCGATCTCATCGCCCAAGGCCACAGGACGTGTTTAACAAAACTCGAAGAAAACTCACCAATCCGGTTTCCATTGGCTGCATATCGATCCCACTGAGGCCAAACTAAGCCACGTCAAATATTACGAATCGATCTCAACGCCTTAGGCAACGCTGAGCGTTTAAAAAATGTTCCCATAGAGTTGAAATTACAAATTGCAACACATTTTAAACGCCTATTCTCCTCAAATTGTTCGTTGTCCTGGGATGAAGATTATAGAGTGGAACAGCCCAAGCGCCAAACAAAATATGGCGCCGATAGCTCAACGCGTAACAGTACGGTAATCGTGTAAAGCACTCGTTTTTCCTATAGAATGATAACGCATATACTTAACATTGCACATTCCAACGCATTTTAAAGACTAATTATCATACAACAGCTTGTTCTCCTGGGTTGTGTATTGTAGCCAGGGCAGAGCACAAGCGCCATACCAAATATGGCGCGCATAGCTCAAAGCGCTATAGTACGGTAATCGTGTAACGTACTCGTTTTTCCTATAGAATGATACCGTATATCGGGTTATCTTGGCGTGATGGTTATTTTGGCTATATTGGCGTGGAAGAAAAAGTCGCCAAAATTAAAACGGCCAATTTTTCCAGACGATAATTACCGGTACGGTATTTGTTGACCTTTAGAAATTTAAATATGTAAACTGACCCACTGATACCTGACACTACACTTATTTTCGATTTGTTGTTGTGAGACTAAGCGTGTAAAACTAACCACGAACCAATTTAAATGTTTACTTGTTCAGTTTGAGTACAGCTTTGGACCAATAATATCGATTTAGAAGTATCTTTCGAGGGATTCAATGCCCACCCCTAAGGAAAATGACGACCATACGATTCAAAATCGGAAAGTTTGCTGCGGAAAACGGCACACCTAGAACATTGAAAACTTTTTGTGATTATGGAAAGTTGTCTGAAACTACAGTACGACCATTAATTTTATTTTAATTGGTATTTCAATTTACCTGTTTACATCTACCTGAACAATACACTTAAAACGTTGTCATTTCATTCATCGATTGTTAAGTAAACAAACTAACTGTAATTAATGAAGTTTGTATTGAATTGATTACCTGAGTAGGTTTTCAAACACAATGTATGAATTTCTACTCTTATATAAATATGCAAGTCTTATCAAGTGTTAATTAGCCCGCTGTTATTGATCATAAAATTAACACCTTGAGTTCATGATCATTAAATCAACATGTACTTCTTGAGGGCATAAAGGATTAAAACAGTAATAAATAAAATATTTTTATTTAAATTTCTTTATTTGCTATAAATATGAACATATTGAAAAAAAAATACCGCTTCTTGTTCTTATATTGGTGGTAAAATTTGAAAAACACCAAAATAAAAAACGCAAAATTAAAACCTGCTAAAAACACAGGAAAACCACCAAAATTTCCAACCGCCAAAATAACCCGATATGCTTAACATTGCACCTTCCATCGCATTTTAAAGACTAATAGTCATGCAACAGCTTTTTCTCCTGGGTTGTGTATTGTAGCCAGGGCAGAGCACAAGCGCCATACCAAATATGGCGCGCATAGCTCAAAGCGCTATAGTACGGTAATCGTGTAACGTACTCGTTTTTCCTATAGAATGATACCGTATATCGGGTTATCTTGGCGTGATGGTTATTTTGGCTATATTGGCGTGGAAGAAAAAGTCGCCAAAATTAAAACGACCAATTTTTCCAGACGATAATTACCGGTACGGTATTTGTTGACCTTTAGAAATTTAAATATGTAAACTGACCCACTGATACCTGACACTACACTTATTTTCGATTTGTTGTTGTGAGACTAAGCGTGTAAAACTAACCACGAACCAATTTAAATGTTTACTTGTTCAGTTTGAGTACAGTTTTGGACCAATAATATCGATTTAGAAGTATCTTTCGAGGGATTCAATGCCCACCCCTAAGGAAAATGACGACCATACGATTCAAAATCGGAAAGTTTGCTGCGGAAAACGGCACACCTAGAACATTGAAAACTTTTTGTGATTATGGAAAGTTGTCTGAAACTACAGTACGACCATTAATTTTATTTTAATTGGTATTTCAATTTACCTGTTTACATCTACCTGAACAATACACTTAAAACGTTGTCATTTCATTCATCGATTGTTAAGTAAACAAACTAACTGTAATTAATGAAGTTTGTATTGAATTGATTACCTGAGTAGGTTTTCAAACACAATGTATGAATTTCTACTCTTATATAAATATGCAAGTCTTATCAAGTGTTAATTAGCCCGCTGTTATTGATCATAAAATTAACACCTTGAGTTCATGATCATTAAATCAACATGTACTTCTTGAGGGCATAAAGGATTAAAACAGTAATAAATAAAATATTTTTATTTAAATTTCTTTATTTGCTATAAATATGAACATATTGAAAAAAAAATACCGCTTCTTGTTCTTATATTGGTGGTAAAATTTGAAAAACACCAAAATAAAAAACGCAAAATTAAAACCTGCTAAAAACACAGGAAAACCACCAAAATTTCCAACCGCCAAAATAACCCGATATGCTTAACATTGCACCTTCCATCGCATTTTAAAGACTAATAGTCATGCAACAGCTTTTTCTCCTGGGCTGTATATTGTAGCCAGGGCACAGCTCAAGCGCCATACCAAATATGGCGATCATAGCTCAAAGCGCAAAAGTACGGTAATCGGGTAAAGTATTCCTTTTGTTTTTAAATACATTGGTAATACAATGCGATTACCAAGAAACTCGACAAAAACAAAACTCACCGATCCGGCTGGGATAAGGTTGATTATGTAGCATCTCATCTGTAACTTATCCACACCAAATAATACGAATCGATCTCATCGCCCAAGGCCACACGACGCGTTAAATGCAGAAAGAAAACTCTAACAAAACTCACCAATCCGGTTTCCATTGAATGCATATGAATTCCACTGACGCCAAACTAAGCCAGGTCAAATATTACGAATCGATCTCAACGTCTAATGCGACGCGAAGCGTTTAAAAAATGTTCCCATAGAGTTAACATTACACATTGGAACACATTTTAAACGCCTATACTCCTCATATTGTTCGTTCTCATGGGTTGGAGATTATAAACATGGAACCGGCCAAGCGCCACATCAAATATTGCGCCGATAGCTCAGGGCGTTACATTACGGTAATCGTGTAAAGAACTCGTTGTTCCTGTAGAATGAAATTGCATTAGCTTACCATTCCACCTTACAAAGCGTTCTAAAGACTAATTGTCATACAACAGCTTCTTCTCCTGGGTTTTGTAGCCAGGGCACACCCCAAGCGCCCTACCAAATATGGCACTCATAGCTCACAGCGCTACAGTACGGTAATCGTGTTAAGTATTCGTTTTGTTCAGTAATACAATTTTAATACAATGTAATTACCAAGAATCGCGACAAAAACAAAACTCGCCGATCCGGCTGGGATTAGGTGGATTATGTAACCACTCATCTGTAACTAATCCACACCAAATATTACGAATCGATCTTACCGTCCAAGGCCACACGACGCGTTTAGAAACAAAACTCACCAATCCGTTTTCTATTGGCTGCATAGCAATCTCACTGACGACAAACTAAACCACGTCAAATATTACGAAGCGATCTCAACGCCTAAGGCGACGAGGAGCGTTTAAAAAACGTTCCCATGGAGTTTACATTACACATTGCATTACATTTTAAACGCCTATACTCCTCAAATTGTTCGTTGTCCTGGGTTGGAGATAATAGACATTGGACAGTGCAAGCTCCTTACCAAATATAGCGCCAATCGTTCAATGCGTTACAGTACGGTAATCGTGTAAATTACTTGTTTTTCCTAAAGAGTGATATTGCATGAGCTTAACATTGCGCTTGGGCGGTACCATGTCTATAATCTCCCAGGACAACGAACAACATGAGTATAAAATGTGTTGCAATGTATAATGTTAACTCTATGGGAACATGTTTTAAACACTGCGCGTCGCCTTAGGCGTTGAGATCGATTCGTATTATAATCCCAGCAGGATCCGGGAGTTTTGTTTCTCCATTAATCTCGTTGTGTGGCCTTGTTCGATGAGATCGATTCGTAATATTTGGTGTGGATTAGTTACAGATGATTGTCTAAATAAACCACCTAATCCCAGCCGGATCGGTGAGTTTTGTTTTTGTCGCGTTTCTTGGTAATCGCATGGTATTACAATTGTATTACTGAACGAGGCCCATTGGATGGTAATCGGTGTTGGCGCTGAGAAGATGGACTAAAGTAAATAGAGGCCTTCTTTAGTACTATACATACAAGAAAAATTAGCACCACGGAATGGATTCTAAGTACCATGGGCCATATATGTACAATGAATGGAAAAATCATTGCTTCTAGGGTCTTCTAAAGTAAATGGGACATTGACGATTCAAACGAGACCGATTGGAAGGTAATCGGGTTGGGATTGAGAAGATGGATCAAAGTATATAGTGGCCTTCTAATGTACTGTACATTCAAGAAAAATTGGCACCACGGAAAAGGTTAAAGTTAATAGGGCCTTCTATAGTACAATACATAGAAGAAAAATATTTTGTTTGTTTGAATGGTGTTTTAACGCCACTTTCAGCAATTTTTCAGCTATTTCATGGCGTCCAGTTTTTATTGGGGGAGGAAGACGGAGTACCCGGAGAGAACCCCCGATCTGCGGTAGGAAAACTGGCAATCCTTGTCAATTAAGATTGGAGTCGAGTACACCCTGCCTGCAGTGAGAATCGAACCCCCAATCTCAGTGTTGACAGACCACGTGATCAATAGTAGACGAACCACCTTGACCACTCGGCCACCGAGGCCCCCAGAAGAAAAATAAGGACCACGAATAGGTCCCAAGTACCATGAGCCTTATATGTAAAATGAATGGAAAAATAATTGCTTCCAGGGTCATCTAACGTTTATAGGACCCTGACGATTTGAACAAGACTCGTTGGAAAGAAATCGGTGTTGGCGTGGAGAAGATGGATCAAAGTTAATAGAGGCCTTCTATAGTACTATACATACAAGAAAAATTAGGACCACGGAGTAGGTCCTAAGTACCATGGGCCTTATATGTAAAATAAATGGAAAAATAATTGCTTCCATGGTCTTCTAAAGTGAGTTGGACGCTGACGATTGAAACGAGACCCATTGAAAGGTAGTCGGTGTTGGCGTAGGGAAGATGGATGAAAGTTAATATAGGCCTTAGGTGGTTCTATACATACAAGCAACATTATCAATACGGAATAGGTCCTAAGTACCATGGGTCTTATATGTAAAATGAACGTACGTGGGACCGTGACAATTCAAAGGAGACCCATTGGAAGGTAATTGGTTTTGGCATGGAGAAGATTGATCAAAGTTAATAGGGGCCTTCTATAGTACAATACATAGAAGAAAAATAGGGACTACGAATAGATCCTAAGTACAATGAGCCTTATATGTAAAATCAATGGAAAAATAATTGCTTCCAGGGTCAACTAACGTTTATAGGACCCTGACGATTTAAACGAGACTCATTGGAATGTAATCGGTGTTGGCGTGAAGATGGATCAAAGTTAATAGAGGCCTTCTATAGTACTATACATACAAGAAAATTTAGGACCACTAATAGGTCATATGTTCCATGGGCCTTATATGTAAAATGAATAAAAAAATAATTGCTTCCAGGGTCTTCTAACGTGCATTTGACCGTGACAATTCAAAGGAGACCCATAGGAAGGTAATTGGTGTTGGCATTGAGAAGATGGATCAAAGTTAATAGGAGCCTTCTATAGTACAATACTTAGAAGAAAAATAAGGACCATGAATAGGTCCTAAGTACCATGAGCTTTATATGTAAAATGAATGGAAAAATAATTGCTTCCAGGGTCATCTAACGTTTATAGGACCCTGACGATTTAAACGAGACTCATTGGAATGTAATTGGTGTTGGCGTGGAGAAGATGGATCAAAGTTAATAGAGGCCTTCTATGGCATCAATATGAAGGATTTGCGCCCAAGCAGAACCGGATTGGTGAGTTTTTAGTCAGTTTCGTTTCTCCATTTTTTGCATCCTGCGGCCTTATGTGATGAGTTGTAATCGTAATTTTGGCCTGGATTAGTTTCATGTGATTGGCTACATAATCCGACTAGCCCCGGGCAAATCGATGAGAATCGTTTATACGTTTCTTTGTTATAAGGCATGTGTTATATGTCCAAAACGGCAAGTTTGAACGCTCGACGCGCTGTACCGCCATAAGATATAGGCGCCATATTGTGCACGGGGCTTGGCCTATACCAGGGCTTCTCCAATGGATCCCCTATTTGGGGATCGGTGATGTAGCTGAGAGCCTTTAAAAATTCATCGAGAATTAACATTACAGCCTATGGGAGAAAATTTTTCAACGCTTCTGGTCAGTTTAGTATTTGAGATTCATAGGAAATATTTTACATGGCTTAGTTTGGCATCAATATGAAGGATTTGCGCCCAAGTAGAACCGGATTTGTGAGTTTTTGTCAGTTTCGTTTCTCCATTTTTTTCGTCCTGCGGCCTTATGAGATGAGTTGTAATCGTAATATTTGGCCTGGATTAGTTTCAGATGAGTGGCTACATAATCCGACTAGCCCCGGGCAAATCGATGAGAATCATTTATACGTTTCTTTGTTATAAGGCATGTTTTATATGTCCAAAACGGCAAGTTTGAACGCTCGACGCGCTGTACAGCCATAAGATATAGGCGCCATATTGTGTGGTCTATCCCAGGGCTCCCAGTGCATTCCCTATTTGGGGATCGGTGACGTAGCTGAGAGCCTTTAAAAATTCATCAAAAATTAACATTACAGCCTATGGGAGAAAATTTTTCAACGCTTCTGGTCAGTTTAGTATTTGAGATTCATAGGAAATATTTTACATGGGTTCGTTTGGCATCAATATGACGGATTTGCGCCCAAGCAGAACCGGATGGTGAGTTTTTTGTCAGTTACGTTTCTCCATTTTTTGCGTCCCGCGGCATTATGTGATGAGTCGTAATCGTTTATGCAGGGGAAATGTATTTTAACAAGTAAATTTCCTTGTCTATCAGCTGTCGTCGTACTGACAAACCAAATTCTGACCATGTCGTTATCTTTCGTTAGACAGCTAACTAGTAAGTTCCTTTATCTGACCAGTGTAATCTTCCAGTAAAATAACCATGACCATTATTGTTTGACCTAGTCGATTTTTTTTTAAAGCAAGCAGAAATCTTTTCTTATAGGCACGTTTCGTTCTTTGAGAAAAAGCCGTTTTTAAATCATAAAACATCTGTCTTTAAAACATAATAAGACCACGTCCTACTCTTTAACTAGTTAGCGGAAATATGTTTTAACAGGTAAGTTTCTTTTTCTGACTACAAATGTCGTTCTAATGATATAAAACAAATTTAATCAACAAATTCATCCACATCTAACCTTTCAGTACTACAAACATTCTTGTTTGACCAAGTCAAACCCTTTTACTAGCAATCGAAAACCTATTTTAACAAGTAAGTTTCTTTCTTCAGCTGTCGTTCTACTTATATAGACCAAACATAGCTAAATCTATTTTACTTCCAGTAAAATAACCCAGATCATTAATGCTTGACTTAGTTGTTCTCTTTTACTAGCCAGCAGAAATCTGTTCTGACAAGTCAGAAAGTTTCTTTCTAAGACCAGAAGTCGTTCCAATTATATAAATCAAGCACATCTAAATCTAACCTTCCAGTAAAATAACCCCGACGATCATTATTTGACCTAGGCGTATTCTTGCCAGCAGAGATCTGTCCTTAGAATTCTTTTTCCCAATAGAAGTCCTTCAAAAGATATAAACCAAATTCATCTAAATCTAAAGGCCACACGAATTTAATTTCTTAATTTTCTGTTCTTCGGATTTTTGTCATTTTAAAACGGGGCGAGCGAGCTAAATAATAATTTTTATATTATTATTTAGATTTTCAAAAAATCATAGGCGAACAGAAAAATTTGAGGCGAGCATAAAATGTACTTTCATCAATGTATATATTCGCAAAAATTCAGTTACATTGTGATTTTCTTTCAGAATTGGGAATACTATGCTTAAAGTTTAGCAAAGCATGTTAATGAATAAATGAATTTTATTTTGTAATTATGACTTCATCATTCAAATTATGTACAATCAGTTGCATCTTGTAAATAATTCAGTATTGTAGGTCATATACAACATACTACTTATATGACTTTCAAAGCATTAGAGACAGATGGAAGCAAAAGAATGCATGTCACATCTTCATTTGCAAAAATATATTTTTAAACCTTATTTAAAATGCACAACTGACTACACTGTACATCATTTATTGATGCAACTTTCTAGAGGAATGAATTTAAAAATATCATAAAATAAGTTATATCTCATTCATCGTGTTTGCTGTAATATTCCCATTTTAGTGAGACTATTGATCGACAACCAAAGACAATCCAAAATTATGGTGTCCAATGTCCAATTTTTGAGAGAAAAAATTCAACTTCCATGCAACCCGTTAGAAATCAGAGATATATATGAGAAATGACAATAAGACAACAACCATTTCAAACAGTTATATGCTGGCTCTTAATAAAAATTACTTTAACTTTTCCACAAAAAGCACTGAGCAACCATTACCAGTCATTTCATTTTCTTTTTTTTTGGACATATCACAACCGTTGTAACAATGTCAACAAATTTAATAAGCATTGTAGCTTCTGTGGTCATTTTGTTTTATCTTGGTGGAGATAAACAAAAATCGAATGTGCTTTATTACTGAGGCTAAATGTTCACCATGTTGTTGCCACCAAAAGTTTCGAAGTGTCAGTCGAATTAAGTTTTTTGGTCATCCATCTGGAAATCCTGCTCCAACATCCTATCTACTACAAATACAATATTACTCACGAACTTTTATTTCACATTTTTTATATTAATATGTTCCTGGAACCTCGTTTTACGTTTATTATGTGGGCGCTATATCGATGTGATTTTGACACATCTGTGAAAAAGCTGTGCCAACGCTCCACCACTGAAATAAATCGCCGTGTTTTGGACAACCATGCCTTCCTGTATGACAAATATCCTTACTACTAAAACGGTATGATTGGTTCTTTTCTTTTTTCAAAATACATCAATATTTTTGTTTGTGATGCAATAAAACGGCAGTTACATTAAGCGTTCACAAGATTACGATTTCAAAGAGTAAAATATAAAAAATTCCGGATGACTTTCCCGGAGCGGGTAGCGGAATTTTTTTTAAAAATATTATTTTTTCGATTTCGATAAAATATGTGCGGTCGGGTCCGTAGAACAAGAAATTTATTTGGTGTGGCCTAACTTTCTAGTAAAATAACCTAATTCTATTCTAACAAGTAAATTTCCTTGTCTAAACAGCTGTCGTCGTACTAACAAACCAAATTCTGACCATGTCGTTATCTTTCACTAGTCAGCAAAAACCATTTTTAACTAGTAAGTTCCTTTATCTGACCAGAAGTCGTCTTAAAGATATAACCAAATACCTCTAAATGTAATCTTCCAGTAAAATAACTATGACCATAATTGTTTGACCTAGTCGATCTCTTTTACTAGCAAGCAGAAATCGTTTCTGATAGACACGTTTCTTTCTCTGACAAAAAAATCATAAAACAGCTGTCCTAACAACATATACATCTAAATCTAAAATTTCAGCATGATAACCTTTCCCATCTGTTCAGTTCTAGTCGTATTCTTTTATTAGACAGCGGAAATATGTTTTACCAGGTACGTTTCTTTCTCTGACTAGGTAAGTGTCGTTCTCCTGATATAAAACAAACACATCTAATCAACACATACACCAGACACATCTAAATCTACATTTAGTATAATAAACATCACCATCTTTGCAGATCTAGTCACACTCTTTTACAAATAACTTTTTTACCTGACAAGAAGTCGCTCTAACGATATAAAGCAAAATCTACATCTAACCTTTCAGTACAACAACCCTCAACATCCTTTTTTGACCTAGTCGAACCCTTTTAATAGCAATCAAAAATCTATTCTTACAAGTAAGTTTCTTTTTCTGAATAGAAGTCGTTCTAATATACCAAACACAGCTAAATCTAACCTTCCAGTAAAATAACCCTGGTCATGAATGCCTGACTTAGTTGTTTTCTTTTGCTAGCTAGCAGTAATCTGTTCTAACAAGTAAGAAAGTTTCTTTCACTAAAAGTAGTTCTAATTATATAAACCAAACACATTTAAATCTAACCTTCCTGACCATCATTGTTCGACGTTGTAGGACTCTTTTGCTAGCTAGCAGAGATCTGTCCTAAGAATTAAGTTTCTTTTTCTTAATAGAAGTTGTTGAAAAGATATAAACTTAATACATCTACATCTAACCTTTCAGTTCAAAAACACTTAACATCTTTGTCTTACTTAGGCGTTCTTTTTTACTAGCCAGCGGAAATCTGTTCTAACAAAACATTTTCTTTGCCTGCCAAAATGTCGTTGTAATTATATAAAGTAAATACATCTAAATATAACCTTCCAGTAAAATAACCCTGACCATCATTGTCTGATCTAGTCGTGCTCTTTTACTAGCAAGCAGAAATTTTTTTTATTATACGCACGTTTCTCTCTCTCTGAGAAAAAGCCGTCCTTAGAACATAAACAGATTGCTTTATGTGCCTAGGAGTGATTTTAACCATATAAACCTAATACATCTAAATCTAACCTTTTTGTTAAAGAACCCTTTTCTGACCAGAAGTCGTCGAAATGACAAAACCAAATACATCTAAGTGTAATCTTACAGTCATATAACCATGACCATTACTGTGTGAACTAGTAGAACTCTGTTACTAGCCAGCAGAAATCTTTTCTCATACGCACGTTTCTATCTCTGAGAAAAAGCCGTCCATTAATCATAAAACATAATACATCTAAATCTAAAATTTCAGCATGATAACCCTTCCCTTCTTTGTAAGACCTAATCGTACTCTTTAACTATAGAGCGGAAATCTACAAGTGTCGTTCTAATGATATAAAACGAAAGGCGCTTTTTTACTACAAAGCGGAGATCTGTCCTAAGAAGTAAGTTTCTTTCTCTAACTAGAAGTCGTTCTAATAAAATAAAGGAAATACATCTTAATCTTATCTTTGTGTAAACGAACCCCAGTCCTACCATTTTACTAGCCAACGAAAACCATTTCTAACAAGTAAGTTTCCTTATCTAACGTGGTAATGACATAAAACAAATACATCTAAATGTAACCTTACACGAAAATAACCTTCAACATCCTTGTTTAACCTAGGATCACCCTTTAACTAGCCAGCGGTGATTATCTACATCTAACCTTTCAGAACAACAACCTTCAAATCCTTGTTTGACCAAGTCGTACCCTTTTACTAGCAATCGATAATCTACACACAATCACAAGTAAGTTTCTTTCTCTGAATAAAAGTCGTTCTTATTATATAAACAATACACAGCTAAATCTAACTTTCCATTAAAATATTCCTGACCACCATTTTTTGACATATGCGAACATTTGACATATGCGTACTTTATAACCAGCCAGTTTTTAACTAACTGTCATAAGAATTAAGTTTCTTTATATCTATAGAAGTCCTTCAAAAGATTGACTAGGATATCCTAAGTACTTTATATGAAAAAAAAATGAATAGAAAAATAATTGATTCAAGGGTCTTCTAAAGAACATGGGACCCTGACGATTCAAACGAGACCGACAAGAAGGTAATCGGGTGTTGGAGTAGAGAAGACGAATCAAAGTAAATAGAAGCCTTCAATAGTAATAAACATATAAGAAAAATTAGCACCACGGAATAAGTCATAAATAACATGCGACTTACATATAAAATGAATAGAAAAATAATTGCTTCCAAGGTTTTCTTACGTTTATGGGACCCTGACGATTCAACGAGACCCGTTGGAAGGTAATCGATGTTGGCGTTGAGAAGATGAATCAAAGTTAAAAGAGGCCTTCTAAAGTAATATACATACAAGAAAAATTAGCTCCAAGTAATAGGTCCTAAGTAACATTGGTTTTATATGTAAAATGAATTGAAAAATAATTGCTTCCAAGGTCTTCTAGTGTTTATGGTACCCTGACGATTCAAACGAGATCCATTGGAAAGTAATCGATGTTGTCGTTGAGAAGATGATCAACGTTACTAGATTCTTTCTTGAGTACTATACATACAAGAAAAAGTGGATCAAAGTCAATAGAGGCTTTCTGTAGTACCATACATACAAGGAAAATTAGTTCCACTGAATAGGTCCTAAGTACCATGGTCCTTATATGTAATAGCGTTTATGGGACCCCGACGATTAAAACCAAACCCAATGAATAGGTCCTAAGTACCTGACGATTCACACCAGACCCATTGGGAGATAATTGATGTTGGTGTTGAGAAGGTGGATCAAAGTTAATAGAGGCCTTCTATAGTACTATACATAGAAGAAAAAAATTAGCTTAACGGAATAGGTCCTAAGTACCATGGGCTTTATATCTAAAATAAATTGAAAAATAATTGTTACCAGGGTCTTCTAGAGTTTATGGACCCTGACGATTCAAACGAGACCCATTGGAAGGTAATTGATGTTGGCGTTGAGAAGGTGAATCAAAGTCAATAGAGGCCTTCTATAGTACTATACATACAAGAAAAATTAGCTCCACGGAATAGGTCCTAAGTACCATGGGCGTTGTATGTATAAAAACTTAAAAAATAATTGCTTCCAGGGTCTTCTAAAGTTTCTGTGACCCTGACGATTCCAACGAGAAACATTGGAATGTAATCGGTGTTGGCGTTGAAAAGGTGGATCAAAGTCAATAGAGACCTTCGCTAGTACCATACATACAAGGAAAACTAATTGCTTCCAGTGTTTTCTAACGTTTATGGGACCCTTACTATTCAAACGAGACCCATTGGAAGGTAATGGATGTTGGTATTGAGAAGATGGATCAAAGTAAATAGAGGCCTCCTATAGTATTATACATACCAGAAAAGTTAGCTCCAGGGAATAGGTCCTAAGTACCATGGGCTTTATATGAAAAATGAATAAAAAAATAGTAACTTCCAGTGTCTTCTAACGTTTATGGGACCCTGACGATTCAAGCCAGACCCATTGGGAGGTAATCGATGTTGGCTTTGAGAAGGTGAATCAAAGTCAATAGAGGCCTCCTATAGTACCATACATACAAGAAAATTATCTCTAAGGAATAGTTCTTACGTACCATGGGCTTTATATGTAAAACGAATTGAAAAATAATTCCTGCCAGGGTTTTCTAGTGTTTATGGAACCCTGACGATTCAAACGAGAAACATTGGAATGTAATCGGTGTTGGCGTTGAGAAGGTGGATCAAAGTCAATAGAGGCCTTCTGTAGTACCATACATACAATGAAATTTAGCTCCAAGGAATAGGTCCTGATTACCATGGGAATTTTTTGTAAAATGAATTGACAAATAATTGCTTCCAGGGTATTCTAGAGTTAATGGGACCCTGACGATTCAAACCAGACCCATTGGGAGGTAATTGGTGTTGGCGTTGAGAAGGTGGATCAAAGTTAATAGAGGTCTTCTATAGTACTATACATACAAGAAAAATTAGCCCCAAGGAATAGGGCCCCTAGGAATAAGGCCCCGTGCGGGATCCTGGTGGCTAACAGAATAGACCGCAGTCGCGCTAGCTTGTCGAAAAAGGGGACTAAATAGCGCCCAGTACCCTGACCGGCGTGTCAGGTCGGTTTGCCTAAAGACCGACTGGGATGTGTGCCCCAGGTGGTTGAATGGGGTACCCCTGGCAAGCTGGGGTTGTCAGGCCATAATACGGAAAACCTGACCGCAAACCATATTAGTGCACCGTGTTGGGAAAAATGCCACGTTCCTCGCACGTTAAAGAACGCTGCTGTAGTATTCGCTATGAGTAGGGATTTCGATCCCGCTACAGGAGGCTAAATTGCCCGACCCTATCCATCCTCCCATTTGCCAGTGGCAACTAAAATCCGTTACCCCTATTTTTCCTTGTGTCCCTTCCCATTTTCATTCATCATCATTTCATGTTCATTTTATCATCCATTTCATGTTCATCGCCTGAATATAGCTGAAATATTGCTGCTCGGGCGTTAACCACCATTAATCAATCAATCAAACCAAGGAATAGGTCCTTAGTACCATGGGCTTTTTATGATAAATGAATCGAAAAAAATTGCTTCCAGTCTCTTCTAACGTTTATTTTACCCGGACTATTCAAACGAGACCCATTGGCAGGTAATCGATGTTGGCGTTGAGAAGATGTATCAAAGTTAATAGAGGCCTTCTCACATACAAACAAGAAAAATTAGCTCCAATGAATAGGTTCTACGTACCATGGGCTTTATATGTAAAATAATCGATAATCGATGTTGGAAGATAATCGATGTTGGGATTGAGAAGATGGATCAAAGTTAATAGAGGCCTTCTATAGTAGTATACATCAACAAAAAATTAGATCTACTCAATAGGTCTTAAGTACCATGGGCTTTATAATTAAAATGATTTCAAAATAATTGCTTCCAGGATTTTCGAACGATAATGGGACCTTGACGATTCAAACGAGACCCCTTGGAAGGTATTCGATGTTGGCGTTGAGAAGATGGATCAAATTTAATAGAGTCCTTCTATAGTCCTATACATGCAAGAAAAACTAGCTCCACTGTATAGGACCTAAGTACCATGGGCTTTATAAATTAAATGAATTGAAAAAAATTGCTTCCAGGTTCTTCTAACGATTATGGGACATTGACGATTCGAACGAGACTCATTGGAAGGTAATCGATGTTAGCGTTGAGAAGATGGATCAAAGTAAATAGAGGCCTTCTATAGTACTATACATACAAGAAAAAATAGCTCCAGGGAATAGGTCCTAAGTACCATGGGCTTTATAATTAAAATGAATCGAAAAATAATTGCTTCTAACGTTAATGGGACCCTGAATATTCAAACGAGACCCATTCGAAAGAAATCGATGTTGGCGTTGAGAAGATGGATCAAAACTAAAAAAGGCCATCTCACATACAAACAAGAAAAATTAGCTCCAAGGAATAGGTCCTAAGTACCATGGGCTTTATATGTAAAATGAATTGAAAAATAATTGCTTCCATGGTCTTCTAACGTTTATGGGACCCTGACGATTCAAACAAGACACATCGGAATGCAATCTGCGCTGGCGTTGAGAAGATGGATCAAAGTCAATAGCGGCCTTCTATAGTACCATACATACAAGGAAATTTTGCTCCATGGAATAGCTACTGATTGCCATTGGTATTTTTTGTAAAATGAATCGGCAAATAATTGCTTCCAGGGTCTTCTAGAGTTAATGGGACCCTGACGATTCAAACCAGACTAATTGGCAGGTAATCGACGTTGGCGTTGAGGTGGATCAAAGTTAAAAGAGGCCTTCTATAGTACTATACATACAAGAAAAAATAGCTCCAAGGAATAGACCCTAAGTACCATGGGCTTTATATCTAACATGAATTGAAAAATAATTGCTTCCAGGGTCTTCTAACGTATATGAGACCCTGACGATTCAAACGAGACCCATTGGAAAGTAATCGATGTTGGCGTTGAGAAGATAAATCAAAGTTAAGAGAGGCCTTCTATAGTACTATACATGCAAGAAAAATTAGCACCTAGGAATAGGTCCTAAGTACTATGAGCTTTATATGAAAAATGAATAGAAAAATAATTGCTTCCAGTGTCTTCTAACGTTTATGGGACCCTGACTATTTAAACGAGACCCATTGGAAGGTAATCGATGTTGGCGTTGAGAAGATGTGTCAAAGTTAATGGATGCCATATCACATTGAAACAAGAAAAATTAGCTCCAAGGAATAGGTCCTAAGTACCATGGGCTTTATATGTAAAATAAATTAAAAAATAATTGCTTCCATTGTCTTCTAACGTTTATCGGTCCCTGACGATTCAAACGAGAAACTTCGGAATGTAATCAGTGTTGGCGTTGTGAAGGTGGATCAAAGTTAATAGAGGACTCTATACTACTATACGTACAAGAAATATTAGCTCCACTGAATAGGTCCTAAGTACCATGGGCTTTATATGAAAAATGAATCGAAAACTAATTGCTTCCAGTGTTTTCTAACGTTTATGGGACCCTTACTATTCAAACGAGACCCATTGGAAGGTAATCGATGTTGGCATTGAGAAGATGGATCAAAGTAAATAGAGGCCTCCTATAGTATTATACATACCAGAAAAGTTAGCTCCAAGGAATAGGTCCTAAGTACCATGGGCTTTATATGAAAAATGAATCAAAAAATAGTTACTTCCAGTGTCTTCTAACGTTTATGGGACCCTGGCGATTCAAGCTAGACCCATTGGGAGGTAATCGATGTTGGCTTTGAGAAGGTGCATCAAAGTCAATAGTTGCCTCCTATAGTACCATACATACAAGAAAATTATCTCCAAGGAATAGTTCTTACGTACCATGGGCTTTATATGTAAAACGAATTGAAAAATAATTCCTGCAAGGGTTTTCTAGCGTTTATGGAACCCTGACAATTCAAACGAGAAACATTGGAATGTAATCGGTGTTGGCGTTGAGAAGGTGGATCAAAGTCAATAGAGGCCTTCTGTAGTACCTACATACAATGAAATTTAGCTCCACGGAATAGATCCTGATTACCATGGGAATTTTTTGTAAAATGAATCGGCAAATAATTGCTTCCAGTGTCTTCTAGAGTTAATGGGACCCTGACGATTCAAACCAGACCCATTGGGAGGTAATCGGTGTTGGCGTTGAGAAGGTGGATCAAAGTTAATAGAGGTCTTCTATAGTACTATAGATACAAGAAAATTTAGCCCCAAGGAATAGGTCCTAAGTACCATGGGCTTTATATGACAAATGAATCGAAAAAAAATTGCTTCCAGTCTCTTCTTACGTTTATTTTACCCTGACTATTCAAACGAGACCCATTGGCAGGTAATCGATGTTGGCGTTGAGAAAATGTATCAAAGTTAATAGAGGCCTTCTCACATACAAACAAGAAAAATTAGCTCCAATGAATAGGTTCTAAGTACCATGGGCTTTATATGTAAAAAATCGATAATCGATGTTGGAAGATAATCGATGTTGGCATTGAGAAGATGGATCAACGTTAATAGAGGCCTTCTATAGTAGTATACATAAACAAAAAATTAGATCTACTCAATAGGTCTTAAGTACCATGGGATTTATAATTAAAATGATATCAAAATAATTGCTTCCAGGATTTTCGAACGATTATGGGACCTTGACGATTCAAACGAGACCCCTTGGAAGGTATTCAGTACTCATCTGAGTTTATATAACAGTATGTCAATTACTGGAAGCTCAATCTTCAAATTAGGATAAAGTGTCCAAATGAGTATTCAGCAAGCAAGTACAATACAGCCTACCACTAACTTACAAGGATGATGAGGGCTTGGGCTTTTTTTAAACAGAAGTTTAACTTTCCTATTAGGTTAATATTGGTACAAACGATCTGAAACAAAATACTCTCTGGTTACAATCTTTTTTTTTGTGCAGATGAACAACAAACTCAATTGTAATCAACACAAAAAGGAATGAACATCTATACAGAAAAATCACATGGAAACTAACCAAAAAAATGTTTTTGTTTGTATGATGTTTAACGCCACTCTCAGCAATTTTTCAGCTATGTCATGGCGTCCAGTTTTTATTGGGGGAGGAAGCCAGCCGGAGAGAACCCCCAACCTTCGGTAGGAAAACTGGCAATCCTTGTCAATTAAGATTGGAGTCGAGTACACCCTGCCCGCAGTGAGACTCGAACCCGCAACCTCAATGTTGACAGACCACGTGATCAATAGTAGACGAACTACCGTAACCACTGGGCCACCGAGGCCCCTTAAAAATGAGAGCTAAAATCAAGGGATTTATTACAAATCTCCATTCAGACAAACTTGTATAACACAAAACAAAAAACAACAAAAACTTGATTAACTGGAAGCCAATAAAAACCAAGAGTGCACGGGACGCGCGAACTGTTCAATGCATTGCACATATTTTTTTGAATAAAAATATGTCTATTCATGTATGTTTTATATCTAAATATACATTATATCGGTGGAGCATGAAATATTGCTAGGGTCTCCATCATTATTTTTAAATTTTATGATTGGTAGCCGTTCAGGCGTTCATAGCTATAATGTTGATCGTTTTAGTTTTAGTATTCGTGCAAATAAAGGAACATTTTTGTCCACATTCTATTTTGCCTCGATAATTTGCAATATCTCCCATTTAGACCTGTTTTGCTGTGTGAATTTGACAAAGGTCACAGCGAACAAACGAAAGTGGTTTACTCCCCCCCCATCCTTTTATAGGTCATTATGCATTAAAATGTGTTCATTTCAATGATTGCATTGTGAACACCTTATAAAGCGTTTTAATTTACTTTTATATATAAAAATAGACATAAACGCACGACACGTTACATTTGAAGATGGAAACGTTTTACTTGTATGTTCGTGCTGTCTAAACTTGTTAATAGTCGTCTCCCCTGGTACTTAATCATGCAAACGTTTGTAAGCAAAGACCTTCATTTTTCTCATTGTAGACGTAAACTTACTTTTGTCAGCCCTACCTTTTTTATCGTACTTATTAACACTTGTTATGTATCATTCTTTTTGGAAAACCAACAAGAATCGTTCTTTAAAGGGCGATAGATCCTCGCATTAATCTATACAGTGCTATTTGCTGAAAAATGTCAGAAATGCCTGCGCTTGTTGCATCGTCCATAGTTTTTCATGGATTTCATTATTTTCCAGCAACCTGCATGACTATCGCCAGTTAATGCATACAATTAGATACAATTACGTATATATTGGTGAAATTTCATGCTACAAAAATTACATTAAAAGATAGGACCAACGCGAAATATAAAATTCGTAGTTATAAATAAAAATGGTCACGTGATCATCAAAGGGCAATTCGTTGAAAGTGAAAGGAGAGATAATGCTATTAGAAGTATCCCCATTTAACATGTTACAGTCAAAATGGAGAATATATTTGTTGTTTGACTGTTTTCTGACACGAAAGATTGACGAATTTAATGCTCGTATTTCTTGCATATTTCTTAAATACGCCTTAACATACCCGCGCATAATTTAAAACTGTTATTCTAGAAAGAAGGAATTATAGGCCAAAGACTTTGACCTGGTTGGAACTGACTTGTTTCCGTGAAGTCTTCGCCATCCCGTTTAAATGCATCCTATGCTGATCGTGAATTCGTATCCGTATGCATCCTATTGCCACCGTACACACATCTATTCACCTCTTCATATCTTAAGTTCGACCAAAATTGACAACTTCTATTAAACTTTGTAGTTCGTAACCAATGTTCCCATAAATTCGTATGACTTTCGCTTATTTAACTTCGTTAAATCGTTGAATGAGATTTTTAAAAAGTTCGAGTTAACTTATCGCGAAATTGAAACTTTCGTATTTTGTTTTTTACAGTTTATTGACTGTTTCTTTATTTAGTTTTGTACAGTTTATTGACTGTTTCTTTATTTAGTTTTGCACAGTTTATTGACTGTTTCTTTATTTAGTTTTGTACAGTTTATTGACTGTTTCTTTATTTAGTTTTGTACAGTTTATTGACTGGTTCTTTATTTAATTTGTACAGTTTACTGACTGGTTCTTTATTTAGTTTGGGTACAATTTATTCACTGGTTCTTTATTTAGTTTGTACAGTTTATTGACAGGTTCTTTATTCAGTTTTGTACAGTTTATTGACTGGTTCTTTATTGAGTTTTGTACAGTTTATTGACTGTTTCTTTATTTAGTTTTGTACAGTTTATTGACTGTTTCTTTATTGAGTTTTGTACAGTTTATTGACTGATTCTTAATTGAGTTTTGTACAGTTTATTGACTGTTTCTTTATTTAGTTTTGTACAGTTTATTGACTCTTTCTTTATTTAGTTTTGTACAGTTTATTGACTGTTTCTTTATTGAGTTTTGTACAGTTTATTGACTGGTTCTTTATTGAGTTTGTGTACAGTTTATTGACTGGTTCTTTATTGAGTGTTGTACAGTTTATTGACTGGTTCTTTATGGACTTTTGTACAGTTTATTTACTGTTTCTTTATTGAGTTTTGTACAGTTTATTTACTGGTTCTTTATTGAGTTTATGTACAATTAATTGATTGGTTCTTTATTGAGTTTTGTACAGTTTATTGACTGGTTATTTATTGAGTTTGTGTACAGTTTATTGACTGTTTCTTTATTTAGTTTTGTACAGTTTATTGACTGGTTCTTGATTGAGTTTTGTACAGTTTATTGACTGTTTCTTTATTGAGTTTTGTACAGTTTGTTGACTGGTTCTTTATTGAGTTTGTTTACAGTTTATTGACTGGTTTTTATTCAGTTTTGTAATGTTTATTGACTGTTTCTTTATTTAGTTTTGTACAGTTTATTGACTGCTTCTTTGTTCAGTTTTTTTACAGTTTTTGACTGTTTTTTTATTGAGTTTTGTACAGTTTATTTACTAGTTCTTTATTGAGTTTATGTACAATTAATTGACTGGTTCTTTATTGAGTTTTGTACAGTTTATTGACTGGTTCTTTATTGAGTTTTGTATACAAATTATTGACTTGTTCTTTATTGAGTTTTGTACAGTTTATTGACTGGTTCTTTGGTCAGTTTGTACAGTTAATTGACTGGTTCTTTAATTAGTTTTGTACAGTTTATTGACTGTTTCTTTATTGAGTTTTGTACAGTTTATTGATTGGTTCTTTATTGAGTTTTGTACAGTTTATTCACGGTTTCTTTATTGAGTTTGTGTACAATTTATTGACTGGTTCTTGATTGAGTTTTGTACAGTTTATTGACTGGTTTTTTTATTGAGTTATGTACAGTTTATTTACTGTTTATTTATTGAGTTTTATGCAGATTATTGACTGGTTCTTTATTGCGTTTTGTACAGTTTATTGACTGTTTTTTATTTAGTTTTGTACAGTTTATTGACTTGTTCTTGATTGAGTTTTGTACAGTTTATTGACTGTTTCTTTATTGAGTTTTGTACAGTTTATTGAGTGGTTATTTATTGAATTTTGTACAGTTTATTGACTGGTTCTTTATTCAGTTTTGTACAATTTATTGACTGTTTCTTTATTTAGTTTGTGTACAATTTTATGACTGGTTCTTTATTAAGTTTTGTATACTTTATTGACTGTTTAGTTATTTAGTTTTGTACAGTTTATTGACTTGTGCTTTATTTAATTTTGTACAGTTTATTGACTGGTTGTTTATTAAGTTTTTGTACAATTCATTGACTGGTTCTTTATACAGTTTTGTACAGTTTATTGACTGGTTCTTTATTCAGTTTTTTACAGTTTATTGACCGCTTCTTTATTGAGTTTTGTACAGTTTATTGACTGTTTCTTTATTTAGTTTTGTACAGTTTATTGAGTGGTTCTTGATTGAGTTTTGTACAGTTTATTGACTGGTTCTTTATTTAGTTTTGTACAGTTTATTGACTGTTTCTTTATTGAGTTTTGTACAGTTTATTGACTGTTTCTTTATTCAGTTTTCTACAGTTTATTAACTGGTTCTTTATTTTATTTTGTACAGTTTATTGACTGGTTCTTTATTAAGTTTGTGGACAATTTATTAACTGGTTCTTTATACAGTTTTGTACAGTTTATTGACTGGTTCTTTATTCAGTTTTGTATACAAATTATTGACTTGTTCTTTATTGAGTTTTGTACAGTTTATTGACTGGTTCTTTGGACAGTTTGTACAGTTAATTGACTGGTTCTTTAATTAGTTTTGTACAGTTTATTGACTGTTTCTTTATTGAGTTTTGTACAGTTTATTGATTGGTACTTTATTGAGTTTTGTACAGTTTATTCACGGTTTCTTTATTGAGTTTGTGTACAATTTATTGACTGGTTCTTGATTGAGTTTTGTACAGTTTATTGACTGGTTTTTTATTGAGTTTTGTACAGTTTATTTACTGTTTATTTATTGAGTTTTATGCAGATTATTGACTGGTTCTTTATTGAGTTTTGTACAGTTTATTGACTGGTTCTTTATTGAGTTTTGTACAGTTTATTGACTGGTTCTTGATTGAGTTTTGTACAGTTTATTGACTGTTTCTTTATTGAGTTTTGTACAGTTTATTGACTGGTTCTTTATTGAGTTTTGTACAGTTTATTGAGTGGTTATTTATTGAATTTTGTACAGTTTATTGACTGGTTCTTTATTCAGTTTTGTACAATTTATTGACTGTTTCCTTTTTTAGTTTGTGTACAATTTTATGACTGGTTCTTTATTAAGTTTTGTATACTTTATTGACTGTTTAGTTATTTAGTTTTGTACAGTTTATTGACTTATGCTTTATTTAATTTGTACAGTTTATTGACTGGTTGTTTATTAAGTTTTTGTACAATTCATTGACTGGTTCTTTATACAGTTTTGTACAGTTTATTGACTTGTTCTTTATTCAGTTTTTTACAGTTTATGACCGCTTCTTTATTGAGTTTTGTACAGTTTATTGACTGTTACTTTATTTAGTTTTGTACAGTTTATTGAGTGGTTCTTGATTGAGTTTTGTACAGTTTATTGACTGGTTCTTTATTTAGTTTTGTACAGTTTATTGACTGTTTCTTTATTGAATTTTGTACAGTTTATTGACTGTTTCTTTATTCAGTTTTCTACAGTTTATTAACTGGTTCTTTATTTTATTTTGTACAGTTTATTGACTGGTTCTTTATTAAGTTTGTGGACAATTTATTAACTGGTTCTTTATACAGTTTTGTACAGTTTATTGACTGGTTCTTTATTCAGTTTTTTACAGTTTATTGACTGGTTCTTTATTGAGTTTTGTACAGTTTATTGACTGGTTCTTTATTCAGTTTTGTACAATTTATTGACTGTTTCTTTATTTAGTTTGTGAACAATTTTATGACTGGTTCTTTATTAAGTTTTGTATATTTTATTGACTGCTTCTTTATTTAGTTTTGTACAGTTTATTGACTTGTTCTTTATTTAATTTTGTATAGTTTATTGACTGGTTGTTTATTAAGTTTGTGTACAATTCATTGACTGGTTCTTTATTCAGTTTTGTACAGTTTATTGACTGGTACTTTATTCAGTTTTTTACAGTTTATTGACCGCTACTTTATTGAGTTTTGTACAGTTTATTGACTGTTTCTTTATTTAGTTTTGTACAGTTTATTGACTGGTTCTTTATTGAGTTTTGTACAGTTTATTGACTGGTTCTTTATTGAGTTTTGTACAGTTTATTGACTGGTTCTTTATTGAGTTTTGTACAGTTTATTGACTTGTTCTTTACTGAGTTTTGTATAGTTTATTGACTGGTTCTTTATTCAGTTTTGTACAGTTTATTGACTGTTTCTTCTGTAGTTTGTGTAGAATTTTATGACTGGTTCTTTATTTAGTTTTGTACAGTTTATTGACTGTTTCTTTATTTAGTTTTGTACAGTTTATTAACTGGTTCTTTATTAAGTTTGTGTACAATTTATTGACTGGTTCTTTATACAGTTTTGTACAGTTTATTGACTGGTTCTTTATTTTTAGTTTTGTACAGTTTATTGACTGGTTCTTTATTGAGTTTTGTACAGTTTATTGACTGGTTCTTTATTGAGTTTTGTACAGTTTTTTAACTGGTTCTTTGCACAGTTTTGTACAGTTTATTGAAAGGTTCTTTGTTCAGTTTTGTTCAGTTTATTGACTGGTTCTTTATTGAGTTTTGTACAGGTTATTGACTGTTTCTTTATTCAGTTTTGTACAGTTTATTGACTGGTTCTTTATTGAGTTTTGTACAGTTTATTGAGTGGTTATTTATTGAATTTTGTACAGTTTATTGACTGGTTCTTTATTCAGTTTTGTACAATTTATTGACTGTTTCCTTTTTTAGTTTGTGTACAATTTTATGACTGGTTCTTTATTAAGTTTTGTATACTTTATTGACTGTTTAGTTATTTAGTTTTGTACAGTTTATTGACTTATGCTTTATTTAATTTGTACAGTTTATTGACTGGTTGTTTATTAAGTTTTTGTACAATTCATTGACTGGTTCTTTATACAGTTTTGTACAGTTTATTGACTTGTTCTTTATTCAGTTTTTTACAGTTTATGACCGCTTCTTTATTGAGTTTTGTACAGTTTATTGACTGTTACTTTATTTAGTTTTGTACAGTTTATTGAGTGGTTCTTGATTGAGTTTTGTACAGTTTATTGACTGGTTCTTTATTTAGTTTTGTACAGTTTATTGACTGTTTCTTTATTGAATTTTGTACAGTTTATTGACTGTTTCTTTATTCAGTTTTCTACAGTTTATTAACTGGTTCTTTATTTTATTTTGTACAGTTTATTGACTGGTTCTTTATTAAGTTTGTGGACAATTTATTAACTGGTTCTTTATACAGTTTTGTACAGTTTATTGACTGGTTCTTTATTCAGTTTTTTACAGTTTATTGACTGGTTCTTTATTGAGTTTTGTACAGTTTATTGACTGGTTCTTTATTCAGTTTTGTACAATTTATTGACTGTTTCTTTATTTAGTTTGTGAACAATTTTATGACTGGTTCTTTATTAAGTTTTGTATATTTTATTGACTGCTTCTTTATTTAGTTTTGTACAGTTTATTGACTTGTTCTTTATTTAATTTTGTATAGTTTATTGACTGGTTGTTTATTAAGTTTGTGTACAATTCATTGACTGGTTCTTTATTCAGTTTTGTACAGTTTATTGACTGGTACTTTATTCAGTTTTTTACAGTTTATTGACCGCTACTTTATTGAGTTTTGTACAGTTTATTGACTGTTTCTTTATTTAGTTTTGTACAGTTTATTGAATGGTTCTTGATTGAGTTTTGTACAGTTTATTGACTGGTACTTTATTGAGTTTTGTACAGTTTATTGACTGGTTCTTTATTGAGTTTTGTACAGTTTATTGACTTGTTCTTTACTGAGTTTTGTATAGTTTATTGACTGGTTCTTTATTCAGTTTTGTACAGTTTATTGACTGTTTCTTCTGTAGTTTGTGTAGAATTTTATGACTGGTTCTTTATTTAGTTTTGTACAGTTTATTGACTGTTTCTTTATTTAGTTTTGTACAGTTTATTAACTGGTTCTTTATTAAGTTTGTGTACAATTTATTGACTGGTTCTTTATACAGTTTTGTACAGTTTATTGACTGGTTCTTTATTTTTAGTTTTGTACAGTTTATTGACTGGTTCTTTATTGAGTTTTGTACAGTTTATTGACTGGTTCTTTATTGAGTTTTGTACAGTTTTTTAACTGGTTCTTTGCACAGTTTTGTACAGTTTATTGAAAGGTTCTTTGTTCAGTTTTGTTCAGTTTATTGACTGGTTCTTTATTGAGTTTTGTACAGGTTATTGACTGTTTCTTTATTCAGTTTTCTACAGTTTATTGACTGGTTCTTTATTGAGTTTGTGTACAATTTATTGACTGGTTCTTTATTTAGTTTTGTACAGTTTATTGACTGTTTCTTTATTGAGTTTTGTACAGTTTATTGACTGTTTCTTTATTCAGTTTTCTACAGTTTATTAACTGATTCTTTATTTTATTTTGTACAGTTTATTGACTGGTTCTTTATTAAGTTTGTGGACAATTTATTAACTGGTTCTTTATACAGTTTTGTAGAGTTTATTGACTGGTTCTTTATTGAGTTTTGTACAGTTTATTGACTGGTTCTTTATTGAGTTTTGTACAGTTTATTGACTGGTTCTTTATTGAGTTTAGTACAGTTTTTTAACTGGTTCTTTGTTCTTTTTTGTACAGTT
This sequence comes from Limnoperna fortunei, assembly GCA_944474755.1. Lineage (NCBI taxonomy): Eukaryota > Metazoa > Mollusca > Bivalvia > Mytilida > Modiolidae > Limnoperna > Limnoperna fortunei. Next base: position 31,847,169 of record OX104119.1, on the reverse strand, counting down.
CATTGACAGGTTCTTTGTTCAGTTTTGTTCAGTTTATTGACTGTTTCTTTATTGAGTTTTGTACAGTTTATTGACTGTTTCTTTATTCAGTTTTCTACAGTTTATTAACTGGTTCTTTATTTTATTTTGTACAGTTTATTGACTGGTTCTTTATTAAGTTTGTGGACAATTTATTAACTGGTTCTTTATACAGTTTTGTACAGTTTATTGACTGGTTCTTTATTGAGTTTTGTACAGTTTATTGACTGGTTCTTTATTGAGTTTTGTACAGTTTATTGACTGGTTCTTTATTCAGTTTTGTACAATTTATTGACTGTTTCTTTATTTAGTTTGTGTACAATTTTATGACGGGTTCTTTATTAAGTTTTGTATATTTTATTGACTGTTTCTTTATTTAGTTTTGTACAGTTTATTGACTTGTTCTTTATTTAATTTTGTATAGTTTAATGACTGGTTGTTTATTAAGTTTGTGTACAATTCATTGACTGGTTCTTTATTCAGTTTTGTACAGTTTATTGACTGGTACTTTATTCAGTTTTTTACAGTTTATTGACCGCTACTTTATTGAGTTTTGTAGAGTTTATTGACTGTTTCTTTATTTAGTTTTGTACAGTTTATTGAATGGTTCTTGATTGAGTTTTGTACAGTTTATTGACTGGTACTTTATTGAGTTTTGTACAGTTTATTGACTGGTTCTTTATTGAGTTTTGTACAGTTTATTGACTTGTTCTTTATTGAGTTTTGTATAGTTTATTGACTGGTTCTTTATTCAGTTTTGTACAGTTTATTGACTGTTTCTTCTGTAGTTTGTGTAGAATTTTATGACTGGTTCTTTATTTAGTTTTGTACAGTTTATTGACTGTTTCTTTATTTAGTTTTGTACAGTTTATTAACTGGTTCTTTATTAAGTTTGTGTACAATTTATTGACTGGTTCTTTATACAGTTTTGTACAGATTATTGACTGGTTCTTTATTTTTAGTTTTGTACAGTTTATTGACTGGTTCTTTATTGAGTTTTGTACAGTTTATTGACTGGTTCTTTATTGAGTTTTGTACAGTTTTTTAACTGGTTCTTTGCACAGTTTTGTACAGTTTATTGACAGGTTCTTTGTTCAGTTTTGTTCAGTTTATTGACTGGTTCTTTATTGAGTTTTGTACAGGTTATTGACTGTTTCTTTATTCAGTTTTCTACAGTTTATTGACTGGTTCTTTATTGAGTTTGTGTACAATTTATTGACTGGTTCTTTATTTAGTTTTGTACAGTTTATTGACTGTTTCTTTATTGAGTTTTGTACAGTTTATTGACTGTTTCTTTATTCAGTTTTCTACAGTTTATTAACTGGTTCTTTATTTTATTTTGTACAGTTTATTGACTGGTTCTTTATTAAGTTTGTGGACAATTTATTAACTGGTTCTTTATACAGTTTTGTACAGTTTATTGACTGGTTCTTTATTCAGTTTTGTACAGTTTATTGACTGGTTCTTTATTGAGTTTTGTACAGTTTATTGACTCGTTCTTTATTGAGTTTTGTACAGTTTTTTAACTGGTTCTTTGTTCGTTTTTGTACAGTTCATTGACAGGTTCTTTGTTCAGTTTTGTTCAGTTTATTGACTGGTTTTTTTATTGAGTTTTGTACAGTTTATTGACTGTTTCTTTATTCAGTTTTCTACAGTTTATTGAATGGTTCTTTCTTGAGTTTGTGTACAATTTATTGACTGGTTCTTTATTTAGTTTTTTACAGTTTATTGACTGTCTCTTTATTTAGTTTTGTACAGTTTATTGACTGTTTCTTTATTTACTTTGTATACAATTTATTGACTGGGTCTTTACTTAGTTTTGTACAGTTTATTGACTAGTTCTTTATTGAGTTTTGTACAGTTTATTGATTGGTACTTTATTGAGTTTTGTACAGTTTATTCACGGTTTCTTTATTGAGTTTGTGTACAATTTATTGACTGGTTCTTGATTGAGTTTTGTACAGTTTATTGACTGGTTTTTTATTGAGTTTTGTACAGTTTATTTACTGTTTATTTATTGAGTTTTATGCAGATTATTGACTGGTTCTTTATTGAGTTTTGTACAGTTTATTGACTGTTTCTTTATTTAGTTTTGTACAGTTTATTGACTGGTTCTTGATTGAGTTTTGTACAGTTTATTGACTGTTTCTTTATTGAGTTTTGTACAGTTTATTGACTGGTTCTTTATTGAGTTTTGTACAGTTTATTGAGTGGTTATTTATTGAATTTTGTACAGTTTATTGACTGGTTCTTTATTCAGTTTTGTACAATTTATTGACTGTTTCCTTTTTTAGTTTGTGTACAATTTTATGACTGGTTCTTTATTAAGTTTTGTATACTTTATTGACTGTTTAGTTATTTAGTTTTGTACAGTTTATTGACTTATGCTTTATTTAATTTGTGCAGTTTATTGACTGGTTGTTTATTAAGTTTTTGTACAATTCATTGACTGGTTCTTTATACAGTTTTGTACAGTTTATTGACTTGTTCTTTATTCAGTTTTTTACAGTTTATGACCGCTTCTTTATTGAGTTTTGTACAGTTTATTGACTGTTACTTTATTTAGTTTTGTACAGTTTATTGAGTGGTTCTTGATTGAGTTTTGTACAGTTTATTGACTGGTTCTTTATTTAGTTTTGTACAGTTTATTGACTGTTTCTTTATTGAATTTTGTACAGTTTATTGACTGTTTCTTTATTCAGTTTTCTACAGTTTATTAACTGGTTCTTTATTTTATTTTGTACAGTTTATTGACTGGTTCTTTATTAAGTTTGTGGACAATTTATTAACTGGTTCTTTATACAGTTTTGTACAGTTTATTGACTGGTTCTTTATTCAGTTTTTTACAGTTTATTGACTGGTTCTTTATTGAGTTTTGTACAATTCATTGACTGGTTCTTTATTCAGTTTTGTACAATTTATTGACTGTTTCTTTATTTAGTTTGTGAACAATTTTATGACTGGTTCTTTATTAAGTTTTGTATATTTTATTGACTGTTTCTTTAATTAGTTTTGTACAGTTTATTGACTTGTTCTTTATTTAATTTTGTATAGTTTATTGACTGGTTGTTTATTAAGTTTGTGTACAATTCATTGACTGGTTCTTTATTCAGTTTTGTACAGTTTATTGACTGGTACTTTATTCAGTTTTTTACAGTTTATTGACCGCTACTTTATTGAGTTTTGTACAGTTTATTGACTGTTTCTTTATTTAGTTTTGTACAGTTTATTGAATGGTTCTTGATTGAGTTTTGTACAGTTTATTGACTGGTACTTTATTGAGTTTTGTACAGTTTATTGACTGGTTCTTTATTGAGTTTTGTACAGTTTATTGACTTGTTCTTTACTGAGTTTTGTATAGTTTATTGACTGGTTCTTTATTCAGTTTTGTACAGTTTATTGACTGTTTCTTCTGTAGTTTGTGTAGAATTTTATGACTGGTTCTTTATTTAGTTTTGTACAGTTTATTGACTGTTTGTTTATTTAGTTTTGTACAGTTTATTAACTGGTTCTTTATTAAGTTTGTGTACAATTTATTGACTGGTTCTTTATACAGTTTTGTACAGTTTATTGACTGGTTCTTTATTTTTAGTTTTGTACAGTTTATTGACTGGTTCTTTATTGAGTTTTGTACAGTTTATTGACTGGTTCTTTATTGAGTTTTGTACAGTTTTTTAACTGGTTCTTTGCACAGTTTTGTACAGTTTATTGAAAGGTTCTTTGTTCAGTTTTGTTCAGTTTATTGACTGGTTCTTTATTGAGTTTTGTACAGGTTATTGACTGTTTCTTTATTCAGTTTTCTACAGTTTATTGACTGGTTCTTTATTGAGTTTGTGTACAATTTATTGACTGGTTCTTTATTTAGTTTTGTACAGTTTATTGACTGTTTCTTTATTGAGTTTTGTACAGTTTATTGACTGTTTCTTTATTCAGTTTTCTACAGTTTATTAACTGATTCTTTATTTTATTTTGTACAGTTTATTGACTGGTTCTTTATTAAGTTTGTGGACAATTTATTAACTGGTTCTTTATACAGTTTTGTACAGTTTATTGACTGGTTCTTTACTCAGTTTTGTACAGTTTATTGACTGGATCTTTATTGAGTTTTGTACAGTTTATTGACTGGTTCTTTATTGAGTTTAGTACAGTTTTTTAACTGGTTCTTTTTTCTTTTTTGTACAGTTCATTGACAGGTTCTTTGTTCAGTTTTGTTCAGTTTATTGACTGTTTCTTTATTGAGTTTTGTACAGTTTATTGACTGTTTCTTTATTCAGTTTTCTACAGTTTATTAACTGGTTCTTTATTTTATTTTGTACAGTTTATTGACTGGTTCTTTATTAAGTTTGTGGACAATTTATTAACTGGTTCTTTATACAGTTTTGTACAGTTTATTGACTGGTTCTTTATTCAGTTTTGTACAGTTTATTGACTGGTTCTTTATTGAGTTTTGTACAGTTTATTGACTGGTTCTTTATTCAGTTTTGTACAATTTATTGACTGTTTCTTTATTTAGTTTGTGTACAATTTTATGACGGGTTCTTTATTAAGTTTTGTATATTTTATTGACTGTTTCTTTATTTAGTTTTGTACAGTTTATTGACTTGTTCTTTATTTAATTTTGTATAGTTTAATGACTGGTTGTTTATTAAGTTTGTGTACAATTCATTGACTGGTTCTTTATTCAGTTTTGTACAGTTTATTGACTGGTACTTTATTCAGTTTTTTACAGTTTATTGACCGCTACTTTATTGAGTTTTGTAGAGTTTATTGACTGTTTCTTTATTTAGTTTTGTACAGTTTATTGAATGGTTCTTGATTGAGTTTTGTACAGTTTATTGACTGGTACTTTATTGAGTTTTGTACAGTTTATTGACTGGTTCTTTATTGAGTTTTGTACAGTTTATTGACTTGTTCTTTATTGAGTTTTGTATAGTTTATTGACTGGTTCTTTATTCAGTTTTGTACAGTTTATTGACTGTTTCTTCTGTAGTTTGTGTAGAATTTTATGACTGGTTCTTTATTTAGTTTTGTACAGTTTATTGACTGTTTCTTTATTTAGTTTTGTACAGTTTATTAACTGGTTCTTTATTAAGTTTGTGTACAATTTATTGACTGGTTCTTTATACAGTTTTGTACAGTTTATTGACTGGTTCTTTATTTTTAGTTTTGTACAGTTTATTGACTGGTTCTTTATTGAGTTTTGTACAGTTTATTGACTGGTTCTTTATTGAGTTTTGTACAGTTTTTTAACTGGTTCTTTGCACAGTTTTGTACAGTTTATTGACAGGTTCTTTGTTCAGTTTTGTTCAGTTTATTGACTGGTTCTTTATTGAGTTTTGTACAGGTTATTGACTGTTTCTTTATTCAGTTTTCTACAGTTTATTGACTGGTTCTTTATTGAGTTTGTGTACAATTTATTGACTGGTTCTTTATTTAGTTTTGTACAGTTTATTGACTGGTTCTTTATTGAGTTTTGTACAGTTTATTGACTGTTTCTTTATTCAGTTTTCTACAGTTTATTAACTGGTTCTTTATTTTATTTTGTACAGTTTATTGACTTGTTCTTTATTAAGTTTGTGGACAATTTATTAACTGGTTCTTTATACAGTTTTGTACAGTTTATTGACTGGTTCTTTATTCAGTTTTGTACAGTTTATTGACTGGTTCTTTATTGAGTTTTGTACAGTTTATTGACTGGTTCTTTATTGAGTTTTGTACAGTTTTTTAACTGGTTCTTTGTTCGTTTTTGTACAGTTCATTGACAGGTTCTTTGTTCAGTTTTTTTCAGTTTATTGACTGGTTTTTTATTGAGTTTTGTACAGTTTATTGACTGTTTCTTTATTCAGTTTTCTACAGTTTATTGAATGGTTCTTTCTTGAGTTTGTGTACAATTTATTGACTGGTTCTTTATTTAGTTTTTTACAGTTTATTGACTGTTTCTTTATTGAGTTTTGTACAGTTTATTGACTGTTTCTTTATTCAGTTTTCTACAGTTTATTAACTGGTTCTTTATTTTATTTTGTACAGTTTATTGACTGGTTCTTTATTAAGTTTGTGGACAATTTATTAACTGGTTCTTTATAAGTTTTGTACAGTTTATTGACTGGTTCTTTATTCAGTTTTGTACAGTTTATTGACTGGTTCTTTATTGAGTTTTGTACAGTTTATTGACTGGTTCTTTATTCAGTTTTGTACAATTTATTGACTGTTTCTTTATTTAGTTTGTGTACAATTTTATGACTGGTTCTTTATTAAGTTTTGTATATTTTATTGACTGTTTCTTTATTTAGTTTTGTGCAGTTTATTGACTTGTTCTTTATTTAATTTTGTACAGTTTATTGACTGGTTGTTTATTAAGTTTGTGTACAATTCATTGACTGGTTCTTTATTCAGTTTTGTACAGTTTATTGACTGGTACTTTATTCAGTTTTTTACAGTTTATTGACCGCTACTTTATTGAGTTTTGTACAGTTTATTGACTGTTTCTTTATTTAGTTTTGTACAGTTTATTGAATGGTTCTTGATTGAGTTTTGTACAGTTTATTGACTGGTACTTTACTGAGTTTTGTACAGTTTATTGACTGGTTCTTTATTGAGTTTTGTACAGTTTATTGACTTGTTCTTTATTGAGTTTTGTATAGTTTATTGACTGCTTCTTTATTCAGTTTTGTACAGTTTATTGACTGTTTCTTCTGTAGTTTGTGTAGAATTTTATGACTGGTTCTTTATTTAGTTTTGTACAGTTTATTGACTGTTTCTTTATTTAGTTTTGTACAGGTTATTAACTGGTTCTTTATTAAGTTTGTGTACAATTTATTGACTGGTTCTTTATACAGTTTTGTACAGTTTATTGACTGGTTCTTTATTTTTAGTTTTGTACAGTTTATTGACTGGTTCTTTATTGAGTTTTGTACAGTTTATTGACTGGTTCTTTATTGAGTTTTGTACAGGTTTTTAACTGGTTCTTTGCACAGTTTTGTACAGTTTATTGACAGGTTCTTTGTTCAGTTTTGTTCAGTTTATTGACTGGTTCTTTATTGAGTTTTGTACAGGTTATTGACTGTTTCTTTATTCAGTTTTCTACAGTTTATTGACTGGTTCTTGAGTTTGTGTACAATTTATTGACTGGTTCTTTATTTAGTTTTGTACAGTTTATTGACTGTTTCTTTATTGAGTTTTGTACAGTTTATTGACTGTTTCTTTATTCAGTTTTCTACAGTTTATTAACTGGTTCTTTATTTTATTTTGTACAGTTTATTGACTGGTTCTTTATTAAGTTTGTGGACAATTTATTAACTGGTTCTTTATACAGTTTTGTACAGTTTATTGACTGGTTCTTGATTGAGTTTTGTACAGTTTATTGACTGGTACTTTACTGAGTTTTGTACAGTTTATTGACTGGTTCTTTATTGAGTTTTGTACAGTTTATTGACTTGTTCTTTATTGAGTTTTGTATAGTTTATTGACTGCTTCTTTATTCAGTTTTGTACAGTTTATTGACTGTTTCTTCTGTAGTTTGTGTAGAATTTTATGACTGGTTCTTTATTGAGTTTTGTACAGTTTATTGACTGTTTCTTTATTTAGTTTTGTACAGGTTATTAACTGGTTCTTTATTAAGTTTGTGTACAATTTATTGACTGGTTCTTTATACAGTTTTGTACAGTTTATTGACTGGTTCTTTATTTTTAGTTTTGTACAGTTTATTGACTGGTTCTTTATTGAGTTTTGTACAGTTTATTGACTGGTTCTTTATTGAGTTTTGTACAGTTTTTTTAACTGGTTCTTTGCACAGTTTTGTACAGTTTATTGACAGGTTCTTTGTTCAGTTTTGTTCAGTTTATTGACTGGTTCTTTATTGAGTTTTGTACAGGTTATTGACTGTTTCTTTATTCAGTTTTCTACAGTTTATTGACTGGTTCTTGAGTTTGTGTACAATTTATTGACTGGTTCTTTATTTAGTTTTGTACAGTTTATTGACTGTTTCTTTATTGAGTTTTGTACAGTTTATTGACTGTTTCTTTATTCAGTTTTCTACAGTTTATTAACTGGTTCTTTATTTTATTTTGTACAGTTTATTGACTGGTTCTTTATTAAGTTTGTGGACAATTTATTAACTGGTTCTTTATACAGTTTTGTACAGTTTATTGACTGGTTCTTTATTCAGTTTTGTACAGTTTATTGACTGTTTCTTTATTGAGTTTTGTACAGTTTATTGACTGGATCTTTACTGAGTTTTGTACAGTTTTTTAACTGGTTCTTTGTTAATTTTTGTACAGTTCATTGACAGGTTCTTTGTTCAGTTTTGTTCAGTTTATTGACTGGTTTTTTATTGAGTTTTGTACAGTTTATTGACTATTTCTTTATTCAGTTTTGTAATGTTTATTGACTGTTTCTGTATTGAGTTTTGTACAGTTTATTGACTGGTTCTTTGTTCAGTTTTGTACAGTTTATTGACTGGTTCTTTATTGAGTTTTGTACAGTTTATTGACTGTTTCTTTATTTAGTTTTGTAATGTTTATTGACTGTTTCTTCATTGAGTTTTAGTACAGTTTATTGACTGGTTCTTTAATCAGTTTTGTACATTTTATTGACTGTTTCTTTATTTAGTTTTGTACAGTTTATTGACTGGTTCTTGATTGAGTTTTGTACAGTTTATTGACTGTTTCTTTATTGAGTTTTATGCAGTTTATTGACTGGTTCTTTATTGAGTTTTGTACAGTTTATTGATTGTTTCTTTATTGAATTTTGTACAGTTTATTGACTGGTTCTTTATTAAGTTTGTGGACAATTTATTAACTGGTTCTTTATAAGTTTTGTACAGTTTATTGACTGGTTCTTTATTCAGTTTTGTACAGTTTATTGACTGGTTCTTTATTGAGTTTTGTACAGTTTATTGACTGGTTCTTTATTCAGTTTTGTACAATTTATTGACTGTTTCTTTATTTAGTTTGTGTACAATTTTATGACTGGTTCTTTATTAAGTTTTGTATATTTTATTGACTGTTTCTTTATTTAGTTTTGTGCAGTTTATTGACTTGTTCTTTATTTAATTTTGTACAGTTTATTGACTGGTTGTTTATTAAGTTTGTGTACAATTCATTGACTGGTTCTTTATTCAGTTTTGTACAGTTTATTGACTGGTACTTTATTCAGTTTTTTACAGTTTATTGACCGCTACTTTATTCAGTTTTGTACAATTTATTGACTGTTTCTTTATTTAGTTTGTGTACAATTTTATGACTGGTTCTTTATTAAGTTTTGTATACTTTATTGTCTGTTTAGTTATTTAGTTTTGTACAGTTTATTGACTTGTGCTTTATTTAATTTTGTACAGTTTATTGACTGGTTGTTTATTAAGTTTTTGTACAATTCATTGACTGGTTCTTTATACAGTTTTGTACAGTTTATTGACTGGTTCTTTATTCAGTTTTTTACAGTTTATTGACCGCTTCTTTGTTGAGTTTTGTACAGTTTATTGACTGTTTCTTTATTTAGTTTTGTACAGTTTATTGAGTGGTTCTTGATTGAGTTTTGTACAGTTTATTGACTGGTTCTTTATTTAGTTTTGTACAGTTTATTGACTGTTTCTTTGTTGAGTTTTGTACAGTTTATTGACTGTTTCTTTATTCAGTTTTCTACAGTTTATTAACTGGTTCTTTATTTTATTTTGTACAGTTTATTGACTGGTTGTTTATTAAGTTTGTGGACAATTTATTAACTGGTTCTTTATAAGTTTTGTACAGTTTATTGACTGGTTCTTTATTCAGTTTTGTACAGTTTATTGACTGGTTCTTTATTGAGTTTTGTACAGTTTATTGACTGGTTCTTTATTCAGTTTTGTACAATTTATTGACTGTTTCTTTATTTAGTTTGTGTACAATTTTATGACTGGTTCTTTATTAAGTTTTGTATATTTTATTGACTGTTTCTTTATTTAGTTTTGTGCAGTTTATTGACTTGTTCTTTATTTAATTTTGTACAGTTTATTGACTGGTTGTTTATTAAGTTTGTGTACAATTCATTGACTGGTTCTTTATTCAGTTTTGTACAGTTTATTGACTGGTACTTTATTCAGTTTTTTACAGTTTATTGACCGCTACTTTATTGAGTTTTGTACAGTTTATTGACTGTTTCTTTATTTAGTTTTGTACAGTTTATTGAATGGTTCTTGATTGAGTTTTGTACAGTTTATTGACTGGTACTTTACTGAGTTTTGTACAGTTTATTGACTGGTTCTTTATTGAGTTTTGTACAGTTTATTGACTTGTTCTTTATTGAGTTTTGTATAGTTTATTGACTGCTTCTTTATTCAGTTTTGTACAGTTTATTGACTGTTTCTTCTGTAGTTTGTGTAGAATTTTATGACTGGTTCTTTATTTAGTTTTGTACAGTTTATTGACTGTTTCTTTATTTAGTTTTGTACAGGTTATTAACTGGTTCTTTATTAAGTTTGTGTACAATTTATTGACTGGTTCTTTATACAGTTTTGTACAGTTTATTGACTGGTTCTTTATTTTTAGTTTTGTACAGTTTATTGACTGGTTCTTTATTGAGTTTTGTACAGTTTATTGACTGGTTCTTTATTGAGTTTTGTACAGTTTTTTAACTGGTTCTTTGCACAGTTTTGTACAGTTTATTGACAGGTTCTTTGTTCAGTTTTGTTCAGTTTATTGACTGGTTCTTTATTGAGTTTTGTACAGGTTATTGACTGTTTCTTTATTCAGTTTTCTACAGTTTATTGACTGGTTCTTGAGTTTGTGTACAATTTATTGACTGGTTCTTTATTTAGTTTTGTACAGTTTATTGACTGTTTCTTTATTGAGTTTTGTACAGTTTATTGACTGTTTCTTTATTCAGTTTTCTACAGTTTATTAACTGGTTCTTTATTTTATTTTGTACAGTTTATTGACTGGTTCTTTATTAAGTTTGTGGACAATTTATTAACTGGTTCTTTATACAGTTTTGTACAGTTTATTGACTGGTTCTTTATTCAGTTTTGTACAGTTTATTGACTGTTTCTTTATTGAGTTTTGTACAGTTTATTGACTGGATCTTTACTGAGTTTGGTACAGTTTTTTAACTGGTTCTTTGTTAATTTTTGTACAGTTCATTGACAGGTTCTTTGTTCAGTTTTGTTCAGTTATTGACTGGTTTTTTATTGAGTTTTGTACAGTTTATTGACTATTTCTTTATTCAGTTTTGTAATGTTTATTGACTGTTTCTGTATTGAGTTTTGTACAGTTTATTGACTGGTTCTTTGTTCAGTTTTGTACAGTTTATTGACTGGTTCTTTATTGAGTTTTGTACAGTTTATTGACTGTTTCTTTATTTAGTTTTGTAATGTTTATTGACTGTTTCTTCATTGAGTTTTAGTACAGTTTATTGACTGGTTCTTTAATCAGTTTTGTACATTTTATTGACTGTTTCTTTATTTAGTTTTGTACAGTTTATTGACTGGTTCTTTATTGAGTTTTATGCAGTTTATTGACTGGTTCTTTATTGAGTTTTGTACAGTTTATTGATTGGTTATTTATTGAATTTTGTACAGTTTATTGACTGGTTCTTTATTCAGTTTTGTACAATTTATTGACTGTTTCTTTATTTAGTTTGTGTACAATTTTATGACTGGTTCTTTATTAAGTTTTGTATATTTTATTGACTGTTTAGTTATTTAGATTTGTACAGTTTATTGACTTGTGCTGTGCTGTCCCCAATATTTTTGGTGTATTAATTACATGTCATTTTCCGGAATCGGAATTAAGTTCATATAACACCGGTCCGGCATTGAGTTTTTGGTTAGAATTTGCAATGTCTTGTTTCATCACCGGCAGTGCCGCCAAAACATTTTTTTTTACACAATTTAGGTGTTGACCCCTCACGGAGTAAGTTTATTTCCTTTAAATAGCAATTTTTACAATACTTTAAGCCTTTCTATATCGATATTATATTGCGTTATTAAATTTAAAATGTACACAGGTCCTACAAGTTTGAGACGATGAATGTCCTAGATATTGACCTTGGGTATTGTGCATTGCAATACTTATTCCGACATATCCATTGAAATACATGTATGATTTTAGTGAAATATTGTTCAAATAGGTTTCAGCACTACTGTTGTTTATCAGAAACATTATATGGTCATTGCTTGAATATTGTTAGTGCAAATTTCCATGTGCACATTAGGTTCATATAAAGTTGTAATGTGTACTTGTTTCTACATTTCATTATGTATGTTATATCAGTAAATGAACACATTAGGGTCATTGTAGGATATCTTTATTGTTGCACACTAGACATGATGTTATTCAGCTCATTTATACATTTATGTTTACACATAAAATAACACAGTTACTGTATGTATAAGTATAATGTTGTAATTCCAATCCTTATGACTGTTTATCATTTTATTTTGTAGTTTTGTACCCTCTCAGGGGGTTTGGACGCAATAAATCTATAATTGCACAGTACAAAATCCTTTATTGGGTTTCAACTTGATGTCCCAGGACACCATGGCTACCGGTACTGATAAAGATGAGAATTGGTCAGAATGCAGCTCGTATAATCTTAGAACGAGTCGACAACTAACAGGTCCTGCATTAGAAGATTACATGCGGACAAAAGGACAATATTGGACAGCCTTAGATATTATTCAAAAGGAATGCATGTCAATGATAGATGCTTTAGACAATCATATGTGCTCTCTTGATGACATCAAGATGCATTTTGCACAGAAATTAAAACAATATAAAAAAACAGCTGAAATGTTTTCACGTTACTTAAGAACAATAAGAAATGAGGATAGTAGTCAAGAAGCAAGCCTAAATGACTCAAAACTTAAGACCTTTGAGTACTCTATTAACACTATCATAGAAAAACATGAGCATCAAACGTATAAAAAAGAATCCGAAACCACAAAATCAGATCAAGAGGAGACAATTGATCGAACAATGATTGAAGTAAAACTGGAAAAATCACAGGAACTGACAAAAGAAACTCCGATAACAAAACTGAATGAAACAAAGAAGGAAAGTGTTCTATGCCATACACAGGAAATCCAACACCAACCTGAATTGACAAAGCCGAAATCTAAATTGAAATCAATAAAATCAAAACTATCAAAATTATCGAAACATTCACACAAATCAGAAGAATCAGATGTTAGTTCGCTTTACGTAAAACAGAAGGCTAAAGTTGAAGAACTGCGTGTTCGAATGGATTATGCACGAAAGGAAGCAGACTTGTTGAAACAAAAAGCTGAGATCGAAGCACATATGAAAGTATTAAACACAGAACGAGAGTTCAAAGAATGCGAACAAGGTTACAAAGTATTAGAGGAATATCTGGAGTCAAGTGATGAAGGATCTATTGATGAAAATCTAGAAAAAACACAACAGGAGAGAGTGCACAAATTCATTGAACAACAAAATCACTTGCACGAGCAATTAAATGTTCCAGTTGAGTGTCATGAGAAACATGCAAATAATTTTACCTTTAACCCGAATGCTGTGCCCTTCACACCGTCCACAAATGATGCAATCGCAAAATTTATTGTGAAGAAAGATCTGTTACTGTCTCGTATTCAAAAGTTTGATGACACCCCAGAGTATTTCGGATCATGGAAAAGATCCTTTTTAGAAACAGTCAAAGAGCTTGCATTAACTAATGCTGAGGAGCTAGATTTGTTAGTAAGACATCTAGGTCCAGAATCCACTAAATCAGCCATAAGCATAAGATCTTCAAATTACACCAATCCGGCTAAAGCTCTAGAACGTATATGGGAACGACTGCAAGATTGTTTTGCAAGACCAGAGATGGTGGAGTCCTCCATTAAGAGGAAACTTACATCCTTTTGCAAGATTGCTAATAAAGAATACAAACGATTGTATGACTTAGTTGATATTGTCACAGAAATAGAATCATTAAAAAATGAACCTATTTACAGTGCATTGTTTGGTTATTTTGACTCTTCTGCTGGGGTTAATCCAATTGTGTTGAAGTTGCCGTATCCTATTCAGGAAAGATGGACAACAGAAGCCAATAAGTACAAAGAGAACAATTTTACGTCATATCCGCCATTTAATGTTTTTGTTGAATTTTTGCGTAAAATGGCACGCATGAAAAATGATCCGTCATTCATCTACGATGACAGTCCATCTGTTAGTAGCAACTTGAGAGCACCACAAAAAGGAAGAGCGAATGTCTTTGTAAGAAAAACAGAAATTCCAGAACATAAACCATTACATGACTTTAAAGCTGCAATGTGTCCATTACATCACACTGACCACACATTAAATAAATGTCGTCAATTCAGACAGAAACCTTTACAAGAACGGTTAGATTTTCTTAAAAGTACAGGACTTTGCTTTAAGTGTTGTGGACAGAAAGTTCACTTAGCAAGAGATTGTCGATCATCAATTACTTGTGAAATATGCAAATCGTCGAAGCATCCTTCTGCATTACATATTTTTGAGAGAGATAATAAGGAGTACAATGGAAGTAATCACAAGCTCAAACAAAGTCCAGTCGAAAAGGAAAACAAAACTAAGCAAGAGCAGTCTCATGTTACTTCATCTTGCACCAAAGTATGTAGAAATCCAACTGGTACTAGCAAGTCATGTGCCAAAACTGTTTTAGTCAGGGTATATACAAAGGACAATTCTTCAAATAGTCTTTTGCTCTATGCTATAATTGATGAACAGAGCAATCGCTCGCTGGCTACAAGAGCTTTCTTTGACCACTTTAATGTTCAAGGACCGGAAATACAGTACTCGCTATCATCTTGTTCTGGTAATTCAACGGAATATGGTAGACGTGCTTGTGATTTTATCATCGAGCCTCTTGATGGTAGCTGTTCCATGAACTTACCTCCATTGATAGAATGTGAACAGGTACCTAACGTCAGAGAAGAAATTCCATCCCGTCATGTGGCAAAACAATACAAGCATCTCAGAGATATTGCTGATTATATTCCAGACATAAATGACAACGCAGAAATCATGATGTTAATTGGACGAGATTTGTTGTCAGCCCATCATGTGCTCGAACAAAAGTTAGGCCCTTCACATTTACCGTATGCTCAAAGGATTCGACTTGGATGGGTCATAATTGGTGAATCATGTTTGTCAGCTACACATAGGCAGGACTCGGTGTCTGTCATGAAAACATTCACTCTTAAGGATGGCCGTACAACATCGTTAGAACCATGCGTAAATGCATACAACATCAAAGCACATCAAGACCAATCGATATTTGTCAGGACATTGGATGACAATATGCCAGGGCTATCTGTCGAGGATAAACGTTTCCTCTCTATTATGGACCAGGAAGGTTATACCGATGAAAATGGATCATGGACGGCACCATTACCATTCCGTTTAGACAGGCAACAACTTTCTAACAATCAGTCACAGGCTCTCCGTCGAGCTCGAACTCTAGATACTAATCTGAAAAGAAACCTTGAAAAACAAAGTCAAATGTTGGCTTTCATGGACAAAATACTTACCAATGGGCATGCTGAGGTGGCCACTCCACTGAAAAAAAATGTTGAGTGTTGGTACTTACCTCTTTTTCCAGTGTACCATCCAAAGAAACCTGGAAACATTAGATGTGTGTTCGATTCTTCAGCTAAATTTGAAGGTGTGAGTCTGAATGATGTCCTACTTACTGGACCTGACTTAGTAAATAGTTTAATTGGTATACTAATACGTTTTCGTCAGAAGCCAATCGCAATAACTGCAGATGTGGAACAAATGTTCTATTGTTTCTCCGTGCCTCCGAAAGATCGTGACTATCTTAGATTTTATTGGTATAAGGACAATAACCCAACTCAAGAATTTATTGAATATCGTATGACTAGGCACGTCTTTGGTAACAGTGCCTCCCCTGCTGTCGCCACCTACGGATTGCGTCATTGCGTCGCTGATGCAGACTCAGACGTACGAGACTTTGTAGAAAGAAACTTTTATGTGGATGATGGATTGGCATCTTTTGACAGTAGTGAGGAAGCAGTAAGTCTCGTTTCAAGAACACAAAAGGTTCTGATGAAGGAAGGAAACATTCGCCTTCATAAAATTTCTTCAAATAGTGTAGATGTCTTGAAGTCATTTTCAGCAGAGGATCTTTCAAAAGACGTAAAGGGTATTGATTTAGATTTGAGCCAGGCACCACTTCAGCGAAGTTTAGGTGTAGTATGGGATGTTTCATCCGACTCATTTACATTTAAGGTTGACTCATCGAGTAGACCGTTCACAAAGAGAGGTGTATTATCCGTCATAAATGGACTTTATGATCCAATGGGATTTGTCGCTCCAGTAACAATAGCAGGAAAAATCATCATGCGCGATGTTATGTTACAAAAAACTGATTGGGATGAAACATTGAGTTCTTCAGTTTTATCCAGATGGACTGATTGGAGGCAGTCACTTAAAAACTTAGAAACCTTACGGATACCCAGAAGTTATTCACAACTCATAACTACTAGTATCGAACGACTTGAGTTACATGTATTTTGCGATGCATCCAGAGATGCAATTTGTGCAGTAGCTTATCTTAAACTCTATGATGTGAATGGATCATCGTATGTTAGCTTTGTTCATGGAAAAGCTAAAGTGGCACCAAGCCACGGCCATACCATCCCAAGATTAGAGTTGTGTGCCTCAGTGTTAGCTGTTAACCTGAAAGACTCAATTACGAGACACTTAACTTTGAACATTAATGACATTTACATGTATACAGACAGTCAAATAGTTTTAGGTTATATCAACAATGAGCAGCGTCGATTTTATGTGTATGTTGGAAATCGTGTCGATGTAATTCGTCAGTCAACTCACCCAAGTCAGTGGAGATATGTTGCAACAGAGAACAATCCAGCCGATATAGCTACAAGGCAGATTTCAGTTACAAACTATATGACTAGTAACTGGCTTCTAGGCCCCAACTTTCTAGTAGATGGGGATTCAGTTTTAAGTGATAAAGATTTTCCTATGATAGACCCAGAGAACGACAGTGAGGTAAGACCTCATGCCATTACTAAGAAAACCGTTTCTGAAATCCCATACAATAAGACAGAACTTTCTGGATTTTTCAAAGCCTTCTCATGTTGGACGAATCTTGTTAGGACAGTAGCGAGACTTAAGCACATTGCTAACTCGTTCAAACAACCAAATGACAAGTGTTACGGTTAGCACATGTGTAAGCTTTCAAGTGATGATTTACAAGAAGCTGAAATCTGGATTTTGGGACAAGCTCAAAGTGAATCTTATTCTAAAGAAATCTCAGCCATCATGGAGGGGAGAAATATTCCTGCTTCTAGTTCGATTGCCTCGCTATCCCCTTTGTTGGATGAAAAGAGACTTCTCCGTGTCGGTGGTCGTTTAGAACAGCATCAAACTGCAAATCGATCTGACAAGCATCCACTCATAATTCCTAAAAATCACCATGTCGCTCTCTTGTTGATTCGGCATGTTCACGAGCTAGTTTTCCACCAAGGTCGTCATATTACAGAAGGCAGGATTCGTCTATGTGGGTATTGGATTGTTGGTTGTAAGCGTATGGTAAATACTTTTATACATAATTGTGTTATCTGCAAAAAACTTCGTGGTCGTACTGGAACACAAATCATGGCTGACTTACATGCAGACAGAATCTCAGAGTGTCCACCTTTCACATTTGTGGGTGTGGATACCTTTGGTCCATGGAATGTTGTAGCACGTAGAACTCGTGGAGGTCAAGCAAATCATAAACGCTGGAGTATTATGTTTACATGCCTGGTAATAAGGGCCATTCATATTGAGGTAGTGGAGGAACTTAGCTGTTCAAGTTTTATTAATGCTTTAAGACGGTTTATAGCAGTTCGAGGGCCGGTACGTCAGTTTCGTAGTGACAGAGGAACCAATTTTGTAGCAGCTGCAGAAGAATTAGGATTTAATTCAATATATGTGGAAGATAAAAACATTAGTAAGTTTCTTCAAGACAATCGTATCACTTGGGTATTTAACCCTCCCCATGCTTCCCATTTTGGGGGTGCATGGGAAAGGATGATAGGTGTGACACGCAGAATATTAGATGGTATGTTACTCAAGAACAACACAAGAGAATTGACGCACGAGGTACTAACTACATTCATGTCAGAGGTCTGTTCAATTGTTAATTCCCGACCCATAGTACCAGTTTCTACAGATCCGGAGGATGCATCAGTGTTGACTCCAAACATATTATTGACTCAAAAAATGGCTACCTTGCCAAATGCTATACCAATGCTCAATACAAAGGATATTTACAAATCTCAATGGAAACATGTGGTTGTACTAGCGCGAGAGTTCTGGAAGAAATGGCGAGAACAATATTTGTCAAACTTGCAACATCGTAGGAAGTGGACTACCCAATCTGATGATATCAAAGATGGTGACATTGTTCTGCTTAGGGATATAGAGGAGAATAGAGCACATTGGCCAATGGCAATTGTGGAAAGAACATTCCAAAGCCCAGACAATCATGTCCGCAAAGTGGAAATCCGTGTTGCGAACAGTCGTAAACGTTATGTGAGACCCATCTCAGAACTCATTCCATTGTTGTCAGTATAACTGTTGGACTTCGTATTTTGAATCGCCTGTTGTTAAGTCATTGTAAATAACGTTCAGACATTACATGTATCATGATACATGATCATTTTTATAGAACCTTTGTGTATTTGGACCCATTTATGAATTTACTTCATATGCATATAGGTTAAGATTTTTGGGTTTTTTTGTTTTTTGTTTGTTTTTCTTTTCAAAATAAGTGATTTCTTTGATATCAGAAATCAGGAGGGGAGTGTGCTGTCCCCAATATTTTTGGTGTATTAATTACATGTCATTTTCCGGAATCGGAATTAAGTTCATATAACACCGGTCCGGCATTGAGTTTTTGGTTAGAATTTGCAATGTCTTGTTTCATCACCGGCAGTGCCGCCAAAACATTTTTTTTTACACAATTTAGGTGTTGACCCCTCACGGAGTAAGTTTATTTCCTTTAAATAGCAATTTTTACAATACTTTAAGCCTTTCTATATCGATATTATATTGCGTTATTAAATTTAAAATGTACACAGGTCCTACAAGTTTGAGACGATGAATGTCCTAGATATTGACCTTGGGTATTGTGCATTGCAATACTTATTCCGACATATCCATTGAAATACATGTATGATTTTAGTGAAATATTGTTCAAATAGGTTTCAGCACTACTGTTGTTTATCAGAAACATTATATGGTCATTGCTTGAATATTGTTAGTGCAAATTTCCATGTGCACATTAGGTTCATATAAAGTTGTAATGTGTACTTGTTTCTACATTTCATTATGTATGTTATATCAGTAAATGAACACATTAGGGTCATTGTAGGATATCTTTATTGTTGCACACTAGACATGATGTTATTCAGCTCATTTATACATTTATGTTTACACATAAAATAACACAGTTACTGTATGTATAAGTATAATGTTGTAAATCCAATCCTTATGACTGTTTATCATTTTATTTTGTAGTTTTGTACCCTCTCAGGGGGTTTGGACGCAATAAATCTATAATTGCACATGTGCTTTATTTAATTTTGTACAGTTTATTGACTGGTTGTTTATTAAGTTTGTGTACAATTCATTGACTGGTTCTTTATACAGTTTTGTACAGTTTATTGACTGGTTCTTTATTCAGTTTTTACAGTTTATTGACCGCTTCTTTATTGAGTTTTGTACAGTTTATTGACTGTTTCTTTATTTAGTTTTGTACAGTTTATTGAGTGGTTCTTGATTGAGTTTTGTACAGTTTATTGACTGGTTCTTTATTTAGTTTTGTACAGTTCATTGACTGTTTCTTTATTGAGTTTTGTACAGTTTATTGACTGTTTCTTTAGTCAGTTTTCTACAGTTTATTGACTGGTTCTTTATTGAGTTTGTGTACAATTTATTGACTGGTTCTTTATTTAGTTTTTTACAGTTTATTGACTGTTTCTTTATTTAGTTTTGTACAGTTTATTGACTGTTTCTTTATTTACTTTGTATACAATTTATTGACTGGGTCTTTACTTAGTTTTGTACAGTTTATTGACTAGTTCTTTATTGAGTTTGTATACAAATTATTGACTTGTTCTTTATTGAGTTTTGTACAGTTTATTGACTGGTTCTTTGGTCAGTTTGTACAGTTAATTGACTGGTTCTTTAATTAGTTCTGTACAGTTTATTGACTGTTTCTTTATTGAGTTTTGTACAGTTTATTGATTGGTTCTTTATTGAGTTTTGTACAGTTTATTCACGGTTTCTTTATTGAGTTTGTGTACAATGTATTGACTGGTTCTTGATTGAGTTTTGTACGGTTTATTGACTGGTTTTTTATTGAGTTTTGTACATTTTATTTACTGTTTATTTTTTGAGTTTTATGCAGATTATTGTCTGGTTCTTTATTGAGTTTTGTACAGTTTATTGACTGTTTCTTTATTTAGTTTTGTACAGTTTATTGACTGGATCTTGATTGAGTTTTGTACAGTTTATTGACTGTTTCTTTATTGAGTTTTGTACAGTTTATTGACTGGTTCTTTATTGAGTTTTGTACAGTTTATTGATTGGTTATTTATTGAATTTTGTAGAGTTTATTGACTGGTTCTTTATTCAGTTTTGTACAATTTATTGACTGTTTCTTTATTTAGTTTGTGTACAATTTTATGACTGGTTCTTTATTAAGTTTTGTATATTTTATTGACTGTTTAGTTATTTAGTTTTGTACAGTTTATTGACTTGTGCTTTATTTAATTTTGTACAGTTTATTGACTGGTTGTTTATTAAGTTTGTGTACAATTCATTGACTGGTTCTTTATACAGTTTTGTACAGTTTATTGACTGGTTCTTTATTCAGTTTTTTACAGTTTATTGACCGCTTCTTTATTGAGTTTTGTACAGTTTATTGACTGTGTCTTTATTTAGTTTTGTACAGTTTATTGAGTGGATCTTGATTGAGTTTTGTACAGTTTATTGACTGGTTCTTTATTTAGTTTTGTACAGTTTATTGACTGTTTCTTTATTGAGTTTTGTACAGTTTATTGACTGTTTCTTTATTCAGTTTTCTACAGTTTATTAACTTGTTCTTTATTTTATTTTGTACAGTTTATTGACTGGTTCTTTATTAAGTTTGTGGACAATTTATTAACTGGTTCTTTATACAGTTTTGTACAGTTTATTGACTGGTTCTTTATTCAGTTTTGTACAGTTTATTGACTGGTTCTTTATTGAGTTTTGTACAGTTTATTGACTGGTTCTTCATTGAGTTTTGAACAGTTTTTTAACTGGTTCTTTGTTCGTTTTTGTACAGTTCATTGACAGGTTCTTTGTTCAGTTTTGTTCAGTTTATTGACTGGTTTTTTATTAAGTTTTGTACAGTTTATTGACTGTTTCTTTATTCAGTTTTCTACAGTTTATTGACTGGTTTTTTATTGAGTTTGTGTACAATTTATTGACTTGTTCTTTATTTAGTTTTTTACAGTTTATTGACTGTTTCGTTATTTAGTTTTGTACAGTTTATTGACTGTTTCTTTATTTACTTTGTATACAATTTATTGACTGGGTCTTTACTTAGTTTTGTACAGTTTATTGACTAGTTCTTTATTGAGTTTGTATACAAATTATTGACTTGTTCTTTATTGAGTTTTGTACAGTTTATTGACTGGTTCTTTGGTCAGTTTGTACAGTTAATTGACTGGCTTTTTATTGAGTTTTGTACAGTTTCTTTATTAAGTTTTGTACAGTTTATTGACTGGTTCTTTTTGAGTATTGTACAGTTCATTGACTGGTTCTTTATTCAGTTTTGTACAGTTTATTGACTGGTTCTTTATTGAGTTTGTGTACAATTTATTGACTGGTTCTTTATTGAATTTTGTACAGTTTACTGATTGGTTCTCTATTCAGTTTTCTACAGTTTATTGACTGGTTCTTTATTGAGTTTGTGTACAATTTATTGACTGGTTCTTTATTGAGTTTCGTACAGTTTATTGACTAGTTCTTTGTTAAGTTTTGTACAGTTTATTGACTGTTTCTTTATTTAATTTTGTACAGTTTATTGACTGGTTCTTTATTGAGTTTGTGTACAATTTATTGACTGGTTCTTTATTGAGTTTTGTTCAGTTTATTGACTGGTTCTTTGTTCAGTTTTGTACAGTTTATTGACTGTTTCTTTATTTAATTTTGTACAGTTTATTGACTGTTTCTTTATTGAGTTTTGTACAGTTTATTGACTGGTTCTTTATCGAGTTTTGTACAGTTTATTGACTGGTTCTTTATTGAGTTTTTTACAGTTTATTGACTGTTTCTTTATTGAGTTTGTGTAAAATTTATTGACTGGTTCTTTGTTGCGTTTTGTACAGTTTATAGACTGTTTCTTTATTGAGTTTTGTACAGTTTATTGACTGGTTCTTTATTGAGTTTCTGTACAATTTATTGACTGGTTCTTTATTGAGTTTTGTTCAGTTTATTGACTGGTTCTTTGTTCAGTTTTGTACAGTTTATTGACTGTTTCTTTATTTAATTTTGTACAGTTTATTGACTGTTTCTTCATTGAGTTTTGTACAGTTTAGTTGCTGTTTCTTTATTTACTTTTGTACAGTTTATTGTCTGTTTCTTTATTGTGTTTTGTACAGTTTAGTATCTGTTTGTTTATTGAGTTTTGTACAGTTTATTGACTGGTTCTTTATTGAGTTTTGTTCAGTTTATTGACTGGTTCTTTATTCAGTTTTGTACAGTTTATTGACTGGTTCTTTATTGAGTTTTGTACAGTTTATTGACTGGTACTTTGTTCAGTTTTCTACAGTTTATTGACTGGTTTTTTTATTGTGTTTTGTACATTTTATTGACTGTTTGTTTTTTGAGTTTTGTACAGTTTATTGACTGTTTCTTTATTTAGTTTTGTACAGTTTATTGACTGTTTCTTTATTGAGTTTTGTACAGTTTATTGACTGGTTCTTTGTTCAGTTTTGTACAGTTTATTGTCTGGTTCTTTAATGAGTTTAGTACAGTTTATTGACTGTTTCTTTATTTAGTTTTGTACAGTTTATTGACTGGTTCTTTATTGAGTTTTGTAAAGTTTATTGACTGGTTCTTTATTGAGTTTTGTGAAAAATTGATTGACTGGTTCTTTATTGAGTTTTGTACAGTTTATTGACTGGTTCTTTTGACAGTTTTGTACAGTTTATTGACTGTTTCATTATTGAGTTTTGTACAATTTATTCACTGGTTCTTTGTTCAGTTTTGTACATTTTATTGACTGGTTCTTTATTCAGTTCTCTACAGTTTATTAACTAGTTCTTAATTGAGTTTGTATACAAATTATTGACTGGTTCTTTATTTAGTTTTGTTCAGTTTATTGACTGTTTCTTTATTTAGTTTGTACAGTTAATTGACTGGCTTTTTATTGAGTTTTGTACAGTTTATTGACTGTTTCTTTATTTAGTTTTGTACAGTTTATTGACTGGTTCTTTTTGAGTATTGTACAGTTCATTGACTGGTTCTGTATTCAGTTTTGTACAGTTCATTGACTGGTTCTTTATTGAGTTTGTGTACAATTTATTGACTGGTTCTTTATTGAGTTTTGTACAGTTTATTGACTGGTTCTTTATTGAGTTTGTGTACAATTTATTGACTGGTTCTTTATTGAGTTTTGTACAGTTTATTGAATGGTTCTCTATTCAGTTTTCTACAGTTTATTGACTGGTTCTTTATTGAGTTTGTGTACAATTTATTGACTGGTTCTTTATTTAGATTCGTACAGTTTATTGAATGGTTTTCTATTCAGTTTTCTACAGTTTATTGACTGGTTCTTTATTGAGTTTGTGTACAATTTATTGACTGGTTCTTTATTGAGATTCGTACAGTTTATTGACTAGTTCTTTGTTCAGTTTTGTACAGTTTATTGACTGTTTCTTTATTTAATTTTGTACAGTTTATTGACTGGTTCTTTATTGAGTTTGTGTACAATTTATTGACTGGTTCTTTATTGAGTTTTGTTCATTTTATTGACTGGTTCTTTGTTCAGTTTTGTACAGTTTATTGACTTGTTCTTTATTGAGTTTTGTACAGTTTATTGACTGTTTCTTTATTGAGTTTGTGTAAAATTTATTGACTGGTTCTTTATTGCGTTTTGTACAGTTGATAGACTGGTTCTTTATTGAGTTTTGTACATTTTATTGACTGGTTCTTTATCGAGTTTTGTACAGTTTATTGACTGGTTCTTTATTGAGTTTTGTACAGTTTATTGACGGTTTTTTTATTTAGTTTGTGTAAAATTTATTGACTGGTTCTTTATTGCGTTTTGTACAGTTTATTGACTGGTTCTTTATTGAGTTTTGTAAACTTTATTGACTGGTTCTTTATTGAGTTTTGTGAACAATTGATTGACTGGTTCTTTATTGAGTTTTGTACAGTTTATTGACTGGTTCTTTTGACAGTTTTGTACAGTTTATTGACTGTTTCTTTATTGAGTTTTGCACAATTTATTCACTGGTTCTTTGTTCAGTTTTGTACATTTTATTGACTGGTTCTTTATTCAGTTCTCTACAGTTTATTGACTAGTTCTTAATTGAGTTTGTATACAAATTATTGACTGGTTCTTTATTTAGTTTTGTACAGTTTATTGACTGTTTCTTTATTTAGTTTGTACAGTTAATTGACTGGCTTTTTATTGAGTTTTGTACAGTTTATTGACTGTTTCTTTATTTAGTTTCGTACAGTTTATTGACTGGTTCTTTTTGAGTATTGTACAGTTCCTTGACTGGTTCTGTATTCAGTTTTGTACAGTTCATTGACTGGTTCTTTATTGAGTTTGTGTACCGTTTATTGACTGGTTCTTTTTTGAGTTTTGTACAGTTTATTGACTGGTTCTTTATTGAGTTTGTGTACAATTTATTGACTGGTTCTTTATTGACTTTTGTACAGTTTATTGAATGGTTCTCTATTCAGTTTTCTACAGTTTATTGACTGGTTCTTTATTGAGTTTGTGTACAATTTATTGACTGGTTCTTTATTTAGATTCGTACAGTTTATTGAATGGTTCTCTATTCAGTTTTCTACAGTTTATTGACTGGTTCTTTATTGAGTTTGTGTACAATTTATTGACTGGTTCTTTATTGAGATTCGTACAGTTTATTGACTAGTTCTTTGTTCAGTTTTGTACAGTTTATTGACTGTTTCTTTATTTAATTTTGTACAGTTTATTGACTGGTTCTTTATTGAGTTTGTGTACAATTTATTGACTGGTTCTTTATTGAGTTTTGTTCATTTTATTGACTAGTTCTTTGTTCAGTTTTGTACAGTTTATTGACTGGTTCTTTATTGAGTTTTGTACAGTTTATTGACTGTTTCTTTATTGAGTTTGTGTAAAATTTATTGACTGGTTCTTTATTGTGTTTTGTACAGTTGATAGACTGGTTCTTTATTGAGTTTTGTACATTTTATTGACTGGTTCTTTATCGAGTTTTGTACAGTTTATTGACTGGTTCTTTATTGAGTTTTGTACAGTTTATTGACTGTTTTTTTATTGAGTTTGTGTAAAATTTATTGATTGGTTCTTTATTGCGTTTTGTACAGTTGATAGACTGGTTCTTTATTGAGTTTTGTACAGTTTATTGACTGGTTCTTTATTGAGTTTTGTTCAGTTTATTGACTGGTTTTTTGTT
Source organism: Limnoperna fortunei (assembly GCA_944474755.1). NCBI lineage: Eukaryota > Metazoa > Mollusca > Bivalvia > Mytilida > Modiolidae > Limnoperna > Limnoperna fortunei. The sequence continues at coordinate 31,821,461 of OX104119.1, read as the reverse complement.
CAGTTTTGTACAGTTTATTGACTGTTTCTTTATTTAATTTTGAACAGTTTATTGACTGTTTCTTTATAGAGTTTGTAGAGTTTATTGACTGGTTCTTTTTGAGTATTGTACAGTCCATTGACTGGTTCTTTATTCAGTTTTGTACAGTTTATTGACTGGTTCTTTATTGAGTTTGTGTACAATTTATTGACTGGTTCTTTATTGAGTTTTGTACAGTTTATTGACTGGTTCTCTATTCAGTTTTCTACAGTTTATTGACTGGTTCTTTATTGAGTTTGTGTACAATTTATTGACTGGTTCTTTATTGAGTTTTGTTCAGTTTGTTGACTGGTTCTTTGTTCAGTTTAGTACAGTTTATTGACTGTTTCTTTATTTAATTTTGTACAGTTTATTGACTGTTTCTTTATTGAGTTTTGTACAGTTTATTGACTGGTTCTTTATCGAGTTTTGTACAGTTTATTGACTGGTTCTTTATTGAGTTTTGTACAGTTTATTGACGGTTTCATTATTGAGTTTGTGTAAAATTTATTTACTAGTTCTTTTTTGCGTTTTGTACAGTTTATAGACTGGTTCTTTATTGAGTTTTGTACAGTTTATTGACTGGTTCTTTATTGAGTTTGTGTACAATGTATTGACTTGTTCTTTATTGAGTTTTGTTCAGTTTATTGACTGGTTCTTTGTTCAGTTTTGTACAGTTTATTGACTGTTTCTTTATTTAATTTTGTGCAGTTTATTGACTGTTTCTTTATTGAGTTTTGTACAGTTTATTGACTGGTTCTTTATCGAGTTTTGTACAGTTTATTCACTGGTTCTTTATTGAGTTTTGTACAGTTTATTGACTGTTTCTTTATTGAGTTTGTGTAAAATTTATTGACTGGTTCTTTATTGAGTTTTGTACAGTTTATTGACTGGTTCTTTACTGAGTTTTTTAGTTTATTTACTGTGTCTTTATTAAGTTTGTGTACAATTTATTGACTGGTTCTTTATTGAGTTTGTACAGTTTATTGACTGTTTCTTTATTCAGTTTTGTACAGTTTATTGACTGGTTCTTTATTCAGTTTTGTACAGTTTATTGACTGGTTCTTATTGAGTTTTGTACAGTTTAGTTGCTGTTTCTTTATTCAGTTTTGTAAAGTTTATTGACTGTTTCTTTATTGTGTTTTGTACAGTTTATTATCTGTTTCTTTATTGAGTTTTGTACAGTTTATTGACTGGTTCTTTATTGAGTTTTGTACAGTTTATTGACTGGTTCTTTATTCAGTTTTGTACATTTTATTGACCGGTTGTTTTTTGAGTTTTGTACAGTTTATTGACTGTTTCTTTATTTAGTTTTGTACAGTTTATTGACTGGTTCTTTATTCAGTTTTGTACAGTTTATTGACTGTTTCTTTATTTAGTTTTGTACAGTTTATTGACTGGTTCTTTGTTCAGTTTTGTACAGTTTATTGTCTGGTTCTTTAATGAGTTTTGTACAGTTTATTGAATGTTTCCTTATTGAGTTTGTGTACAATTTATTGACTGGTTCGTTATTGTGTTTTGTACAGTTAATTGACTAGTTCTTTATTCAGTTTTGTACAGTTTATTGACATGTTCTTTATTTTGTTTTGTATAGTTTATTGACTGGTTCTTTATTGAGTTTTGTACAGTATATTGACTGGGTCTTTGTTCAGTTTTGTACAGTTTATTGACTGGTTCTTTATTCAGATTTCTACAGTTTATTGACTGGTTCTTTATTGATTTTGTATAGTTTATTGACTGTTTCTTTATTGAGTTTGTGTACATTTTATTGACTGGTTCTTTATTCAGTTTTGTAATGTTTATTGACTGTTTCTGTATTGAGTTTTGTACAGTTTATTGAATGGTTCTTTGTTAAGTTTTGTACAGTTTTTTAACTGGTTCTTTATTGAGTTTTGTACAGTTTATTGACTGTTTCTTTATTTAGTTTTGTAATGTTTATTGACTGTTTCTTCATTGAGTTTTTGTAGAGTTTATTGACTGGTTCTTTATTCAGTTTTGTACAGAATATTGACTGGTTCTTTATTGAGTTTTGTACAGTTTATTGACTGGTTCTTTGTTAAGTTTTGTTCAGTTTATTGACTGGTTCTTTATTGAGTTTTGTACAGTTTATTGACTGGTTCTTTATTGAGTTTTGTACAGTTTATTGACTGTTTCTCTAATTAATTTTGTACAGTTTATTGACTGTTGCTTTATTGAGTTTTGTACAGTTTATTGATTGGTTCTTTATTGAGTTTTGTACAGTTTATTCACGGTTTCTTTACTGAGTTTGTGTACAATTTATTGACTGGTTTTTGATAGAGGTTTGTACAGTTTATTGACTGGTTTTTTATTGAGTTTTGTACAGTTTATTTACTGTTTATTTATTGAGTGTTATACAGATTATTGACTGGTTCTTTATTGAGTTTTGTACAGTTTATTGACTGTTTCTTTATTTAGTTTAGTACAGTTTATTGACTGGTTCTTGATTGAGTTTTGTACAGTTTATTGACTGTTTCTTTATTGAGTTTCGTACAGTTTATTGACTGGTTCTTTATTGAGTTTTGTACAGTTTATTGACTGGTTATTTATTGAATTTTGTACAGTTTATAGACTGGTTGTTTATTAAGTTTGTGTACAATTTTATGACTGGTTCTTTATTAAGTTTTGTATAGTTTATTGACTGTTTCTTTATTTAGTTTTGTACAGTTTATTGACTTGTTCTTTATTTAATTTTGTACAGTTTATTGACTGGTTGTTTATTAAATTTGTGTACAATTTATTGACTGGTTCTTTATACAGTTTTGTACAGTTTATTGACTGGTTCTTTATTCAGTTTTTTACAGTTTATTGACCGCTTCTTTATTGAGTTTTGTAGAGTTTATTGACTGTTTCTTTATTTAGTTTTGTACAGTTTATTGAGTGGTTCTTGATTGAGTTTTGCACAGTTTATTGACTGTTTCTTTATTGCGTTTTGTACAGTTTATTGACTGGTTCTTCATTGAGTTTTGTACAGTTTATTGACTGTTTCTTTATTGAGTTTGTGTACAATTTATTGACTGGTTCTTTATTGATTTTTGTACAGTTTATTGACTGGTTCTTTATTGAGTTTTGTATAGTTTATTGATTGGTTCTTTATTCAGTTTTGTACAATTTATTGACTGTTTCTTTATTTAGTTTGTGTGCAATGTATTGACTGTTTCTTTATGTAGTTTGTGTACAATTTAATGACTGGTTCTTTATTTAGTTTTGTACAGTTTATTGACTGTTTCTTCTGTAGTTTGTGTACAATATTATGGCTGGTTCTTTATTTAGTTTTGTACAGTTTATTGACTGTTTCTTTATTTAGTTTTGTACAGTTTATTAACTGGTTCTTTATTAAGTTTGTGTACAATTTATTGACTGGTTCTTTATACAGTTTTGTACAGTTTATTGACTGGTTCTTTATTTTTTTGTACAATTTATTGACTGGTTTTTGATTGAGTTTTGTACAGTTCATTGACTGGTTTTTTATTGAGTTTTGTACAGTTTATTTACTGTTTATTTATTGAGTGTTATACAGATTATTGACTGGTTTTCAATTGAGTTTTGTACAGTTTATTGACTGTTTCTTTATTTAGTTTAGTACAGTTTATTGACTGGTTCTTGATTGAGTTTTGTACAGTTTATTGACTGTTTCTTTATTGAGTTTTGTACAGTTTATTGACTGGTTCTTTATTGAGTTTTGTACAGTTTATTGACTGGTTATTTATTGAATTTTGTACAGTTTATTGACTGTTTCTTTATTAAGTTATGTATAGTTTATTGACTGTTTCTTTAGTTAGTTTTGCACAGTTTATTGACTTGTTCTTTATTTAATTTTGTACAGTTTATTGAGTGGTTGTTTATTAAATTTGTGTACAATTTATTGACTGGTTCTTTATACAGTTTTGTACAGTTTATTGAACGGTTCTTTATTCAGTTTTTTACAGTTTATTGACCGCTTCTTTATTGAGTTTTGTACAGTTTATTGACTGTTTCTTTATTTAGTTTTGTACAGTTTATTGAGTGGTTCTTGATTGACTTTTGTACAGTTTATTGACTGTTTCTTTATTGCGTTTTGTACAGTTTATTGACTGGTTCTTCATTGAGTTTTGTACAGTTTATTGACTGTTTCTTTATTGAGTTTGTGTACAATTTATTGACTGGTTCTTTATTGATTTTTGTACAGTTTATTGACTGGTTCTTTAATGAGTTTTGTATAGTTTATTGACTGGTTCTTTATTAAGTTTGTGTACAATTTATTGACTGTTTCTTTATTTAGTTTGTGTACAATGTATTGACTGTTTCTTTATGTAGTTTGTGTACAATTTAATGACTGGTTCTTTATTTAGTTTTGTACAGTTTATTGACTGTTTCTTCTGTAGTTTGAGTACAATATTATGGCTGGTTCTTTATTTACTTTTGTACAGTTTATTGACTGTTTCCTTATTTAGTTTTGTACGGTTTATTAACTGGTTCTTTATTAAGTTTGTGTGCAATTTATTGAATGGTTCTTTATACAGTTTTGTACAGTTTATTGACTGGTTCTTTATTCAGTTTTGTACAGTTTATTGACTGGTTCTTTATTGAGTTTTGTACAGTTTATTGACTGGTTCTTTATTGAGTTTTGTACAGTTTTTTAACTTGTTCTTTGCACAGTTTTGTACAGTTTATTGACAGGTTCTTTGTTCATTTTTTTTCAGTTTATTGACTGGTTCTTTATTGAGTTTTGTACGGGTTATTGACTGTTTCTTTATTCAGTTTTCTACAGTTTATTGACTGGTTCTTTATTGAGTTTGTGTACAATTTATTGACTGGTGATTTATTTAGTTTTGTACAGTTTATTGACTGTTTCTTTATTGAGTTTTGTACAGTTTATTGACTGTTTCTTTATTCAGTTTTCTACCGTTTATTAACTGGTTCTTTATTTTATTTTGTACAGTTTATTGACTGGTTCTTTATTAAGTTTGTGGACAATTTATTAACTGGTTCTTTAGACAGTTTTGTACAGTTTATTGACAGGTTCTTTATTGAGTTTTGTACAGTTTATTGACTGGTTCTTTATTGAGTTTTGTACAGTTTATTGACTGGTTCTTTATTGAGTTTTGTACAGTTTTTTAACTGGTTCTTTGTTCCTTTTTGTACAGTTTATTGACAGGTTCTTTGTTCAGTTTTGTTCAGTTTATTGACTGGTTCTTTATTGAGTTTTGTACAGTTTATTGAATGTTTCTTTATTCAGTTTTCTACAGTTTATTGACTCGTTCTTTATTGAGTTTGTGTACAATTTATTGACTGGTTCTTTATTTAGTTTTTTACAGTTTATTGACTGTTTCTTTATTTAGTTTTGTACAGTTTATTGACTGTTTCTTTATTTACTTTGTATACAATTTATTGACTGGGTCTTTACTTAGTTTTGTACAGTTTCTTGACTAGTTCTTTTTTGAGTTTTTATACAAATTATTGACTTGTTCTTTATTGAGTTATGTACAGTTTATTGACTGGTTCTTTGGTCAGTTTGTACAGTTTATTGACTGTTTCTTTATTTAGTTTTGTACAGTTTATTGACTTTTTCTTTATTGAGTTTTGTATAGTTTATTGACTGGTTCTTTATTCAGTTTTGTACAATTTATTGACTGTTTCTTTATTTAGTTTGTGTACAATTTATTGACTGTTTCTTTATGTAGTTTGTGTACAATTTAATGACTGGTTCTTTATTTAGTTTTGTACAGTTTATTGTCTGTTTCTTCTGTAGTTTGTGTACAATTTTATGACTGGTTTTTATTTAGTTTTGTACAGTTTATTGACTGTTTCTTTATTTAGTTTTGTACAGTTTATTAACTGGTTGTTTATTAAGTTTGTGTACAATTTATTGACTGGTTCTTTATACAGTTTTGTACAGTTTATTGACTGTTTCTTTATTGAGTTTTGAACAATTTATTCACTGGTTCTTTGTTCAGTTTTGTACAATTTATTGATTGGTTCTTTATTCAGTTCTGTACAGTTTATTGACTGTTTCTTTATTTAGTTTTCTACAGTTTATTGGCTGTTTCTTTATTTAGTTTTGTACAGTTTATTGACTGGTTCTTTTTTGAGTTTGTGTACAATTTATTGACAGGTTCTTTATTTAGTTTTGTACAGTTTATTGACTGTTTCTTTATTTAATTTTTACAGTTTATTGACTGGTTCTTTATTTAGTTTGTGTACAATTTATTGACTGGTTCTTTATTTAGTTTTGTACAGTTTATTGACTGTTTCTTTATTTAGTTTTGTACAGTTTATTGACTGTTTCTTTATTTAGTTTTGTACAGTTTATTGACTGTTTCTTTATTGAGTTTTATACAGTTTATTGACTGTTTCTTTATTTACTTTGTATACAATTTATTGACTGGGTCTTTACTTAGTTTTGTACAGTTTATTGACTAGTTCTTTATTGAGTTTGCATACAAATTATTGACTTGTTCTTTATTGAGTTTTGTACAGTTTATTAACTGGTTCTTTGGTCAGTTTGTACAGTTAATTGACTGGCTTTTTATTGAGTTTTGTACAGTTTATTGACTGTTTCTTTATTTAGTTTTGTACAGTTTATTGACTGGTTCTTTTTGAGTATTGTACAGTTCATTGACTGGTTCTTTATTCAGTTTTGTACAATTTATTGACTGGTTCTTTATTGAGTTTGTGTACAATTTATTGACTGGTTCTTTATTGAGTTTTGTACAGTTTATTGACTGGTTCTTTATTCAGTTTTGTACAATTTATTGACTGTTTCTTTATTTAGTTTGTGTACAATGTATTGACTGTTTCTTTATGTAGTTTGTGTACAATTTAATGACTGGTTCTTTATTTAGTTTTGTACAGTTTATTGACTGTTTCTTCTGTAGTTTGTGTACAATATTATGGCTGGTTCTTTATTTAGTTTTGTACAGTTTATTGACTGTTTCTTTATTTAGTTTTGTACAGTTTATTAACTGGTTCTTCATTAAGTTTGTGTACAATTTATTGACTGGTTCTTTATACAGTTTTGTACAGTTTATTGACTGGTTCTTTATTCTTTTGTACAATTTATTGACTGGTTTTTGATTGAGTTTTGTACAGTTCATTGACTGTTTTTTTTATTGAGTTTTGTACAGTTTATTTACTGTTTATTTATTGAGAGTTATACAGATTATTGACTGGTTTTCAATTGAGTTTTGTACAGTTTATTGACTGTTTCTTTATTTAGTTTAGTACAGTTTATTGACTGGTTCTTGATTGAGTTTTGTACAGTTTATTGACTGTTTCTTTATTGAGTTTTGTACAGTTTATTGACTGGTTCTTTATTGAGTTTTGTACAGTTTATTGACTGGTTATTTATTGAATTTTGTACAGTTTATTGACTGGTTGTTTATTAAGTTTGTGTACAATTTTATGACTGGTTCTTTATTAAGTTATGTATAGTTCATTGACTGTTTCTTTATTTAGTTTTGTACAGTTTATTGACTTGTTCTTTATTTAATTTTGTACAGTTTATTGTGTGGTTGTTTATTAAATTTGTGTACAATTTATTGACTGGTTCTTTATACAGTTTTGTACAGTTTATTGACTGGTTCTTTATTCAGTTTTTTACAGTTTATTGACGGCTTCTTTATTGAGTTTTGTACAGTTTATTGACTGTTTCTTTATTTAGTTTTGTACAGTTTATTGAGTGGTTCTTGATTGAGTTTTGTACAGTTTATTGACTGTTTCTTTATTGCGTTTTGCACAGTTTATTGACTGGTTCTTCATTGAGTTTTGTACAGTTTATTGACTGTTTCTTTATTGAGTTTGTGTACAATTTATTGACTGGTTCTTTATTGATTTTTGTACAGTTTATTGACTGGTTCTTTAATGAGTTTTGTATAGTTTATTGACTGGTTCTTTATTCAGTTTTGTACAATTTATTGACTGTTTCTTTATTTAGTTTGTGTACAATGTATTGACTGTTTCTTTATGTAGTTTGTGTACAATTTAATGACTGGTTCTTTATTTAGTTTTGTACAGTTTATTGACTGTTTCTTCTGTAGTTTGTGTACAATATTATGGCTGGTTCTTTATTTAGTTTTGTACAGTTTATTGACTGTTTCTTTATTTAGTTTTGTACAGTTTATTAACTGGTTCTTTATTAAGTTTGTGTATAATTTATTGACTGGTTCTTTATACAATTTTGTACAGTTTATTGACTGGTTCTTTATTCAGTTTTGTACAGTTTATTGACTGGTTCTTTATTGAGTTTTGTACAGTTTATTGACTGGTTCTTTATTGAGTTTTGTACAGTTTTTTAACTTGTTCTTTGCACAGTTTTGTACAGTTTATTGACAGGTTCTTTGTTCATTTTTTTTCAGTTTATTGACTGGTTCTTTATTGAGTTTTGTACGGGTTATTGACTGTTTCTTTATTCAGTTTTCTACAGTTTATTGACTGGTTCTTTATTGAGTTTGTGTACAATTTATTGACTGGTTCTTTAATTAGTTTTGTACAGTTTATTGACTGTTTCTTTATTGAGTTTTGTACAGTTTATTGACTGTTTCTTTATTCAGTTTTCTACCGTTTATTAACTGGTTCTTTATTTTATTTTGTACAGTTTATTGACTGGTTCTTTATTAAGTTTGTGGACAATTTATTAACTGGTTCTTTAGACAGTTTTGTACAGTTTATTGACTGGTTCTTTATTGAGTTTTGTACAGTTTATTGACTGGTTATTTATTGAGTTTTGTACAGTTTATTGACTGGTTCTTTATTGAGTTTTGTACAGTTTTTTAACTGGTTCTTTGTTCCTTTTTGTACAGTTTATTGACAGGTTCTTTGTTCAGTTTTGTTCAGTTTATTGACTGGTTCTTTATTGAGTTTTGTACAGTTTATTGACTGTTTCTTTATTCAGTTTTCTACAGTTTATTGACTGGTTCTTTATTGAGTTTGTGTACAATTTATTGACTGGTTCTTTATTTAGTTTTTTACAGTTTATTGACTGTTTCGTTATTTAGTTTTGTACAGTTTATTGACTGTTTCTTTATTTACTTTGTATACAATTTATTGACTGGGTCTTTACTTAGTTTTGTACAGTTTCTTGACTAGTTCTTTATTGAGTTTTTATACAAATTATTGACTTGTTCTTTATTGAGTTATGTACAGTTTATTGACTGGTTCTTTGTTCATTTTGTACGGTTTATTGACTGTTTCTTTATTTAGTTTTGTACAGTTTATTGACTGGTTCTTTATTGAGTTTTGTATAGTTTATTGACTGGTTCTTTATTCAGTTTTGTACAATTTATTGACTGTTTCTTTATTTAGTTTGTGTACAATGTATTGACTGTTTCTTTATGTAGTTTGTGTACAATTTAATGACTGGTTCTTTATTTAGTTTTGTACAGTTTATTGTCTGTTTCTTCTGTAGTTTGTGTACAATTTTATGACTGGTTTTTATTTAGTTTTGTACAGTTTATTGACTGTTTCTTTATTTAGTTTTGTACAGTTTATTAACTGGTTGTTTATTAAGTTTGTGTACAATTTATTGACTGGCTCTTTATACAGTTTTGTACAGTTTATTGACTGTTTCTTTATTGAGTTTTGAACAATTTATTCACTGGTTCTTTGTTCAGTTTTGTACAATTTATTGATTGGTTCTTTATTCAGTTCTGTACAGTTTATTGACTGTTTCTTTATTTAGTTTTCTACAGTTTATTGGCTGTTTCTTTATTTAGTTTTGTAGAGTTTATTGACTGGTTCTTTTTTGAGTTTGTGTACAATTTATTGACTGGTTCTTTATTTAGTTTTGTACAGTTTATTGACTGTTTCTTTATTTAATTTTTACAGTTTATTGACTGGTTCTTTATTTAGTTTGTGTACAATTTATTGACTGGTTCTTTATTTAGTTTTGTACAGTTTATTGACTGTTTCTTTATTTAGTTTTGTACAGTTTATTGACTGTTTCTTTATTTAGTTTTGTACAGTTTATTGACTGTTTCTTTATTGAGTTTTATACAGTTTATTGACTGTTTTTTTATTTACTTTGTATACAATTTATTGACTGGGTCTTTACTTAGTTTTGTACAGTTTATTGACTAGTTCTTTATTGAGTTTGTATACAAATTATTGACTTGTTCTTTATTGAGTTTTGTACAGTTTATTAACTGGTTCTTTGGTCAGTTTGTACAGTTAATTGACTGGCTTTTTATTGAGTTTTGTACAGTTTATTGACTGTTTCTTTATTTAGTTTTGTACAGTTTATTGACTGGTTCTTTTTGAGTATTGTACAGTTCATTGACTGGTTCTTTATTCAGTTTTGTACAGTTTATTGACTGGTTCTTTATTGAGTTTGTGTACAATTTATTGACTGGTTCTTTATTGAGTTTTGTTCAGTTTATTGACTGGTTCTTTGTTCAGTTTTGTACAGTTTATTGACTGTTTCTTTATTTAATTTTGTACAGTTTATTGACTGTTTCTTTATTGAGTTTTGTACAGTTTATTGACTGGTTCTTTATCGAGTTTTGTACAGTTTATTGACTGGTTCTTTATTGAGTTTTGTACAGTTTATTGACTGTTTCATTATTGAGTTTGTGTAAAATTTATTGACTAGTTCTTTTTTGCGTTTTGTACAGTTTATAGACTGGTTCTTTATTGAGTTTTGTACAGTTTATTGACTGGTTCTTTATTGAGTTTGTGTACAATGTATTGACTGGTTCGTTATTGTGTTTTGTCCAGTTTATTGACTGGTTCTTTGTTCAGTTTTGTACAGTTTATTGACTGTTTCTTTATTTAATTTTGTACAGTTTATTGACTGGTTCTTTACTTAGTTTTGTACAGTTTCTTGACTAGTTCTTTATTGAGTTTTTATACAAATTATTGACTTGTTCTTTATTGAGTTATGTACAGTTTATTGACTGGTTCTTTGGTCATTTTGTACGGTTTATTGACTGTTTCTTTATTTAGTTTTGTACAGTTTATTGACTGGTTCTTTATTGAGTTTTGTATAGTTTATTGACTGGTTCTTTATTCAGTTTTGTACAATTTATTGACTGTTTCTTTATTTAGTTTGTGTACAATGTATTGACTGTTTCTTTATGTAGTTTGTGTACAATTTAATGACTGGTTCTTTATTTAGTTTTGTACAGTTTATTGTCTGTTTCTTCTGTAGTTTGTGTACAATTTTATGACTGGTTTTTATTTAGTTTTGTACAGTTTATTGACTGTTTCTTTATTTAGTTTTGTACAGTTTATTAACTGGTTGTTTATTAAGTTTGTGTACAATTTATTGACTGGTTCTTTATACAGTTTTGTACAGTTTATTGACTGTTTCTTTATTGAGTTTTGAACAATTTATTCACTGGTTCTTTGTTCAGTTTTGTACAATTTATTGATTGGTTCTTTATTCAGTTCTGTACAGTTTATTGACTGTTTCTTTATTTAGTTTTCTACAGTTTATTGGCTGTTTCTTTATTTAGTTTTGTAGAGTTTATTGACTGGTTCTTTTTTGAGTTTGTGTACAATTTATTGACTGGTTCTTTATTTAGTTTTGTACAGTTTATTGACTGTTTCTTTATTTAATTTTTACAGTTTATTGACTGGTTCTTTATTTAGTTTGTGTACAATTTATTGACTGGTTCTTTATTTAGTTTTGTACAGTTTATTGACTGTTTCTTTATTTAGTTTTGTACAGTTTATTGACTGTTTCTTTATTTAGTTTTGTACAGTTTATTGACTGTTTCTTTATTGAGTTTTATACAGTTTATTGACTGTTTCTTTATTTACTTTGTATACAATTTATTGACTGGGTCTTTACTTAGTTTTGTACAGTTTATTGACTAGTTCTTTATTGAGTTTGTATACAAATTATTGACTTGTTCTTTATTGAGTTTTGTACAGTTTATTAACTGGTTCTTTGGTCAGTTTGTACAGTTAATTGACTGGCTTTTTATTGAGTTTTGTACAGTTTATTGACTGTTTCTTTATTTAGTTTTGTACAGTTTATTGACTGGTTCTTTTTGAGTATTGTACAGTTCATTGACTGGTTCTTTATTCAGTTTTGTACAGTTTATTGACTGGTTCTTTATTGAGTTTTGTACAATTTATTGACTGGTTCTTTATTGAGTTTTGTTCAGTTTATTGACTGGTTCTTTGTTCAGTTTTGTACAGTTTATTGACTGTTTCTTTATTTAATTTTGTACAGTTTATTGACTGTTTCTTTATTGAGTTTTGTACAGTTTATTGACTGGTTCTTTATCGAGTTTTGTACAGTTTATTGACTGGTTCTTTATTGAGTTTTGTACAGTTTATTGACTGTTTCATTATTGAGTTTGTGTAAAATTTATTGACTAGTTCTTTTTTGCGTTTTGTACAGTTTATAGACTGGTTCTTTATTGAGTTTTGTACAGTTTATTGACTGGTTCTTTATTGAGTTTGTGTACAATGTATTGACTGGTTCTTTATTGTGTTTTGTCCAGTTTATTGACTGGTTCTTTGTTCAGTTTTGTACAGTTTATTGACTGTTTCTTTATTTAATTTTGTACAGTTTATTGACTGTTTCTTTATTGATTTTTTGTACAGTTTATTGACTGGTTCTTTATCGAGTTTTGTAAAGTTTATTGACTGGTTCTTTATTGAGTTTTGTACAGTTTATTGACTGTTTCTTTATTGAGTTTGTGTAAAATTTATTGACTGGTTCTTTATTGAGTTTTGTACAGTTTATTGACTGGTTCTTTATTGCGTTTTGCAGTTTATTTACTGTGTCTTTATTAAGTTTGTGTACAATTTATTGACTGGTTCTTTATTGAGTTTGTACAGTTTATTGACTGTTTCTTTATTCAGTTTTGTACAGTATATTGACTGCTTCTTTATTAAGTTTTGTACAGTTTATTGACTGGTTCTTTATTGAGTTTTGTACAGTTTAGTTGCTGTTTCTTTATTTAGTTTTGTACAGTTTATTGACTGTTTCTTTATTGTGTTTTGTACAGTTTATTATCTGTTTCTTTATTGAGTTTTGTACAGTTTATTGACTGGTTCTTTATTGAGTTTTGTACAGTTTATTGACTGGTTCTTTATTCAGTTTTGTACAGTTTATTGACTGGTGTTTTATTGAGTTTTGTACAGTTTATTGACTGGTTCTTTATTGAGTTTTGTACAGTTTATTGACTGGTTCTTTATTCAGTTTTGTACAGTTTATTGACTGGTTTTTTATTGAGTTTTGTACATTTTATTGACTGGTTGTTTTTTGAGTTTTGTACAGTTTATTGACTGTTTCTTTATTTAGTTTTGTACAGTTTATTGACTGGTTTTTTATTAAGTTTTGTACAGTTTTTGGACTGTTTCTTTATTGAGTTTTGTACAGTTTATTGACTGGTTCTTTGTTCAGTTTTGTACAGTTTATTGTCTGGTTCTTTAATGAGTTTTGTACAGTTTATTGACTGTTTCTTTATTGAGTTTGTGTACAATTTATTGACTGGTTCGTTATTGAGTTTGTGTACAATTTATTGCCTGGTTCTTGATTGAGTTTTGTACAGTTTATTGACTGGTTTTTTATTGAGTTTTGTACAGTTTATTTACTGTTTCTTTATTGAGTTTTATTCAGATTATTGACTGGTTCTTTATTGAGTTTTGTACAGTTTATTGACTGTTTCTTTATTTAGTTTTCTACAGTTTATTGACTGGTTCTTGATTGAGTTTTGTACAGTTTATTGACTGTTTCTTTATTGAATTTTGTACAGTTTATTGACTGCTTCTTTATTGAGTTTTGTACAGTTTATTGACTGGTTATTTATTGAATTTTGTACAGTTTATTGACTGGTTGTTTATTAAGTTTGTGTACAATTTTATGACTGGTTCTTTATTAAGTTTTGTATAGTTTATTGACTGTTTCTTTATTTAGTTTTGTACAGTTTATTGACTTGTTCTTTATTTAGTTTTGTACAGTTTGTTGACTGGTTGTTTATTAAGTTTGTGTACAGTTTATTGACTGGTTCTTTATTCCGTTTTTTACAGTTTATTGACCGCTTCTTTATTGAGTTTTGTACATTTTATTGACTGGTTGTTTTTTGAGTTTTGTACAGTTTATTGACTGTTTCTTTATTTAGTTTTGTACAGTTTATTGACTGGTTCTTTATTCAGTTTTGTACAGTTTATTGACTGTTTCTTTATTGAGTTTTGTACAGTTTATTGACTGGTTCTTTGTTCAGTTTTGTACAGTTTATTGTCTGGTTCTTTAATGAGTTTTGTACAGTTTATTGACTGTTTCTTTATTGAGTTTGTGTACAATTTATTGACTGGTTCGTTATTGAGTTTTGTACAGTTTATTGACTAGTTCTTTATTGAGTTTTGTACAGTTTATTGACATGTTCTTTATTTTGTTTTGTATAGTTTATTGACTGGTTCTTTATTGAGTTTTGTATAGTATATTGACTGGTTCTTTGTTCAGTTTATTGACTGGTTCTTTATTCAGTTTTGTACAGTTTATTGACTGTTTCTTTATTTAATTTTGTACAGTTTATTGACTGTTTCTTTATAGAGTTTTGTACAGTTTATTGACTGGTTCTTTATCGAATTTTGTACAGTTTATTGACTGGTTCTTTATTGAGTTTTGTACAGTTTATTGACTGTTTCTTTATTGAGTTTGTGTAACATTTATTGACTGGTTCTTTATTGAGTTTTGTAAAGTTTATTGACTCTTTCTTAATTTAGTTTTGTAATGTTTATTGACTGGTTCTTTGTTCAGTTTTGTTCAGTTTATTGACTGGTTCTTTATTGAGTTTTGTACAGTTTATTGACTGGTTCTTTATTGAGTTTTGTACAGTTTATTGACTGTTTCTTTAATTAGTTTTGTACAGTTTATTGACTGTTTCTTTATTGAGTTTTGTACAGTTTATTGATTGGTTCTTTATTGAGTTTTGTACAGTTTATTCACGGTTTCTTTATTGAGTTTGTGTACAATTTATTGACTGGTTCTTGATTGAGTTTTGTACAGTTTATGGACTGCTTTTTATTGAGTTTTGTTCAGTTTATTTACTGTTTATTTATTGAGTTTTATTCAGATTATTGACTGGTTCTTTATTGAGTTTTGTACAGTTTATTGACTGTTTCTTTATTTAGTTTTCTACAGTTTATTGACTGGTTCTTTATTTAATTTTGTACAGTTTATTGACTGGTTGTTTATTAAGTTTGTGTACAATTTATTGACTGGTTCTTTATACAGTTTTGTACAGTTTATTGACTGGTTCTTTATTCAGTTTTTTACAGTTTATTGACCGCTTCTTTATTGAGTTTTGTACATTTTATTGACTGGTTGTTTTTTGAGTTTTGTACAGTTTATTGACTGTTTCTTTATTTAGTTTTGTACAGTTTATTGACTGGTTCTTTATTCAGTTTTGTACAGTTTATTGACTGTTTCTTTATTGAGTTTTGTACAGTTTATTGACTGGTTCTTTGTTCAGTTTTGTACAGTTTATTGTCTGGTTCTTTAATGAGTTTTGTACAGTTTATTGACTGTTTCTTGATTGAGTTTGTGTACAATTTATTGACTGGTTCGTTATTGAGTTTTGTACAGTTTATTGACTAGTTCTTTATTGAGTTTTGTACAGTTTATTGACATGTTCTTTATTTTGTTTTGTATAGTTTATTGACTGGTTCTTTATTGAGTTTTGTATAGTATATTGACTGGTTCTTTGTTCAGTTTTGTACAGTTTATTGACTGTTTCTTTATTGAGTTTTGTACAGTTTATTGACTGGTTCTTTATTGAGTTTTGTACAGTTTATTGACTGGTTATTTATTGAATTTTGTACAGTTTATTGACTAGTTGTTTATTAAGTTTGTGTGCAATTTTATGACTGGTTCTTTATTAAGTTTTGTATAGTTTATTGACTGTTTCTTTATTTAGATTTGTACAGTTTATTGACTTGTTCTTTATTTAATTTTGTACAGTTTATTGACTGGTTGTTTATTAAGTTTGTGTACAATTTATTGACTGGTTCTTTATACAGTTTTGTACAGTTTATTGACAGGTTCTTTATTCAGTTTTTTACAGTTTATTGACCGCTTCTTTATTGAGTTTTGTACAGTTTATTGACTGTTTCTTTTTTTAGTTTTGTACAGTTTATTGAGTGGTTCTTGATTGAGTTTTGTACAGTTTATTTACTGTTTCTTTATTGCATTTTGTACAGTTTATTGACTGGTTCTTTATGGAGTTCTGTACAGT
Organism: Limnoperna fortunei; assembly: GCA_944474755.1. Classification (NCBI taxonomy): domain Eukaryota; kingdom Metazoa; phylum Mollusca; class Bivalvia; order Mytilida; family Modiolidae; genus Limnoperna; species Limnoperna fortunei. The sequence goes on along the minus strand of OX104119.1, from coordinate 31,805,253 downwards.
TTATTGACTGGTTCTTTATTGAGTTTTGTACAGTTTATTGACTGTTTCTTTATTGAGTTTGTGTAAAATTTATTGACTGGTTCTTTATTGAGTTTTGTAAAGTTTATTGACTCTTTCTTAATTTAGTTTTGTAATGTTTATTGACTGTTTCTTCATTGAGATTTTGTACAGTTTATTGACTGGTTCTTTATTGAGTTTTATACAGTTTATTGACTGGTTCTTTGTTCAGTTTTGTTCAGTTTATTGACTGGTTCTTTATTGAGTTTTGTACAGTTTATTGACTGGTTCTTTATTCAGTTTTGTACAGTTTATTGACTGTTTCTTTATTGAGTTTTGTACAGTTTATTGACTGGTTCTTTGTTCAGTTTTGTACAGTTTATTGTCTGGTTCTTTAATGAGTTTTGTACAGTTTATTGACTGTTTCTTTATTGAGTTTGTGTACAATTTATTGACTGGTTCGTTATTGAGTTTTGTACAGTTTATTGACTGGTTCTTTATTCAGTTTTGTACAGTTTATTGACTGTTTCTTTATTGAGTTTTGTACAGTTTATTGACTGGTTCTTTGTTCAGTTTTGTACAGTTTATTGTCTGGTTCTTTAATGAGTTTTGTACAGTTTATTGACTAGTTCTTTATTGAGTTTTGTACAGTTTATTGACATGTTCTTTATTTTGTTTTGTATAGTTTATTGACTGGTTCTTTATTGAGTTTTGTATAGTATATTGACTGGTTCTTTGTTCAGTTTATTGACTGGTTCTTTATTCAGTTTTGTACAGTTTATTGACTGTTTCTTTATTTAATTTTGTACAGTTTATTGACTGTTTCTTTATAGAGTTTTGTACAGTTTATTGACTGGTTCTTTATCGAATTTTGTACAGTTTATTGACTGGTTCTTTATTGAGTTTTGTACAGTTTATTGACTGTTTCTTTATTGAGTTTGTGTAACATTTATTGACTGGTTCTTTATTGAGTTTTGTAAAGTTTATTGACTCTTTCTTAATTTAGTTTTGTAATGTTTATTGACTGGTTCTTTGTTCAGTTTTGTTCAGTTTATTGACTGGTTCTTTATTGAGTTTTGTACAGTTTATTGACTGGTTCTTTATTGAGTTTTGTACAGTTTATTGACTGTTTCTTTAATTAGTTTTGTACAGTTTATTGACTGTTTCTTTATTGAGTTTTGTACAGTTTATTGATTGGTTCTTTATTGAGTTTTGTACAGTTTATTCACGGTTTCTTTATTGAGTTTGTGTACAATTTATTGACTGGTTCTTGATTGAGTTTTGTACAGTTTATGGACTGCTTTTTATTGAGTTTTGTTCAGTTTATTTACTGTTTATTTATTGAGTTTTATTCAGATTATTGACTGGTTCTTTATTGAGTTTTGTACAGTTTATTGACTGTTTCTTTATTTAGTTTTCTACAGTTTATTGACTGGTTCTTTATTTAACTTTGTACAGTTTATTGACTGGTTGTTTATTAAGTTTGTGTACAATTTATTGACTGGTTCTTTATACAGTTTTGTACAGTTTATTGACTGGTTCTTTATTCAGTTTTTTACAGTTTATTGACCGCTTCTTTATTGAGTTTTGTACATTTTATTGACTGGTTGTTTTTTGAGTTTTGTACAGTTTATTGACTGTTTCTTTATTTAGTTTTGTACAGTTTATTGACTGGTTCTTTATTCAGTTTTGTACAGTTTATTGACTGTTTCTTTATTGAGTTTTGTACAGTTTATTGACTGGTTCTTTGTTCAGTTTTGTACAGTTTATTGACTGTTTCTTTATTGAGTTTTGTACAGTTTATTGACTGGTTCTTTATTGAGTTTTGTACAGTTTATTGACTGGTTATTTATTGAATTTTGTACAGTTTATTGACTGGTTGTTTATTAAGTTTGTGTGCAATTTTATGACTGGTTCTTTATTAAGTTTTGTATAGTTTATTGACTGGTTCTTTATTTAGATTTGTACAGTTTATTGACTTGTTCTTTATTTAATTTTGTACAGTTTATTGACTGGTTGTTTATTAAGTTTGTGTACAATTTATTGACTGGTTCTTTATACAGTTTTGTACAGTTTATTGACAGGTTCTTTATTCAGTTTTTTACAGTTTATTGACCGCTTCTTTATTGAGTTTTGTACAGTTTATTGACTGTTTCTTTTTTTAGTTTTGTACAGTTTATTGAGTGGTTCTTGATTGAGTTTTGTACAGTTTATTTACTGTTTCTTTATTGCATTTTGTACAGTTTATTGACTGGTTCTTTATTGAGTTTTGTACAGTTTATTGACTGGTTCTTTATTGAGTTTTGTACAGTTTATTGACTGTTTCTTTATTGAGTTTGTGTAAAATTTATTGACTGGTTCTTTATTGAGTTTTGTAAAGTTTATTGACTCTTTCTTAATTTAGTTTTGTAATGTTTATTGACTGTTTCTTCATTGAGATTTTGTACAGTTTATTGACTGGTTCTTTATTGAGTTTTATACAGTTTATTGACTGGTTCTTTGTTCAGTTTTGTTCAGTTTGTTGACTGGCTCTTTATTGAGTTTTGTACAGTTTATTGACTGGTTCTTTATTGAGTTTTGTACAGTTTATTGACTGTTTCTTTAATTAGATTTGTACAGTTTATTGACTGTTTCTTTATTGAGTTTTGTACAGTTTATTGATTGGTTCTTTATTGAGTTTTGTACAGTTTATTCACGGTTTCTTTATTGAGTTTTTGTACAATTTATTGACTGGTTCTTGATTGAGTTTTGTACAGTTTATTGACTTTTTTTTATTGAGTTTTGTACAGTTTATTTACTGTTTATTTATTGAGTTTTATTCAGATTATTGACTGGTTCTTTATTGAGTTTTGTACAGTTTATTGACTGTTTCTTTATTTAGTTTTCTACAGTTTATTGACTGGTTCTTTATTGAGTTTGTGTAAAATTTATTGACTAGTTCTTTTTTGCGTTTTGTACAGTTTATAGACTGGTTCTTTATTGAGTTTTGTACAGTTTATTGACTGGTTCTTTATTGAGTTTGTGTACAATGTATTGACTGGTTCTTTATTGTGTTTTGTTCAGTTTATTGACTGGTTCTTTGTTCAGTTTTCTACAGTTTATTGACTGTTTCTTTATTTAATTTTGTACAGTTTATTGACTGTTTCTTTATTGAGTTTTGCACAGTTTATTGACTTGTTCTTTATCGAGATTTGTACAGGTTATTGACTGGTTCTTTATTGAGTTTTGTACAGTTTATTGACAGTTTCTTTATTGAGTTTGTGTAAAATTTATTGACTGGTTCTTTATTGAGTTTTGTACAGTTTATTGACTGGTTCTTTATTGAGTTTTGCAGTTTATTTACTGTGTCTTTATTAAGTTTGTGTACAATTATTGACTGGTTCTTTATTGAGTTTGTACAGTTTATTGACTGTTTTTTTATTCAGTTTTGTACAGTTTATTGACTGCTTCTTTATTCAGTTTTGTACAGTTTATTGACTGGTTCTTTATTGAGTTTTGTACAGTTTAGTTGCTGTTTCTTTATTTAGTTTTGTACAGTTTATTGACTGTTTCTTTATTGTGTTTTGTACAGTTTATTATCTGTTTCTTTATTGAGTTTTGTACAGTTTATTGACTGGTTCTTTATTGAGTTTTGTACAGTTTATTGACTGGTTCTTTATTGAGTTTTGTACAGTTTATTGACTGGTTTTTTATTGAGTTTTGTACAGTTTATTGACTGGTACTTTGTTCAGTTTTCTACAGTTTATTGACTGGTTTTTTATTGAGTTTTGTACATTTTATTGACTGGTTGTTTTTTGAGTTTTGTACAGTTTATTGGCTGTTTCTTTGTTTAGTTTTGTACAGTTTATTGACTGGTTCTTTATTCAGTTTTGTACAGTTTATTGACAGTTTCTTTATTGAGTTTTGTACAGTTTATTGACTGGTTCTTTGTTCGGTTTTGTACAGTTTATTGTCTGGTTCTTTTATGAGTTTTGTACAGTTTATTGACTGTTTCTTTATTGAGTTTGTGTACAATTTATTGACTGGTGCGTTATTGAGTTTTGTACAGTTTATTGACTAGTTCTTTATTGAGTTTTGTACAGTTTATTGACATGTTCTTTATTTTGTTTTGTATAGTTTATTGACTGGTTCTTTATTGAGTTTTGTATAGTATATTGACTGGTTCTTTGTTCAGTTTTGTACAGTTTATTGACTGGTTCTTTATTCAGTTTTGTACAGTTTATTGACTGTTTCTTTATTTAATTTTGTACAGTTTATTGACTGTTTCTTTATAGAGTTTTGTACAGTTTATTGACTGGTTCTTTATCGAGTTTTGTACAGTTTATTGACTGGTTCTTTATTGAGTTTTGTACAGTTTATTGACTAGTTCTTTATTGAGTTTGTGTAAAATTTATTGACTGGTTCTTTATTGAGTTTTGTAAAGTTTATTGACTGTTTCTTAATTTAGTTTTGTAATGTTTATTGACTGTTTCTTTATTGAGTTTTTTTACAGAATATTGACTGGTTCTTTATTGAGTTTTATACAGTTTATTGACTGGTTCTTTGTTCAGTTTTGTTCAGTTTATTGACTGGTTCTTTATTGAGTTTTGTACAGTTTATTGACTGGTTCTTTATCGAGTTTTGTACAGTTTATTGACTGTTTCTTTAATTAGTTTTGTACAGTTTATTGACTGTTTCTTTATTGAGTTTTGTACAGTTTATTGATTGGTTCTTTATTGAGTTTTGTACAGTTTATTCACGGTTTCTTTATTGAGTTTGTGTACAATTTATTGACTGGTTCTTGATTGAGTTTTGTACAGTTTATTGACTGGTTTTTGATTGAGTTTTGTACAGTTTATTTACTGTTTATTTATTGAGTTTTATTCAGATTATTGACTGGTTCTTTATTTAGTTTTGTACAGTTTATTGACTGTTTCTTTATTTAGTTTTGTACAGTTTATTGACTGGTTCTTGATTGAGTTTTGTACAGTTTATTGACTGTTTCTTTATTGAGTTTTGTACAGTTTATTGACTGGTTCTTTATTGAGTTTTGTACAGTTTATTGACTGGTTATTTATTGAATTTTGCACAGTTTATTGACTGGTTCTTTATTGAGTTTTGTACAGTTTATTGACTGGTTTTTTATTGAGTTTTGTACAGTTTATTGACTGGTACTTTGTTCAGTTTTCTACAGTTTATTGACTGGTTTTTTATTGAGTTTTGTACATTTTATTGACTGGTTGTTTTTTGAGTTTTGTACAGTTTATTGGCTGTTTCTTTGTTTAGTTTTGTACAGTTTATTGACTGGTTCTTTATTGAGTTTTGTACAGTTTATTGACAGTTTCTTTATTGAGTTTTGTACAGTTTATTGACTGGTTCTTTGTTCGGTTTTGTACAGTTTATTGTCTGGTTCTTTTATGAGTTTTGTACAGTTTATTGACTGTTTCTTTATTGAGTTTGTGTACAATTTATTGACTGGTGCGTTATTGAGTTTTGTAGAGTTTATTGACTAGTTCTTTATTGAGTTTTGTACAGTTTATTGACATGTTCTTTATTTTGTTTTGTATAGTTTATTGACTGGTTCTTTATTGAGTTTTGTATAATATATTGACTGGTTCTTTGTTCAGTTTTGTACAGTTTATTGACTGGTTCTTTATTCAGTTTTGTACAGTTTATTGACTGTTTCTTTATTTAATTTTGTACAGTTTATTGACTGTTTCTTTATAGAGTTTTGTACAGTTTATTGACTGGTTCTTTATCGAGTTTTGTACAGTTTATTGACTGGTTCTTTATTGAGTTTTGTACAGTTTATTGACTGGTTCTTTATTGAGTTTGTGTAAAATTTATTGACTGGTTCTTTATTGAGTTTTGTAAAGTTTATTGACTGTTTCTTAATTTAGTTTTGTAATGTTTATTGACTGTTTCTTCATTGAGTTTTTTTACAGAATATTGACTGGTTCCTTATTGAGTTTTATACAGTTTATTGACTGGTTCTTTGTTCAGTTTTGTTCAGTTTATTGACTGGTTCTTTATTGAGTTTTGTACAGTTTATTGACTGGTTCTTTATTGAGTTTTGTACAGTTTATTGACTGTTTCTTTAATTAGTTTTGTACAGTTTATTGACTGTTTCTTTATTGAGTTTTGTACAGTTTATTGATTGGTTCTTTATTGAGTTTTGTACAGTTTATTCACGGTTTCTTTATTGAGTTTGTGTACAATTTATTGACTGGTTCTTGATTGAGTTTTGTACAGTTTATTGACTGGTTTTTGATTGAGTTTTGTACAGTTTATTTACTGTTTATTTATTGAGTTTTATTCAGATTATTGACTGGTTCTTTATTTAGTTTTGTACAGTTTATTGACTGTTTCTTTATTTAGTTTTGTACAGTTTATTGACTGGTTCTTGATTGAGTTTTGTACAGTTTATTGACTGTTTCTTTATTGAGTTTTGTACAGTTTATTGACTGGTTCTTTATTGAGTTTTGTACAGTTTATTGACTGGTTATTTATTGAGTTTTGTACAGTTTATTGACTGGTTGTTTATTAAGTTTGTGTACAATTTTATGACTGGTTCTTTATTAAGTTTTGTATAGTTTATTGACTGTTTCTTTATTTAGTTTCGTACAGTTTATTGACTGGTTGTTTATTAAGTTTGTGTACAATTTTATGACTGGTTCTTTATTAAGTTTTGTATAGTTTATTGACTGTTTCTTTATTTAGTTTTGTACACTTTATTGACTTGTTGTTTATTTAAATTTGTAAAGTTTATTGACTGGTTGTTTATTAAGTTTGTGTACAATTTATTGACTGGTTCTTTATACAGTTTTGTACAGTTTATTGACTGGTTCTTTATTCAGTTTTGTACAATTTATTGACTGTTTCTTTATTTAGTTTGTGTACAATGTATTGACTGTTTCTTTATGTAGTTTGTGTACAATTTAATGACTGGTTCTTTATTTAGTTTTGTACAGTTTATTGACTGTTTCTTCTGTAGTTTGTGTACAATTTTATGACTGGTTCTTTATTTAGTTTTGTACAGTTTATTGACTGTTTCTTTATTTAATTTTGTACAGTTTTTTAACTGGTTCTTTATTAAGTTTGTGTACAATTTATTGACTGGTTCTTTATACAGTTTTGTACAGTTTATTGACTGTTTCTTTATTGAGTTTTGTACAGTTTATTGACTGGTTCTTTATTGAGTTTTGTACAGTTTATTGACTGGTTCTTTATTGAGTTTTGTACAGTTTTTTAACTGGTTCTTTGCACAGTTTTGTACAGTTTATTGACAGGTTCTTTGTGCAGTTTTGTTCTGTTTATTGACTGGTTCTTTATTGAGTTTTGTACAGGTTATTGACTGTTTCTTTATTCAGTTTTCTATAGTTTATTGACTGGTTCTTTATTGAGTTTGTGTACGATTTATTGACTGGTTCTTTATTTAGTTTTGTACAGTTTATTGACTGTTTCTTTATTGAGTTTTGTACAGTTTATTGACTGTTTCTTTATTGTGTTTTCTACAGTTTATTAACTGGTTCATTATTTTATTTTGTACAGTTTATTGACTGGTTCTTTATTAAGTTTGTGGACAATTTATCAACTGGTTCTTTATACAGTTTTGTACAGTTTTTTAACTGGTTCTTTGTTCATTTTTGTACAGTTTATTGACAGGTTCTTTGTTCAGTTTTGTTCAGTTTATTGACTGGTTCTTTATTGAGTTTGTGTACAATTTATTGACTGGTTCTTTATTTAGTTTTTTACAGTTTATTGACTGTTTCTTTATTTAGTTTTGTACAGTTTATTGACTGTTTCTTTATTTACTTTGTATACAATTTATTGACTGGGTCTTTACTTAGTTTTGTACAGTTTATTGACGAGTTCTTTATTGAGTTTGTATAGAAATTATTGACTTGTTCTTTATTGAGTTATGTACAGTTTATTGACTGGTTCTTTGGTCAGTTTGTACAGTTAATTGACTGGCTTTTTATTGAGTTTTGTACAGTTTATTGACTGTTTCTTTATTTAGTTTTGTACAGTTTATTGACTGGTTCTTTATTGAGTTTTGTAAAGTTTATTGACTGGTTCTTTATTCAGTTTTGTACAATTTATTGACTGTTTCTTTATTTAGTTTGTGTACAATGTATTGACTGTTTCTTTATGTAGTTTGTGTACAATTTAATGACTGGTTCTTTATTTAGTTTTTTACAGTGTATTGACTGTTTTTTCTGTAGTTTGTGTACAATTTTATGACTGGTTCTTTATTTAGTTTTGTACAGTTTATTGACTGTTTATTTAGTTTTGTACAGTTTATTAACTGGTTCTTTATTAAGTTTGTGTACAATTTATTGACTGATTCTTTATACAGTTTTGTACAGTTTATTGACTGTTTCTTTATTGAGTTTTGAACAATTTATTCACTGGTTCTTTGTTCAGTTTTGTATATTTTATTGACTAGTTCTTTATTCAGTTCTGTACAGTTTATTGACTGTTTCTTTATTTAGTTTTGTACAGTTTATTGGCTGTTTCTTTATTTAGTTTTGTACAGTTTATTGACTGGTTCTTTTTTGAGTTTGTGTACAATTTATTGACTGGTTCTTTATTTAGCTTTGTACAGTTTATTGACTGTTTCTTTATTTAATTTTTACAGTTTATTGACTGGTTCTTTATTTAGTTTGTGTACAATTTATTGACTGGTTCTTTATTTAGTTTTGTACAGTTTATTGACTGTTTCTTTATTTAGTTTTGTACAGTTTATTGACTGTTTCTTTATTTGGTGTTATACAGTTTATTGACTGTTTCTTTATTGAGTTTTATACAGTTTATTGACTGTTTCTTTATTTACTTTGTATACAATTTATTGACTGGGTCTTTACTTAGTTTTATACAGTTTATTGACTAGTTCTTAATTGAGTTTGTATACAAATTATTGACTTGTCCTTTATTGAGTTTTGTACAGTTTATTAACTGGTTCTTTGGTCAGTTTGTACAGTTAATTGACTGGCTTTTTATTGAGTTTTGTACAGTTTATTGACTGTTTCTTTATTTAGTTTTGTAGAGTTTATTGACTGGTTCTTTTTGAGTATTGTACAGTTCATTGACTGGTTCTTTATTCAGTTTTGTACAGTTTATTGACTGGTTCTTTATTAAGTTTGTGTACAATTTATTGACTGGTTCTTTATTCAGTTTTGTACAGTTTCTTGACTGGTTCTCTATTCAGTTTTCTACAGTTTATTGACTGGTTCTTTATTGAGTTTGTGTACAATTTATTGACTGTTTCTTTATTTAGTTTTGTACAGTTTATTGACTGGTTCTTTATTGAGTTTTGTAAAGTTTATTAACTGGTTATTTGGTCAGTTTGTACAGTTAATTGACTGGCTTTTTATTGAGTTTTGTACAGTTTATTGACTGTTTCTTTATTTAGTTTTGTACAGTTTATTGACTGGTTCTTTATTGAGTTTTGTAAAGTTTATTGACTGGCTCTTTATTCAGTTTTGTACAATTTATTGACTGTTTCTTTATTTAGTTTGTGTACAATGTATTGACTGTTTCTTTATGTAGTTTGTGTACAATTTAATGACTGGTTCTTTATTTAGTTTTGTACAGTGTATTGACTGTTTCTTCTGTAGTTTGTGTACAATTTTATGACTGGTTCTTTATTTAGTTTTGTACAGTTTATTGACTGTATCTTTATTTAGTTTTGTACAGTTTATTAACTGGTTCTTTATTAAGTTTGTGTACAATTTATTGACTGGTTCTTTATACAGTTTTGTACAGTTTATTGACTGTTTCTTTATTGAGTTTTGAACAATTTATTCACTGGTTCTTTGTTCAGTTTTGTACATTTTATTGACTAGTTCTTTATTCAGTTCTGTACAGTTTATTGACTGTTTCTTTATTTAGTTTTGTACAGTTTATTGGCTGTTTCTTTATTTAGTTTTGTACAGTTTATTGACTGGTTCTTTTTTGAGTTTGTGTACAATTTATTGACTGGTTCTTTATTTAGCTTTGTACAGTTTATTGACTGTTTCTTTATTTAATTTTTACAGTTTATTGACTGGTTCTTTATTTAGTTTGTGTACAATTTATTGACTGGTTCTTTATTTAGTTTTGTACAGTTTATTGACTGTTTCTTTATTTAGTTTTGTACAGTTTATTGACTGTTTCTTTATTTGGTTTTATACAGTTTATTGACTGTTTCTTTATTGAGTTTTATACAGTTTATTGACTGTTTCTTTATTTACTTTGTATACAATTTATTGACTGGGTCTTTACTTAGTTTTGTACAGTTTATTGACTAGTTCTTAATTGAGTTTGTATACAAATTATTGACTTGTCCTTTATTGAGTTTTGTACAGTTTATTAACTGGTTCTTTGGTCAGTTTGTACAGTTAATTGACTGGCTTTTTATTGAGTTTTGTACAGTTTATTGACTGTTTCTTTATTTAGTTTTGTAGAGTTTATTGACTGGTTCTTTTTGAGTATTGTACAGTTCATTGACTGGTTCTTTATTCAGTTTTGTACAGTTTATTGACTGGTTCTTTATTAAGTTTGTGTACAATTTATTGACTGGTTCTTTATTCAGTTTTGTACAGTTTCTTGACTGGTTCTCTATTCAGTTTTTTACAGTTTATTGACTGGTTCTTTATTGAGTTTGTGTACAATTTATTGACTGTTTCTTTATTTAGTTTTGTACAATTTATTGACTGGTTCTTTATTGAGTTTTGTAAAGTTTATTAACTGGTTATTTGGTCAGTTTGTACAGTTAATTGACTGGCTTTTTATTGAGTTTTGTACAGTTTATTGACTGTTTCTTTATTTAGTTTTGTACAGTTTATTGACTGGTTCTTTATTGAGTTTTGTAAAGTTTATTGACTGGTTCTTTATTCAGTTTTGTACAATTTATTGACTGTTTCTTTATTTAGTTTGTGTACAATGTATTGACTGTTTCTTTATGTAGTTTGTGTACAATTTAATGACTGGTTCTTTATTTAGTTTTGTACAGTGTATTGACTGTTTCTTCTGTAGTTTGTGTACAATTTTATGACTGGTTCTTTATTTAGTTTTGTACAGTTTATTGACTGTTTCTTTATTTAGTTTTGTACAGTTTATTAACTGGTTCTTTATTAAGTTTGTGTACAATTTATTGACTGGTTCTTTATACAGTTTTGTACAGTTTATTGACTGTTTCTTTATTGAGTTTTGAACAATTTATTCACTGGTTCTTTGTTCAGTTTTGTACATTTTATTGACTAGTTCTTTATTCAGTTCTGTACAGTTTATTGACTGTTTCTTTATTTAGTTTTGTACAGTTTATTGGCTGTTTCTTTATTGAGTTTTGTAAAGTTTATTAACTGGTTCTTTGGTCAGTTTGTACAGTTAATTGACTGGCTTTTTATTGAGTTTTGTACAGTTTATTGACTGTTTCTTTATTTAGTTTTGTACAGTTTATTGACTGGTTCTTTATTGAGTTTTGTAAAGTTTATTGACTGGTTCTTTATGCAGTTTTGTACAATTTATTGACTGTTTCTTTATTTAGTTTGTGTACAATGTATTGACTGTTTCTTTATGTAGTTTGTGTACAATTTAATGACTGGTTCTTTATTTAGTTTTGTACAGTGTATTGACTGTTTCTTCTGTAGTTTGTGTACAATTTTATGACTGGTTCTTTATTTAGTTTTGTACAGTTTATTGACTGTTTCTTTATTTAGTTTTGTACAGTTTATTAACTGGTTTTTATTAAGTTTGTGTACAATTTATTGACTGGTTCTTTATACAGTTTTGTACAGTTTATTGACTGTTTCTTTATTGAGTTTTGAACAATTTATTCACTGGTTCTTTGTTCAGTTTTGTACATTTTATTGACTAGTTCTTTATTCAGTTTTGTACAGTTTATTGACTGTTTCTTTATTTAGTTTTGTACAGTTTATTGGCTGTTTCTTTATTTAGTTTTGTACAGTTTATTGACTGGTTCTTTTTTGAGTTTGTGTACAATTTATTGACTGGTTCTTTATTTAGCTTTGTACAGTTTATTGACTGTTTCTTTATTTAATTTTTACAGTTTATTGACTGGTTCTTTATTTAGTTTGTGTACAATTTATTGACTGGTTCTTTATTTAGTTTTGTACAGTTTATTGACTGTTTCTTTATTTAGTTTTGTACAGTTTATTGACTGTTTCTTTATTTGGTTTTATACAGTTTATTGACTGTTTCTTTATTGAGTTTTATACAGTTTATTGACTGTTTCTTTATTTACTTTGTATACAATTTATTGACTGGGTCTTTACTTAGTTTTGTACAGTTTATTGACTAGTTCTTTATTGAGTTTGTATACAAATTATTGACTTGTCCTTTATTGAGTTTTGTACAGTTTATTAACTGGTTCTTTGGTCAGTTTGTACAGTTAATTGACTGGCTTTTTATTGAGTTTTGTACAGTTTATTGACTGTTTCTTTATTTAGTTTTGTAGAGTTTATTGACTGGTTCTTTTTGAGTATTGTACAGTTCATTGACTGGTTCTATATTCAGTTTTGTACAGTTTATTGACTGGTTCTTTATTAAGTTTGTGTACAATTTATTGACTGGTTCTTTATTGAGTTTTGTACAGTTTCTTGACTGGTTCTCTATTCAGTTTTCTACAGTTTATTGACTGGTTCTTTATTGAGTTTGTGTACAATTTATTGACTGGTTCTTTATTGAGTTTTGTTCAGTTTATTGACTGGTTCTTTGTTCAGTTTTGTACAGTTTATTGACTGTTTCTTTATTTAATTTTGTACAGTTTATTGACTGTTTCTTTATTGAGTTTTGTACAGTTTATTGACTGGTTCTTTATCGAGTTTTGTACAGTTATTGACTGGTTCTTTATTGAGTTTTGTACAGTTTATTGACTGTTTCATTATTGAGTTTGTGTAAAATTTATTGACTAGTTCTTTTTTGCGTTTTGTACAGTTTAAAGACTGGTTCTTTATTGAGTTTTGTACAGTTTATTGACTGGTTCTTTATTGAGTTTGTGTACAATGTATTGACTGGTTCTTTATTGTGTTTTGTTCAGTTTATTGACTGGTTCTTTGTTCAGTTTTGTACAGTTTATTGACTGTTTCTTTATTTAATTTTGTACAGTTTATTGACTGTTTCTTTATTGAGTTTTGTACAGTTTATTGACTGGTTCTTTATCGAGTTTTGTACAGTTTATTGACTGGTTCTTTATTGAGTTTTGTACAGTTTATTGACTGTTTCTTTATTGAGTTTGTGTAAAATTTATTGACTGGTTCTTTATTGAGTTTTGTACAGTTTATTGACTGTTTCTTTAGTGAGTTTTGTACAGTTTATTGACTGGTTCTTTGTTCAGTTTTGTACAGTTTATTGTCTGGTTCTTTAATGAGTTTTGTACAGTTTATTGACTGTTTCTTTATTGAGTTTGTGTACAATTTATTGACTGGTTCGTTATTGAGTTTTGTACAGTTTATTGACTAGTTCTTTATTGAGTTTTGTACAGTTTATTGACATGTTCTTTATTTTGTTTTGTATAGTTTATTGACTGGTTCTTTATTGAGTTTTGTATAGTATATTGACTGGTTCTTTGTTCAGTTTTGTACAGTTTATTGACTGGTTCTTTATTCAGTTTTGTACAGTTTATTGACTGGTTCTTTATCGAGTTTTGTACAGTTTATTGACTGGTTCTTTATTGAGTTTTGTACAGTTTATTGACTGTTTCTTTATTGAGTTTGTGTAAAATTTATTGACTGGTTCTTTATTGAGTTTTGTAAAGTTTATTGACTGTTTCTTAATTTAGTTTTGTAATGTTTATTGACTGTTTCTTCATTGAGTTTTTGTACAGTTTATTGACTGGTTCTTTATTCAGTTTTGTACAGAATATTGACTGGTTCTTTGTTGAGTTTTATACAGTTTATTGACTGGTTCTTTGTTCAGTTTTGTTCAGTTTATTGACTGGTTCTTTATTGAGTTTTGTACAGTATATTGACGTGTTCTTTATTGAGTTTTGTACAGTTTATTGACTGTTTCTTTAATTAGTTTTGTACAGTTTATTGACTGTTTCTTTATTGAGTTTTTTTACAGTTTATTGATTGGTTCTTTATTGAGTTTTGTACAGTTTATTCACGGTTTCTTTATTGAGTTTGTGTACAATTTATTGACTGGTTCTTGATTGAGTTTTGTACAGTTTATTGACTGGTTTTTGATTGAGTTTTGTACAGTTTATTTACTGTTTATTTATTGATTTTTGTTCAGATTATTGACTGGTTCTTTATTGTGATTTGTACAGTTTATTGACTGTTTCTTTATTTAGTTTTGTACAGTTTATTGACTGGTTCTTGATTGAGTTTTGTACAGTTTATTGACTGGTTATTTATTGAATTTTGAACAGTTTGTTGACTGGTTGTTTATTAAGTTTGTGTACAATTTTATGACTGGTTCTTTATTAAGTTTTGTATAGTTTATTGACTGTTTCTTTATTTAGTTTTGTACAGTTTATTGACTTGTTCTTTATTTAATTTTGTACAGTTTATTGACTGGTTGTTTATTAAGTTTGTGTACAATTTATTGACTGATTCTTTATACAGTTTTGTACAGTTTATTGACTGGTTCATTATTCAGTTTTTTACAGTTTATTGACCGCTTCTTTATTGAGTTTTGTACAGTTTATTGACTGTTTCTTTATTTAGTTTTGTACAGTTTATTGAGTGGTTCTTGATTGAGTTTTGTACAGTTTATTGACTGTTTCTTTATTGCATTTTGTACAGTTTATTGACTGGTTCTTTTTCGAGTTTTGTACAGTTTATTGACTGGTTTTTTATTGAGTTTTGTACAGTTTATTGACTGTTTCTTTATTGAGTTTGTGTAAAATTTATTGACTGGTTCTTTATTGAGTTTTGTAAAGTTTATTGACTGTTTCTTAATTTAGTTTTGTAACGTTTATTGACTTTTTCTTCATTGAGTTTTTGTACAGTTTATTGACTGGTTCTTTATTCAGTTTTGTACAGAATATTGACTGGTTCTTTATTGAGTTTTATACAGTTTATTGACTGGTTCTTTGTTCAGTTTTGTTCAGTTTATTGACTGGTTCTTTATTGAGTTTTGTACAGTTTATCGACTGGTTCTTTATTGAGTTTTGTACAGTTTATTGACTGTTTCTATAATTAGTTTTGTACAGTTTATTGACTGTTTCTTTAGTGAGTTTTGTACAGTTTATTGATTGGTTCTTCATTGAGTTTTGTACAGTTTATTCACGGTTTCTTTATTGAGTTTGTGTACAATTTATTGACTGGTTCTTGATTGAGTTTTGTGCAGTTTATTGACTGGTTTTTGATTGAGTTTTGTACAGATTATTTACTGTTTATTTATTGATTTTTGTTCAGATTATTGACTGGTTCTTTATTGAGTTCTGTACAGTTTATTGACTGTTTCTTTATTTAGTTTTGTACAGTTTATTGACTGATTCTTGATTGAGTTTTGTACAGTTTATTGACTGTTTCTTTATTGAGTTTTGTACAGTTTATTGACTGGTTCGTTATTGAGTTTTGTACAGTTTATTGACTGGTTATTTATTGAATTTTGTACAGTTTATTGACTGCTTGTTTATTAAGTTTGTGTACAATTTTATGACTGGTTCTTTATTAAGTTTTGTATAGTTTATTGACTGTTTCTTTATTTAGTTTTGTACAGTTTATTGACTTGTTCTTTATTTAATTTTGTACAGTTTATTGACTGGTTGTTTATTAAGTTTGTGTACAATTTATTGAATTGTTCTTTATACAGTTTTGTACAGTTTATTGACTGGTTCTTTATTCAGTTTTTTACACTTTATTGACCGCTTCTTTATTGAGTTTTGTACAGTTTATTGACTGTTTCTTTATTTAGTTTTGTAGAGTTTATTGAGTGGTTCTTGATTGAGTTTTGTACAGTTTATTGACTGTTTCTTTATTGCATTTTGTACAGTTTATTTACTGGTTCTTTATTGAGTTTTGTACAGTTTATTGACTGTTTCTTTATTGAGTTTGTGTTCAATTTATTGACTGGTTCTTTATTGAGTTTTGTACAGTTTATTGACTGGTTCTTTATTGAGTTTTGTATAGTTTATTGACTGGTTCTTTATTCAGTTTTGTACAATTTATTGACTGTTTCTTTATTTAGTTTGTGTAAAATGTATTGACTGTTTCTTTATGTAGTTTGTGTACAATTTGATGACTTGTTCTTTATTTAGTTTTGTACAGTTTATTGACTGTTTCTTCTGTAGTTTGTGTACAATTTTATGACTGGTTCTTTATCGAGTTTTGTACAGTTTATTGACTGGTTCTTTATTGAGTTTTGTACAGTTTATTGACTGTTTCATTATTGAGTTTGTGTAAAATTTGTTGACTAGTTCTTTTTTGCGTTTTGTACAGTTTAAAGACTGGTTCTTTATTGAGTTTTGTACAGTTTATTGACTGGTTCTTTATTGAGTTTGTGTACAATGTATTGACTGGTTCTTTATTGTGTTTTGTTCAGTTTATTGACTGGTTCTTTGTTCAGTTTTGTACAGTTTATTGACTGTTTCTTTATTTAATTTTGTACAGTTTATTGACTGTTTCTTTATTGAGTTTTGTACAGTTTATTGACTGGTTCTTTATCGAGTTTTGTACAGTTTATTGACTGGTTCTTTATTGAGTTTTGTACAGTTTATTGACTGTTTCTTTATTGAGTTTGTGTAAAATTTATTGACTGGTTCTTTATTAAGTTTTGTACAGTTTATTGACTGTTTCTTTAGTGAGTTTTGTACAGTTTATTGACTGGTTCTTTGTTCAGTTTTGTACAGTTTATAATCTGGTTCTTTAATGAGTTTTGTACAGTTTATTGACTGTTTCTTTATTGAGTTTGTGTACAATTTATTGACTGGTTCGTTATTGAGTTTTGTACAGTTTATTGACTAGTTCTTTATTGAGTTTTGTACAGTTTATTGACATGTTCTTTATTTTGTTTTGTATAGTTTATTGACTGGTTCTTTATTGAGTTTTGTATAGTATATTGACTGGTTCTTTGTTCAGTTTTGTACAGTTTATTGACTGGTTCTTTATTCAGTTTTGTACAGTTTATTGACTGGTTCTTTATCGAGTTTTGTACAGTTTATTGACTGGTTCTTTATTGAGTTTTGTACAGTTTATTGACTGTTTCTTTATTGAGTTTGTGTAAAATTTATTGACTGGTTCTTTATTGAGTTTTGTAAAGTTTATTGACTGTTTCTTAATTTAGTTTTGTAATGTTTATTGACTGTTTCTTCGTTGAGTTTTTGTACAGTTTATTGACTGGTTCTTTATTCAGTTTTGTACAGAATATTGACTGGTTCTTTGTTGAGTTTTATACAGTTTATTGACTGGTTCTTTGTTCAGTTTTGTTCAGTTTATTGACTGGTTCTTTATTGAGTTTTGTACAGTTTATTGACTTGTTCTTTATTGAGTTTTGTACAGTTTATTGACTGTTTCTTTAATTAGTTTTGTACAGTTTATTGACTGTTTCTTTATTGAGTTTTTTTACAGTTTATTGATTGGTTCTTTATTGAGTTTTGTACAGTTTATTCACGGTTTCTTTATTGAGTTTGTGTACAATTTATTGACTGGTTCTTGATTGAGTTTTGTACAGTTTATTGACTGGTTTTTGATTGAGTTTTGTACAGTTTATTTACTGTTTATTTATTGATTTTTGTTCAGATTATTGACTGGTTCTTTATTGTGATTTGTACAGTTTATTGACTGTTTCTTTATTTAGTTTTGTACAGTTTATTGACTGGTTCTTGATTGAGTTTTGTACAGTTTATTGACTGGTTATTTATTGAATTTTGAACAGTTTGTTGACTGGTTGTTTATTAAGTTTGTGTACAATTTTATGACTGGTTCTTTATTAAGTTTTGTATAGTTTATTGACTGTTTCTTTATTTAGTTTTGTACAGTTTATTGACTTGTTCTTTATTTAATTTTGTACAGTTTATTGACTGGTTGTTTATTAAGTTTGTGTACAATTTATTGACTGATTCTTTATACAGTTTTGTACAGTTTATTGACTGGTTCATTATTCAGTTTTTTACAGTTTATTGACCGCTTCTTTATTGAGTTTTGTACAGTTTATTGACTGTTTCTTTATTTAGTTTTGTACAGTTTATTGAGTGGTTCTTGATTGAGTTTTGTACAGTTTATTGACTGTTTCTTTATTGCATTTTGTACAGTTTATTGACTGGTTCTTTTTCGAGTTTTGTACAGTTTATTGACTGGTTTTTTATTGAGTTTTGTACAGTTTATTGACTGTTTCTTTATTGAGTTTGTGTAAAATTTATTGACTGGTTCTTTATTGAGTTTTGTAAAGTTTATTGACTGTTTCTTAATTTAGTTTTGTAACGTTTATTGACTTTTTCTTCATTGAGTTTTAGTACAGTTTATTGACTGGTTCTTTATTCAGTTTTGTACAGAATATTGACTGGTTCTTTATTGAGTTTTATACAGTTTATTGACTGGTTCTTTGTTCAGTTTTGTTCAGTTTATTGACTGGTTCTTTATTGAGTTTTGTACAGTTTATCGACTGGTTCTTTATTGAGTTTTGTACAGTTTATTGACTGTTTCTATAATTAGTTTTGTACAGTTTATTGACTGTTTCTTTAGTGAGTTTTGTACAGTTTATTGATTGGTTCTTCATTGAGTTTTGTACAGTTTATTCACGGTTTCTTTATTGAGTTTGTGTACAATTTATTGACTGGTTCTTGATTGAGTTTTGTGCAGTTTATTGACTGGTTTTTGATTGAGTTTTGTACAGATTATTTACTGTTTATTTATTGATTTTTGTTCAGATTATTGACTGGTTCTTTATTGAGTTCTGTACAGTTTATTGACTGTTTCTTTATTTAGTTTTGTACAGTTTATTGACTGATTCTTGATTGAGTTTTGTACAGTTTATTGACTGTTTCTTTATTGAGTTTTGTACAGTTTATTGACTGCTTCGTTATTGAGTTTTGTACAGTTTATTGACTGGTTATTTATTGAATTTTGTACAGTTTATTGACTGCTTGTTTATTAAGTTTGTGTACAATTTTATGACTGGTTCTTTATTAAGTTTTGTATAGTTTATTGACTGTTTCTTTATTTAGTTTTGTACAGTTTATTGACTTGTTCTTTATTTAATTTTGTACAGTTTATTGACTGGTTGTTTATTAAGTTTGTGTACAATTTATTGAATTGTTCTTTATACAGTTTTGTACAGTTTATTGACTGGTTCTTTATTCAGTTTTTTACACTTTATTGACCGCTTCTTTATTGAGTTTTGTACAGTTTATTGACTGTTTCTTTATTTAGTTTTGTAGAGTTTATTGAGTGGTTCTTGATTGAGTTTTGTACAGTTTATTGACTGTTTCTTTATTGCATTTTGTACAGTTTATTTACTGGTTCTTTATTGAGTTTTGTACAGTTTATTGACTGTTTCTTTATTGAGTTTGTGTTCAATTTATTGACTGGTTCTTTATTGAGTTTTGTACAGTTTATTGACTGGTTCTTTATTGAGTTTTGTATAGTTTATTGACTGGTTCTTTATTCAGTTTTGTACAATTTATTGACTGTTTCTTTATTTAGTTTGTGTAAAATGTATTGATTGTTTCTTTATGTAGTTTGTGTACAATTTGATGACTTGTTCTTTATTTAGTTTTGTACAGTTTATTGACTGTTTCTTCTGTAGTTTGTGTACAATTTTATGACTGGTTCTTTATCGAGTTTTGTACAGTTTATTGACTGGTTCTTTATTGAGTTTTGTACAGTTTATTGACTGTTTCATTATTGAGTTTGTGTAAAATTTGTTGACTAGTTCTTTTTTGCGTTTTGTACAGTTTAAAGACTGGTTCTTTATTGAGTTTTGTACAGTTTATTGACTGGTTCTTTATTGAGTTTGTGTACAATGTATTGACTGGTTGTTTATTGTGTTTTGTTCAGTTTATTGACTGGTTCTTTGTTCAGTTTTGTACAGTTTATTGACTGTTTCTTTATTTAATTTTGTACAGTTTATTGACTGTTTCTTTATTGAGTTTTGTACAGTTTATTGACTGGTTCTTTATCGAGTTTTGTACAGTTTATTGACTGGTTCTTTATTGAGTTTTGTACAGTTTATTGACTGTTTCTTTATTGAGTTTGTGTAAAATTTATTGACTGGTTCTTTATTGAGTTTTGTACAGTTTATTGACTTTTCTTTAGTGAGTTTTGTACAGTTTATTGACTGGTTCTTTGTTCAGTTTTGTACAGTTTATTGTCTGGTTCTTTAATGAGTTTTGTACAGTTTATTGACTGTTTCTTTATTGAGTTTGTGTACAATTTATTGACTGGTTCGTTATTGAGTTTTGTACAGTTTATTGACTAGTTCTTTATTGAGTTTTG
Organism: Limnoperna fortunei; assembly: GCA_944474755.1. Taxonomy (NCBI): domain Eukaryota; kingdom Metazoa; phylum Mollusca; class Bivalvia; order Mytilida; family Modiolidae; genus Limnoperna; species Limnoperna fortunei. Next base: position 31,784,893 of record OX104119.1, on the reverse strand, counting down.
TACAGTTTATTGACATGTTCTTTATTTTGTTTTGTATAGTTTATTGACTGGTTCTTTATTGAGTTTTGTATAGTATATTGACTGGTTCTTTGTTCAGTTTTGTACAGTTTATTGACTGGTTCTTTATTCAGTTTTGTACAGTTTATTGACTGGTTCTTTATCGAGTTTTGTACAGTTTATTGACTGGTTCTTTATTGAGTTTTGTACAGTTTATTGACTGTTTCTTTATTGAGTTTGTGTAAAATTTATTGACTGGTTCTTTATTGAGTTTTGTAAAGTTTATTGACTGTTTCTTAATTTAGTTTTGTAATGTTTATTGACTGTTTCTTCATTGAGTTTTTGTACAGTTTATTGACTGGTTCTTTATTCAGTTTTGTACAGAATATTGACTGGTTCTTTGTTGAGTTTTATACAGTTTATTGACTGGTTCTTTGTTCAGTTTTGTTCAGTTTATTGACTGGTTCTTTATTGAGTTTTGTACAGTTTATTGACTTGTTCTTTATTGAGTTTTGTACAGTTTATTGACTGTTTCTTTAATTAGTTTTGTACAGTTTATTGACTGTTTCTTTATTGAGTTTTTTTACAGTTTATTGATTGGTTCTTTATTGAGTTTTGTACAGTTTATTCACGGTTTCTTTATTGAGTTTGTGTACAATTTATTGACTGGTTCTTGATTGAGTTTTGTACAGTTTATTGACTGGTTTTTGATTGAGTTTTGTACAGTTTATTTACTGTTTATTTATTGATTTTTGTTCAGATTATTGACTGGTTCTTTATTGTGATTTGTACAGTTTATTGACTGTTTCTTTATTTTGTTTTGTACAGTTTATTGACTGGTTCTTGATTGAGTTTTGTACAGTTTATTGACTGGTTATTTATTGAATTTTGAACAGTTTGTTGACTGGTTGTTTATTAAGTTTGTGTACAATTTTATGACTGGTTCTTTATTAAGTTTTGTATAGTTTATTGACTGTTTCTTTATTTAGTTTTGTACAGTTTATTGACTTGTTCTTTATTTAATTTTGTACAGTTTATTGACTGGTTGTTTATTAAGTTTGTGTACAATTTATTGACTGATTCTTTATACAGTTTTGTACAGTTTATTGACTGGTTCATTATTCAGTTTTTTACAGTTTATTGACCGCTTCTTTATTGAGTTTTGTACAGTTTATTGACTGTTTCTTTATTTAGTTTTGTACAGTTTATTGAGTGGTTCTTGATTGAGTTTTGTACAGTTTATTGACTGTTTCTTTATTGCATTTTGTACAGTTTATTGACTGGTTCTTTTTCGAGTTTTGTACAGTTTATTGACTGGTTTTTTATTGAGTTTTGTACAGTTTATTGACTGTTTCTTTATTGAGTTTGTGTAAAATTTATTGACTGGTTCTTTATTGAGTTTTGTAAAGTTTATTGACTGTTTCTTAATTTAGTTTTGTAACGTTTATTGACTTTTTCTTCATTGAGTTTTTGTACAGTTTATTGACTGGTTCTTTATTCAGTTTTGTACAGAATATTGACTGGTTCTTTATTGAGTTTTATACAGTTTATTGACTGGTTCTTTGTTCAGTTTTGTTCAGTTTATTGACTGGTTCTTTATTGAGTTTTGTACAGTTTATCGACTGGTTCTTTATTGAGTTTTGTACAGTTTATTGACTGTTTCTTTAATTAGTTTTGTACAGTTTATTGACTGTTTCTTTAGTGAGTTTTGTACAGTTTATTGATTGGTTCTTCATTGAGTTTTGTACAGTTTATTCACGGTTTCTTTATTGAGTTTGTGTACAATTTATTGACTGGTTCTTGATTGAGTTTTGTGCAGTTTTTTGACTGGTTTTTGATTGAGTTTTGTACAGATTATTTACTGTTTATTTATTGATTTTTGTTCAGATTATTGACTGGTTCTTTATTGAGTTCTGTACAGTTTATTGACTGTTTCTTTATTTAGTTTTGTACAGTTTATTGACTGATTCTTGATTGAGTTTTGTACAGTTTATTGACTGTTTCTTTATTGAGTTTTGTACAGTTTATTGACTGGTTCGTTATTGAGTTTTGTACAGTTTATTGACTGGTTATTTATTGAATTTTGTACAGTTTATTGACTGCTTGTTTATTAAGTTTGTGTACAATTTTATGACTGGTTCTTTATTAAGTTTTGTATAGTTTATTGACTGTTTCTTTATTTAGTTTTGTACAGTTTATTGACTTGTTCTTTATTTAATTTTGTACAGTTTATTGACTGGTTGTTTATTAAGTTTGTGTACAATTTATTGAATTGTTCTTTATACAGTTTTGTACAGTTTATTGACTGGTTCTTTATTCAGTTTTTTACACTTTATTGACCGCTTCTTTATTGAGTTTTGTACAGTTTATTGACTGTTTCTTTATTTAGTTTTGTAGAGTTTATTGAGTGGTTCTTGATTGAGTTTTGTACAGTTTATTGACTGTTTCTTTATTGCATTTTGTACAGTTTATTTACTGGTTCTTTATTGAGTTTTGTACAGTTTATTGACTGTTTCTTTATTGAGTTTGTGTTCAATTTATTGACTGGTTCTTTATTGAGTTTTGTACAGTTTATTGACTGGTTCTTTATTGAGTTTTGTATAGTTTATTGACTGGTTCTTTATTCAGTTTTGTACAATTTATTGACTGTTTCTTTATTTAGTTTGTGTAAAATGTATTGACTGTTTCTTTATGTAGTTTGTGTACAATTTGATGACTTGTTCTTTATTTAGTTTTGTACAGTTTATTGACTGTTTCTTCTGTAGTTTGTGTACAATTTTATGACTGGTTCTTTATTTAGTTTTGTACAGTTTATTGACTTTTTCTTTATTTAGTTTTGTACAGTTTATTAACTGGTTCTTTATTAAGTTTGTGTACAATTTATTGACTGGTTCTTTATTCAGTTTTGTACAGTTTATTGACTGGTTCTTTATTGAGTTTTGTACAGTTTATTGACTGGTTCTATATTGAGTTTTGTACAGTTTTTTAACTGGTTCTTTGCACAGTTTTGTACAGTTTATTGACAGGTTCTATGTTCAGTTTTGTTCTGTTTATTGACTGGTTCTTTATTGAGTTTTGTACAGGTTATTGACTGTTTCTTTATTGAGTTTGTGTAAAATTTATTGACTGGTTCTTTATCGAGTTTTGTAAAGTTTATTGACTGTTTCTTAATTTAGTTTTGTAATGTTTATTGACTTTTTCTTCATTGAGTTTTTGTACAGTTTATTGACTGGTTCTTTATTCAGTTTTGTACAGAATATTGACTGGTTCTTTATTGAGTTTTATACAGTTTATTGACTGGTTCTTTGTTCAGTTTTGTTCAGTTTATTGACTGGTTCTTTATTGAGTTTTGTACAGTTTATTGACTGGTTCTTTATTGAGTTTTGTACAGTTTATTGACTGTTTCTTTAATTAGTTTTGTACAGTTTATAGACTGTTTCTTTAGTGAGTTTTGTACAGTTTATTGATTGGTTCTTCATTGAGTTTTGTACAGTTTATTCACGGTTTCTTTATTGAGTTTGTGTACAATTTATTGACTGGTTCTTGATTGAGTTTTGTGCAGTTTATTGACTGGTTTTTGATTGAGTTTTGTACAGTTTATTTATACAATAGTTGCTTATATAAAGGGCATTGTCATGATATCTTGACTGCACAAGGGAGAGTGGTATTGCCTGAAACATTGATAATGCCCGAGCCAAAGGCGAGGGCATTATCAATGTTAAAGGTAATACCACTGTCCCGAGTGCTGTCAAGTATCATGACAATGCCAGCTATATAAGCAACTATTATATTTATTTTATTGAAGGGTTAAGAAACCATGTGTTTAAGACTGTATTATGTATTTGTAGCTGATTGCTGCATGATTTGCATGTGGGCCTCATGATATATCATTGTTTGGCATTTTTAGGCTATGCACAGTTAGTTTTCTAAACTTTGTCATTTTTCCTTCTTTGGGTTGTACATATATGTATATTTTTTATAAATTACAAATATACAGTTTTATGTTGCTTGTTAATGGAGAGGGCATTACCACGACGTGATAACGCCCGTTGGCGTTATCACGGCGTGATAATGCCCTCAGGTCAAATTACTGCAAATTAAATAATACCAGCTGACCTTGTTTTATCCAATTGAAACAAACCTAATTTTACTGATATGAAATAATTACTGTTTATTTATTGATTTTTGTTCAGATTATTGACTGGTTCTTTATTGAGTTTTGTACAGTTTATTGACTGTTTCTTTATTTAGTTTTGTACAGTTTATTGACTGGTTCTTGATTGAGTTTTGTACAGTTTATTGACTGTTTCTTTATTGAGTTTTGTACAGTTTATTGACTGGTTCGTTATTGAGTTTTGTACAGTTTATTGACTGGTTATTTATTGAATTTTGTTTGTACAGTTTATTGACTGGTTGTTTATTAAGTTTGTGTACAATTTTATGACTGGTTCTTTATTAAGTTTTGTATAGTTTATTGACTGTTTCTTTATTTAGTTTTGTAGTGTTTATTGACTTGTTCTTTATTTAATTTTGTACAGTTTATTGACTGGTTGTTTATTAAGTTTGTGTACAATTTATTGACTGGTTCTTTATACAGTTTTGTACAGTTTATTGACTGGTTCTTTATTCAGTTTTTTACAGTTTATTGACCGCTTCTTTATTGAGTTTTGTACAGTTTATTGACTGTTTCTTTATTTAGTTTTGTACAGTTTATTGAGTGGTTCTTGATTGAGTTTTGTACAGTTTATTGACTGTTTCTTTATTGCATTTTGTACAGTTTATTTACTGGTTCTTTATTGAGTTTTGTACAGTTTATTGACTGTTTCTTTATTGAGTTTGTGTTCAATTTATTGACTGGTTCTTTATTGAGTTTTGTACAGTTTATTGACTGGTTCTTTATTGAGTTTTGTATAGTTTATTGACTGGTTCTTTATTCAGTTTTGTACAATTTATTGACTGTTTCTTTATTTAGTTTGTGTAAAATGTATTGACTGTTTCTTTATGTAGTTTGTGTACAATTTAATGACTGGTTCTTTATTTAGTTTTGTACAGTTTATTGACTGTTTCTTCTGTAGTTTGTGTACAATTTTATGACTGGTTCTTTATTTAGTTTTGTACAGTTTATTGACTTTTTCTTTATTAAGTTTTGTACAGTTTATTAACTGGTTCTTTATTAAGTTTGTGTATAATTTATTGACTGGTTCTTTATTCAGTTTTGTACAGTTTATTGACTGGTTCTTTATTGAGTTTTGTACAGTTTATTGACTGGTTCTATATTGAGTTTTGTACAGTTTTTTAACTGGTTCTTTGCACAGTTTTGTACAGTTTATTGACAGGTTCTATGTTCAGTTTTGTTCTGTTTATTGACTGGTTCTTTATTGAGTTTTGTACAGGTTATTGACTGTTTCTTTATTCAGTTTTCTACAGTTTATTGACTGGTTCTTTATTGAGTTTGTGTACGATTTATTGACTGGTTCTTTATTTAGTTTTGTACAGTTTATTGACTGTTTCTTTATTGAGTTTTGTACAGTTTATTGACTGTTTCTTTATTCAGTTTTCTACAGTTTATTCACTGGTTCTTTATTTTATTTTGTACAGTTTATTGACTGGTTCTTTATTAAGTTTGTGGACAATTTATCAACTGGTTTTTTATACAGTTTTGTACAGTTTATTGACTGGTTCTTTATTCAGTTTTGTACAGTTTATTGACTGGTTCTTTATTGAGTTTTGTACAGTTTATTGACTGGTTCTTTATTGAGTTTTGTACAGTTTTTTAACTGGTTCTTTGTTCATTTTTGTACAGTTTATTGACAGGTTCTTTGTTCAGTTTTGTTCAGTTTATTGACTGGTTCTTTATTGAGTTTTGTACAGTTTATTGACTGTTTCTTTATTAAGTTTTCTACAGTTTATTGACTGGTTCTTTATTAAGTTTGTGTACAATTTATTGACTGGTTCTTTATACAGTTTTGTACAGTTTATTGACTGTTTCTTTATTGAGTTTTGAACAATTTATTCACTGGTTCTTTGTTAAGTTTTGTACATTTTATTGACTGGTTCTTTATTCAGTTCTGTACAGTTTATTGACTGTTTCTTTATTTAGTTTTGTACAGTTTATTGGCTGTTTCTTTATTTAGTTTTGTACAGTTTATTGACTGTTTCTTTATTTAGTTTTGTACAGTTTATTGACTGTTTCTTTATTGAGTCTTATACAGTTTATTGACTGTTTCTTTATTTACTTTGTATACAATTTATTGACTGGGTCTTTACTTAGTTTTGTACAGTTTATTGACTAGTTCTTTATTGAGTTTGTATACAAATTATTGACTTGTTCTTTATTGAGTTTTGTACAGTTTATTGACTGGTTCTTTGGTCAGCTTGTACAGTAAATTGACTGGCTTTTTATTGAGTTTTGTACAGTTTATTGACTCTTTCTTTATTTAGTTTTGTACAGTTTATTGACTGGTTCTTTTTGAGTATTGTACAGTTCATTGACTGGTTCTTTATTCAATTTTGTACAGTTTATTGACTGGTTCTTTATTGAGTTTGTGTACAATTTATTGACTGGTTCTTTATTGAGTTTTGTACTGTTTATTGACTGGTTCTCTATTCAGTTTTCTACAGTTTATTGACTGGTTCTTCATTGAGTTTTGTACAGTTTATTCACGGTTTCTTTATTGAGTTTGTGTACAATTTATTGACTGGTTCTTGATTGAGTTTTGTGCAGTTTATTGACTGGTTTTTGATTGAGTTTTGTACAGTTTATTTACTGTTTATTTATTGATTTTTGTTCAGATTATTGACTGGTTCTTTATTGAGTTTTGTACAGTTTATTGACTGTTTCTTTATTTAGTTTTGTACAGTTTATTGACTGGTTCTTGATTGAGTTTTGTACAGTTTATTGACTGTTTCTTTATTGAGTTTTGTACAGTTTATTGACTGGTTCGTTATTGAGTTTTCTACAGTTTATTGACTTGTTATTTATTGAATTTTGTACAGTTTATTGACTGGTTGTTTATTAAGATTGTGTACAATTTTATGACTGGTTCTTTATTAATTTTTGTATAGTTTATTGACTGTTTCTTTATTTAGTTTTGTAGTGTTTATTGACTTGTTCTTTATTTAATTTTGTACAGTTTATTGACTGGTTGTTTATTAAGTTTGTGTGCAATTTATTGACTGGTTCTTTATACAGTTTTGTACAGTTTATTGATTGGTTCTTTATTCAGTTTTTTACAGTTTATTGACCGCTTCTTTATTGAGTTTTGTACAGTTTATTGACTGTTTCTTTATTGAGTTTGTGTAAAATTTATTGACTAGTTCTTTTTTGCGTTTTGTACAGTTTAAAGACTGGTTCTTTATTGAGTTTTGTACAGTTTATTGACTGGTTCTTTATTGAGTTTGTGTACAATGTATTGACTGGTTCTTTATTGTGTTTTGTTCAGTTTATTGACTGGTTCTTTGTTCAGTTTTGTACAGTTTATTGACTGTTTCTTTATTTAATTTTGTACAGTTTATTGACTGTTTCTTTATTGAGTTTTGTACAGTTTATTGACTGGTTCTTTATCGAGTTTTGTACAGTTTATTGACTGGTTCTTTATTGAGTTTTGTACAGTTTATTGACTGTTTCTTTATTGAGTTTGTGTAAAATTTATTGACTGGTTCTTTATTGAGTTTTGTACAGTTTATTGACTGTTTCTTTAGTGAGTTTTGTACAGTTTATTGACTGGTTCTTTGTTCAGTTTTGTACAGTTTATTGTCTGGTTCTTTAATGAGTTTTGTACAGTTTATTGACTGTTTCTTTATTGAGTTTGTGTACAATTTATTGACTGGTTCGTTATTGAGTTTTGTACAGTTTATTGACTAGTTCTTTATTGAGTTTTGTACAGTTTATTGACATGTTCTTTATTTTGTTTTGTATAGTTTATTGACTGGTTCTTTATTGAGTTTTGTATAGTATATTGACTGGTTCTTTGTTCAGTTTTGTACAGTTTATTGACTGGTTCTTTATTCAGTTTTGTACAGTTTATTGACTGGTTCTTTATCGAGTTTTGTACAGTTTATTGACTGGTTCTTTATTGAGTTTTGTACAGTTTATTGACTGTTTCTTTATTGAGTTTGTGTAAAATTTATTGACTGGTTCTTTATTGAGTTTTGTAAAGTTTATTGACTGTTTCTTAATTTAGTTTTGTAATGTTTATTGACTGTTTCTTCATTGAGTTTTTGTACAGTTTATTGACTGGTTCTTTATTCAGTTTTGTACAGAATATTGACTGGTTCTTTATTGAGTTTTATACAGTTTATTGACTGGTTCTTTGTTCAGTTTTGTTCAGTTTATTGACTGGTTCTTTATTGAGTTTTGTACAGTTTATTGACTTGTTCTTTATTAAGTTTTGTACAGTTTATTGACTGTTTCTTTAATTAGTTTTGTACAGTTTATTGACTGTTTCTTTATTGAGTTTTTTTACAGTTTATTGATTGGTTCTTTATTGAGTTTTGTACAGTTTATTCACGGTTTCTTTATTGAGTTTGTGTACAATTTATTGACTGGTTCTTGATTGAGTTTTGTACAGTTTATTGACTGGTTTTTGATTGAGTTTTGTACAGTTTATTTACTGTTTATTTATTGATTTTTGTTCAGATTATTGACTGGTTCTTTATTGTGATTTGTACAGTTTATTGACTGTTTCTTTATTTAGTTTTGTACAGTTTATTGACTGGTTCTTGATTGAGTTTTGTACAGTTTATTGACTGGTTATTTATTGAATTTTGAACAGTTTGTTGACTGGTTGTTTATTAAGTTTGTGTACAATTTTATGACTGGTTCTTTATTAAGTTTTGTATAGTTTATTGACTGGTTCTTTATTCAGTTTTGTACAGTTTATTGACTTGTTCTTTATTTAATTTTGTACAGTTTATTGACTGGTTGTTTATTAAGTTTGTGTACAATTTATTGACTGGTTCTTTATACAGTTTTGTACAGTTTATTGACTGGTTCATTATTCAGTTTTTTACCGTTTATTGACCGCTTCTTTATTGAGTTTTGTACAGTTTATTGACTGTTTCTTTATTTAGTTTTGTACAGTTTATTGAGTGGTTCTTGATTGAGTTTTGTACAGTTTATTGACTGTTTCTTTATTGCATTTTGTACAGTTTATTGACTGGTTCTTTTTCGAGTTTTGTACAGTTTATTGACTGGTTTTTTATTGAGTTTTGTACAGTTTATTGACTGTTTCTTTATTGAGTTTGTGTAAAATTTATTGACTGGTTCTTTATTCAGTTTTGTACAGAATATTGACTGGTTCTTTATTGAGTTTTATACAGTTTATTGACTGGTTCTTTGTTCAGTTTTGTTCAGTTTATTGACTGGTTCTTTATTGAGTTTTGTACAGTTTATCGACTGGTTCTTTATTGAGTTTTGTACAGTTTATTGACTGTTTCTTTAATTAGTTTTGTACAGTTTATTGACTGTTTCTTTAGTGAGTTTTGTACAGTTTATTGATTGGTTCTTCATTGAGTTTTGTACAGTTTATTCACGGTTTCTTTATTGAGTTTGTGTACAATTTATTGACTGGTTCTTGATTGAGTTTTGTGCAGTTTATTGACTGGTTTTTGATTGAGTTTTGTACAGATTATTTACTGTTTATTTTTGATTTTTGTTCAGATTATTGACTGGTTCTTTATTGAGTTCTGTACAGTTTATTGACTGTTTCTTTATTTAGTTTTGTACAGTTTATTGACTGATTCTTGATTGAGTTTTGTACAGTTTATTGACTGTTTCTTTATTGAGTTTTGTACAGTTTATTGACTGGTTCTTTATTGAGTTTTGTACAGTTTATTGACTGGTTATTTATTGAATTTTGTACAGTTTATTGACTGCTTGTTTATTAAGTTTGTGTACAATTTTATGACTGGTTCTTTATTAAGTTTTGTATAGTTTATTGACTGTTTCTTTATTTAGTTTTGTACAGTTTATTGACTTGTTCTTTATTTAATTTTGTACAGTTTATTGACTGGTTGTTTATTAAGTTTGTGTACAATTTATTGAATTGTTCTTTATACAGTTTTGTACAGTTTATTGACTGGTTCTTTATTCAGTTTTTTACACTTTATTGACCGCTTCTTTATTGAGTTTTGTACAGTTTATTGACTGTTTCTTTATTTAGTTTTGTAGAGTTTATTGAGTGGTTCTTGATTGAGTTTTGTACAGTTTATTGACTGTTTCTTTATTGCATTTTGTACAGTTTATTTACTGGTTCTTTATTGAGTTTTGTACAGTTTATTGACTGTTTCTTTATTGAGTTTGTGTTCAATTTATTGACTGGTTCTTTATTGAGTTTTGTACAGTTTATTGACTGTTTCTTTATTGAGTTTTGTACAGTTTATTGACTGGTTCTTTATTCAGTTTTGTACAATTTATTGACTGTTTCTTTATTTAGTTTGTGTAAAATGTATTGACTGTTTCTTTATGTAGTTTGTGTACAATTTGATGACTTGTTCTTTATTTAGTTTTGTACAGTTTATTGACTGTTTCTTCTGTAGTTTGTGTACAATTTTATGACTGGTTCTTTATTTAGTTTTGTACAGTTTATTGACTTTTTCTTTATTTAGTTTTGTACAGTTTATTAACTGGTTCTTTATTAAGTTTGTGTACAATTTATAGACTGGTTCTTTTTTCAGTTTTGTACAGTTTATTGACTGGTTCTTTATTGAGTTTTGTACAGTTTATTGACTGGTTCTATATTGAGTTTTGTACAGTTTTTTAACTGGTTCTTTGCACAGTTTTGTACAGTTTATTGACAGGTTCTATGTTCAGTTTTGTTCTGTTTATTGACTGGTTCTTTATTGAGTTTTGTACAGGTTATTGACTGTTTCTTTATTGAGTTTGTGTAAAATTTATTGACTGGTTCTTTATCGAGTTTTGTAAAGTTTATTGACTGTTTCTTATTTTAGTTTTGTAATGTTTATTGACTTTTTCTTCATTGAGTTTTTGTACAGTTTATTGACTGGTTCTTTATTCAGTTTTGTACAGAATATTGACTGGTTCTTTATTGAGTTTTATACAGTTTATTGACTGGTTCTTTGTTCAGTTTTGTTCAGTTTATTGACTGGTTCTTTATTGAGTTTTGTACAGTTTATTGACTGGTTCTTTATTGAGTTTTGTACAGTTTATTGACTGTTTCTTTAATTAGTTTTGTACAGTTTATAGACTGTTTCTTTAGTGAGTTTTGTACAGTTTATTGATTGGTTCTTTATTGAGTTTTGTACAGTTTATTCACGGTTTCTTTATTGAGTTTGTGTACAATTTATTGACTGGTTCTTGATTGAGTTTTGTGCAGTTTATTGACTGGTTTTTGATTGAGTTTTGTACAGTTTATTTATACAATAGTTGCTTATATAAAGGGCATTGTCATGATATCTTGACTGCACAAGGGAGAGTGGTATTGCCTGAAACATTGATAATGCCCGAGCCAAAGGCGAGGGCATTATCAATGTTAAAGGTAATACCACTGTCCCGAGTGCTGTCAAGTATCATGACAATGCCAGCTATATAAGCAACTATTATATTTATTTTATTGAAGGGTTAAGAAACCATGTGTTTAAGACTGTATTATGTATTTGTAGCTGATTGCTGCATGATTTGCATGTGGGCCTCATGATATATCATTGTTTGGCATTTTTAGGCTATGCACAGTTAGTTTTCTAAACTTTGTCATTTTTCCTTCTTTGGGTTGTACATATATGTATATTTTTTATAAATTACAAATATACAGTTTTATGTTGCTTGTTACTGGAGAGGGCATTACAACGACGTGATAACGCCCGTGGGCGTTATCACGGCGTGATAATGCCCTCAGGTCAAATAACTGCAAATTAAATAATACCAGCTGACCTTGTTTTATCCAATTGAAACAAACCTAATTTTACTGATATGAAATAATTACTGTTTATTTATTGATTTTTGTTCAGATTATTGACTGGTTCTTTATTGAGTTTTGTACAGTTTATTGACTGTTTCTTTATTTAGTTTTGTACAGTTTATTGACTGGTTCTTGATTGAGTTTTGTACAGTTTATTGACTGTTTCTTTATTGAGTTTTGTACAGTTTATTGACTGGTTCGTTATTGAGTTTTGTACAGTTTATTGACTGGTTATTTATTGAATTTTGTACAGTTTATTGACTGGTTGTTTATTAAGTTTGTGTACAATTTTATGACTGGTTCTTTATTAAGTTTTGTATAGTTTATTGACTGTTTCTTTATTTAGTTTTGTAGTGTTTATTGACTTGTTCTTTATTTAATTTTGTACAGTTTATTGACTGGTTGTTTATTAAGTTTGTGTACAATTTATTGACTGGTTCTTTATACAGTTTTGTACAGTTTATTGACTGGTTCTTTATTAGTTTGTGTAGAATTTATTGACTGGTTCTTTATTCAGTTTTTTACAGTTTATTGACCGCTTCTTTATTGAGTTTTGTACAGTTTATTGACTGTTTCTTTATTTAGTTTTGTACAGTTTATTGAGTGGTTCTTGATTGAGTTTTGTACAGTTTATTGACTGTTTCTTTATTGCATTTTGTACGGTTTATTTACTGGTTCTTTATTGAGTTTTGTACAGTTTATTGACTGTTTCTTTATTGAGTTTGTGTTCAATTTATTGACTGGTTCTTTATTGAGTTTTGTACAGTTTATTGACTGGTTCTTTATTGAGTTTTGTATAGTTTATTGACTGGTTCTTTATTCAGTTTTGTACAATTTATTGACTGTTTCTTTATTTAGTTTGTGTAAAATGTATTGACTGTTTCTTTATGTAGTTTGTGTACAATTTAATGACTGGTTCTTTATTTAGTTTTGTACAGTTTATTGACTGTTTCTTCTGTAGTTTGTGTACAATTTTATGACTGGTTCTTTATTTAGTTTTGTACAGTTTATTGACTTTTTCTTTATTAAGTTTTGTACAGTTTATTAACTGGTTCTTTATTAAGTTTGTGTATAATTTATTGACTGGTTCTTTATTCAGTTTTGTACAGTTTATTGACTGGTTATTTATTGAGTTTTGTACAGTTTATTGACTGGTTCTATATTGAGTTTTGTACAGTTTTTTAACTGGTTCTTTGCACAGTTTTGTACAGTTTATTGACAGGTTCTATGTTCAGTTTTGTTCTGTTTATTGACTGGTTCTTTATTGAGTTTTGTACAGGTTATTGACTGTTTCTTTATTCAGTTTTCTACAGTTTATTGACTGGTTCTTTATTGAGTTTGTGTGCGATTTATTGACTGGTTCTATATTTAGTTTTGTACAGTTTATTGACTGTTTCTTTATTGAGTTTTGTACAGTTTATTGACTGTTTCTTTATTCAGTTTTCTACAGTTTATTAACTGGTTCTTTATTTTATTTTGTACAGTTTATTGACTGGTTCTTTATTAAGTTTGTGGACAATTTATCAACTGGTTCTTTATACAGTTTTGTACAGTTTATAGACTGGTTCTTTATTCAGTTTTGTACAGTTTATTGACTGGTTCTTTATTGAGTTTTGTACAGTTTATTGACTGGTTCTTTATTGAGTTTTGTACAGTTTTTTAACTGGTTCTTTGTTCATTTTTGTACAGTTTATTGACAGGTTCTTTGTTCAGTTTTGTTCAGTTTATTGACTGGTTCTTTATTGAGTTTTGTACAGTTTATTGACTGTTTCTTTATTAAGTTTTCTACAGTTTATTGACTGGTTCTTTATTAAGTTTGTGTACAATTTATTGACTGGTTCTTTATACAGTTTTGTACAGTTTATTGACTGTTTCTTTATTGAGTTTTGAACAATTTATTCACTGGTTCTTTGTTAAGTTTTGTACATTTTATTGACTGGTTCTTTATTCAGTTCTGTACAGTTTATTGACTGTTTCTTTATTTAGTTTTGTACAGTTTATTGGCTGTTTCTTTATTTAGTTTTGTACAGTTTATTGACTGTTTCTTTATTTAGTTTTGTACAGTTTATTGACTGTTTCTTTATTGAGTCTTATATAGTTTATTGACTGTTTCTTTATTTACTTTGTATACAATTTATTGACTGGGTCTTTACTTAGTTTTGTACAGTTTATTGACTAGTTCTTTATTGAGTTTGTATACAAATTATTGACTTGTTCTTTATTGAGTTTTGTACAGTTTATTGACTGGTTCTTTGGTCAGCTTGTACAGTAAATTGACTGGCTTTTTATTGAGTTTTGTACAGTTTATTGACTCTTTCTTTATTTAGTTTTGTACAGTTTATTGACTGGTTCTTTTTGAGTATTGTACAGTTCATTGACTGGTTCTTTATTCAATTTTGTACAGTTTATTGACTGGTTCTTTATTGAGTTTGTGTACAATTTATTGACTGGTTCTTTATTGAGTTTTGTACTGTTTATTGACTGGTTCTCTATTCAGTTTTCTACAGTTTATTGACTGGTTCTTCATTGAGTTTTGTACAATTTATTCACGGTTTCTTTATTGAGTTTGTGTACAATTTATTGACTGGTTCTTGATTGAGTTTTGTGCAGTTTATTGACTGGTTTTTGATTGAGTTTTGTACAGTTTATTTACTGTTTATTTATTGATTTTTGTTCAGATTATTGACTGGTTCTTTATTGAGTTTTGTACAGTTTATTGACTGTTTCTTTATTTAGTTTTGTACAGTTTATTGACTGGTTCTTGATTGAGTTTTGTACAGTTTATTGACTGTTTCTTTATTGAGTTTTGTACAGTTTATTGACTGGTTCGTTATTGAGTTTTGTACAGTTTATTGACTGGTTATTTATTGAATTTTGTACAGTTTATTGACTGGTTGTTTATTAAGATTGTGTACAATTTTATGACTGGTTCTTTATTAAGTTTTGTATAGTTTATTGACTGTTTCTTTATTTAGTTTTGTAGTGTTTATTGACTTGTTCTTTATTTAATTTTGTACAGTTTATTGACTGGTTGTTTATTAAGTTTGTGTGCAATTTATTGACTGGTTCTTTATACAGTTTTGTACAGTTTATTGATTGGTTCTTTATTCAGTTTTTTACAGTTTATTGACCGCTTCTTTATTGAGTTTTGTACAGTTTATTGACTGTTTCTTTATTTAGTTTTGTACAGTTTATTGAGTGGTTCTTGATTGAGTTTTGTACAGTTTATTGACTGTTTCTTTATTGCATTTTGTACAGTTTATTTACTGGTTCTTTATTGAGTTTTGTACAGTTTATTGACTGTTTCTTTATTCAGTTTGTGTTCAATTTATTGACTGGTTCTTTATTGAGTTTTGTACAGTTTATTGACTGGTTCTTTATTGAGTTTTGTATAGTTTATTGACTGGTTCTTTATTCAGTTTTGTACAATTTATTGACTGTTTCTTTATTTAGTTGTGTAAAATGTATTGACTGTTTCTTTATGTAGTTTGTGTACAATTTAATGACTGGTTCTTTATTTAGTTTTGTACAGTTTATTGACTGTTTCTTCTGTAGTTTGTGTACAATTTTATGACTGGTTCTTTATTTAGTTTTGTACAGTTTATTGACTTTTTCTTTATTTAGTTTTGTACAGTTTATTAACTGGTTCTTTATTAAGTTTGTGTATAATTTATTGACTGGTTCTTTATTCAGTTTTGTACAGTTTATTGACTGGTTCTTTATTGAGTTTTGTACAGTTTATTGACTGGTTCTATATTGCGTTTTGTACAGTTTTTTAACTGGTTCTTTGCACAGTTTTGTACAGTTTATTGACAGGTTCTATGTTCAGTTTTGTTCTGTTTATTGTCTGGTTCTTTATTGAGTTTTGTACAGGTTATTGACTGTTTCTTTATTCAGTTTTCTACAGTTTATTGACTGGTTCTTTATTGAGTTTGTGTACGATTTATTGACTGGTTCTTTATTTAGTTTTGTACAGTTTATTGACTGTTTCTTTATTGAGTTTTGTACAGTTTATTGACTGTTTCTTTATTCAGTTTTCTACAGTTTATTAACTGGTTCTTTATTTTATTTTGTACAGTTTATTGACTGGTTCTTTATTAAGTTTGTGGACAATTTATCAACTGGTTCTTTATACAGTTTTGTACAGTTTATTGACTGGTTCTTTATTCAGTTTTGTACAGTTTATTGACTGGTTCTTTATTGAGTTTTATACAGTGTTTTGACTGGTTCTTTATTGAGTTTTGTACAGTTTTTTAACTGGTTCTTTGTTCATTTTTGTACAGTTTATTGACAGGTTCATTGTTCAGTTTTGTTCAGTTTATTGACTGGTTCTTTATTGAGTTTTGTACAGTTTATTGACTGTTTCTTTATTAAGTTTTCTACAGTTTATTGACTGGTTCTTTATTAAGTTTGTGTACAATTTATTGACTGGTTCTTTATACAGTTTTGTACAGTTTATTGACTGTTTCTTTATTGAGTTTTGAACAATTTATTCACTGGTTCTTTGTTAAGTTTTGTACATTTTATTGACTGGTTCTTTATTCAGTTCTGTACAGTTTATTGACTGTTTCTTTATTTAGTTTTGTACAGTTTTTTGGCTGTTTCTTTATTTAGTTTTGTACAGTTTATTGACTGTTTCTTTATTTAGTTTTGTACAGTTTATTGACTGTTTCTTTATTGAGTTTTATACAGTTTATTGACTGTTTCTTTATTTACTTTGTATACAAGTTATTGACTGGGTCTTTACTTAGTTTTGTACAGTTTATTGACTAGTTCTTTATTGAGTTTGTATACAAATTATTGACTTGTTCTTTATTGAGTTTTGTACAGTTTATTGACTGGTTCTTTGGTCAGCTTGTACAGTAAATTGACTGGCTTTTTATTGAGTTTTGTACAGTTTATTGATTCTTTCTTTATTTAGTTTTGTACAGTTTATTGACTGGTTCTTTTTGAGTATTGTACAGTTCATTGACTGGTTCTTTATTCAATTTTGTACAGTTTATTGACTGGTTCTTTATTGAGTTTGTGTACAATTTATTGACTGGTTCTTTATTGAGTTTTGTACAGTTTATTGACTGGTTCTCTATTCAGTTTTCTACAGTTTATTGACTGGTTCTTTATTGAGTTTGTGTACAATTTATTGACTGGTTCTTTATTGAGTTTTGTTCAGTTTATTGACTGGTTCTTTGTTTAGTTTTGTACAGTTTATTGACTGTTTCTTTATTTAATTTTGTACAGTTTATTGACTGTTTCTTTATTGAGTTTTGTACAGTTTATTGACTGGTTCTTTATCGAGTTTTGTACAGTTTATTGACTGGTTCTTTATTGAGTTTTGTACAGTTTATTGACTGTTTCATTATTGAATTTGTGTAAAATTTATTGACTAGTTCTTTTTTGCGTTTTGTACAGTTTATAGACTGGTTCTTTATTGAGTTTTGTACAGTTTATTGACTGGTTCTTTATTGAGTTTGTGTACAATGTATTGACTGGTTCTTTATTGTGTTTTGTTCAGTTTATTGACTGGTTCTTTGTTCAGTTTTGTACAGTTTATTGACTGTTTCTTTATTTAATTTTGTACAGTTTATTGACTGTTTCTTTATTGAGTTTTGTACAGTTTATTGACTGGTTCTTTATTGAGTTTTGTACAGTTTATTGACTGTTTCTTTATTGAGTTTGTGTAAAATTTATTGACTCGTTCTTTATTGAGTTTTGTACAGTTTATTGACTGGTTCTTTATTGAGTTTTGCAGTTTATTTACTGTGTCTTTATTAAGTTTGTGTACAATTTATTGACTGGTTCTTTATTGAGTTTGTACAGTTTATTGACTGGTTCTTTATTGAGTTTTGTACAGTTTATTGACTGGTTCTTTATTCAGTTTTGTACAGTTTATTGACTGGTTTTTTATTGAGTTTTGTACAGTTTATTGACTGGTACTTTGTTCAGTTTTCTACAGTTTATTGACTGGTTTTTTATTGAGTTTTGTACATTTTATTGACTGGTTGTTTTTTGAGTTTTGTACAGTTTATTGACTGTTTCTTTATTTAGTTTTGTACAGTTTATTGACTGGTTCTTTATTCAGTTTTGTACAGTTTATTGACTGTTTCTTTATTGAGTTTTGTACAGTTTATTGACTGGTTCTTTGTTCAGTTTTGTACAGTTTATTGTCTGGTTCTTTAATGAGTTTTGTACAGTTTATTGACTGTTTCTTTATTGAGTTTGTGTACAATTTATTGACTGGTTCGTTATTGAGTTTTGTACAGTTTATTGACTAGTTCTTTATTGAGTTTTGTACAGTTTATTGACATGTTCTTTATTTTGTTTTGTATAGTTTATTGACTGGTTCTTTATTGAGTTTTGTATAGTATAGTAACTGGTTCTTTGTTCAGTTTTGTACAGTTTATTGACTGGTTCTTTATTCAGTTTTGTACAGTTTATTGACTGGTTCTTTATTCAGTTTTGTACAGTTTATTGACTGTTTCTTTATTTAATTTTGTACAGTTTATTGACTGTTTCTTTATAGAGTTTTGTACTGTTTATTGACTGGTTCTTTATCGAGTTTTGTACAGTTTATTGACTGGTTCTTTATTGAGTTTTGTACAGTTTATTGACTGTTTCTTTATTGAGTTTGTGTAAAATTTGTTGACTGGTTCTTTATTGAGTTTTGCAAAGTTTATTGACTGTTTCTTAATTTAGTTTTGTAATGTTTTTTGACTGTTTCTTCATTGAGTTTTTGTACAGTTTATTAACTGGTTCTTTGTTCAGTTTTGTACAGTTTATTGACTGGTACTTTGTTCAGTTTTCTACAGTTTATTGACTGGTTTTTTATTGAGTTTTGTACATTTTATTGACTGGTTGTTTTTTGAGTTTTGTACAGTTTATTGACTGTTTCTTTATTTAGTTTTGTACAGTTTATTGACTGGTTCTTTATTCAGTTTTGTACAGTTTATTGACTGTTTCTTTATTGAGTTTTGTACAGTTTATTGACTGGTTCTTTGTTCAGTTTTGTACAGTTTATTGTCTGGTTCTGTAATGAGTTTTGTACAGTTTATTGACTGTTTCTTTATTGAGTTTGTGTACAATTTATTGACTGGTTCGTTATTGAGTTTTGTACAGTTAATTGACTAGTTCTTTATTGAGTTTGTGTAAAATTTGTTGACTGGTTCTTTATTGAGTTTTGTACAGAATATTGACTGGTTCTTTATTGAGTTTTTTACAGTTTATTGACTAATTCTTTGTTCAGTTTTGTTCAGTTTATTGACTGGTTCTTTATTGAGTTTTGTACAGTTTATTGACTGGTTCTTTATTGAGTTTTGTACAGTTTATTGACTGTTTCTTTAATTAGTTTTGTACAGTTTATTGACTGTTTCTTTATAGAGTTTTGTACAGTTTATTGATTGGTTCTTTATTGAGTTTTGTACAGTTTATTCACGGCTTCTTTATAGAGTTTGTGTACAATTTATTGACTGGTTCTTGAATGAGTTTTGTACAGTTTATTGACTGGTTTTTTATTGAGTTTTGTACAGTTTATTTACTGTTTATTTATTGAGTTTTATTCAGATTATTGACTGGTTCTTTATTGAGTTTTGTACAGTTTATTGACTGTTTCTTTATTTAGTTTTGTACAGTTTATTGACTGGTTCTTGATTGAGTTTTGTACAGTTTATTGACTGTTTCTTTATTGAGTTTTGTACAGTTTATTGACTGGTTCTTTATTGAGTTTTGTACAGTTTATTGACTGGTTATTTATTGAATTTTGTACAGTTTATTGACTGGTTGTTTATTAAGTTTGTGTACAATTTTATGACTGGTTCTTTATTAAGTTTTGTATAGTTTATTGACTGTTTCTTTATTTAGTTTTGTACAGTTTATTGACTTGTTCTTTATTTAATTTTGTACAGTTTATTGACTGGTTGTTTATTAAGTTTGTGTACAATTTATTGACTGGTTCTTTATACAGTTTTGTACAGTTTATTGACTGGTTCTTTGTTCAGTTTTTTTCAGTTTATTGACCGCTTCTTCATTGAGTTTTGTACAGTTTATTGACTGGTTCTTTATTTAGTTTTGTACAGTTTTTTGAGTGGTTATTGATTGAGTTTTGTACAGTTTATTGACTGTTTCTTTATTGCATTTTGTACAGTTTATTGACTGGTTCTTTATTGAGTTTTGTACGGTTTATTGACTGTTTCTTTATTGAGTTTGTGTTCAATTTATTGACTGGTTCTTTATTGAGTTTTGTACAGTTTATTGACTGGTTCTTTATTGAGTTTTGTTTAGTTTATTGACTGGTTCTTTATTCAGTTTTGTACAATGTATTGACTGTTTCTTTATGTAGTTTGTGTACAATTTAATGACTGGTTCTTTATTTAGTTTTGTACATTTTATTGACTGTTTCTTCTGTAGTTTGTGTACAATTTTATGACTGGTTCTTTTTTTAGTTTTGTACAGTTTATTGACTGTTTCTTTATTTAGTTTTGTACAGTTTATTAACTGGTTCTTTATTGAGTTTGTGTAAAATTTATTGACTCGTTCTTTATTGAGTTTTGTACAGTTTATTGACTGGTTCTTTATTGAGTTTTGCAGTTTATTTAATGTGTCTTTATTAAGTTTGTGTACAATTTATTGACTGGTTCTTTATTGAGTTTGTACAGTTTATTGACTGGTTCTTTATTGAGTTTTGTACAGTTTATTGACTGGTTCTTTATTCAGTTTTGTACAGTTTATTGACTGGTTGTTTATTGAGTTTTGTACAGTTTATTGACTGGTACTTTGTTCAGTTTTCTACAGTTTATTGACTGGTTTTTTATTGAGTTTTGTGCATTTTATTGACTGGTTGTTTTTTGAATTTTGTACAGTTTATTGACTGTTTCTTTATTTAGTTTTGTACAGTTTATTGACTGGTTCTTTATTCAGTTTTGTACAGTTTATTGACTGTTTCTTTATTGAGTTTTGTACAGTTTATTGACTGGTTCTTTGTTCAGTTTTGTACAGTTTATTGTCTGGTTCTTTAATGAGTTTTGTACAGTTTATTGACTGTTTCTTTATTGAGTTTGTGTACAATTTATTGACTGGTTCGTTATTGAGTTTTGTACAGTTTATTGACTAGTTCTTTATTGAGTTTTGTACAGTGTATTGACATGTTCTTTATTTTGTTTTGTATAGTTTATTGACTGGTTCTTTATTGAGTTTTGTATAGTATATTAACTGGTTCTTTGTTCAGTTTTGTACAGTTTATTGACTGGTTCTTTATTCAGTTTTGTACAGTTTATTGACTGGTTCTTTATTCAGTTTTGTACAGTTTATTGACTGTTTCTTTATTTAATTTTGTACAGTTTATTGACTGTTTCTTTATAGAGTTTTGTACTGTTTATTGACTGGTTCTTTATCGAGTTTTGTACAGTTTATTGGCTGGTTCTTTATTGAGTTTTGTACAGTTTATTGACTGTTTCTTTATTGAGTTTGTGTAAAATTTGTTGACTGGTTCTTTATTGAGTTTTGTAAAGTTTATTGACTGTTTCTTAATTTAGTTTTGTAATGTTTTTTGACTGTTTCTTCATTGAGTTTTTGTACAGTTTATTGACTGGTTCTTTATTCAGTTTTGTACAGAATATTGACTGGTTCTTTATTGAGTTTTTTACAGTTTATTGACTGGTTCTTTGTTCAGTTTTGTTCAGTTTATTGACTGGTTCTTTATTGAGTTTTGTACAGTTTATTGACTGGTTCTTTATTGAGTTTTGTACAGTTTATTGACTGTTTCTTTAATTAGTTTTGTACAGTTTATTGACTGTTTCTTTATAGAGTTTTGTACAGTTTATTGATTGGTTCTTTATTGAGTTTTGTACAGTTTATTAACGGTTTCTTTATAGAGTTTGTGTACAATTTATTGACTGGTTCTTGAATGAGTTTTGTACAGTTTATTGACTGGTTTTTTATTGAGTTTTGTACAGTTTATTTACTGTTTATTTATTGAGTTTTATTTAGATTATTGACTGGTTCTTTATTGAGTTTTGTACAGTTTATTGACTGTTTATTTATTTAGTTTTGTACAGTTTATTGACTGGTTCTTGATTGAGTTTTGTACAGTTTATTGACTGTTTCTTTATTGAGTTTTGTACAGTTTATTGACTGGTTCTTTATTGAGTTTTGTACAGTTTATTGACTGGTTATTTATTGAATTTTGTACAGTTTATTGACTGGTTGTTTATTAAGTTTGTGTACAATTTTATGACTGGTTCTTTATTAAGTTTTGTACAGTTTATTGACTGTTTCTTTATTTAGTTTTGTACAGCTTATTGACTTGTTCTTTATTTAATTTTGTACAGTTTATTGACTGGTTGTTTATTAAGTTTGTGTACAATTTATTGACTGGTTCTTTATACAGTTTTGTACAGTTTATTGACTGGTTCTTTGTTCAGTTTTTTACAGTTTATTGACCGCTTCTTTATTGAGTTTTGTACAGTTTATTGACTGGTTCTTTATTTAGTTTTGTACAGTTTTTTGAGTGGTTCTTGATTGAGTTTTGTACAGTTTATTGACTGTTTCTTTATTGCATTTTGTACAGTTTATTGACTGGTTCTTTATTGAGTTTTGTACGGTTTATTGACTGTTTCTTTATTGAGTTTGTGTACAATTTATTGACTGGTTCTTTATTGAGTTTTGTACAGTTTATTGACTGGTTCTTTATTGAGTTTTGTTTAGTTTATTGACTGGTTCTTTATTCAGTTTTGTACAATTTATTGACTGTTTCTTTATTTAGTTTCTGTACAATGTATTGACTGTTTCTTTATGTAGTTCGTGTACAATTTAATGACTGGTTCTTTATTTAGTTTTGTACAGTTTATTGACTGTTTCTTTATTTAGTTTTGTACAGTTTATTAACTGGTTCTTTATTAAGTTTGTGTACAATTTATTGACTGGTTCTTTATACAGTTTTGTACAGTTTATTGACTAGTTCTTTATTGAGTTTTGTACAGTTTATTGACTGGTTCTTTATTGAGTTTTGTACAGTTTATTGACTGGTTCTTTATTGAGTTTTGTACAGTTTTTTAACTGGTTCTTTGCACAGTTTTGTACAGTTTATTGACAGGTTCTTTGTTCAGTTTTGTTCTGTTTATTGACTGGTTCTTTATTGAGTTTTGTACAGGTTATTGACTGTTTCTTTATTCAGTTTTCTAAAGTTTATTGACTGGTTCTTTATTGAGTTTGTGTACAATTTATTGACTGGTTCTTTATTTAGTTTTGTACAGTTTATTGACTGTTTCTTTATTGAGTTTTGTTCAGTTTATTGACTGTTTCTTTATTCAGTTTTCTACAGTTTATTAACTGGTTCTTTATTTTATTTTGTACAGTTTATTGACTGGTTCTTTATTAAGTTTGTGGACAATTTATTAACTGGTTCTTTATACATTTTTGTACAGTTTATAGTCTGGTTCTTTATTCAGTTTTGTACAGTTTATTGACTGGTTCTTTATTGAGATTTGTACAGTTTATTGACTGGTTCTTTATTGAGTTTTGTACAGTTTTTTTAACTGGTTCGTTGTTCATTTTTGTACAGTTTATTGACAGGTTCTTTGTTCTGTTTTGTTCAGTTTATTGACTGGTTCTTTATTGAGTTTTGTACAGTTTATTGACTGTTTCTTTATTTTATTTTGTACAGTTTATTGACTGGTTCTTTATTAAGTTTGTGGACAATTTATTAACTGGTTCTTTATACAATTTTGTACAGTTTATAGTCTGGTTCTTTATTCAGTTTTGTACAGTTTATTGACTGGTTCTTTATTGAGATTTGTACAGTTTATTGACTGGTTCTTTATTGAGTTTTGTACAGTTTTTTTAACTGGTTCGTTGTTCATTTTTGTACAGTTTATTGACAGGTTCTTTGTTCTGTTTTGTTCAGTTTATTGACTGTTTCTTTATTGAGTTTTGTACAGTTTATTGACTGTTTCGTTATTCAGTTTTCTACAGTTTATTGACTTGTACGTTATTGAGTTTGTGTACAATTTATTGACTGGTTCTTTATTTAGTTTTTTACAGTTTATTGACTGTTTCTTTATTTAGTTTTGTACAGTTTATTGACTGTTTCTTTATTTACTTTGTATACAATTTATTGACTGGGTCTTTACGTAGTTTTGTACAGTTTACTGACTAGTTCTTTATTGAGTTTGTATACAAATTATTGACTTGTTCTTTATTGAGTTTTGTACAGTTTATTGACTGGTTCTTTATTGAGTTTTGTAATGTTTATTGACTGGTTTTTTATTGAGTTTTGTACATTTTATTGACTGGTTGTTTTTTGAGTTTTGTACAGTTTATTGACTGTTTCTTTTTTAGTTTTGTACAGTTTATTGACTGGTTCTTTATTTTGTTTTGTACAGTTTATTGACTGTTTCTTTATTGCGTTTTGTACAGTTCATTGACTGGTTCTTTGTTCAGTTTTGTACAGTTTATTGTCTGGTCCTTTAATGAGTTTTGTACAGTTTATTGACTGTTTCTTTATTTAGTTTTGTACAGTTTATTGACTGGTTCTTTATTGAGTTTTGTAAAGTTTATTGACTGGTTCTTTATTGAGTTTTGTGAACAATTGATTGACTGGTTCTTTATTGAGTTTTGTACAGTTTATTAACTGGTTCTTTATACAGTTTTGTACAGTTTATTGACTGTTTCTTTATTGAGTTTTGTACAATTTATTCACTGGTTCTTTGTTCAGTTTTGTACATTTTATTGACTGGTTCTTTATTCAGTTCTGTACAGTTTATTGACTGTTTCTTTATTTAGTTTCGTACAGTTTATTGGCTGTTTCTTTATTTAGTTTTGTACAGTTTATTGACTGGTTCTTTGTTCAGTTTGTGTACAATTTATTGACTGGTTCTTTATTTAGTTTTGTACAGTTTATTGACTGTTTCTTTATTTAGTTTTTACAGTTTACGACTGGTTCTTTATTTAGTTTGTGCACAATTTATTGACTGGTTCTTTATTTAGTTTTGTACAGTTTATTGACTGTTTCTTTATTTAGTTTTGTACAGTTTATTGACTGTTTCTTTATTTAGTTTTGTACAGTTTATTGACTGTTTCTTTCTTTACTTTGTATACAATTTTCTGACTGGGTCTTTACTTAGTTTTGTACAGCTTATTGACTAGTTCTTTATTGAGTTTGTACAAATTATTGACTTGTTCTTTAGTGAGTTTTGTACAGTTTATTGACTGGTTCTTTGGTCAGTTTGTACAGTTAATTGACTGGCTTTTTATAGAGTTTTGTACAGTTTATTGACTGTTTCTTTATTTAGTTTTGTACAGTTTATTGACTGGTTCTTTTTGAGTATTGTACAGTTCATTGACTGGTTCTGTATTCAGTTTTGTACAGTTCATTGACTGGTTCTTTATTGAGTTTGTGTACAATTTATTGACTGGTTCTTTATTGAGTTTTGTACAGTTTATTGACTGGTTCTCTATTCAGTTTTCTACAGTTTATTGACTGGTTCTTTATTGAGTTTGTGTACAATTTGTTGACTGGTTCTTTATTGAGTTTCGTACAGTTTATTGACTAGTTCTTTGTTCAGTTTTGTACAGTTTATTGACTGATTCTTTATTTAATTTTGTACAGTTTATTGACTGGTTCTTTGTTGAGTTGTGTACAATTTATTGACTGGTTCTTTATTGAGTTTTGTTCAGTTTATTGACTTGTTCTTTGTTCAGTTTTGTACAGTTTATTGACTGTTTCTTTATTTACTTTGTATACAATTTATTGACTGGGTCTTTACTTAGTTTTGTACAGTTTATTGACTAGTTCTTTATTGAGTTTGTATACAAATTATTGACTTGTTCTTTATTGAGTTTTGTACAGTTTATTGACTGGTTCTTTGGTCAGTTTGCACAGTTAATTGACTGGCTTTTTATTGAGTTTGTACAGTTTATTGACTGTTTCTTTATTTAGTTTTGTACAGTTTATTGACTGGTTCTTTTTGAGTATTGTACAGTTCATTGACTGGTTCTTTATTCAGTTTTGTACAGTTTATTTACTGGTTCTTTTTGAGTATTGTACAGTTCATTGACTGGTTCTTTATTCAGTTTTGTACAGTTTATTGACTGGTTCTTTATTGAGTTTGTGTACAATTTATTGACTGGTTCTTTATTGAGTTTTGTACAGTTTATTGACTGGTTCTCTATTCAGTTTTCTACAGTTTATTGACTGGTTCTTTATTGAGTTTGTGTACAATTTGTTGACTGGTTCTTTATTGAGTTTGTGTACAATTTATTGACTGGTTCTTTATTGAGTTTCGTACAGTTTATTGACTGGTTCTTTGTTCACTTTTGTACAGTTTATTGACTGTTTCTTTATTTAATTTTGTACAGTTTATTGACTGGTTCTTTATTGAGTTTGTGTACAATTTATTGACTGGTTCTTTATTGAGTTTTGTTCAGTTTATTGACTGGTTCTTTGTTCAGTTTTGTACAGTTTATTGACTGTTTCTTTATTTAATTTTGTACAGTTTATGGACTGTTTCTTTATTGAGTTTTGCACAGTGTATTGACTGGTTCTTTATCGAGTTTTGTACAGTTTATTGACTGGTTCTTTATTGAGTTTTGTACAGTTCATTGACTGTTTCTTTATTGCGTTTGTGTAAAATTTATTGACTGGTTCTTTATTGCGTTTTCTACAGTTTATAGACTTGCTCTTTATTGAGTTTTGTACAGTTTATTGCCTGTTTCTTTATTGAGTTTGTGTACAATTTATTGACTGGTTCTTTATTGAGTTTTGTTCAGTTTATTGACTGGTTCTTTGTTCAGTTTTGTACAGTTTATTGACTGTTTCTTTATTTAATTTTGTACCGTTTATTGCCTGTTTCTTTATTGAGTTTTGTACAGTTTAGTTGCTGTTTCTTTATTTAGTTTTGTACAGTTTATTGTCTGTTTCTTTATTGTGTTTTGTACAGTTTATTATCTGTTTCTTTATTGAGTTTTGTACAGTTTATTGACTGGTTCTTTATTGAGTTTTGTACAGTTTATTGACTGGTTCTTTATTCAGTTTTGTACAGTTTATTGACTGGTTCTATATTGAGTTTTGTTCAGTTTATTGACTGGTACTTTGTTCAGTTTTCTACAGTTTATTGACTGGTTCTTTATTGAGTTTGTGTACAATTTATTGACTGGTTCTTTATTGAGTTTTGTACAGTTTATTGACTGGTTCTCTATTCAGTTTTCTACAGTTTATTGACTGGTTCTTTATTGAGTTTGTGTACAATTTGTTGACTGGTTCTTTATTGAGTTTGTGTACAATTTATTGACTGGTTCTTTATTGAGTTTCGTACAGTTTATTGACTGGTTCTTTGTTCACTTTTGTACAGTTTATTGACTGTTTCTTTATTTAATTTTGTACAGTTTATTGACTGGTTCTTTATTGAGTTTGTGTACAATTTATTGACTGGTTCTTTATTGAGTTTTGTTCAGTTTATTGACTGGTTCTTTGTTCAGTTTTGTACAGTTTATTGACTGTTTCTTTATTTAATTTTGTACAGTTTATGGACTGTTTCTTTATTGAGTTTTGCACAGTGTATTGACTGGTTCTTTATCGAGTTTTGTACAGTTTATTGACTGGTTCTTTATTGAGTTTTGTACAGTTCATTGACTGTTTCTTTATTGCGTTTGTGTAAAATTTATTGACTGGTTCTTTATTGCGTTTTCTACAGTTTATAGACTTGCTCTTTATTGAGTTTTGTACAGTTTATTGCCTGTTTCTTTATTGAGTTTGTGTACAATTTATTGACTGGTTCTTTATTGAGTTTTGTTCAGTTTATTGACTGGTTCTTTGTTCAGTTTTGTACAGTTTATTGACTGTTTCTTTATTTAATTTTGTACCGTTTATTGCCTGTTTCTTTATTGAGTTTTATACAGTTTAGTTGCTGTTTCTTTATTTAGTTTTGTACAGTTTATTGTCTGTTTCTTTATTGTGTTTTGTACAGTTTATTATCTGTTTCTTTATTGAGTTTTGTACAGTTTATTGACTGGTTCTTTATTGAGTTTTGTACAGTTTATTGACTGGTTCTTTATTCAGTTTTGTACAGTTTATTGACTGGTTCTATATTGAGTTTTGTTCAGTTTATTGACTGGTACTTTGTTCAGTTTTCTACAGTTTATTGACTGGTTTTTTATTGAGTTTTGTACATTTTATTGACTGGTTGTTTTTTGAGTTTTGTACAGTTTATAGACTGTTTCTTTTTTAGTTTTGTACATTTTATTGACTGGTTCTTTATTCAGTTTTGTACAGTTTAATGACTGTTTCTTTATTGCGTTTTGTACAGTTCATTGACTGGTTCTTTGTTCAGTTTTGCACAGTTTATTGTCTGGTTCTTTAATGAGTTTTGTACAGTTTATTGACTGTTTCTTTATTTAGTTTTGTACAGTTTATTGACTGGTTTTTTATTGAGTTTTGTACAATTTATTCACTGGTTCTTTGTTCAGTTTTGTACATTTTATTGACTGGTTCTTTATTCAGTTCTGTACAGTTTATTGACTGTTTCTTTATTTAGTTTCGTACAGTTTATTGGCTGTTTCTTTATTTAGTTTTGTACAGTTTATTGACTGGTTCTTTGTTCAGTTTGTGTACAATTTATTGACTGGTTCTTTATTTAGTTTTGTACAGTTTATTGACTGTTTCTTTATTTAGTTTCGTGCAGTTTATTGGCTGTTTCTTTATTTAGTTTTGTACAGTTTATTGACTGGTTCTTTGTTCAGTTTGTGTACAATTTATTGACTGGTTCTTTATTTAGTTTTGTACAGTTTATTGACTGTTTCTTTATTTAGTTTTTACAGTTTACTGACTGGTTCTTTATTTAGTTTGTGTACAATTTATTGACTGGTTCTTTATTTAGTTTTGTACAGTTTATTGACTGTTTCTTTATTTAGTTTTGTACAGTTTAATGACTGTTTCTTTATTTAGTTTTGTACAGTTTATTGACTGTTTCTTTCTTTACTTTGTATACAATTTATTGACTGGGTCTTTACTTAGTTTTGTACAGCTTATTGACTAGTTCTTTATTGAGTTTGTAAAAATTATTGACTTGTTCTTTAGTGAGTTTTGTACAGTTTATTGACTGGTTCTTTGGTCAGTTTGTACAGTTAATTGACTGGCTTTTTATTGAGTTTTGTACAGTTTATTGACTGTTTCTTTATTTAGTTTTGTACAGTTTATTGACTGGTTCTTTTTGAGTATTGTACAGTTCATTGACTGGTTCTGTATTCAGTTTTGTACAGTTCATTGACTGGTTCTTTATTGAGTTTGTGTACAATTTATTGACTGGTTCTTTATTGAGTTTTGTACAGTTTATTGACTTGTTGTCTATTCAGTTTTCTACAGTTTATTGACTGGTTCTTTATTGAGTTTGTGTACAATTTGTTGACTGGTTCTTTATTGAGTTTCGTACAGTTTATTGACTGGTTCTTTGTTCAGTTTTGTACAGTTTATTGACTGTTTCTTTATTTAATTTTGTACAGTTTATTGACTGGTTCTTTGTTGAGTTTGTGTACAATTTATTGACTGGTTCTTTATTGAGTTTTGTTCAGTTTATTGACTTGTTCTTTGTTCAGTTTTGTACAGTTTATTGACTGTTTCTTTATTTAATTTTGTACAGTTTATTGACTGTTTCTTTATTGAGTTTTGTACAGTTTATTGACTGGTTCTTTATCGAGTTTTGTACAGTTTATTGACTGGTTCTTTATTGAGTTTTGTACAGTTTATTGACTGTTTCTTTATTGAGTTTGTGTAAAATTTATTGACTGGTTCTTTATTGCGTTTTGTACAGTTTATAGACTTGTTCTTTATTGAGTTTTGTACAGTTTATTGACTGGTTCTTTATTGAGTTTGTGTACAATTTATTGACTGGTTCTTTATTGAGTTTTGTTCAGTTTATTGACTGGTTCTTTGTTCAGTTTTGTACAGTTTATTGACTGTTTCTTTATTTAATTTTGTACAGTTTATTAACTGTTTCTTTATTGAGTTTTGTACAGTTTATTGACCGGTTTTTTATCGAGTTTTGTACAGTTTATTGACTGGTTCTTTATTGAGTTTTGTACAGTTTATCGACTGTTTCTTTAGTGAGTTTGTGTAAAATTTATTGACTGGTTCTTTATTGAGTTTTGTACAGTTTATTGACTGGTTCTTTATAGTGTTTTGTAGTTTATTTACTGTTTCTTTATTAAGTTTGTGTACAATTTATTGACTGGTTCTTTATTGAGTTTGTACAGTTTATTGACTGTTTCTTTATTCAGTTTTGTACAGTTTATTGACTGGTTCTTTATTGAGTTTTATACAGTCTATTGACTGTTTCTTTATTGAGTTTTGTACAGTTTATTGACTGTTTCTTTATTGTGTTTTGTACAGTTTATTTTCTGTTTTTTATTGAGTTTTGTGCAGTTTATTGACTGGTTCTTTATTGAGTTTTGTACAGTTTATTGACTGGTTCTTTATTGAGTTTTGTACAATTTATTGACTGGTACTTTGTTCAGTTTTCTACAGTTTATTGACGTGTTTTTTATTGAGTTTTGTACATTTTTTTGACTGGTTGTTTTTTGAGTTTTGTACAGTTTATTGACTGTTTCTTTATTTAGTTTGTACAGTTTATTGACTGGTTCTTTATTTAGTTTTGTACAGTTTATTGACTGTTTCTTGATTGAGTTTTGTACAGTGTATTGACTTGTTTTTGTTCAGTTTTGTACAGTTTATTGTCTGGTTCTTTAATGATTTTTGTACAGTTTATTGACTGTTTCTTTATTAAGTTTTGTACAGTTTATTGACTGGTTCTTTATTGAGTTTTGTAAAGTTTATTGACTGGTTCTTTATACAGTTTTGTACAGTTTATTGACTGTATCTTTATTGAGTTTTGTACAATTTATTCACTGGTTCTTTGTTCAGTTTTGTACATTTTATTGCCTGGTTCTTTATTCAGTTCTGTACAGTTTATTGACTGTTTCTTTATTTAGTTTTGTACAGTTTATTGGCTGTTTCTTTATTTAGTTGTGTACAGCTTATTGACTGGTTCTTTATTGAGTTTGTGTACAATTTATTGACTGGTTCTTGATTTAGTTTTGTACAGTTTATTGACTGTTTCTTTATTTAGTCTTTACAGTTTATTGACTGGTTCTTTATTTAGTTTGTGTACAATTTATTGACTGGTTCTTTATTTAGTTTTGTACAGTTTATTGACTGTTTCTTTATTTAGTTTTTACAGTTTATTGACTGGTTCTTTATTTAGTTTGTGTACAATTTATTGACTGGTTCTTTATTTAGTTTTGTTCAGTTTATTGACTTGTTCTTTGTTCAGTTTTGTACAGTTTATTGACTGTTTCTTTATTTAATTTTGTACAGTTTATTGACTGTTTCTTTATTGAGTTTTGTGCAGTTTATTGACTGGTTCTTTATCGAGTTTTGTACAGTTTATTGACTGGTTCTTTATTGAGTTTTGTACAGTTTATTAACTGTTTCTTTATTGAGTTTGTGTAAAATTTATTGACTGGTTCTTTATTGCGTTTTGTACAGTTTATAGACTTGTTCTTTATTGAGTTTTGTACAGTTTATTGACTGGTTCTTTATTGAGTTTGTGTACAATTTATTGACTGGTTCTTTATTGAGTTTTGTTCAGTTTATTGACTGGTTCTTTGTTCAGTTTTGTACAGTATATTGACTGTTTCTTTATTTAATTTTGTACAGTTTATTAACTGTTTCTTTATTGAGTTTTGTACAGTTTATTGACTGGTTTTTTATCGAGTTTTGTACAGTTTATTGACTGGTTCTTTATTGAGTTTTGTACAGTTTATTGACTGTTTCTTTAGCGAGTTTGTGTAAAATTTATTGACTGGTTCTTTATTGAGTTTTGTACAGTTTATTGACTGGTTCTTTATTGAGTTTTGTAGTTTATTTACTGTTTCTTTATTAAGTTTGTGTACAATTTATTGACCGGTTCTTTATTGAGTTTGTACAGTTTATTGACTGTTTCTTTATTCAGTTTTGTACAGTTTATTGACTGGTTCTTTATTGAGTTTTATACAGTCTATTGACTGTTTCTTTATTGAGTTTTGTACAGTTTATTGACTGTTTCTTTATTGTGTTTTGTACAGTTTATTTTCTGTTTCTTTATTGAGTTTGTGTAAAATTTATTGACTGGTTCTTTATTGCGTTTTGTACAGTTTATAGACTTGTTCTTTATTGAGTTTTGTACAGTTTATTGACTGGTTCTTTATTGAGTTTGTGTACAATTTATTGACTGGTTCTTTATTGAGTTTTGTTCAGTTTATTGACTGGTTCTTTGTTCAGTTTTGTACAGTTTATTGACTGTTTCTTTATTTAATTTTGTACAGTTTATTAACTGTTTCTTTATTGAGTTTTGTACAGTTTATTGACCGGTTTTTTATCGAGTTTTGTACAGTTTATTGACTGGTTCTTTATTGAGTTTTGTACAGTTTATTGACTGGTTCTTTAGTGAGTTTGTGTAAAATTTATTGACTGGTTCTTTATTGAGTTTTGTACAGTTTATTGACTGGTTCTTTATAGTGTTTTGTAGTTTATTTACTGTTTCTTTATTAAGTTTGTGTACAATTTATTGACTGGTTCTTTATTGAGTTTGTACAGTTTATTGACTGTTTCTTTATTCAGTTTTGTACAGTTTATTGACTGGTTCTTTATTGAGTTTTATACAGTCTATTGACTGTTTCTTTATTGAGTTTTGTACAGTTTATTGACTGTTTCTTTATTGTGTTTTGTACAGTTTATTTTCTGTTTTTTATTGAGTTTTGTGCAGTTTATTGACTGGTTCTTTATTGAGTTTTGTACAGTTTATTGACTGGTTCTTTATTGAGTTTTGTACAATTTATTGACTGGTACTTTGTTCAGTTTTCTACAGTTTATTGACGTGTTTTTTATTGAGTTTTGTACATTTTTTTGACTGGTTGTTTTTTGAGTTTTGTACAGTTTATTGACTGTTTCTTTATTTAGTTTGTACAGTTTATTGACTGGTTCTTTATTTAGTTTTGTACAGTTTATTGACTGTTTCTTGATTGAGTTTTGTACAGTGTATTGACTTGTTTTTGTTCAGTTTTGTACAGTTTATTGTCTGGTTCTTTAATGATTTTTGTACAGTTTATTGACTGTTTCTTTATTAAGTTTTGTACAGTTTATTGACTGGTTCTTTATTGAGTTTTGTAAAGTTTATTGACTGGTTCTTTATACAGTTTTGTACAGTTTATTGACTGTATCTTTATTGAGTTTTGTACAATTTATTCACTGGTTCTTTGTTCAGTTTTGTACATTTTATTGCCTGGTTCTTTATTCAGTTCTGTACAGTTTATTGACTGTTTCTTTATTTAGTTTTGTACAGTTTATTGGCTGTTTCTTTATTTAGTTGTGTACAGCTTATTGACTGGTTCTTTATTGAGTTTGTGTACAATTTATTGACTGGTTCTTGATTTAGTTTTGTACAGTTTATTGACTGTTTCTTTATTTAGTCTTTACAGTTTATTGACTGGTTCTTTATTTAGTTTGTGTACAATTTATTGACTGGTTCTTTATTTAGTTTTGTACAGTTTATTGACTGTTTCTTTATTTAGTTTTTACAGTTTATTGACTGGTTCTTTATTTAGTTTTGTACAATTTATTGACTGGTTCTTTATTTAGTTTTGTTCAGTTTATTGACTGGTTCTTTGTTCAGTTTTGTACAGTTTATTGACTGTTTCTTTATTTAATTTTGTACAGTTTATTGACTGTTTCTTTATTGAGTTTTGTGCAGTTTATTGACTGGTTCTTTATCGAGTTTTGTACAGTTTATTGACTGGTTCTTTATTGAGTTTTGTACAGTTTATTAACTGTTTCTTTATTGAGTTTGTGTAAAATTTATTGACTGGTTCTTTATTGCGTTTTGTACAGTTTATAGACTTGTTCTTTATTGAGTTTTGTACAGTTTATTGACTGGTTCTTTATTGAGTTTGTGTACAATTTATTGACTGGTTCTTTATTGAGTTTTGTTCAGTTTATTGACTGGTTCTTTGTTCAGTTTTGTACAGTATATTGACTGTTTCTTTATTTAATTTTGTACAGTTTATTAACTGTTTCTTTATTGAGTTTTGTACAGTTTATTGACTGGTTTTTTATCGAGTTTTGTACAGTTTATTGACTGGTTCTTTATTGAGTTTTGTACAGTTTATTGACTGTTTCTTTAGCGAGTTTGTGTAAAATTTATTGACTGGTTCTTTATTGAGTTTTGTACAGTTTATTGACTGGTTCTTTATTGAGTTTTGTAGTTTATTTACTGTTTCTTTATTAAGTTTGTGTACAATTTATTGACCGGTTCTTTATTGAGTTTGTACAGTTTATTGACTGTTTCTTTATTCAGTTTTGTACAGTTTATTGACTGGTTCTTTATTGAGTTTTATACAGTCTATTGACTGTTTCTTTATTGAGTTTTGTACAGTTTATTGACTGTTTCTTTATTGTGTTTTGTACAGTTTATTTTCTGTTTTTTTTTGAGTTTTGTACAGTTTATTGACTGGTTCTTTATTGTGTTTTGTACAGTTTATTGACTGGTTCTTTATTGAGTTTTGTACAGTTTATTGACTGGTACTTTGTTCAGTTTTCTACAGTTTATTGACGTGTTTTTTATTGAGTTTTGTACATTTTATTGACTGGTTGTTTTTTGAGTTTTGTACAGTTTATTGACTGTTTCTTTATTTAGTTTTGTACAGTTTATTGACTGGTTCTTTATTTAGTTTTGTACAGTTTATTGACTGTTTCTTGATTGATTTTTGTACAGTGTATTGACTTGTTTTTGTTCAGTTTTGTACAGTTTATTGTCTGGTTCTTTAATGATTTTTGTACAGTTTATTGACTGTTTCTTTATTTAGTTTTGTACAGTTTATTGACTGGTTCTTTATTGAGTTTTGTACAGTTTATTGACTGGTTCTTTATACAGTTTTGTACAGTTTATTGACTGTTTCTTTATTGAGTTTTGTACAATTTATTCACTGGTTCTTTGTTCAGTTTTGTACATTTTATTGACTGGTTCTTTATTCAGTTCTGTACAGTTTATTGACTGTTTCTTTATTTAGTTTTGTACAGTTTATTGGCTGTTTCTTTATTTAGTTGTGTACAGCTTATTGACTGGTTCTTTATTGAGTTTGTGTACAATTTATTGACTGGTTCTTGATTTAGTTTTGTACAGTTTATTGACTGTTTCTTTATTTAGTTTTTACAGTTTATTGACTGGTTCTTTATTTAGTTTGTGTACAATTTATTGACTGGTTCTTTATTTAGTTTTGTACAGTTTATTGACTGTTTCTTTATTTAGTTTTTACAGTTTACTGACTGGTTCTTTATTTAGTTTGTGTACAATTTATTGACTGGTTCTTTATTTAGTTTTGTACAGTTTATTGACTGTTTCTTTATTTAGTTTTGTACAGTTTAATGACTGTTTCTTTATTTAGTTTTGTACAGTTTATCGACTGTTTCTTTCTTTACTTTGTATACAATTTATTGACTGGGTCTTTACTTAGTTTTGTACAGCTTATTGACTAGTTCTTTATTGAGTTTGTAAAAATTATTGACTTGTTCTTTAGTGAGTTTTGTACAGTTTATTGACTGGTTCTTTGGTCAGTTTGTACAGTTAATTGACTGGCTTTTTATTGAGTTTTGTACAGTTTATTGACTGTTTCTTTATTTAGTTTTGTACAGTTTATTGACTGGTTCTTTTTGAGTATTGTACAGTTCATTGACTGGTTCTGTATTCAGTTTTGTACAGGTCATTGACTGGTTCTTTATTGAGTTTGTGTACAATTTATTGACTGGTTCTTTATTGAGTTTTGTACAGTTTATTGACTGGTTGTCTATTCAGTTTTCTACAGTTTATTGACTGTTTCTTTATTTAATTTTGTACAGTTTATTGACTGTTTCTTTATTGAGTTTTGTACAGTTTATTGACTGGTTCTTTATCGAGTTTTGTACAGTTTATTGACTGGTTCTTTATTGAGTTTTGTACAGTTTATTGACTGTTTCTTTATTGAGTTTGTGTAAAATTTATTGACTGGTTCTTTATTGCGTTTTGTACAGTTTATAGACTTGTTCTTTATTGAGTTTTGTACAGTTTATTGACTGGTTCTTTATTGAGTTTGTGTACAATTTATTGACTGGTTCTTTATTGAGTTTTGTTCAGTTTATTGACTGGTTCTTTGTTCAGTTTTGTACAGTTTATTGACTGTTTCTTTATTTAATTTTGTACAGTTTATTAACTGTTTCTTTATTGAGTTTTGTACAGTTTATTGACCGGTTTTTTATCGAGTTTTGTACAGTTTATTGACTGGTTCTTTATTGAGTTTTGTACAGTTTATCGACTGTTTCTTTAGTGAGTTTGTGTAAAATTTATTGACTGGTTCTTTATTGAGTTTTGTACAGTTTATTGACTGGTTCTTTATTGAGTTTTGTAGTTTATTTACTGTTTCTTTATTAAGTTTGTGTACAATTTATTGACTGGTTCTTTATTGAGTTTGTACAGTTTATTGACTGTTTCTTTATTCAGTTTTGTACAGTTTATTGACTGGTTCTTTATTGAGTTTTATACAGTCTATTGACTGTTTCTTTATTGAGTTTTGTACAGTTTATTGACTGTTTCTTTATTGTGTTTTGTACAGTTTATTTTCTGTTTTTTATTGAGTTTTGTGCAGTTTATTGACTGGTTCTTTATTGAGTTTTGTACAGTTTATTGACTGGTTCTTTATTGAGTTTTGTACAATTTATTGACTGGTACTTTGTTCAGTTTTCTACAGTTTATTGACGTGTTTTTTATTGAGTTTTGTACATTTTTTTGACTGGTTGTTTTTTGAGTTTTGTACAGTTTATTGACTGTTTCTTTATTTAGTTTTGTACAGTTTATTGACTGGTTCTTTATTTAGTTTTGTACAGTTTATTGACTGTTTCTTGATTGAGTTTTGTACAGTGTATTGACTTGTTTTTGTTCAGTTTTGTACAGTTTATTGTCTGGTTCTTTAATGATTTTTGTACAGTTTATTGACTGTTTCTTTATTAAGTTTTGTACAGTTTATTGACTGGTTCTTTATTGAGTTTTGTAAATTTTATTGACTGGTTCTTTATACAGTTTTGTACAGTTTATTGACTGTTTCTTTATTGAGTTTTGTACAATTTATTCACTGGTTCTTTGTTCAGTTTTGTACATTTTATTGCCTGGTTCTTTATTCAGTTCTGTACAGTTTATTGACTGTTTCTTTATTTAGTTTTGTACAGTTTATTGGCTGTTTCTTTATTTAGTTGTGTACAGCTTATTGACTGGTTCTTTATTGAGTTTGTGTACAATTTATTGACTGGTTCTTGATTTAGTTTTGTACAGTTTATTGACTGTTTCTTTATTTAGTCTTTACAGTTTATTGACTGGTTCTTTATTTAGTTTGTGTACAATTTATTGACTGGTTCTTTATTTAGTTTTGTACAGTTTATTGACTGTTTCTTTATTTAGTTTTTACAGTTTATTGACTGGTTCTTTATTTAGTTTGTGTACAATTTATTGACTGGTTCTTTATTTAGTTTTGTTCAGTTTATTGACTTGTTCTTTGTTCAGTTTTGTACAGTTTATTGACTGTTTCTTTATTTAATTTTGTACAGTTTATTGACTGTTTCTTTATTGAGTTTTGTACAGTTTATTGACTGGTTCTTTATCGAGTTTTGTACAGTTTATTGACTGGTTCTTTATTGAGTTTTGTACAGTTTATTAACTGTTTCTTTATTGAGTTTGTGTAAAATTTATTGACTGGTTCTTTATTGCGTTTTGTACAGTTTATAGACTTGTTCTTTATTGAGTTTTGTACAGTTTATTGACTGGTTCTTTATTGAGTTTGTGTACAATTTATTGACTGGTTCTTTATTGAGTTTTGTTCAGTTTATTGACTGGTTCTTTGTTCAGTTTTGTACAGTATATTGACTGTTTCTTTATTTAATTTTGTACAGTTTATTAACTGTTTCTTTATTGAGTTTTGTACAGTTTATTGACTGGTTTTTTATCGAGTTTTGTACAGTTTATTGACTGGTTCTTTATTGAGTTTTGTACAGTTTATTGACTGTTTCTTTAGCGAGTTTGTGTAAAATTTATTGACTGGTTCTTTATTGAGTTTTGTACAGTTTATTGATTGGTTCTTTATTGAGTTTTGTAGTTTATTTACTGTTTCTTTATTAAGTTTGTGTACAATTTATTGACCGGTTCTTTATTGAGTTTGTACAGTTTATTGACTGTTTCTTTATTCAGTTTTGTACAGTTTATTGACTGGTTCTTTATTGAGTTTTATACAGTCTATTGACTGTTTCTTTATTGAGTTTTGTACAGTTTATTGACTGTTTCTTTATTGTGTTTTGTACAGTTTATTTTCTGTTTTTTTTGAGTTTTGTACAGTTTATTGACTGGTTCTTTATTGTGTTTTGTACAGTTTATTGACTGGTTCTTTATTGAGTTTTGTACAGTTTATTGACTGGTACTTTGTTCAGTTTTCTACAGTTTATTGACTTGTTTTTTATTGAGTTTTGTACATTTTATTGACTGGTTGTTTTTTGAGTTTTGTACAGTTTATTGACTGTTTCTTTATTTAGTTTTGTACAGTTTATTGACTGGTTCTTTATTTAGTTTTGTACAGTTTATTGACTGTTTCTTGATTGATTTTTGTACAGTGTATTGACTTGTTTTTGTTCAGTTTTGTACAGTTTATTGTCTGGTTCTTTAATGATTTTTGTACAGTTTATTGACTGTTTCTTTATTTAGTTTTGTACAGTTTATTGACTGGTTCTTTATTGAGTTTTGTAAAGTTTATTGACTGGTTCTTTATACAGTTTTGTACAGTTTATTGACTGTTTCTTTATTGAGTTTTGTACAATTTATTCACTGGTTCTTTGTTCAGTTTTGTACATTTTATTGACTGGTTCTTTATTCAGTTCTGTACAGTTTATTGACTGTTTCTTTATTTAGTTTTGTACAGTTTATTGGCTGTTTCTTTATTTAGTTGTGTACAGCTTATTGACTGGTTCTTTATTGAGTTTGTGTACAATTTATTGACTGGTTCTTGATTTAGTTTTGTACAGTTTATTGACCGTTTCTTTATTTAGTTTTTACAGTTTATTGACTGGTTCTTTATTTAGTTTGTGTACAATTTATTGACTGGTTCTTTATTTAGTTTTGTACAGTTTATTGACTGTTTCTTTATTTAGTTTTTACAGTTTATTGACTGGTTCTTTATTTAGTTTGTGTACAATTTATTGACTGGTTCTTTATTTAGTTTTGTTCAGTTTATTGACTGGTTCTTTGTTCAGTTTTGTACAGTTTATTGACTGTTTCTTTTTGAGTATTGTACAGTTCATTGACTGGTTCTTTATTCAGTTTTGTACAGTTTATTGACTGGTTCTTTATTGAGTTTTGTACAGTTTATCGACTGTTTCTTTAGTGAGTTTGTGTAAAATTTATTGACTGGTTCTTTATTGAGTTTTGTACAGTTTATTGACTGGTTCTTTATTGAGTTTTGTAGTTTATTTACTGTTTCTTTATTAAGTTTGTGTACAATTTATTGACTGGTTCTTTATTGAGTTTGTACAGTTTATTGACTGTTTCTTTATTCAGTTTTGTACAGTTTATTGACTGGTTCTTTATTGAGTTTTATACAGTCTATTGACTGTTTCTTTATTGAGTTTTGTACAGTTTATTGACTGTTTCTTTATTGTGTTTTGTACAGTTTATTTTCTGTTTTTTATTGAGTTTTGTACAGTTTATTGACTGGTTCTTTATTGAGTTTTGTACAGTTTATTGACTGGTTCTTTATTGAGTTTTGTACAGTTTATTGACTGGTACTTTGTTCAGTTTTCTACAGTTTATTGACGTGTTTTTTATTGAGTTTTGTACATTTTATTGACTGGTTGTTTTTTGAGTTTTGTACAGTTTATTGACTGTTTCTTTATTTAGTTTTGTACAGTTTATTGACTGGTTCTTTATTTAGTTTTGTACAGTTTATTGACTGTTTCTTGATTGAGTTTTGTACAGTGTATTGACTTGTTTTTGTTCAGTTTTGTACAGTTTATTGTCTGGTTCTTTAATGATTTTTGTACAGTTTATTGACTGTTTCTTTATTTAGTTTTGTACAGTTTATTGACTGGTTCTTTATTGAGTTTTGTAAAGTTTATTGACTGGTTCTTTATACAGTTTTGTACAGTTTATTGACTGTTTCTTTATTGAGTTTTGTACAATTTATTCACTGTTTCTTTGTTCAGTTTTGTACATTTTATTGACTGGTTCTTTATTCAGTTCTGTACAGTTTATTGACTGTTTCTTTATTTAGTTTTGTACAGTTTATTGGCTGTTTCTTTATTTAGTTGTGTACAGCTTATTGACTGGTTCTTTATTGAGTTTGTGTACAATTTATTGACTGGTTCTTGATTTAGTTTTGTACAGTTTATTGACTGTTTCTTTATTTAGTCTTTACAGTTTATTGACTGGTTCTTTATTTAGTTTGTGTACAATTTATTGACTGGTTCTTTATTTAGTTTTGTACAGTTTATTGACTGTTTCTTTATTTAGTTTTTACAGTTTATTGACTGGTTCTTTATTTAGTTTGTGTACAATTTATTGACTGGTTCTTTATTTAGTTTTGTTCAGTTTATTGACTTGTTCTTTGTTCAGTTTTGTACAGTTTATTGACTGTTTCTTTATTTAATTTTGTACAGTTTATTGACTGTTTCTTTATTGAGTTTTGTACAGTTTATTGACTGGTTCTTTATCGAGTTTTGTACAGTTTATTGACTGGTTCTTTATTGAGTTTTGTACAGTTTATTGACTGTTTCTTTATTGAGTTTGTGTAAAATTTATTGACTGGTTCTTTATTGCGTTTTGTACAGTTTATAGACTTGTTCTTTATTGAGTTTTGTACAGTTTATTGACTGGTTCTTTATTGAGTTTGTGTACAATTTATTGACTGGTTCTTTATTGAGTTTTGTTCAGTTTATTGACTGGTTCTTTGTTCAGTTTTGTACAGTATATTGACTCTTTCTTTATTTAATTTTGTACAGTTTATTAACTGTTTCTTTATTGAGTTTTGTACAGTTTATTGACTGGTTTTTTATCGAGTTTTGTACAGTTTATTGACTGGTTCTTTATTGAGTTTTGTACAGTTTATTGACTGTTTCTTTAGCGAGTTTGTGTAAAATTTATTGACTGGTTCTTTATTGAGTTTTGTACAGTTTATTGACTGGTTCTTTATTGAGTTTTGTAGTTTATTTACTGTTTCTCTATTAAGTTTGTGTACAATTTATTGACCGGTTCTTTATTGAGTTT
Source organism: Limnoperna fortunei (assembly GCA_944474755.1). NCBI lineage: Eukaryota > Metazoa > Mollusca > Bivalvia > Mytilida > Modiolidae > Limnoperna > Limnoperna fortunei. Next base: position 31,743,639 of record OX104119.1, on the reverse strand, counting down.
GTACAGTTTATTGACTGTTTCTTTATTCAGTTTTGTACAGTTTATTGACTGGTTCTTTATTGAGTTTTATACAGTCTATTGACTGTTTCTTTATTGAGTTTTGTACAGTTTATTGACTGTTTCTTTATTGTGTTTTGTACAGTTTATTTTCTGTTTTTTTTTGAGTTTTGTACAGTTTATTGACTGGTTCTTTATTGTGTTTTGTACAGTTTATTGACTGGTTCTTTATTGAGTTTTGTACAGTTTATTGACTGGTACTTTGTTCAGTTTTCTACAGTTTATTGACGTGTTTTTTATTGAGTTTTGTACATTTTATTGACTGGTTGTTTTTTGAGTTTTGTACAGTTTATTGACTGTTTCTTTATTTAGTTTTGTACAGTTTATTGACTGGTTCTTTATTTAGTTTTGTACAGTTTATTGACTGTTTCTTGATTGATTTTTGTACAGTGTATTGACTTGTTTTTGTTCAGTTTTGTACAGTTTATTGTCTGGTTCTTTAATGATTTTTGTACAGTTTATTGACTGTTTCTTTATTTAGTTTTGTACAGTTTATTGACTGGTTCTTTATTGAGTTTTGTAAAGTTTATTGACTGGTTCTTTATACAGTTTTGTACAGTTTATTGACTGTTTCTTTATTGAGTTTTGTACAATTTATTCACTGGTTCTTTGTTCAGTTTTGTACATTTTATTGACTGGTTCTTTATTCAGTTCTGTACAGTTTATTGACTGTTTCTTTATTTAGTTTTGTACAGTTTATTGGCTGTTTCTTTATTTAGTTGTGTACAGCTTATTGACTGGTTCTTTATTGAGTTTGTGTACAATTTATTGACTGGTTCTTGATTTAGTTTTGTACAGTTTATTGACTGTTTCTTTATTTAGTTTTTACAGTTTATTGACTGGTTCTTTATTTAGTTTGTGTACAATTTATTGACTGGTTCTTTATTTAGTTTTTTACAGTTTATTGACTGTTTCTTTATTTAGTTTTTAAGGTTTATTGACTGGTTCTTTATTTAGTTTGTGTACAATTTATTGACTGGTTCTTTATTTAGTTTTGTTCAGTTTATTGACTGGTTCTTTGTTCAGTTTTGTACAGTTTATTGACTGTTTCTTTTTGAGTATTGTACAGTTCATTGACTGGTTCTTTATTCAGTTTTGTACAGTTTATTGACTGGTTCTCTATTCAGTTTTCTACAGTTTATTGACTGGTTCTTTATTGAGTTTGTGTACAATTTATTGACTGGTTCTTTATTGAGTTTGTGTACAATTTATTGACTGGTTCTTTATTGAGTTTCGTACAGTTTATTGACTGGTTCTTTGTTCACTTTTGTACAGTTTATTGACTGTTTCTTTATTTAATTTTGTACAGTTTATTGACTGGTTCTTTATTGAGTTTGTGTACAATTTATTGACTGGTTCTTTATTGAGTTTTGTTCAGTTTATTGACTGGTTCTTTGTTCAGTTTTGTACAGTTTATTGACTGTTTCTTTATTTAATTTTGTACAGTTTATGGACTGTTTCTTTATTGAGTTTTGCACAGTGTATTGACTGGTTCTTTATCGAGTTTTGTACAGTTTATTGACTTGTTCTTTATTGAGTTTTGTACAGTTCATTGACTGTTTCTTTATTGCGTTTGTGTAAAATTTATTGACTGGTTCTTTATTGCGTTTTGTACAGTTTATAGACTTGCTCTTTATTGAGTTTTGTACAGTTTATTGCCTGTTTCTTTATTGAGTTTGTGTACAATTTATTGACTGGTTCTTTATTGAGTTTTGTTCAGTTTATTGACTGGTTCTTTGTTCAGTTTTGTACAGTTTATTGACTGTTTCTTTATTTAATTTTGTACCGTTTATTGCCTGTTTCTTTATTGAGTTTTGTACAGTTTAGTTGCTGTTTCTTTATTTAGTTTTGTACAGTTTATTGTCTGTTTCTTTATTGTGTTTTGTACAGTTTATTATCTGTTTCCTTATTGAGTTTTGTACAGTTTATTGACTGGTTCTTTATTGAGTTTTGTACAGTTTATTGACTGGTTCTTTATTCAGTTTTGTACAGTTTATTGACTGGTTCTATATTGAGTTTTGTTCAGTTTATTGACTGGTACTTTGTTCAGTTTTCTACAGTTTATTGACTGGTTTTTTATTGAGTTTTGTACATTTTATTGACTGGTTGTTTTTTGAGTTTTGTACAGTTTATTGACTGTTTCTTTTTTAGTTTTGTACAGTTTATTGACTGGTTCTTTATTCAGTTTTGTACAGTTGAATGACTGTTTCTTTATTGCGTTTTGTACAGTTCATTGACTGGTTCTTTGTTCAGTTTTGTACAGTTTATTGTCTGGTTCTTTAATGAGTTTTGTACAGTTTATTGACTGTTTCTTTATTTAGTTTTGTACAGTTTATTGACTGGTTTTTTATTGAGTTTTGTAAAGTTTATTGACTGGTTCTTTATTGAGTTTTGTGAACAATTGATTGACTGGTTCTTTATTGAGTTTTGTACAGTTTATTAACTGGTTCTTTATACAGTTTTGTACAGTTTATTGTCTGTTTCTTTATTGAGTTTTGTACAATTTATTCACTGGTTCTTTGTTCAGTTTTGTACATTTTATTGACTGGTTCTTTATTCAGTTCTGTACAGTTTATTGACTGTTTCTTTATTTAGTTTCGTGCAGTTTATTTGCTGTGTCTTTATTTAGTTTTGTACAGTTTATTGACTGGTTCTTTGTTCAGTTTGTGTACAATTTATTGACTGGTTCTTTATTTAGTTTTGTACAGTTTATTGACTGTTTCTTTATTTAGTTTTTACAGTTTACTGACTGGTTCTTTATTTAGTTTGTGTACAATTTATTGACTGGTTCTTTATTTAGTTTTGTACAGTTTATTGACTGTTTCTTTATTTAGTTTTGTACAGTTTAATGACTGTTTCTTTATTTAGTTTTGTACAGTTTATTGACTGTTTCTTTCTTTACTTTGTATACAATTTATTGACTGGGTCTTTACTTAGTTTTGTACAGCTTATTGACTAGTTCTTTATTGAGTTTGTAAAAATTATTGACTTGTTCTTTAGTGAGTTTTGTACAGTTTATTGACTGGTTCTTTGGTCAGTTTGTACAGTTAATTGACTGGCTTTTTATTGAGTTTTGTACAGTTTATTGACTGTTTCTTTATTTAGTTTTGTACAGTTTATTGACTGGTTCTTTTTGAGTATTGTACAGTTCATTGACTGGTTCTGTATTCAGTTTTGTACAGTTCATTGACTGGTTCTTTATTGAGTTTGTGTACAATTTATTGACTGGTTCTTTATTGAGTTTTGTACAGTTTATTGACTGGTTGTCTATTCAGTTTTCTACAGTTTATTGACTGGTTCTTTATTGAGTTTGTGTACAATTTGTTGACTGGTTCTTTATTGAGTTTCGTACAGTTTATTGACTGGTTCTTTGTTCAGTTTTGTACAGTTTATTGACTGTTTCTTTATTTAATTTTGTACAGTTTATTGACTGGTTCTTTGTTGAGTTTGTGTACAATTTATTGACTGGTTCTTTATTGAGTTTTGTTCAGTTTATTGACTTGTTCTTTGTTCAGTTTTGTACAGTTTATTGACTGTTTATATATTTAATTTTGTACAGTTTATTGACTGTTTCTTTATTGAGTTTTGTACAGTTTATTGACTGGTTCTTTATCGAGTTTTGTACAGTTTATTGACTGGTTCTTTATTGAGTTTTGTACAGTTTATTGACTGTTTCTTTATTGAGTTTGTGTAAAATTTATTGACTGGTTCTTTATTGCGTTTTGTACAGTTTATAGACTTGTTCTTTATTGAGTTTTGTACAGTTTATTGACTGGTTCTTTATTGAGTTTGTGTACAATTTATTGACTGGTTCTTTATTGAGTTTTGTTCAGTTTATTGACTGGTTCTTTGTTCAGTTTTGTACAGTTTATTGACTGTTTCTTTATTTAATTTTGTACAGTTTATTAACTGTTTCTTTATTGAGTTTTGTACAGTTTATTGACCGGTTTTTTATCGAGTTTTGTACAGTTTATTGACTGGTTCTTTATTGAGTTTTGTACAGTTTATCGACTGTTTCTTTAGTGAGTTTGTGTAAAATTTATTGACTGTTTCTTTATTGAGTTTTGTACAGTTTATTGACTGGTTCTTTATTGAGTTTTGTAGTTTATTTACTGTTTCTTTATTAAGTTTGTGTATAATTTATTGACTGGTTCTTTATTGAGTTTGTACAGTTTATTGACTGTTTCTTTATTCAGTTTTGTACAGTTTATTGACTGGTTCTTTATTGAGTTTTATACAGTCTATTGACTGTTTCTTTATTGAGTTTTGTACAGTTTATTGACTGTTTCTTTATTGTGTTTTGTACAGTTTATTTTCTGTTTTTTATTGAGTTTTGTACAGTTTATTGACTGGTTCTTTATTGAGTTTTGTACAGTTTATTGACTGGTTCTTTATTGAGTTTTGTACAGTTTATTGACTGGTACTTTGTTCAGTTTTCTACAGTTTATTGACGTGTTTTTTATTGAGTTTTGTACATTTTATTGACTGGTTGTTTTTTGAGTTTTGTACAGTTTATTGACTGTTTCTTTATTTAGTTTTGTACAGTTTATTGACTGGTTCTTTATTTAGTTTTGTACAGTTTATTGACTGTTTCTTGATTGAGTTTTGTACAGTGTATTGACTTGTGTTTGTTCAGTTTTGTACAGTTTATTGTCTGGTTCTTTAATGATTTTTGTACAGTTTATTGACTGTTTCTTTATTTAGTTTTGTACAGTTTATTGACCGGTTCTTTATTGAGTTTTGTAAAGTTTATTGACTGGTTCTTTATACAGTTTTGTACATTTTATTGACTGTTTCTTTATTGAGTTTTGTACAATTTATTCACTGGTTCTTTGTTCAGTTTTGTACATTTTATTGACTGGTTCTTTATTCAGTTCTGTACAGTTTATTGACTGTTTCTTTATTTAGTTTTGTACAGTTTATTGGCTGTTTCTTTATTTAGTTGTGTACAGCTTATTGACTGGTTCTTTATTGAGTTTGTGTACAATTTATTGACTGGATCTTGATTTAGTTTTGTACAGTTTATTGACTGTTTCTTTATTTAGTCTTTACAGTTTATTGACTGGTTCTTTATTTAGTTTGTGTACAATTTATTGGCTGTTTCTTTATTTAGTTGTGTACAGCTTATTGACTGGTTCTTTATTGAGTTTGTGTACAATTTATTGACTGGTTCTTGATTTAGTTTTGTACAGTTTATTGACTGTTTCTTTATTTAGTCTTTACAGTTTATTGACTGGTTCTTTATTTAGTTTGTGTACAATTTATTGACTGGTTCTTTATTTAGTTTTGTACAGTTTATTGACTGTTTCTTTATTTAGTTTTTACAGTTTATTGACTGGTTCTTTATTTAGTTTGTGTACAATTTATTTATTGACTGGTTCTTTATTTAGTTTTGTTCAGTTTATTGACTTGTTCTTTGTTCAGTTTTGTACAGTTTATTGACTGTTTCTTTATTTAATTTTGTACAGTTTATTGACTGTTTCTTTATTGAGTTTTGTACAGTTTATTGACTGGTTCTTTATCGAGTTTTGTACAGTTTATTGACTGGTTCTTTATTGAGTTTTGTACAGTTTATTGACTGTTTCTTTATTGAGTTTGTGTAAAATTTATTGACTGGTTCTTTATTGCGTTTTGTACAGTTTATAGACTTGTTCTTTATTGAGTTTTGTACAGTTTATTGACTGGTTCTTTATTGAGTTTGTGTACAATTTATTGACTGGTTCTTTATTGAGTTTTGTTCAGTTTATTGACTGGTTCTTTGTTCAGTTTTGTACAGTATATTGACTGTTTCTTTATTTAATTTTGTACAGTTTATTAACTGTTTCTTTATTGAGTTTTGTACAGTTTATTGACTGGTTTTTTATCGAGTTTTGTACAGTTTATTGACTGGTTCTTTATTGAGTTTTGTACAGTTTATTGACTGTTTCTTTAGCGAGTTTGTGTAAAATTTATTGACTGGTTCTTTATTGAGTTTTGTACAGTTTATTGACTGGTTCTTTATTGAGTTTTGTAGTTTATTTACTGTTTCTTTATTAAGTTTGTGTACAATTTATTGACCGGTTCTTTATTGAGTTTGTACAGTTTATTGACTGTTTCTTTATTCAGTTTTGTACAGTTTATTGACTGGTTCTTTATTGAGTTTTATACAGTCTATTGACTGTTTCTTTATTGAGTTTTGTACAGTTTATTGACTGTTTCTTTATTGTGTTTTGTACAGTTTATTTTCTGTTTTTTTTTGAGTTTTGTACAGTTTATTGACTGGTTCTTTATTGTGTTTTGTACAGTTTATTGACTGGTTCTTTATTGGGTTTTGTACAGTTTATTGACTGGTACTTTGTTCAGTTTTCTACAGTTTATTGACGTGTTTTTTATTGAGTTTTGTACATTTTATTGACTGGTTGTTTTTTGAGTTTTGTACAGTTTATTGACTGTTTCTTTATTTAGTTTTGTACAGTTTATTGACTGGTTCTTTATTTAGTTTTGTACAGTTTATTGACTGTTTCTTGATTGATTTTTGTACAGTGTATTGACTTGTTTTTGTTCAGTTTTGTACAGTTTATTGTCTGGTTCTTTAATGATTTTTGTACAGTTTATTGACTGTTTCTTTATTTAGTTTTGTACAGTTTATTGACTGGTTCTTTATTGAGTTTTGTAAAGTATATTGACTGGTTCTTTATACAGTTTTGTACAGTTTATTGACTGTTTCTTTATTGAGTTTTGTACAATTTATTCACTGGTTCTTTGTTCAGTTTTGTACATTTTATTGACTGGTTCTTTATTCAGTTCTGTACAGTTTATTGACTGTTTCTTTATTTAGTTTTGTACAGTTTATTGGCTGTTTCTTTATTTAGTTGTGTACAGCTTATTGACTGGTTATTTATTGAGTTTGTGTACAATTTATTGACTGGTTCTTGATTTAGTTTTGTACAGTTTATTGACTGTTTCTTTATTTAGTTTTTACAGTTTATTGACTGGTTCTTTATTTAGTTTGTGTACAATTTATTGACTGGTTCTTTATTTAGTTTTGTACAGTTTATTGACTGTTTCTTTATTTAGTTTTTACAGTTTATTGACTGGTTCTTTATTTAGTTTGTGTACAATTTATTGACTGGTTCTTTATTTAGTTTTGTTCAGTTTATTGACTGGTTCTTTGTTCAGTTTTGTACAGTTTGATGACTGTTTCTTTATTTAATTTTGTACAGTTTATTGACTGTTTCTTTATTTAATTTTGTACAGTTTATTGACTGTTTCTTTATTGAGTTTTGTACAGTTTATTGACTGGTTCTTTATCGAGTTTTGTACAGTTTATTGACTGGTTCTTTATTGAGTTTTGTACAGTTTATTGACTGTTTCTTTATTGAGTTTGTGTAAAATTTATTGACTGGTTCTTTATTGCGTTTTGTACAGTTTATAGACTGGTTCTTTATTGAGTTTTGTACAGTTTATTGACTGTTTCTTTATTGAGTTTTGTACAGTTTATTGACTGTTTCTTTAGTGAGTTTGTGTGAAATTTATTGACTGATTCTTTGTTGAGTTTTGTACAGTTTATTTACTGGTTCTTTATTGAGTTTTGTAGTTTATTTACTGTTTCTTAATTAAGTTTGTGTACAATTTATTGACTGGTTCTTTATTGAGTTTGTACAGTTTATTGACTGTTTCTTTATTCAGTTTTGTACAGTTTATTGACTGGTTCTTTATTGAGTTTTATACAGTCTATTGACTGTTTCTTTATTGAGTTTTGTACAGTTTATTGACTGTTTCTTTATTGTGTTTTGTACAGTTTATTTTCTGTTTTTTATTGAGTTTTGTACAGTTTATTGACTGGTTCTTTATTGAGTTTTGTACAGTGTATTGACTGGTTTTTTATTCAGTTATGTACAGTTTATTGACTGGTTCTTTATTGAGTTTTGTACAGTTTATTGACTGGTACTTTGTTCAGTTTTCTACAGTTTATTGACGTGTTTTTTATTGAGTTATGTACATTTTATTGACTGGTTGTTTTTTGAGTTTTGTACAGTTTATTGTCTGGTTCTTTAATGATTTTTGTACAGTTTATTGACTGGTTCTTTATTGAGTTTTGTAAAGTTTATTGACTGGTTCTTTATACAGTTTTGTACAGTTTATTGACTGTTTCTTTATTGAGTTTTGTACAATTTATTCACTGGTTCTTCGTTCAGTTTTGTACATTTTATTGACTGGTTCTTTATTCAGTTCTGTACAGTTTATTGACTGTTTCTTTATTTAGTTTTGTACATTTTATTGGCTGTTTCTTTATTTAGTTGTGTACAGTTTATTGACTGGTTCTTTATTGACTTTGTGTACAATTTATTGACTGGTTCTTTATTTAGTTTTGTACAGTTTATTGACTGTTTCTTTATTTAGTTTTTACAGTTTATTGACTGGTTCTTTATTTAGTTTGTGTACAATTTATTGACTGGTTCTTTATTTAGTTTTGTACAGTTTATTGACTGTTTCTTTATTTAGTTTTTACAGTTTGTTGACTGGTTCTTTATTTAGTTTGTGTACAATTTATTGACTGGTTCTTTATTTAGTTTTGTTCAGTTTATTGACTGGTTCTTTGTTCAGTTTTGCACAGTTTATTGACTGTTTCTTTATTTAATTTTGTACAGTTTATTGACTGTTTCTTTATTTAATTTTGTACAGTTTATTGACTGTTTCTTTATTGAGTTTATGTAAAATTTATTGACTGGTTCTTTATTGCGTTTTGTACAGTTTATAGACTGGTTCTTTATTGAGTTTTGTACAGTTTATTGACTGGTTCTTTATTGAGTTTGTGTACAATGTATTGACTGGTTCTTTATTGAGTTTTGTTCAGTTTATTGACTGGTTCTTTGTTCAGTTTTGTACAGTTTATTGACTGTTTCTTTATTTAATTTTGTACAGTTTATTAACTGTTTCTTTATTGAGTTTTGTACAGTTTATTGACTGGTTTTTTATCGAGTTTTGTACAGTTTATTGACTCGTTCTTTATTGAGTTTTGTACAGTTTACTGACTGTTTCTTTAGTGAGTTTGTGTAAAATTTATTGACTGGTTCTTTATTGAGTTTTGTACAGTTTATTGTCTGGTTCTTTATTGAGTTTTGTAGTTTATTTACTGTTTCTTTATTAAGTTTGTGTACAATTTATTGACTGGTTCTTTATTGAGTTTGTACAGTTAATTGACTGTTTCTTCATTCAGTTTTGTACAGTTTATTTACTGGTTGTTTATTGAGTTTTATACAGTCTATTGACTGTTTCTTTATTGAGTTTTGTACAGTTTATTGACTGTTTCTTTATTGTGTTTTGTACAGTTTATTTTCTGTTTTTTATTGAGTTTTGTACAGTTTATTGACTGGTTCTTTATTGAGTTTTGTACAGTGTATTGACTGGTTTTTTATTCAGTTTTGTACAGCTTATTGACTGTTCTTTATTGAGTTTGTACAGTTAATTGACTGTTTCTTCATTCAGTTTTGTACAGTTTATTGACTGGTTCTTTATTGAGTTTTATACAGTCTATTGACTGTTTCTTTATTGAGTTTTGTACATTTTATTGACTGGTTGTTTTTGTAGTTTTGTACAGTTTATTGACTGTTTCTTTATTGAGTTTTGTACAGTTTATTGACTGGTTCTTTGTTCAGTTTTGTACAGTTTATTGACTGTTTCTTTATTTAATTTTGTACAGTTTATTGACTGTTTCTTTATTTAATTTTGTACAGTTTATTGACTGTTTCTTTATTCAGTTTTGTACAGTTTATTGACTGGTTCTTTATTGAGTTTTATACAGTCTATTGACTGTTTCTTTATTGAGTTTTGTACAGTTTATTGACTGTTTCTTTATTGTTTTTTGTACAGTTTATTTTCTGTTTTTTATTGAGTTTTGTACAGTTTATTGACTGGTTCTTTATTGAGTTTTGTACAGTGTATTGACTGGTTTTTTATTCAGTTATGTACAGTTTATTGACTGGTTCTTTATTGAGTTTTGTACAGTTTATTGACTGGTACTTTGTTCAGTTTTCTACAGTTTATTGACGTGTTTTTTATTGAGTTATGTACATTTTATTGACTGGTTGTTTTTTGAGTTTTGTACAGTTTATTGTCTGGTTCTTTAATGATTTTTGTACAGTTTATTGACTGGTTCTTTATTGAGTTTTGTAAAGTTTATTGACTGGTTCTTTATACAGTTTTGTACAGTTTATTGACTGTTTCTTTATTGAGTTTTGTACAATTTATTCACTGGTTCTTTGTTCAGTTTTGTACATTTTATTGACTGGTTCTTTATTCAGTTCTGTACAGTTTATTGACTGTTTCTTTATTTAGTTTTGTACATTTTATTGGCTGTTTCTTTATTTAGTTGTGTACAGTTTATTGACTGGTTCTTTATTGACTTTGTGTACAATTTATTGACTGGTTCTTTATTTAGTTTTGTACAGTTTATTGACTGTTTCTTTATTTAGTTTTTACAGTTTATTGACTGGTTCTTTATTTAGTTTGTGTACAATTTATTGACTGGTTCTTTATTTAGTTTTGTACAGTTTATTGACTGTTTCTTTATTTAGTTTTTACAGTTTGTTGACTGGTTCTTTATTTAGTTTGTGTACAATTTATTGACTGGTTCTTTATTTAGTTTTGTTCAGTTTATTGACTGGTTCTTTGTTCAGTTTTGCACAGTTTATTGACTGTTTCTTTATTTAATTTTGTACAGTTTATTGACTGTTTCTTTATTTAATTTTGTACAGTTTATTGACTGTTTCTTTATTGAGTTTGTGTAAAATTTATTGACTGGTTCTTTATTGCGTTTTGTACAGTTTATAGACTGGTTCTTTATTGAGTTTTGCACAGTTTATTGACTGGTTCTTTATTGAATTTGTGTACAATGTATTGACTGGTTCTTTATTGAGTTTTGTTCAGTTTATTGACTGGTTCTTTGTTCAGTTTTGTACAGTTTATTGACTGTTTCTTTATTTAATTTTGTACAGTTTATTAACTGTTTCTTTATTGAGTTTTGTACAGTTTATTGACTGGTTTTTTATCGAGTTTTGTACAGTTTATTGACTCGTTCTTTATTGAGTTTTGTACAGTTTATTGACTGTTTCTTTAGTGAGTTTGTGTAAAATTTATTGACTGGTTCTTTATTGAGTTTTGTACAGTTTATTGACTGGTTCTTTATTGAGTTTTGTAGTTTATTTACTGTTTCTTTATTAAGTTTGTGTACAATTTATTGACTGGTTCTTTATTGAGTTTGTACAGTTAATTGACTGTTTCTTCATTCAGTTTTGTACAGTTTATTGACTGGTTCTTTATTGAGTTTTATACAGTCTATTGACTGTTTCTTTATTGAGTTTTGTACAGTTTATTGACTGTTTCTTTATTGTGTTTTGTACAGTTTATTTTCTGTTTTTTATTGAGTTTTGTACAGTTTATTGACTGGTTCTTTATTGAGTTTTGTACAGTGTATTGACTGGTTTTTTATTCAGTTTTGTACAGCTTATTGACTGGTTCTTTATTGAGTTTGTACAGTTAATTGACTGTTTCTTCATTCAGTTTTGTACAGTTTATTGACTGGTTATTTATTGAGTTTTATACAGTCTATTGACTGTTTCTTTATTGAGTTTTGTACATTTTATTGACTGGTTGTTTTTGTAGTTTTGTACAGTTTATTGACTGTTTCTTTATTTAGTTTTGTACAGTTTATTGACTGGTTCTTTTTTTAGTTTTGTACAGTTTATTGACTGTTTCTTTATTGAGTTTTGTACAGTTTATTGACTTGTTTTTGTTCAGTTTTGTACAGTTTATTGTCTGGTTCTTTAATTTTGTACAGTTTATTGACTGTTTCTTTATTTAGTTTTGTACAGTTTATTGAGTGGTTCTTTATTGAGTTTTGTAAAGTTTATTGACTGGTTCTTTATTCAGTTTTGTACAGTTTATTGACTGTTTCTTTATTGAGTTTTGTACAATTTATTCACTGGTTCTTTGTTCAGTTTTGTACATTTTATTGACTGGTTCTTTATTCAGTTCTGTACAGTTTATTGACTGTTTCTTTATTTAGTTTTGTACAGTTTATTGGCTGTTTCTTTATTTAGTTGTGTACAGTTTATTGACTGGTTCTTTATTGAGTTTGTGTACAGTTTATTGACTGTTTCTTTATTTAGTTTTGTACAGTTTATTGGCTGTTTCTTTATTTAGTTTTGTACAGTTTATTGACTGTTTCTTTATTGAGTTTTGTACAGTTTATTGACTGTTTCTTTATTTACTTTGTATACAATTTATTGACTGGGTCTTTACTTAGTTTTGTACAGTTTATTGACTAGTTCTTTATTGAGTTTTTATACTAATTATTGACTTGTTCTTAATTGAGTTTTGTACAGTTTATTGACTGGTTCTTTGGTCAGTTTGTACAGTTAATTGACTGGCTTTTTATTGAGTTTTGTACAGTTTATTGACTGTTTCTTTATTTAGTTTTGTACAGTTTATTGACTGGTTCTTTTTGAGTATTGTACAGTTCATTGACTGGTTCTTTATTCAGGTTTGTACAGTTTATTGACTGGTTCTTTATTGAGTTTGTGTACAATTTATTGACTGGTTCTTTATTGAATTTTGTACAGTTTATTGACTGGTTCTCTATTCAGTTTTCTACAGTTTATTGACTGGTTCTTTATTGAGTTTGTGTACAATTTATTGACTGGTTCTTTATTGAGTTTTGTTCAGTTTATTGACTGGTTCTTTGTTCAGTTTTGTACAGTTTATTGACTGTTTCTTTATTTAATTTTGTACAGTTTATTGACTGTTTCTTTATTGAGTTTTGTACAGTTTATTGACTGGTTCTTTATCGAGTTTTGTACAGTTTATTGAATGGTTCTTTATTGAGTTTTGTACAGTTTATTGACTGTTTCTTTATTGAGTTTGTGTACAATTTATTGACTGGTTCTTTATTGAGTTTTGTTCAGTTTATTGACTGGTTCTTTATTGAGTTTTGTAAAGTTTATTGACTGGTTCTTTATTGAGTTTTGTGAAAAATTGATTGACTGGTTCTTTATTGAGTTTTGTATAGTTTATTGACTGGTTCTTTATACAGTTTTGTACAGTTTATTTTCTGTTTTTTATTGAGTTTTGTACAGTTTATTGACTGGTTCTTTATTGAGTTTTGTACAGTGTATTGACTGGTTTTTTATTCAGTTATGTACAGTTTATTGACTGGTTCTTTATTGAGTTTTGTACAGTTTATTGACTGGTACTTTGTTCAGTTTTCTACAGTTTATTGACGTGTTTTTTATTGAGTTTTGTACATTTTATTGACTGGTTGTTTTTTGAGTTTTGTACAGTTTATTGACTGTTTCTTTATTTAGTTTTGTACAGTTTATTGACTGGTTCTTTATTTAGTTTTGTACAGTTTATTGACTGTTTCTTGATTGAGTTTTGTAAAGTGTATTGACTTGTTTTTGTTCAGTTTTGTACAGTTTATTGTCTGGTTCTTTAATGATTTTTGTACAGTTTATTGACTGGTTCTTTATTGAGTTTTGTAAAGTTTATTGACTGGTTCTTTATACAGTTTTGTACAGTTTATTGACTGTTTCTTTATTGAGTTTTGTACAATGTATTCACTGGTTCTTTGTTCAGTTTTGTACATTTTATTGACTGGTTCTTTATTCAGTTCTGTACAGTTTATTGACTGTTTCTTTATTTAGTTTTGTACAGTTTATTGGCTGTTTCTTTATTTAGTTGTGTACAGTTTATTGACTGGTTCTTTATTGACTTTGTGTACAATTTATTGACTGGTTTTTATTTAGTTTTGTACAGTTTATTGACTGTTTCTTTATTTAGTTTTTACAGTTTATTGACTGGTTCTTTATTTAGTTTGTGTACAATTTATTGACTGGTTCTTTATTTAGTTTTGTACAGTTTATTGACTGTTTCTTTATTTAGTTTTTAGAGTTTGTTGACTGGTTCTTTATTTAGTTTGTGTACAATTTATTGACTGATTCTTTATTTAGTTTTGTTCAGTTTATTGACTGGTTCTTTGTTCAGTTTTGCACAGTTTATTGACTGTTTCTTTATTTAATTTTGTACAGTTTATTGACTGTTTCTTTATTTAATTTTGTACAGTTTATTGACTGTTTCTTTATTGAGTTTGTGTAAAATTTATTGACTGGTTCTTTATTGAGTTTTGTTCAGTTTATTGACTGGTTCTTTATTGAGTTTCTGTACAATGTATTGACTGGTTCTTTATTGAGTTTTGTACAGTTTATAGACTGGTTCTTTATTGAGTTTTGTACAGTTTATTGACTGGTTCTTTATTGAGTTTGTGTACAATGTATTGACTGGTTCTTTATTGAGTTTTGTTCAGTTTATTGACTGGTTCTTTGTTCAGTTTTGTACAGTTTATTGACTGTTTCTTTATTGAGTTTTGTACAGTTTATTAACTGTTTCTTTATTAAGTTTTGTACAGTTTATTGACTGGTTTTTTATCGAGTTTTGTACAGTTTATTGACTGGTTCTTTATTGAGTTTTGTACAGTCTATTGACTGTTTCTTTAGTGAGTTTGTGTAAAATTTATTGACTGGTTCTTTATTGAGTTTTGTACAGTTTATTGACTGGTTCTTTATTGAGTTTTATAGTTTATTTACTGTTTCTTTATTAAGTTTGTGTACAATTTATTGACTGGTTCTTTATTGAGTTTGTACAGTTTATTGACTGTTTCTTTATTCAGTTTTGTACAGTTTATTGACTGGTTCTTTATTGAGTTTTATACAGTCTATTGACTGTTTCTTTATTGAGTTTTGTACAGTTTATTGACTGTTTCTCTATTGTAATTTGTACAGTTTATTTTCTGTTTTTTATTGAGTTTTGTACAGTTTATTGACTGGTTCTTTATTGAGTTTTGTAAAGTGTATTGACTTGTTTTTGTTCAGTTTTGTACAGTTTATTGTCTGGTTCTTTAATGATTTTTGTACAGTTTATTGACTGGTTCTTTATTGAGTTTTGTAAAGTTTATTGACTGGTTCTTTATACAGTTTTGTACAGTTTATTGACTGTTTCTTTATTGAGTTTTGTACAATTTATTCACTGGTTCTTTGTTCAGTTTTGTACATTTTATTGACTGGTTCTTTATTCAGTTCTGTACAGTTTATTGACTGTTTCTTTATTTAGTTTTGTACAGTTTATTGGCTGTTTCTTTATTTAGTTGTGTACAGTTTATTGACTGGTTCTTTATTGACTTTGTGTACAATTTATTGACTGGTTTTTATTTAGTTTTGTACAGTTTATTGACTGTTTCTTTATTTAGTTTTTACAGTTTATTGACTGGTTCTTTATTTAGTTTGTGTACAATTTATTGACTGGTTCTTTATTTAGTTTTGTACAGTTTATTGACTGTTTCTTTATTTATTTTTTAGAGTTTGTTGACCGGTTCTTTATTTAGTTTGTGTACAATTTATTGACTGATTCTTTATTTAGTTTTGTTCAGTTTATTAACTGGTTCTTTATACAGTTTTGCACAGTTTATTGACTGTTTCTTTATTTAATTTTGTACAGTTTATTGACTGTTTCTTTATTTAATTTTGTACAGTTTATTGACTGTTTCTTTATTGAGTTTGTGTAAAATTTATTGACTGGTTCTTTATTGCGTTTTGTACAGTTTATAGACTGGTTCTTTATTGAGTTTTGTACAGTTTATTGACTGGTTCTTTATTGAGATTGTGTACAATGTATTGACTGGTTCTTTATTGAGTTTTGTTCAGTTTATTGACTGGTTCTTTGTTCACTTTTGTACAGTTTATTGACTGTTTCTTTATTTAATTTTGTACAGTTTATTAACTGTTTCTTTATTAAGTTTTGTACAGTTTATTGACTGGTTTTTTATCGAGTTTTGTACAGTTTATTGACTGGTTCTTTATTGAGTTTTGTACAGTTTATTGACTGTTTCTTTAGTGAGTTTGTGTAAAATTTATTGACTGGTTCTTTATTGAGTTTTGTACAGTATATTGACTGGTTCTTTATTGAGTTTTGTAGTTTATTTACTGTTTCTTTATTAAGTTTGTGTACAATTTATTGACTGGTTCTTTATTGAGTTTGTACAGTTTATTGACTGTTTCTTTATTCAGTTTTGTACAGTTTATTGACTGGTTCTTTATTGAGTTTTATACAGTCTATTGACTGTTTCTTTATTGAGTTTTGTACAGTTTATTGACTGTTTCTTTATTGTGTTTTGTACAGTTTATTTTCTGTTTTTTATTGAGTTTTGTACAGTTTATTGACTGGTTCTTTATTGAGTTTTGTACAGTGTATTGACTGGTTTTTTATTCAGTTTTGTACAGCTTATTGACTTGTTCTTTATTGAGTGTTGTACAGTTTATTGACTGGTACTTTGTTCAGTTTTCTACAGTTTAATGACTGGTTTTTTATTGAGTTTTGTACATTTTATTGACTGGTTGTTTTTTTGAGTTTTGTACAGTTTATTGACTGTTTCTTTATTTAGTTTTGTACAGTTTATTGACTGGTTCTTTATTTAGTTTTGTACAGTTTATTGACTGTTTCTTTATTGAGTTTTGTACAGTTTATTGACTTGTTTTTGTTCAGTTTTGTACAGTTTATTGTCTGGTTCTTTAATGCTTTTTGTACAGTTTATTGACTGTTTCTTTATTTAGTTTTGTACAGTTTATTGACTGGTTCTTTATTGAGTTTTGTAAAGTTTATTGACTGGTTCTTTATACAGTTTTGTACAGTTTATTGACTGTTTCTTTATTGAGTTTTGTACAATTTATTCACTGGTCCTTTGTTCAGTTTTGTACATTTTATTGACTGGTTCTTTATTCAGTTCTGTACAGTTTATTGACTGTTTCTTTATTTAGTTTTGTACAGTTTATTGGCTGTTTCTTTATTTTGTTGTGTACAGTTTATTGACTGGTTCTTTATTGAGTTTGTGTACAATTTATTGACTGGTTCTTTATTTAGTGTTGTACAGTTTATTGACTGGTTCGTTATTTAGTTTGTGTACAATTTATTGACTGGTTCTTTATTTAGTTTTGTACAGTTTATTGACTGTTTATTTATTTAGTTTTGTAAAGTTTATTGACTGTTTCTTTATTTAGTTTTGTACAGTTTATTGACTGTTTCTTTATTGAGTTTTGTACAGTTTATTGACTGTTTCTTTATTTACTTTGTATACAATTTATTGACTGGGTCTTTACTTAGTTTTGTACAGTTTATTGACTAGTTCTTTATTGAGTTTTTATACAAATTATTGACTTGTTCTTAATTCAGTTTTGTACAGTTTATTGACTGGTTCTTTGGTCAGTTTGTACAGTTAATTGACTGGCTTTTTATTGAGTTTTGTAAAGTTTATTGACTGGTTCTTTTTGAGTATTGTACAGTTCATTGACTGGTTCTTTATTCAGTTTTGTACAGTTTATTGACTGGTTCTTTATTGAGTTTGTGTACAATTTATTGACTGGTTCTTTATTGAGTTTTGTACAGTTTATTGACTGGTTCTCTATTCAGTTTTCTACAGTTTATTGTCTGGTTCTTTATTGAGTTTGTGTACAGTTTATTGACTGGTTCTTTATTGAGTTTTGTTCAGTTTATTGACTGGTTCTTTATCGAGTTTTGTACAGTTTATTGACTGGTTCTTTATTGAGTTTTGTACAGTTTATTGACTGTTTCTTTATTGAGTTTTGTACAGTTTATTGACTGGTTCTCTATTCAGTTTTCTACAGTTTATTGGCTGGTTCTTTATTGAGTTTGTGTACAATTTATTGACTGGTTCTTTATTGAGTTTTGTTCAGTTTATTGACTGGTTCTTTGTTCAGTTTTGTACAGTTTATTGACTGTTTCTTTATTTAATTTTGTACAGTTTATTGACTGTTTCTTTATTGAGTTTTGTACAGTTTATTGACTGGTTCTTTATCGAGTTTTGTACAGTTTATTGACTGGTTCTTTATTGAGTTTTGTACAGTTTATTGACTGTTTCTTTAATGAGTTTTGTACAGTTTATTGACTGGTTTTTGTTCAGTTTTCTACAGTTTATAGTCTGGTTTTTAATGATTTTTGTACAGTTTATTGTCTGTTTCTTTATTTAGTTTTGTACAGTTTATTGACTGGTTCTTTATTGAGTTTTGTAAAGTTTATTGACTGGTTCTTTATTGAGTTTTGTGAACAATTGATTGACTGGTTCTTTATTGAGTTTTGTATAGTTTATTGACTGGTTCTTTATACAGTTTTGTACAGTTTACTGACTGTTTCTTTATTGAGTTTTATACAATTTATTCACTGGTTCTTTGTTCAGTTTTGTGCATTTTATTGACTTTTTCTTTATTCAGTTCTGTACAGTTTATTGACTGTTTCTTTATTTAGTTTTGTACAGTTTATTGGCTGTTTCTTTATTTAGTTTTGTACAGTTTATTGACTGGTTCTTTATTGAGTTTGTGTACAATTTATTGACTGGTTTTTTTATTTAGTTTTGTACAGTTTATTGACTGTTTCTTTATTTAGTGTTTACAGTTTATTGAGGGGTTCTTTATTTAGTTTGTGTACAATTTATTGACTGTTTCTTTAATTAGTTTTGTACAGTTTATTGACTGTTTCTTTATTTAGTTTTGTACAGTTTATTGACTGGTTCTTTATTGAGTTTGTGTACAATTTATTGACTGGTTCTTTATTTAGTTTTGTACAGTTTATTCACTGGTTCTTTGTTCAGTTTTGTACATTTTATTGACTGGTTCTTTATTCAGTTCTGTACAGTTTATTGACTGTTTCTTTATTTAGTTTTGTACAGTTTATTGGCTGTTTCTTTATTTAGTTGTGTACAGTTTATTGACTGGTTCTTTATTGAGTTTGTGTACAATTTATTGACTGGTTCTTTATTTAGTTTTGTACAGATTATTGACTGGTTCGTTATTTAGTTTGTGTACAATTTATTGACTGGTTTTTTATTTAGTTTTGTACAGTTTATTGACTGTTTCTTTATTTAGTGTTGTACAGTTTATTGACTGTTTCTTTATTGAGTTTTGTAAAGTTTATTGACTGTTTCTTTATTTACTTTGTATACAATTTATTGACTGGGTCTTTACTTAGTTTTGTACAGTTTATTGACTAGTTCTTTATTGAGTTTGTATACAAATTATTGACTTGTTCTTAATTGAGTTTTGTACAGTTTATTGACTGGTTCTTTGGTCAGTTTGTACAGTTAATTGACTGGCTTTTTATAGAGTTTTGTACAGTTTATTGACTGTTTCTTTATTTAGTTTTGTACAGTTTATTGACTGGTTCTTTATTGAGTTTTGTACAGTTTATTGATTGGTTCTCTATTCAGTTTTCTACAGTTTATTGACTGGTTCTTTATTGAGTTTGTGTACAATTTATTGACTGGTTCTTTATTGAGTTTTGTTAAGTTTATTGACTGGTTCTTTGTTCAGTTTTGTACAGTTTATTGACTATTTTTTTATTTAATTTTGTACAGTTTATTGACTGTTTCTTTATTGAGTTTTGTACAGTTTATTGACTGGTTCTTTATCGAGTTTTGTACATTTTACTGACTGTTTCTTTATTGAGTTTTATACAATTTATTCACTGGTTCTTTTTTCAGTTTTGTGCATTTTATTGACTTTTTCTTTATTCAGTTCTGTACAGTTTATTGACTGTTTCTTTATTTAGTTTTGTACAGTTTATTGGCTGTTTCTTTATTTAGTTTTGTACAGTTTATTGACTGGTTCTTTATTGAGTTTGTGTACAATTTATTGACTGGTTCTTTATTTAGTTTTGTACAGTTTATTGACTGTTTCTTTATTTAGTGTTTACAGTTTATTGAGTGGTTCTTTATTTAGTTTGTGTACAATTTATTGACTGTTTCTTTAATTAGTTTCGTACAGTTTATTGACTGTTTCTTTATTGAGTTTTGTACAGTTTATTGACTGTTTCTTTATTGAGTTTTGTACAGTTTATTGACTGTTTCTTTATTTAGTTTGTATACAATTTATTGACTGGGTCTTTACTTAGTTTTGTACAGTTTATTGACTAGTTCTTTATTGAGTTTGTATACAAATAATTGACTTGTTCTTTATTGAGTTTTGTACAGTTTATTGACTGGTTCTTTGGTCAGTTTGTAAAGTTAATTGACTGGCTTTTTCTTTATTCAGTTCTGTACAGTTTATTGACTGTTTCTTTATTTAGTTTTGTACAGTTTATTGGCTGTTTCTTTATTTAGTTTTGTACAGTTTATTGACTGGTTCTTTATTGAGTTTGTGTACAATTTATTGACTGGTTCTTTATTTAGTTTTTTACAGTTTATTCACTGGTTCTTTGTTCAGTTTTGTACATTTTATTGACTGGTTCTTTATTCAGTTCTGTACAGTTTATTGACTGTTTCTTTATTTAGTTTTGTTCAGTTTATTGGCTGTTTCTTTATTTAGTTGTGTACAGTTTATTGACTGGTTCTTTATTGAGTTTGTGTACAATTTATTGACTGGTTCTTTATTTAGTTTTGTACAGTTTATTGATTGGTTCGTTATTTAGTTTGTGTACAATTTATTGACTGGTTCTTTATTTAGTTTTGTACAGTTTATTGACTGTTTCTTTATTTAGTTTTGTACAGTTTATTGACTGTTTCTTTATTGAGTTTTGTACAGTTTATTGACTGTTTTTTTATTTACTTTGTATACAATGTATTGACTGGGTCTTTACTTAGTTTTGTACAGTTTATTGACTAGTTCTTTATTGAGTTTGTATACAAATTATTGACTTGTTCTTAATTGAGTTTTGTACTGTTTATTGACTGGTTCTTTGGTCAGTTTGTACAGTTAATTGACTGGCTTTTTATTGAGTTTTGTACAGTTTATTGACTGTTTCTTTATTTAGTTTTGTACAGTTTATTGACTGGTTCTTTTTGAGTATTGTACAGTTCATTGACTGGTTCTTTATTCAGTTTTGTACAGTTTATTGACTGGTTCTTTATTGAGTTTGTGTACAATTTATTGACTGGTTCTTTATTGAGTTTTGTACAGTTTATTGACTGGTTCTCTATTCAGTTTTCTACAGTTTATTGACTGGTGCTTTATTGAGTTTGTGTACAATTTATTGACTGGTTCTTTATTGAGTTTTGTTCAGTTTATTGACTGGTTCTTTGTTCAGTTTTGTACAGTTTATTGACTGTTTTTTTATTTAATTTGGTACAGTTTATTGACTGTTTCTTTATTGTGTTTTGTACAGTTTATTGACTGGTTCTTTATCGAGTTTTGTACAGTTTATTGACTGGTTCTTTATTGAGTTTTGTACAGTTTATTGACTGTTTCTTTATTGAGTTTTGTACAGTTTATTGACTGGTTCTCTATTCAGTTTTCTACAGTTTATTGACTGGTTCTTTATTGAGTTTGTGTACAATTTATTGACTGGTTCTTTATTGAGTTTTGTTCAGTTTATTGACTGGTTCTTTGTTCAGTTTTGTACAGTTTATTGACTGTTTCTTTATTTAATTTTGTACTGTTTATTGACTGTTTCTTTATTGAGTTTTGTACAGTTTATTGACTGGTTCTTTATCGAGTTTTGTACAGTTTATTGACTGGTTCTTTATTGAGTTTTTTGCAGTTTATTGACTGTTTCTTTAATGAGTTTTGTACAGTTTATTGACTGGTTTTTGTTCAGTTTTCTACAGTTTATAGTCTGGTTCTTTAATGATTTTTGTACAGTTTATTGACTGTTTCTTTATTTAGTTTTGTACAGTTTATTGACTGGTTCTTTTTGAGTATTGTACAGTTCATTGACTGGTTCTTTATTCAGTTTTGTACAGTTGATTGACTGGTTCTTTATTGAGTTTGTGTACAATTTATTGGCTGGTTCTTTATTGAGTTTTGTACAGTTTATTGACTGGTTCTCTATTCAGTTTTCTACAGTTTATTGACTGGTTCTTTATTGAGTTTGTGTACAATTTATTGACCTGTTCTTTATTGAGTTTTGTTCAGTTTATTGACTGGTTCTTTGTTCATTTTTGTACAGTTTATTGACTGTTTTTTTATTTAATTTTGTACAGTTTATTGACTGTTTCTTTATTGAGTTTTGTACAGTTTATTGACTGGTTTTTTATCGAGTTTTGTACAGTTTATTGACTGGTTCTTTATTGAGTTTTGTACAGTTTATTGACTGTTTCTTTATTGAGTTTTGTACAGTTTATTGACTGGTTCTCTATTCAGTTTTCTACAGTTTATTGACTGGTTCTTTATTGAGTTTGTGTACAATTTATTGACTGGTTCTTTATTGAGTTTTGTTCAGTTTATTGACTGGTTCTTTGTTCAGTTTTGTACAGTTTATTGACTGTTTCTTTATTTAATTTTGTACAGTTTATTGACTGTTTCTTTATTGAGTTTTGTACAGTTTATTGACTGGTTCTTTATCGAGTTTTGTACAGTTTATTGACTGGTTCTTTATTGAGTTTTTTACAGTTTATTGACTGTTTCTTTAATGAGTTTTGTACAGTTTATTGACTGGTTTTTGTTCAGTTTTCTTCAGTTTATAGTCTGGTTCTTTAATGATTTTTGTACAGTTTATTGACTGTTTCTTTATTTAGTTTTGTACAGTTTATTGACTGGTTCTTTATTGAGTTTTGTAAAGTTTATTGACTGGTTCTTTATTGAGTTTGTGTACAATTTATTGACTGGTTCTTTATTGAGTTTTGTTCAGTTTATTGACTGGTTCTTTGTTCAGTTTTGTACAGTTTATTGACTGTTTTTTATTTAATTTTGTACAGTTTATTGACTGTTTCTTTATTGAGTTTTGTACAGTTTATTGACTGGTTCTTTATCGAGTTTTGTACAGTTTACTGACTGTTTCTTTATTGAGTTTTATACAATTTATTCACTGGTTCTTTGTTTAGTTTTGTGCATTTTATTGACTTTTTCTTTATTCAGTTCTGTACAGTTTATTGACTGTTTCTTTATTTAGTTTTGTGCAGTTTATTGGATGTTTCTTTATTTTGTTTTGTACAGTTTATTGACTGGTTCTTTATTGAGTTTGTGTACAACTTATTGACTGGTTCTTTATTTAGTTTTGTACAGTTTATTGACTGTTTCTTTATTTAGTGTTTACAGTTTATTGAGTGGTTCTTTATTTAGTTTGTGTACAATTTATTGACTGTTTCTTTAATTAGTTTTGAACAGTTTATTGACTGTTTCTTTATTGAGTTTTGTACAGTTTATTGACTGTTTCTTTATTGAGTTTTGTACAGTTTATTGACTGTTTCTTTATTTAGTTTGTATACAATTTATTGACTGGGTCTTTACTTAGTTTTGTACAGTTTATTGACTGGTTCTTTATTGAGTTTGTATACAAATTATTGACTTGTTCTTTATTGAGTTTTGTACAGTTTATTGACTGGTTCTTTGGTCAGTTTGTAAAGTTAATTGACTGGCTTTTTCTTTATTCAGTTCTGTACAGTTTATTGACTGTTTCTTTATTTAGTTTTGTACAGTTTATTGGCTGTTTCTTTATTTAGTTTTGTACAGTTTATTGACTGGTTCTTTATTGAGTTTGTGTACAATTTATTGACTGGTTCTTTATTTAGTTTTGTACAGTTTATTCACTGGTTCTTTGTTCAGTTTTGTACATTTTATTGACTGGTTCTTTATTCAGTTCTGTACAGTTTATTGACTGTTTCTTTATTTAGTTTTGTACAGTTTACTGGCTGTTTCTTTATTTAGTTGTGTACAGTTTATTGACTGGTTCTTAATTGAGTTTGTGTACAATTTATTGACTGGTTCTCTATTCAGTTTTCTACAGTTTATTGACTGGTTCTTTATTGAGTTTGTGTACAATTTATTGACTGGTTCTTTATTGAGTTTTGTTCAGTTTATTGACTGGTTCTTTGTTCAGTTTTGTACAGTTTATTGACTGTTTTTTTATTTAATTTTGTACAGTTTATTGACTGTTTCTTTATTGAGTTTTGTACAGTTTATTGACTGGTTTTTTATCGAGTTTTGTACAGTTTATTGACTGGTTCTTTATTGAGTTTTGTACAGTTTATTGACTGTTTCTTTATTGAGTTTTGTACAGTTTATTGACTGGTTCTCTATTCAGTTTTCTACAGTTTATTGACTGGTTCTTTATTGAGTTTGTGTACAATTTATTGACTGGTTCTTTATTGAGTTTTGTTCAGTTTATTGACTGGTTCTTTGTTCAGTTTTGTACAGTTTATTGACTGTTTCTTTATTTAATTTTGTACAGTTTATTGACTGTTTCTTTATTGAGTTTTGTACAGTTTATTGACTGGTTCTTTATCGAGTTTTGTACAGTTTATTGACTGGTTCTTTATTGAGTTTTTTACAATTTATTGACTGGTTCTTTATTGAGTTTTGTTCAGTTTATTGACTGGTTCTTTGTTCAGTTTTGTACAGTTTATTGACTGTTTTTTTATTTAATTTGGTACAGTTTATTGACTGTTTCTTTATTGTGTTTTGTACAGTTTATTGACTGGTTCTTTATCGAGTTTTGTACAGTTTATTGACTGGTTCTTTATTGAGTTTTGTACAGTTTATTGACTGTTTCTTTATTGAGTTTTGTACAGTTTATTGACTGGTTCTCTATTCAGTTTTCTACAGTTTATTGACTGGTTCTTTATTGAGTTTGTGTACAATTTATTGACTGGTTCTTTATTGAGTTTTGTTCAGTTTATTGACTGGTTCTTTGTTCAGTTTTGTACAGTTTATTGACTGTTTCTTTATTTAATTTTGTACAGTTTATTGACTGTTTCTTTATTGAGTTTTGTACAGTTTATTGACTGGTTCTTTATCGAGTTTTGTACAGTTTATTGACTGGTTCTTTATTGAGTTTTTTACAGTTTATTGACTGTTTCTTTAATGAGTTTTGTACAGTTTATTGACTGGTTTTTGTTCAGTTTTCTACAGTTTATAGTCTGGTTCTTTAATGATTTTTGTACAGTTTATTGACTGTTTCTTTATTTAGTTTTGTACAGTTTATTGACTGGTTCTTTTTGAGTATTGTACAGTTCATTGACTGGTTCTTTATTCAGTTTTGTACAGTTTATTGACTGGTTCTTTATTGAGTTTGTGTACAATTTATTGGCTGGTTCTTTATTGAGTTTTGTTCAGTTTATTGACTGGTTCTTTGTTCAGTTTTGTACAGTTTATTGACTGTTTCTTTATTTAATTTTGTACAGTTTATTGACTGTTTCTTTATTGAGTTTTGTACAGTTTATTGACTGGTTCTTTATCGAGTTTTGTACAGTTTATTGACTGGTTCTTTATTGGGTTTTTTACAGTTTATTGACTGTTTCTTTAATGAGTTTTGTACAGTTTATTGACTGGTTTTTGTTCAGTTTTCTTCAGTTTATAGTCTGGTTCTTTAATGATTTTTGTACAGTTTATTGACTGTTTCTTTATTTAGTTTTGTACAGTTTATTGACTGGTTCTTTATTGAGTTTTGTAAAGTTTATTGACTGGTTCTTTATTGAGTTTGTGTACAATTTATTGACTGGTTCTTTATTGAGTTTTGTTCAGTTTATTGACTGGTTCTTTGTTCAGTTTTGTACAGTTTATTGACTGTTTTTTATTTAATTTTGTACAGTTTATTGACTGTTTCTTTATTGAGTTTTGTACAGTTTATTGACTGGTTCTTTATCGAGTTTTGTACAGTTTACTGACTGTTTCTTTATTGAGTTTTATACAATTTATTCACTGGTTCTTTGTTTAGTTTTGTGCATTTTATTGACTTTTTCTTTATTCAGTTCTGTACAGTTTATTGACTGTTTCTTTATTTAGTTTTGTGCAGTTTATTGGATGTTTCTTTATTTTGTTTTGTACAGTTTATTGACTGGTTCTTTATTGAGTTTGTGTACAATTTATTGACTGGTTCTTTATTTAGTTTTGTACAGTTTATTGACTGTTTCTTTATTTAGTGTTTACAGTTTATTGAGTGGTTCTTTATTTAGTTTGTGTACAATTTATTGACTGTTTCTTTAATTAGTTTTGAACAGTTTATTGACTGTTTCTTTATTGAGTTTTGTACAGTTTATTGACTGTTTCTTTATTGAGTTTTGTACAGTTTATTGACTGTTTCTTTATTTAGTTTGTATACAATTTATTGACTGGGTCTTTACTTAGTTTTGTACAGTTTATTGACTGGTTCTTTATTGAGTTTGTATACAAATTATTGACTTGTTCTTTATTGAGTTTTGTACAGTTTATTGACTGGTTCTTTGGTCAGTTTGTAAAGTTAATTGACTGGCTTTTTCTTTATTCAGTTCTGTACAGTTTATTGACTGTTTCTTTATTTAGTTTTGTACAGTTTATTGGCTGTTTCTTTATTTAGTTTTGTACAGTTTATTGACTGGTTCTTTATTGAGTTTGTGTACAATTTATTGACTGGTTCTTTATTTAGTTGTGTACAGTTTATTCACTGGTTCTTTGTTCAGTTTTGTACATTTTATTGACTGGTTCTTTATTCAGTTCTGTACAGTTTATTGACTGTTTCTTTATTTAGTTTTGTACAGTTTACTGGGTGTTTCTTTATTTAGTTGTGTACAGTTTATTGACTGGTTCTTAATTGAGTTTGTGTACAATTTATTGACTGGTTCTCTATTCAGTTTTCTACAGTTTATTGACTGGTTCTTTATTGAGTTTGTGTACAATTTATTGACTGGTTCTTTATTGAGTTTTGTTCAGTTTATTGACTGGTTCTTTGTTCAGTTTTGTACAGTTTATTGACTGTTTTTTTATTTAATTTTGTACAGTTTATTGACTGTTTCTTTATTGAGTTTTGTACAGTTTATTGACTGGTTTTTTATCGAGTTTTGTACAGTTTATTGACTGGTTCTTTATTGAGTTTTGTACAGTTTATTGACTGTTTCTTTATTGAGTTTTGTACAGTTTATTGACTGGTTCTCTATTCAGTTTTCTACAGTTTATTGACTGGTTCTTTATTGAGTTTGTGTACAATTTATTGACTGGTTCTTTATTGAGTTTTGTTCAGTTTATTGACTGGTTCTTTGTTCAGTTTTGTACAGTTTATTGACTGTTTCTTTATTTAATTTTGTACAGTTTATTGACTGTTTCTTTATTGAGTTTTGTACAGTTTATTGACTGGTTCTTTATCGAGTTTTGTACAGTTTATTGACTGGTTCTTTATTGAGTTTTTTACAGTTTATTGACTGTTTCTTTAATGAGTTTTGTACAGTTTATTGACTGGTTTTTGCTCAGTTTTATTCAGTTTATAGTCTGGTTCTTTAATGATTTTTGTACAGTTTATTGACTGTTTCTTTATTTAGTTTTGTACAGTTTATTGACTGGTTCTTTATTGAGTTTTGTAAAGTTTATTGACTGGTTCTTTATTGAGTTTGTGTACAATTTATTGACTGGTTCTTTATTGAGTTTTGTTCAGTTTATTGACTGGTTCTTTGTTCAGTTTTGTACAGTTTATTGACTGTTTTTTATTTAATTTTGTACAGTTTATTGACTGTTTCTTTATTGAGTTTTGTACAGTTTATTGACTGGTTCTTTATCGAGTTTTGTACAGTTTACTGACTGTTTCTTTATTGAGTTTTATGCAATTTATTCACTGGTTCTTTGTTTAGTTTTGTGCATTTTATTGACTTTTTCTTTATTCAGTTCTGTACAGTTTATTGACTGTTTCTTTATTTAGTTTTGTACAGTTTATTGGATGTTTCTTTATTTTGTTTTGTACAGTTTATTGACTGGTTCTTTATTGAGTTTGTGTACAATTTATTGACTGGTTCTTTATTTAGTTTTGTACAGTTTATTGACTGTTTCTTTATTTAGTGTTTACAGTTTATTGAGTGGTTCTTTATTTAGTTTGTGTACAATTTATTGACTGTTTCTTTAATTAGTTTTGAACAGTTTATTGACTGTTTCTTTATTGAGTTTTGTACAGTTTATTGACTGTTTCTTTATTGAGTTTTGTACAGTTTATTGACTGTTTCTTTATTTAGTTTGTATACAATTTATTGACTGGGTCTTTACTTAGTTTTGTACAGTTTATTGACTGGTTCTTTATTGAGTTTGTATACAAATTATTGACTTGTTCTTTATTGAGTTTTGTACAGTTTATTGACTGGTTCTTTGGTCAGTTTGTAAAGTTAATTGACTGGCTTTTTCTTTATTCAGTTCAGTACAGTTTATTGACTGTTTCTTTATTTAGTTTTGTACAGTTTATTGGCTGTTTCTTTATTTAGTTTTGTACAGTTTATTGACTGGTTCTTTATTGAGTTTGTGTACAATTTATTGACTGGTTCTTTATTTAGTTTTGTACAGTTTATTCACTGGTTCTTTGTTCAGTTTTGTACATTTTATTGACTGGTTCTTTATTCAGTTCTGTACAGTTTATTGACTGTTTCTTTATTTAGTTTTGTACAGTTTACTGGCTGTTTCTTTATTTAGTTGTGTACAGTTTATTGACTGGTTCTTTATTGAGTTTGTGTACAATTTATTGACTGGTTCTTTATTTATTTTTGTACAGTTTATTGACTGGTTCGTTATTTAGTTTGTGTACAATTTATTGACTGGTTCTTTATTTAGTTTTGTACAGTTTATTGACTGTTTCTTTATTTAGTTTTGTACAGTTTATTGACTGTTTCTTTATTGAGTTTTGTACAGTTTATTGACTGTCTCTTTATTTACTTTGTATACAATTTATTGACTGGGTCTTTACTTAGTTTTGTACAGTTTATTGACTAGTTCTTTATTGAGTTTGTATACAAATTATTGACTTGTTCTTAATTGAGTTTTGTACTGTTTATTGACTGGTTCTTTGGTCAGTTTGTACAGTTAATTGACTGGCTTTTTATTGAGTTTTGTACAGTTTATTGACTGTTTCTTTATTTAGTTTTGTACAGTTTATTGACTTGTTCTTTTTGAGTATTGTACAGTTCATTGACTGGTTCTTTATTCAGTTTTGTACAGTTTATTGACTGGTTCTTTATTGAGTTTGTGTACAATTTATTGACTGGTTCTTTATTGAGTTTTGTACAGTTTATTGACTGGTTCTCTATTCAGTTTTCTACAGTTTATTGACTGGTTCTTTATTGAGTTTGTGTACAATTTATTGACTGGTTCTTTATTGAGTTTTGTTCAGTTTATTGACTGGTTCTTTGTTCAGTTTTGTACAGTTTATTGACTGTTTTTTTATTTAATTTTGTACAGTTTATTGACTGTTTCTTTATTGAGTTTTGTACAGTTTATGGACTGGTTCTTTATCGAGTTTTGTACGGTTTATTGACTGGTTCTTTATTGAGTTTTATACAGTTTATTGACTGTTTCTTTATTGAGTTTTGTACAGTTTATTGACTGGTTCTCTATTCAGTTTTCTACAGTTTATTGACTGGTTCTTTATTGAGTTTGTGTACAATTTATTGACTGGTTCTTTATTGAGTTTTGTTCAGTTTATTGACTGGTTCTTTGTTCAGTTTTGTACAGTTTATTGACTGTTTCTTTATTTAATTTTGTACAGTTTATTGACTGTTTCTTTATTGAGTTTTGTACAGTTTATTGACTGGTTCTTTATCGAGTTTTGTACAGTTTATTGACTGGTTCTTTATTGAGTTTTTTACAGTTTATTGACTGTTTCTTTAATGAGTTTTGTACAGTTTATTGACTGGTTTTTGTTCATTTTTCTACAGTTTATAGTCTGGTTCTTTAATGATTTTTGTACAGTTTATTGACTGTTTGTTTATTTAGTTTTGTACAGTTTATTGACTGGTTCTTTTTGAGTATTGTACAGTTCATTGACTGGTTCTTTATTCAGTTTTGTACAGTTTATTGACTGGTTCTTTATTGAGTTTGTGTACAATTTATTGGCTGGTTCTTTATTGAGTTTTGTACAGTTTATTGACTGGTTCTCTATTCAGTTTTCTACAGTTTATTGACTGGTTCTTTATTGAGTTTGTGTACAATTTATTGACTGGTTCTTTATTGAGTTTTGTTCAGTTTATTGACTGGTTCTTTGTTCAGTTTTGTACAGTTTGTTGACTGTTTTTTATTTAATTTTGTACAGTTTATTGACTGTTTCTTTATTGAGTTTTGTACAGTTTATTGACTGGTTTTTTATCGAGTTTTGTACAGTTTATTGACTGGTTCCTTATTGAGTTTTGTACAGTTTATTGACTGTTTCTTTATTGAGTTTTGTACAGTTTATTGGCTGGTTCTCTATTCAGTTTTCTACAGTTTATTGACTGGTTCTTTATTGAGTTTGTGTACAATTTATTGACTGGTTCTTTATTGAGTTTTGTTCAGTTTATTGACTGGTTCTTTGTTCAGTTTTGTACAGTTTACTGACTGTTTCTTTATTTAATTTTGTACAGTTTATTGACTGTTTCTTTATTGAGTTTTGTACTGTTTATTGACTGGTTCTTTATCGAGTTTTGTACAGTTTATTGACTGGCTCTTTATTGAGTTTTTTACAGTTTATTGACTGTTTCTTTAATGAGTTTTGTACAGTTTATTGACTGGTTTTTGTTCAGTTTTCTACAGTTTATAGTCTGGTTCTTTAATGATTTTTGTACAGTTTATTGACTGTTTCTTTATTTAGTTTTGTACAGTTTATTGACTGGTTCTTTATTGAGTTTTGTAAAGTTTATTGACTGGTTCTTTATTGAGTTTTGTGAACAATTGATTGACTGGTTCTTTATTGAGTTTTGTATAGTTTATTGACTGGTTCTTTATACAGTTTTGTACAGTTTACTGACTGTTTCTTTATTGAGTTTTGTACAATTTATTCACTGGTTCTTTGTTCAGTTTTGTACATTTTATTGACTTTTTATTTATTCAGTTCTGTACAGTTTATTGACTGTTTCTTTATTTAGTTTTGTACAGTTTATTGGCTGTTTCTTTATTTAGTTTTGTACAGTTTATTGACTGGTTCTTTATTGAGTTTGTGTACAATTTATTGACTGGTTCTTTATTTAGTTTTGTACAGTTTATTGACTGTTTCTTTATTTAGTTTTTACAGTTTATTGAGTGGTTCTTTATTTAGTTTGTGTACAATTTATTGACTCTTTCTTTAATTAGTTTTGTACAGTTTATTGACTGTTTCTTTATTTAGTTTTGTGCAGTTGATTGACTGTTTCTTTATTGAGTTTTGTACATTTTATTGACTGTTTCTTTATTTAGTTTGTATACAATTTATTGACTGGGTCTTTACTTAGTTTTGTACAGTTTATTGACTGTTTCTTTTTTCAGTTTTGTACAGTTTATTGACTGTTTCTTTATTTAATTTTGTACAGTTTATTGACTAGTTCTTTATTGATTTTGTATACAAATTATTGACTTGTTCTTTATTGAGTTTTGTACAGTTTATTGACTGGTTCTTTGGTCAGTTTGTACAGTTAATTGACTGGCTTTTTATTGAGTTTTGTACAGTTTATTGACTGTTTCTTTATTTAGTTTTGTACAGTTTATTGACTGGTTCTTTTTGAGTATTGTACAGTTCATTGACTGGTTTTTTATTCAGTTTTGTACAGTTTATTGACTGGTTCTTTATTGAGTTTGTGTACAATTTATTGACTGGTTCTTTATTGAGTTTTGTACAGTTTATTGACTGGTTCTCAATTTAGTTTTATACAGTTTATTGACTGGTTCTTTATTGAGTTTGTGTACAATTTATTGACTGGTTCTTTATTGAGTTTTGTTCAGTTTATTGACTGGTTCTTTGTTCAGTTTTGTACAGTTTATTGACTGTTTCTTTATTTAATTTTGTACAGTTTATTGACTGTTTCTTTATTGAGTTTTGTACAGTTTATTGACTGGTTCTTTATCGAGTTTTGTACAGTTTATTGACTGGTTCTTTATTGAGTTTTGTACAGTTTATTGACTGTTTCATTATTGAGTTTGTGTAAAATTTATTGACTGGTTCTTTATTGCGTTTGTACAGTTTATAGACTGGTTCTTTATTGAGTTTTGTACAGTTTATTGACTGGTTCTTTATTGAGTTTGTGTACAATGTATTGACTGGTTATTTATTGAGTTTTGTTCAGTTTATTGACTGGTTCTTTGTTCAGTTTTGTACAGCTTATTGACTGTTTCTTTATTGAGTTTGTGTAAAATTTATTGACTAGTTCTTTATTGAGTTTTGTACAGTTTATTGACTGGTTCTTTATTGAATTTTGTAATTTATTTACTGTGTCTTCATTAAGTTTGTGTACAATTTATTGACTGGTTCTTTATTGAGTTTGTACAGTTTATTGACTGTTTCTTTATTCAGTTTTGTACAGTTTATTGACTGGTTCTTTATTCAGTTTTGTACAGTTTATTGACTGGTTCTTTATTGAGTTTTGTACAGTTTAGTTGCTGTTTCTTTATTTAGTTTTGTACAGTTTATTGACTGTTTCTTTATTGAGTTTTGTACAGTTTATTGACTGGTTCTTTATTGAGTTTTGTACAGTTTATTGACTGGTTCTTTATTCAGTTTTGTACAGTTTATTGACTGGTTTTTTATTGAGTTTTGTACAGTATTGACTGGTACTTTGTTCAGTTTTCTACAGTTTGTTGACTGGTTTTTTATTGAGTTTTGTACATTTTATTGACTGGTTGTTTTTTGAGTTTTGTACAGTTTATTGACTGTTTATTTATTTAGTTTTGTACAGTTTATTGACTGGTTCTTTGTTCAGTTTTGTACATTTTATTGACTTTCTTTATTCAGTTCTGTACAGTTTATTGACTGTTTCTTTATTTAGTTTTGTACAGTTTATTGGCTGTTTCTTTATTTAGTTTTGTACAGTTTATTGACTGGTTCTTTATTGAGTTTGTGTACAATTTATTGACTGGTTCTTTATTTAGTTTTGTACAGTTTATTGACTGTTTCTTTATTTAGTTTTTACAGTTTATTGACTGGTTCTTTATTTAGTTTGTGTACAATTTATTGACTGTTTCTTTTATTAGTTTTGTACAGTTTATTGACTGTTTCTTTATTTAGTTTTGTACAGTTTATTGACTGTTTCTTTATTGAGTTTTGTACAGTTTATTGACTGTTTCTTTATTTAGTTTGTATACAATTTTTTGACTGGGTCTTTACTTAGTTTTGTACAGTTTATTGACTGTTTCTTTATTGAGTTTTGTACAGTTTATTGACTGGTTCTTTATCGAGTTTTGTACAGTTTATTGACCTGTTCTTTATTGAGTTTTGTACAGTTTATTGACTGTTTCTTTATTGAGTTTGTACACAAATTATTGACTTGTTCTTTAGTGAGTTTTGTACAGTTTATTGACTGGTTCTTTGGTCAGTTTGTACAGTTAATTGACTGGCTTTTTATTGAGTTTTGTACAGTTTATTGACTGTTTCTTTATTTAGTTTTGTACAGTTTATTGAATGGTTCTTTTTGAGTATTGTACAGTTCATTGACTGGTTCTTTATTCAGTTTTGTACAGTTTAATGACTGGTTCTTTATTGAGTTTGTGTACAATTTATTGACTGGTTCTTTATTGAGTTTTGTACAGTTTATTGACTGGTTCTCTATTCAGTTTTCTATAGTTTATTGACTGGTTCTTTATTGAGTTTTGTACAGTTTATTGACTGGTTCTTTATTCATTTTTGTACAGTTTATTGACTGGTTCTTTATTGAGTTTTGTACAGTTTAGTTGCTGTTTCTTTATTTAGTTTTGTACAGTTTATTGACTGTTTCTTTATTGAGTTTTGTACAGTTTATTGAGTGGTTCTTTATTGAGTTTTTTACAGTTTATTGACTGGTTCTTTATTCAGTTTTGTACAGTTTATTGACTGGTTTTTTACTGAGTTTTGTAGAGTTTATTGACTGGTACTTTGTTCAGTTTTCTACAGTTTATTGACTGGTTTTTTATTGAGTTTTGTACATTTTATTTACTGGTTGTTTTTTAAGTTTTGTACAGTTTATTGTCTGTTTATTTATTTAGTTTTGTACAGTTTATTGACTGGTTCTTTATTCAGTTTTGTACAGTTTATTGACTGTTTCCTTATTGAGTGTTGTACAATTTATTGACTGGTTCTTTTTTCAGTTTTGTACAGTTTATTGTCTGGTTCTTTAATGGGTTTTGTACAGTTTATTGACTGTTTGTTTATTGAGTTTGTGTACAATTTATTGACTTCTTCGTTATTGAGTTTTGTACAGTTTATTGACTAGTTCTTTATTGAGTTTTGTACAGTTTATTGACATGTTCTTTATTTTGTTTTGTATAGTTTATTGACTGGTTCTTTATTGAGTTTTGTACAGTTTATTGACTGGTTCTTTGTTCAGTTTTGTACAGTTTATTGACTGTTTCTTTATTTAATTTTGTACAGTTTATTGACTGTTTCTTTATTGAGTTTTGTACAGTTTATTGACTGGTTCTTTATCGAGTTTTATACAGTTTATTGACTGGTTCTTTATTGAGTTTTTACAGTTTATTGACTGTTTCTTTAATGAGTTTTGTACAGTTTATTGACTGGTTTTTGTTCAGTTTTCTACAGTTTATAGTCTGGTTCTTTAATGATTTTTGTACAGTTTATTGACTGTTTCTTTATTTAGTTTTGTACAGTTTATTGACTGGTTCTTTATTGAGTTTTGTAAAGTTTATTGACTGGTTCTTTATTGAGTTTTGTGAACAATTGATTGACTGGTTCTTTATTGAGTTTTGTATAGTTTATTGACTGGTTCTTTATACAGTTTTGTACAGTTTACTGACTGTTTCTTTATTGAGTTTTGTACAATTTATTCACTGGTTCTTTGTTCAGTTTTGTACATTTTATTGACTTTTTATTTATTCAGTTCTGTACAGTTTATTGACTGTTTCTTTATTTAGTTTTGTACAGTTTATTGG
Organism: Limnoperna fortunei; assembly: GCA_944474755.1. Taxonomy (NCBI): domain Eukaryota; kingdom Metazoa; phylum Mollusca; class Bivalvia; order Mytilida; family Modiolidae; genus Limnoperna; species Limnoperna fortunei. The sequence goes on along the minus strand of OX104119.1, from coordinate 31,708,813 downwards.
CTGTTTCTTTATTTAGTTTTGTACAGTTTATTGACTGGTTCTTTATTGAGTTTGTGTACAATTTATTGACTGGTTCTTTATTTAGTTTTGTACAGTTTATTGACTGTTTCTTTATTTAGTTTTTACTGTTTATTCAGTGGTTCTTTATTTAGTTTGTGTACAATTTATTGACTCTTTCTTTAATTAGTTTTGTACAGTTTATTGACTGTTTCTTTATTTAGTTTTGTACAGTTGATTGACTGTTTCTTTATTGAGTTTTGTACATTTTATTGACTGTTTCTTTATTTAGTTTTGTACAGTTTATTGACTGGTTCTTTATTGAGTTTGTGTACAATTTATTGACTGGTTCTTTATTTAGTTTTGTACAGTTTATTGACTGTTTCTTTATTTAGTTTTTACAGTTTATTGAGTGGTTCTTTATTTAGTTTGTGTACAATTTATTGACTCTTTCTTTAATTAGTTTTGTACAGTTTATTGACTGTTTCTTTATTTAGTTTTGTGCAGTTGATTGACTGTTTCTTTATTGAGTTTTGTACATTTTATTGACTGTTTCTTTATTTAGTTTGTATACAATTTATTGACTGGGTCTTTACTTAGTTTTGTACAGTTTATTGACTGTTTCTTTTTTCAGTTTTGTACAGTTTATTGACTGTTTCTTTATTTAATTTTGTACAGTTTATTGACTAGTTCTTTATTGATTTTGTATACAAATTATTGACTTGTTCTTTATTGAGTTTTGTACAGTTTATTGACTGGTTCTTTGGTCAGTTTGTACAGTTAATTGACTGGCTTTTTATTGAGTTTTGTACAGTTTATTGACTGTTTCTTTATTTAGTTTTGTACAGTTTATTGATTGGTTCTTTTTGAGTATTGTACAGTTCATTGACAGGTTTTTTATTCAGTTTTGTACAGTTTATTGACTGGTTCTTTATTGAGTTTGTGTACAATTTATTGACTGGTTCTTTATTGAGTTTTGTACAGTTTATTGACTGGTTCTCAATTTAGTTTTATACAGTTTATTGACTGGTTCTTTATTGAGTTTGTGTACAATTTATTGACTGGTTCTTTATTGAGTTTTGTTCAGTTTATTGACTGGTTCTTTGTTCAGTTTTGTACAGTTTATTGACTGTTTCTTTATTTAATTTTGTACAGTTTATTGACTGTTTCTTTATTGAGTTTTGTACAGTTTATTGACTGGTTCTTTATCGAGTTTTGTACAGTTTATTGACTGGTTCTTTATTGAGTTTTGTACAGTTTATTGACTGTTTCATTACTGAGTTTGTGTAAAATTTATTGACTGGTTCTTTATTGCGTTTGTACAGTTTATAGACTGGTTCTTTATTGAGTTTTGTACAGTTTATTGACTGGTTCTTTATTGAGTTTGTGTACAATGTATTGACTGGTTATTTATTGAGTTTTGTTCAGTTTATTGACTGGTTCTTTGTTCAGTTTTGTACAGTTTATTGACTGTTTCTTTATTGAGTTTGTGTAAAATTTATTGACTAGTTCTTTATTGAGTTTTGTACAGTTTATTGACTGGTTCTTTATTGAATTTTGTAATTTATTTACTGTGTCTTCATTAAGTTTGTGTACAATTTATTGACTGGTTCTTTATTGAGTTTGTACAGTTTATTGACTGTTTCTTTATTCAGTTTTGTACAGTTTATTGACTGGTTCTTTATTCAGTTTTGTACAGTTTATTGACTGGTTCTTTATTGAGTTTTGTACAGTTTAGTTGCTGTTTCTTTATTTAGTTTTGTACAGTTTATTGACTGTTTCTTTATTGAGTTTTGTACAGTTTATTGACTGGTTCTTTATTTAGTTTTGTACAGTTTATTAACTGGTTCTTTATTCAGTTTTGTACAGTTTATTGACTGGTTTTTTATTGAGTTTTGTACAGTATTGACTGGTACTTTGTTCAGTTTTCTACAGTTTGTTGACTGGTTTTTTATTGAGTTTTGTACATTTTATTGACTGGTTGTTTTTTGAGTTTTGTACAGTTTATTGACTGTTTATTTATTTAGTTTTGTACAGTTTATTGACTGGTTCTTTGTTCAGTTTTGTACATTTTATTGACTTTCTTTATTCAGTTCTGTACAGTTTATTGACTGTTTCTTTATTTAGTTTTGTACAGTTTATTGGCTGTTTCTTTATTTAGTTTTGTACAGTTTATTGACTGGTTCTTTATTGAGTTTGTGTACAATTTATTGACTGGTTCTTTATTTAGTTTTGTACAGTTTATTGACAATTTCTTTATTTAGTTTTTACAGTTTATTGACTGGTTCTTTATTTAGTTTGTGTACAATTTATTGACTGTTTCTTTAATTAGTTTTGTACAGTTTATTGACTGTTTCTTTATTTAGTTTTGTACAGTTTATTGACTGTTTCTTTATTGAGTTTTGTACAGTTTATTGACTGTTTCTTTATTTAGTTTGTATACAATTTTTTGACTGGGTCTTTACTTAGTTTTGTACAGTTTATTGACTGTTTCTTTATTGAGTTTTGTACAGTTTATTGACTGGTTCTTTATCGAGTTTTGTACAGTTTATTGACCTGTTCTTTATTGAGTTTTGTACAGTTTATTGACTGTTTCTTTATTGAGTTTGTACACAAATTATTGACTTGTTCTTTAGTGAGTTTTGTACAGTTTATTGACTGGTTCTTTGGTCAGTTTGTACAGTTAATTGACTGGCTTTTTATTGAGTTTTGTACAGTTTATTGACTGTTTCTTTATTTAGTTTTGTACAGTTTATTGAATGGTTCTTTTTGAGTATTGTACAGTTCATTGACTGGTTCTTTATTCAGTTTTGTACAGTTTAATGACTGGTTCTTTATTGAGTTTGTGTACAATTTATTGACTGGTTCTTTATTGAGTTTTGTACAGTTTATTGACTGGTTCTCTATTCAGTTTTCTATAGTTTATTGACTGGTTCTTTATTGAGTTTTGTACAGTTTATTGACTGGTTCTTTATTCATTTTTGTACAGTTTATTGACTGGTTCTTTATTGAGTTTTGTACAGTTTAGTTGCTGTTTCTTTATTTAGTTTTGTACAGTTTATTGACTGTTTCTTTATTGAGTTTTGTACAGTTTATTGACTGGTTCTTTATTGAGTTTTTTACAGTTTATTGACTGGTTCTTTATTCAGTTTTGTACAGTTTATTGACTGGTTTTTTACTGAGTTTTGTAGAGTTTATTGACTGGTACTTTGTTCAGTTTTCTACAGTTTATTGACTGGTTTTTTATTGAGTTTTGTACATTTTATTTACTGGTTGTTTTTTAAGTTTTGTACAGTTTATTGTCTGTTTATTTATTTAGTTTTGTACAGTTTATTGACTGGTTCTTTATTCAGTTTTGTACAGTTTATTGACTGTTTCTTTATTGAGTGTTGTACAGTTTATTGACTGGTTCTTTTTTCAGTTTTGTACAGTTTATTGTCTGGTTCTTTAATGGGTTTTGTACAGTTTATTGACTGTTTGTTTATTGAGTTTGTGTACAATTTATTGACTTCTTCGTTATTGAGTTTTGTACAGTTTATTGACTAGTTCTTTATTGAGTTTTGTACAGTTTATTGACATGTTCTTTATTTTGTTTTGTATAGTTTATTGACTGGTTCTTTATTGAGTTTTGTACAGTTTATTGACTGGTTCTTTGTTCAGTTTTGTACAGTTTATTGACTGTTTCTTTATTTAATTTTGTACAGTTTATTGACTGTTTCTTTATTGAGTTTTGTACAGTTTATTGACTGGTTCTTTATCGAGTTTTATACAGTTTATTGACTGGTTCTTTATTGAGTTTTTTACAGTTTATTGACTGTTTCTTTAATGAGTTTTGTACAGTTTATTGACTGGTTTTTGTTCAGTTTTCTACAGTTTATAGTCTGGTTCTTTAATGATTTTTGTACAGTTTATTGACTGTTTCTTTATTTAGTTTTGTACAGTTTATTGACTGGTTCTTTATTGAGTTTTGTAAAGTTTATTGACTGGTTCTTTATTGAGTTTTGTGAACAATTGATTGACTGGTTCTTTATTGAGTTTTGTATAGTTTATTGACTGGTTCTTTATACAGTTTTGTACAGTTTACTGACTGTTTCTTTATTGAGTTTTGTACAATTTATTCACTGGTTCTTTGTTCAGTTTTGTACATTTTATTGACTTTTTATTTATTCAGTTCTGTACAGTTTATTGACTGTTTCTTTATTTAGTTTTGTACAGTTTATTGGCTGTTTCTTTATTTAGTTTTGTACAGTTTATTGACTGGTTCTTTATTGAGTTTGTGTACAATTTATTGACTGGTTCTTTATTTAGTTTTGTACAGTTTATTGACTGTTTCTTTATTTAGTTTTTACTGTTTATTCAGTGGTTCTTTATTTAGTTTGTGTACAATTTATTGACTCTTTCTTTAATTAGTTTTGTACAGTTTATTGACTGTTTCTTTATTTAGTTTTGTACAGTTGATTGACTGTTTCTTTATTGAGTTTTGTACATTTTATTGACTGTTTCTTTATTTAGTTTGTATACAATTTATTGACTGGGTCTTTACTTAGTTTTGTACAGTTTATTGACTGTTTCTTTTTTCAGTTTTGTACAGTTTATTGACTGTTTCTTTATTTAATTTTGTACAGTTTATTGACTAGTTCTTTATTGATTTTGTATACAAATTATTGACTTGTTCTTTATTGAGTTTTGTACAGTTTATTGACTGGTTCTTTGGTCAGTTTGTACAGTTAATTGACTGGCTTTTTATTGAGTTTTGTACAGTTTATTGACTGTTTCTTTATTTAGTTTTGTACAGTTTATTGATTGGTTCTTTTTGAGTATTGTACAGTTCATTGACTGGTTTTTTATTCAGTTTTGTACAGTTTATTTACTGGTTCTTTATTGAGTTTGTGTACAATTTATTGACTGGTTCTTTATTGAGTTTTGTACAGTTTATTGACTGGTTCTCAATTTAGTTTTATACAGTTTATTGACTGGTTCTTTATTGAGTTTGTGTACAATTTATTGACTGGTTCTTTATTGAGTTTTGTTCAGTTTATTGACTGGTTCTTTGTTCAGTTTTGTACAGTTTATTGACTGTTTCTTTATTTAATTTTATACAGTTTATTGACTGTTTCTTTATTGAGTTTTGTACAGTTTATTGACTGGTTCTTTATCGAGTTTTGTACAGTTTATTGACGGGTTCTTTATTGAGTTTTGTACAGTTTATTGACTGTTTCATTATTGAGTTTGTGTAAAATTTATTGACTGGTTCTTTATTGCGTTTGTACAGTTTATAGACTGGTTCTTTATTGAGTTTTGTACAGTTTATTGACTGGTTCTTTATTGAGTTTGTGTACAATGTATTGACTGGTTCTTTATTGAGTTTTGTTCAGTTTATTGACTGGTTCTTTGTTCAGTTTTGTACAGTTTATTGACTGTGTCTTTATTTAATTTTGTACAGTTTATTGACTATTTCTTTATTGAGTTTTGTACAGTTTATTGACTGGTTCTTTATCGAGTTTTGTACAGTTTATTGACTGGTTCTTTATTGAGTTTTGTACAGTTTATTGACTGTTTCTTTATTGAGTTTGTGTAAAATTTATTGACTAGTTCTTTATTGAGTTTTGTACAGTTTATTGACTGGTTCTTTATTGAATTTTGTAATTTATTTACTGTGTCTTTATTAGGTTTGTGTACAATTTATTGACTGGTTCTTTATTGAGTTTGTACAGTTTATTGACTGTTTCTTTATTCAGTTTTGTACAGTTTATTGACTGGTTCTTTATTCAGTTTTGTACAGTTTATTGACTGGTTCTTTATTGAGTTTTGTACAGTTTATTGACTGGTTCTTTATCGAGTTTTATACAGTTTATTGACTGGTTCTTTATTGAGTTTTTTACAGTTTATTGACTGTTTCTTTAATGAGTTTTGTACAGTTTATTGACTGGTTTTTGTTCAGTTTTCTACAGTTTATAGTCTGGTTCTTTAATGATTTTTGTACAGTTTATTGACTGTTTCTTTATTTAGTTTTGTACAGTTTATTGACTGGTTCTTTATTGAGTTTTGTAAAGTTTATTGACTGGTTCTTTATTGAGTTTTGTGAACAATTGATTGACTGGTTCTTTATTGAGTTTTGTATAGTTTATTGACTGGTTCTTTATACAGTTTTGTACAGTTTACTGACTGTTTCTTTATTGAGTTTTGTACAATTTATTCACTGGTTCTTTGTTCAGTTTTGTACATTTTATTGACTTTTTATTTATTCAGTTCTGTACAGTTTATTGACTGTTTCTTTATTTAGTTTTGTACAGTTTATTGGCTGTTTCTTTATTTAGTTTTGTACAGTTTATTGACTGGTTCTTTATTGAGTTTGTGTACAATTTATTGACTGGTTCTTTATTTAGTTTTGTACAGTTTATTGACTGTTTCTTTATTTAGTTTTTACTGTTTATTCAGTGGTTCTTTATTTAGTTTGTGTACAATTTATTGACTCTTTCTTTAATTAGTTTTGTACAGTTTATTGACTGTTTCTTTATTTAGTTTTGTACAGTTGATTGACTGTTTCTTTATTGAGTTTTGTACATTTTATTGACTGTTTCTTTATTTAGTTTGTATACAATTTATTGACTGGGTCTTTACTTAGTTTTGTACAGTTTATTGACTGTTTCTTTTTTCAGTTTTGTACAGTTTATTGACTGTTTCTTTATTTAATTTTGTACAGTTTATTGACTAGTTCTTTATTGATTTTGTATACAAATTATTGACTTGTTCTTTATTGAGTTTTGTACAGTTTATTGACTGGTTCTTTGGTCAGTTTGTACAGTTAATTGACTGGCTTTTTATTGAGTTTTGTACAGTTTATTGACTGTTTCTTTATTTAGTTTTGTACAGTTTATTGATTGGTTCTTTTTGAGTATTGTACAGTTCATTGACTGGTTTTTTATTCAGTTTTGTACAGTTTATTGACTGGTTCTTTATTGAGTTTGTGTACAATTTATTGACTGGTTCTTTATTGAGTTTTGTACAGTTTATTGACTGGTTCTCAATTTAGTTTTATACAGTTTATTGACTGGTTCTTTATTGAGTTTGTGTACAATTTATTGACTGGTTCTTTATTGAGTTTTGTTCAGTTTATTGACTGGTTCTTTGTTCAGTTTTGTACAGTTTATTGACTGTTTCTTTATTTAATTTTATACAGTTTATTGACTGTTTCTTTATTGAGTTTTGTACAGTTTATTGACTGGTTCTTTATCGAGTTTTGTACAGTTTATTGACGGGTTCTTTATTGAGTTTTGTACAGTTTATTGACTGTTTCATTATTGAGTTTGTGTAAAATTTATTGACTGGTTCTTTATTGCGTTTGTACAGTTTATAGACTGGTTCTTTATTGAGTTTTGTACAGTTTATTGACTGGTTCTTTATTGAGTTTGTGTACAATGTATTGACTGGTTCTTTATTGAGTTTTGTTCAGTTTATTGACTGGTTCTTTGTTCAGTTTTGTACAGTTTATTGACTGTGTCTTTATTTAATTTTGTACAGTTTATTGACTATTTCTTTATTGAGTTTTGTACAGTTTATTGACTGGTTCTTTATCGAGTTTTGTACAGTTTATTGACTGGTTCTTTATTGAGTTTTGTACAGTTTATTGACTGTTTCTTTATTGAGTTTGTGTAAAATTTATTGACTAGTTCTTTATTGAGTTTTGTACAGTTTATTGACTGGTTCTTTATTGAATTTTGTAATTTATTTACTGTGTCTTTATTAGGTTTGTGTACAATTTATTGACTGGTTCTTTATTGAGTTTGTACAGTTTATTGACTGTTTCTTTATTCAGTTTTGTACAGTTTATTGACTGGTTCTTTATTCAGTTTTGTACAGTTTATTGACTGGTTCTTTATTGAGTTTTGTACAGTTTAGTTGCTGTTTCTTTATTTAGTTTTGTACAGTTTATTGACTGGTTCTTTATTGAGTTTTGTACAGTTTATTGACTGGTTCTTTATTTAGTTTTGTACAGTTTATTAACTGGTTCTTTATTCAGTTTTGTACAGTTTATTGACTGGTTTTTTATTGAGTTTTGTACAGTTTATTGACTGGTACTTTGTTCAGTTTTCTACAGTTTGTTGACTGGTTTTTTATTGAGTTTTGTACATTTTATTGACTGGTTGTTTTTTGAGTTTTGTACAGTTTATTGACTGTTTATTTATTTAGTTTTGTACAGTTTATTGACTGGTTCTTTGTTCAGTTTTGTACATTTTATTGACTTTCTTTATTCAGTTCTGTACAGTTTATTGACTGTTTCTTTATTGAGTTTTGTACAGTTTATTGACTGTTTCTTTATTTAGTTTGTATACAATTTTTTGACTGGGTCTTTACTTAGTTTTGTACAGTTTATTGACTGTTTCTTTATTGAGTTTTGTACAGTTTATTGACTGGTTCTTTATCGAGTTTTGTACAGTTTATTGACCTGTTCTTTATTGAGTTTTGTACAGTTTATTGACTGTTTCTTTATTGAGTTTGTACACAAATTATTGACTTGTTCTTTAGTGAGTTTTGTACAGTTTATTGACTGGTTCTTTGGTCAGTTTGTACAGTTAATTGACTGGCTTTTTATTGAGTTTTGTACAGTTTATTGACTGTTTCTTTATTTAGTTTTGTACAGTTTATTGAATGGTTCTTTTTGAGTATTGTACAGTTCATTGACTGGTTCTTTATTCAGTTTTGAACAGTTTAATGACTGGTTCTTTATTGAGTTTGTGTACAATTTATTGACTGGTTCTTTATTGAGTTTTGTACAGTTCATTGACTGGTTCTCTATTCAGTTTTCTATAGTTTATTGACTGGTTCTTTATTGAGTTTTGTACAGTTTATTGACTGGTTCTTTATTGAGTTTGTGTACAATGTATTGACTGGTTCTTTATTGAGTTTTGTTCAGTTTATTGACTGGTTCTTTGTTCAGTTTTGTACAGTTTATTGACTGTGTCTTTATTTAATTTTGTACAGTTTATTGACTGTTTCTTTATTGAGTTTTGTACAGTTTTAATGACTGGTTCTTCATCGAGTTTTGTACAGTTTATTGACTGGTTCTTTATTGAGTTTTGTACAGTTTATTGACTGTTTCTTTATTGAGTTTGTGTAAAATTTATTGACTGGTTCTTTATTGAGTTTTGTACAGTTTATTTACTGGTTCTTTATTGAATTTTGTAGTTTATTTACTGTGTCTTTATTAAGTTTGTGTACAATTTATTGACTGGTTCTTTATTGAGTTTGTACAGTTTATTGACTGTTTCTTTATTCAGTTTTGTACAGTTTATTGACTGGTTCTTTATTCAGTTTTGTACAGTTTATTGATTGGTTCTTTATTGAGTTTTGTACAGTTTAGTTGCTGTTTCTTTATTTAGTTTTGTACAGTTTATTGACTGTTTCTTTATTGAGTTTTGTACAGTTTATTGACTGTTTCTTTATTGAGTTTTGTACAGTTTATTGACTGGTTCTTTATTCAGTTTTGTACAGTTTATTGACTGGTTTTTTACTGAGTTTTGTACAGTTTATTGACTGGTACTTTGTTCAGTTTTCTACAGTTTATTGACTGGTTTTTTATTGAGTTTTGTACATTTTATTTACTGGTTGTTTTTTAAGTTTTGTACAGTTTATTGGCTGTTTATTTATTTAGTTTTGTACAGTTTATTGACTGGTTCTTTATTCAGTTTTGTACAGTTTATTGACTGTTTCTTTATTGAGTGTTGTACAGTTTATTGACTGGTTCTTTTTTCAGTTTTGTACAGTTTATTGTCTGGTTCTTTAATGGGTTTTGTACAGTTTATTGACTGTTTGTTTATTGAGTTTGTGTACAATTTATTGACTTGTTCGTTATTGAGTTTTGTACAGTTTATTGACTAGTTCTTTATTGAGTTTTGTACAGTTTATTGACATGTTCTTTATTTTGTTTTGTATAGTTTATTGACTGGTTCTTTATTGAGTTTTGTACAGTTTATTGACTGGTTCTTTATTGAATTTTGTAGTTTATTTACTGTGTCTTTATTAAGTTTGTGTACAATTTATTGACTGGTTCTTTATTGAGTTTTGTACAGTTTAGTTGCTGTTTCTTTATTTAGTTTTGTACAGTTTATTGACTGTTTCTTTATTGAGTTTTGTACAGTTTATTGACTGGTTCTTTATTGAGTTTTGTACAGTTTATTGACTGGTTCTTTATTCAGTTTTGTACAGTTTATTGACTGGTTTTTTATTGAGTTTTGTACAGTTTATTGACTGGTACTTTATTCAGATTTCTACAGTTTATTGACTGGTTGTTTATTGAGTTTTGTATAGTTTATTGACTGTTTCTTTATTGAGTTTGTGTACCGTTTATTGACTGGTTCTTTATTCAGTTTTGTAATGTTTATTGACTGTTTCTGTATTGAGTTTTGTACAGTTTATTGACTGGTTCTTTGTTCAGTTTTGTACAGTTTTTTGACTGGTTCCTTATTGAGTTTTGTAGAGTTTATTGACTGTTTCTTTATTGAGTTTTGTACAGTTTATTGACTGGTTCTTTGGTCAGTTTGTACAGTTAATTGACTGGCTTTTTATTGAGTTTTGTACAGTTTATTGACTGTTTCTTTATTTAGTTTTGTACAGTTTATTGACTGGTTCTTTTTGAGTATTGTATAGTTCATTGACTGGTTCTTTATTCAGTTTTGTACAGTTTATTGACTGGTTCTTTATTGAGTTTGTGTACAATGTATTGACTGGTTCTTTATTGAGTTTTGTACAGTTTATTGACTGGTTCTCAATTCAGTTTTCTACAGTTTATTGACTGGTTCTTTATTGAGTTTGTGTACAATTTATTGATTGGTTCTTTATTGAGTTTTGTTCAGTTTATTGACTGGTTCTTTGTTCAGTTTTGTACAGTTTATTGACTGTTTCTTTATTTAATTTTATACAGTTTATTGACTGTTTCTTTATTGAGTTTTCTACAGTTTATTGACTGGTTCTTTATCGAGTTTTGTGCAGTTTATTGACTGGTTCTTTATTGAGTTTTGTACAGTTTATTGACTGTTTCATTATTGAGTTTGTGTAAAATTTTTTGACTGGTTCTTTATTGCGTTTGTACAGTTTATAGACTGGTTCTTTATTGAGTTTTATACAGTTTATTGACTGGTTCTTTACTGAGTTTGTGTACAATATATTGACTGGTTCTTTATTGAGTTTTGTTCAGTTTATTGACTGGTTCTTTGTTCAGTTTTGTACAGTTTATTGACTGTGTCTTTATTTAATTTTGTACAGTTTATTGACTGTTTCTTTATTGAGTTTTGTACAGTTTATTGACTGGTTCTTTATCGAGTTTTGTACAGTTTATTGACTGGTTCTTTATTGAGTTTTGTACAGTTTATTGACTGTTTCTTTATTGAGTTTGTGTAAAATTTATTGACTGGTTCTTTATTGAGTTTTGTACAGTTTATTGACTGGTTCTTTATTGAATTTTGTAGTTTATTTACTGTGTCTTTATTAAGTTTGTGTACAATTTATTGACTGGTTCTTTATTGAGTTTGTACAGTTTATTGACTGTTTCTTTATTCAGTTTTGTACAGTTTATTGACTGCTTCTTTATTCAGTTTTGTACAGCTTATTGACTGGTTCTTTATTGAGTTTTGTACAGTTTAGTTGCTGTTTCTTTATTTAGTTTTGTACAGTTTATTGACTGTTTCTTTATTGAGTTTTGTACAGTTTATTGACTGATTCTTTATTGAGTTTTGTACAGTTTATTGACTGGTTCTTTATTCAGTTTTGTACAGTTTATTGACTGGTTTTTTACTGAGTTTTGTACAGTTTATTGACAGGTACTTTGTTCAGTTTTCTACAGTTTATTGACTGGTTTTTTATTGAGTTTTGTACATTTTATTGACTGGTTGTTTTTTAAGTTTTGTACAGTTTATTGTCTGTTTATTTATTTAGTTTTGTACAGTTTATTGACTGGTTCTTTATTCAGTTTTGTACAGTTTATTGACTGTTTCTTTATTGAGTGTTGAACAGTTTATTGACTGGTTCTTTTTTTCAGTTTTGTACAGTTTATTGTCTGGTTCTTTAATGAGTTTTGTACAGTTTATTGACTGTTTCTTTATTGAGTTTGTGTACAATTTTTTGACTGGTTCGTTATTGAGTTTGTACAGTTTATTGACTAGTTCTTTATTGAGTTTTGTACAGTTTATTGACATGTTCTTTATTTTGTTTTGTATAGTTTATTGACTGGTTCTTTATTGAGTTTTGTACAGTTTACAGTACTTGAGATTGAAAACGCAACACTTTTATCAATCCGTCAGCGATCCGTCAGCGTTCCAAAATCCGTCACCATTCAGTTATCAATCAGTCAGATCAGTCAAATCGTTCCCAATCCGTCAGAACATTCCCAATCCGTCCATCCGTCAATTGACGGATTTGGAACGATTTGACTGATCTGACGGATTGATTTGGACTGATCGCTCCAATCCGTCCATTCAACTTCAGGTTAGTAAAATTAATATTTCGAAATGTGAAAATTCGTTTCACTCGCAAATATTAGAAGTATAAAAATGTCAACTGTTATGTCCTCATTGATGGATCGTTTTACCTAATAATAAGGCTAAAACTGGTATAAATTTATTAATAAAAAAAATGGAATTTTACTAATGCATCTGTGACGAAATATAAACATTACATAGTGTAATTTTATTAACAAAATAATTAAAAAACAAAGTAAATTTTAAAACGCACACACACAATGACTTTAAAAAAGCATCTCGCGTGCCAAGGCGCACGTCCGTATTTTGAAAGCGGAAAACGTCTAGTCTAAAGTTATAAATGATAAATGGAAATTCTCCCCCCCCCCCACCCCCCGCCCGAAAAAAATCTATCACTAATGTATCTTTGACGAAATATAAACATCACATAGTGTCATTTTATTAAAAAAATAATTTAAAAAAGTAATGAAAAAAACCACACACACAATAAATTCAAAAAAATATTTGACCTCGCATGCCAAGGTGTACATCTCGTATTTGTTTTCGAAAAGTTTTAAAGCGGAAAAAGCGAGAAACACGAAAAACGTGAAGGCGAAATCGTAACATTTTTCACTTCGCCTTTTCGAGTTAGCTTTGTATGTATGTTTGAAGTTTGTTTAACACTATTTTCAAAAAAATTATATTAGTTAAAAAATACGACGTCGAGTGTTTATTGGGAAGAGCTGGAGTACCCAACGAAGCAGCAAAACTTCGACAGGAAAACTGGTGCTCTTTGCAAACTTATAGGGATGAGTCGAGCACACCATCTCGCTGTAAGGATCGAACAGACAACTTGGTGATCAATAATAGGTTACTGCTACCTTAACCTCCGAGGTCGAGGTTTTTTTTTATTGTAAACGCTTAACAAGATCATTTGTCGTGGTTTGATCAGTTTTTTTCTTTGCCACACTTCCTATAAATTCCGGTGTATAATACTGAATGAGATTTACGACAAAAGCGAAAACATCTATTTAAATATTTTATTAACTACCCCATATTGTCACATGAATTTACACAGAATTAAATAAAGAAAAAAACATATGTGCCACAGTTCCTAAGAATTCCGCTGTATAATACTGAATAAGATTTACGACAAAAGCGAACACTATATATTTATATATTTTATTCACTTTCTCCTTGTGTCACATGAATTTACACAGAATTAAATCTCAAATAAATAATAAACTACTGTGCCACAATTTCTAAGAATTCCGGTGTATAATACTGAATAAGATTTACGACAAAAGCGAAAACATCTATTTATATATTTTATTCACTAGCTCATTGTGTCACATGAATTTACACAGAATTAAATCTCAAATAAAGATTAAACTACTTACCGCGTTTGTATAACGAAGCTTATGAGTTAAATATGCGAACATGTAAGCGTATTACGAAAATCAATTCTGCTTTCGCATTTTAGTCGTCGCAGTTTGTTTATTTTACGATGTCTGTTAAAGTCATTCCACAGTTAATGATATATAAGTATAAATGGTTTCATTTAAATTCGGAAGTACTTAAATTAGTTACTAGATTTAAAAGGGCTGTCCAGCGTTGGCGGACATGGGATGTCCTCTCGGTTTTTTTTTTGGGGGGGGGGGGGGGGGTTTGGGGGGGCGTGGTTCAGGTCATATTAAAATTGCCGCGAACCATATTGACATGTTAAGAGAGTGTCACGCTCCTTGCAAAAAAAAAGTAAATCTTACGCCCCAACCCATACCCCATATTTTTTAAGTGGAATTCAAAATTGCCATTTTGTCCATCTTTCTCTAATTGATTGAAGGAGCCGAGTGGTGATGTTAGTTCATCAACTATTGATCGCGTGGTCTGTCAACACTGAGGTTGCGGGTTCGAATCTCACTGCGGGCAGGGTGCACTCGCGACTAAATTGAAAGGGGACTGGAGGTCGGGGGTTTTATCCGGGTACTCCGGCTTCCTCCTCAAATAAAAACTGGACGCCATGATATAGATGAAAAATTGCTGAAAGTGGATTAAACAATATTTAAACAAGCAAACAAATCTAATTGATTTATTTTTAACTTATTCTCGTCATGAATAAAGCTGAAAAACTCTCGCTGAAAGAAAAGCAAACAATCAATCAATACAATAAATTATTGTTTAAATTGAATGACACTCTTTTAAATGGCAAGTATTGAAAAGGATCTGTTTCATCGACATGACACTGTAATGACAATGTTAAAACCTAAAGAATTAATGACGTTTTGTTAAAAAAAATTACTATTTCGTACTGAAACACGTGTCTATCTGTAACACATTTTTACGCTTAACTTTAGTATTCGCAGACAGTTCTCCAAGGCGTTATTGGGGCCTAGGTGGCTGATTAGTTCTCACATGCCTGTCAACAGGTTGCGGATTTTCGAACGACTTAAATTGACAAAAGACTGTCGGTTTTAACCTGTACTCCGGCTTTCTCCCACCCCACCCAATAAAAAATGGACGCCATGAACCAAATGGAACAATCCAGCGTAATTGTATGTATACTTTTTTAAACAACTTGTATTGCCTGTCCAATAAACTTGCGACAAGAATCGCTGTATATTTTACAACACAACTTTTTGTTCAGTAAACAATGCGTTTTGATAGACAATGATTGTTTAACAGTTCAACAATTGTTATACACAACAGTTTTATAATTGTATTTAAAATGTTGTAGACTAATAAGAAACACGCAGGCATACATTTAAGTAACTAATAATGATGTCAAAAAGAGGCCACGTTCTTTCCTAAATGTGAAATAAATCTGTAACTGATTGGGGGAGTCGGGTCGGCTTAATATATAAATATAAAAAATATAGATGTAACAGGTCGTAAAAAATAAAATAGGCCGAAATCACGAGTCGCGGGAATAAAAAAATAGAATCAATAATATATTCCAAAAAAAAATTTACCTCGTCGCTACTGATGTGCCTTAAATAGACGTTTTTTGAAGGTTTACATGACTCGGTTCGCAGATATGTCTTGCTTTAAAGAAATGTGCTTAATTATATAATATAAAGAAAATTTTTTTTCTTTAAATTTGTTTATTTATTCATTTAGAACGAGACATTGTATTAACAATTCTTTTAAACGCATGTTGTTATTTTATTATAAAAATGGTATAATAAATGCATATATTATACACAAATGACGCAGAATCCGTTTTATCTTTAAATTATTAATTTATACGAATCCGTCAATAAACTAACCGATTTATGCATATAATTAAATGACGGATTCTGGATCGCACTGATTGGACTGATCGCACTGATCACTGACGGTTACCAAGGTAATGACGGATTCATAATTTTGGACGGATGTAGTCATCATCAATCAGTCAGCGATCCGTCAGCGTTCCAAAATCCGTCAGCAATCAGTTATCAATCAGTCAAAGTGTTGCGTTTACGGGTGCAAGTACCGTATTGACTGGTTCTTTATTGAATTTTGTAGTTTATTTACTGTGTCTTTATTAAGTTTGTGTACAATTTATTGACTGGTTCTTTATTGAGTTTGTACAGTTTATTGACTGTTTCTTTATTCAGTTTTGTACAGTTTATTGACTGGTTCTTTATTGAGTTTTGTACAGTTTAGTTGCTGTTTCTTTATTTAGTTTTGTACAGTTTATTGACTGTTTCTTTATTGAATTTTGCACAGTTTATTGACTGGTTCTTTATTGAGTTTTGTACAGTTTATTGACTGGTTCTTTATTCAGTTTTGTACAGTTTATTGACTGGTTTTTTATTGAGTTTTGTACAGTTTATTGACTGGTACTTTATTCAGATTTCTACAGTTTATTGACTGGTTGTTTATTGAGTTTTGTACAGTTTATTGACTGTTTCTTTATTGAGTTTGTGTACAGTTTATTGACTGGTTCTTTATTCAGTTTTGTAATGTTTATTGACTGTTTCTGTATTGAGTTTTGTACAGTTTATTGACTGGTTATTTGTTCAGTTTTGTACAGTTTTTTGACTGGTTCTTTATTGAGTTTTGTACAGTTTATTGACTGTTTCTTTATTTAGTTTTGTAATGTTTATTAACTGTTTCTTCATTGAGTTTTTGTACAGTTTATTGACTGGTTCTTTATTCAGTTTTGTACAGAATATTGACTGTTTCTTTATTGAGTTTTGTACAGTTTATTGATTGGTTGTTTATTGAGTTTTGTACAGTTTATTCACGGTTTCTTTATTGAGTTTGTGTACAATTTATTGACTGGTTCTTGATTGAGTTTTGTACAGTTTATTGACTGGTTTTTATTGAGTTTTGTACAGTTTATTTACTGTTTATTTATTGAGTTTTGTACAGATTGTTGACTGGTTCTTTATAGAGTTTTGTACAGTTTATTGACTGTTTCTTTATTTAGTTTTGTACAGTTTATTGACTGGTTCTTGATTGAGTTTTGTACAGTTTATTGACTGTTTCTTTATTGAGTTTTGTACAGTTTATTGACTGGTTCTTTATTGAGTTTTGTACAATTTATTGACTGGTTATTTTTTGAATTTTGTACAGTTTATTGACTGGTTGTTTATTAATTTTGTGTACAATTTTATGACTGGTTCTT
The DNA here is from genome assembly GCA_944474755.1 of Limnoperna fortunei. NCBI lineage: Eukaryota > Metazoa > Mollusca > Bivalvia > Mytilida > Modiolidae > Limnoperna > Limnoperna fortunei. Next base: position 31,691,749 of record OX104119.1, on the reverse strand, counting down.
TATTAAGTTTTGTAGTTTATTTACTGTGTCTTTATTAAGTTTGTGTACAATTTATTGACTGGTTCTTTATTTAATTTTGTACAGTTTATTGACCGGTTGTTTATTAAGTTTGTGTACAATTTATTGACTGGTTCTTTATACAGTTTTGTACAGTTTATTGACTGGTTTTTATTCAGTTTTTTACAGTTTATTGACCGCTTCTTTATTGAGTTTTGTACATTTTATTGACTGTTTCTTTATTTAGTTTTGTACAGTTTATTGAGTGGTTCTTGATTGAGTTTTGTACAGTTTATTGATTGTTTCTTTATTGCGTTTTGTACAGTTTATTGACTGGTTCTTTATTGAGTTTTGTACAGTTTATTGACTGTTTCTTTATTTAGTTTTGTACAGTTTAATTGACTGGTTCTTTTTGAGTATTGTACAGTTCATTGACTGGTTCTTTATTCAGTTTTGTACAGTTTATTGACTGGTTCTTTATTGAGTTTGTGTACAATTTATTGACTGGTTCTTTATTGAGTTTTGTACAGTTTATTGCCTGGTTCTCTATTCAGTTTTCTACAGTTTATTGACTGGTTCTTTATTGAGTTTGTGTACAATTTATTGACTGGTTCTTTATTGAGTTTTGTTCAGTTTATTGACTGGTTCTTTGTTCAGTTTTGTACAGTTTATTGACTGTTTCTTTATTTAATTTTGTACAGTTTATTGACTGTTTCTTTATTGATATTTGTACAGTTTTTTGACTGGTTCTTTATCGAGTTTTGCTCAGTTTATTGACTGGTTCTTTATTGAGTTTTGTACCGTTTATTGACTGTTTCATTATTGAGTTTGTGTAAAATTTATTGACTGGTTCTTTATTGCGTTTTGTACAGTTTATAGACTGGTTCTTTATTGAATTTTGTACAGTTTATTGACTGTTTCTTTATTGAGTTTGTGTACAATTTATTGACAGGTTCATTATTGAGTTTTGTACAGTTTATTGACTAGTTCTTTATTGAGTTTTGTACAGTTTATTGACATGTTCTTTATTTTGTTTTGTATAGTTTATTGACTGGTTCTTTATTGAATTTTGTACAGTTTATTGACTGGTTCTTTATTGAATTTTGTAGTTTATTTACTGTGTCTTTATTAAGCTTGTGTACAATTTATTGACTGGTTCTTTATTGAGTTTTGTACAGTTTAGTTGCTGTTTCTTTATTGAGTTTGTGTACAGTTTATTGACTGTTTCTTTATTGAGTTTTGTACATTTTATTGACTGGTTCTTTATTGAGTTTTGTACAGTTTATTGACTGGTTCTTTATTCAGTTTTGTACAGTTTATTGACTGGTTTTTTATTGAGTTTTGTACAGTTTATTGACTGGTACTTTGTTCAGTTTTCTACAGTTTATTGACTGGTTTTTTATTGAGTTTTGTACATTTTATTGACTGGTTGTTTTTTGAGTTTTGTACACTTTATTGACTGTTTATTTATTTAGTTTTGTACAGTTTATTGACTGGTTCTTTATTGAGTTTTGTACAGTTTATTGACTGGTTCTTTGTTCAGTTTTGTACAGTTTATTGTCTGGTTCTTTAATGAGTTTTGTACAGTTTATTGACTGTTTTTTTTATTGAGTTTGTGTACAGTTTATTGACTGGTTCTTTATTCAGTTTTGTAATGTTTATTGACTGTTTCTGTATTGAGTTTTGTACAGTTTATTGACTGGTTCTTTGTTCTGTTTTGTACAGTTTTTTGACTGGTTCTTTATTGAGTTTTGTACATTTTATTGACTGGTTCTTTGTTCTGTTTTGTACAGTTTTTTGACTGGTTCTTTATTGAGTTTTGTACAGTTTATTGACTGTTTCTTTATTTAGTTTTGTAATGTTTATTAACTGTTTCTTCATTGAGTTTTTGTACAGTTTATTGACTGGTTCTTTATTCAGTTTTGTACAGAATATTGACTGGTTCTTTATTGAGTTTTGTACAGTTTATTGACTGGTTCTTTGTTGAGTTTTGTACAGTTTATTGACTGGCTTTGTTTTTATTGAGTTTTGTACAGTTTATTTACTGTTTATTTATTTAGTTTTATACAGATTATTGACTGGTTCTTTATTGAGTTTTGTACAGTTTATTGACTGTTTCTTTATTTAGTTTTGTACAGTTTATTGGCTGGTTCTTGATTGAGTTTTGTACAGTTTATTGACTGTTTCTTTATTGAGTATTGTACAGTTTATTGACTGGTTCTTGATTGAGTTTTGTACAGTTTATTGACTGTTTCTTTATTGAGTTTTGTACAGTTTATTGACTGGTTCTTTATTGAGTTTTGTACAATTTATTGACTGGTTATTTTTTGAATTTTGTACAGTTTATTGACTGGTTGTTTATTAAGTTTGTGTACAATTTTATGACTGGTTCTTTATTAAGTTTTGTATAGTTTATTGACTGTTTCTTTATTTAGTTTTGTACAGTTTATTGACTTGTTCTTTATTTAATTTCGTACAGTTTATTGACTGGTTGTTTATTAAGTTTGTGTACAATTTATTGACTGGTTCTTTATAAGTTTTGTACAGTTTATTGACTGGTTTTTTATTCAGTTTTTTACAGTTTATTGACCGCTTCTTTATTGAGTTTTGTACATTTTATTGACTGTTTCTTTATTTAGTTTTGTACAGTTTATTGAGTGGTTCTTGATTGAGTTTTGTACAGTTTATTGACTGTTTCTTTATTGCGTTTTGTACAGTTTATTGACTGGTTCTTTATTGAGTTTTGTACAGTTTATTCACGGTTTCTTAATTGAGTTTGTGTACAATTTATTGACTGGTTTTTGATAGAGTTTTGTACAGTTTATTGACTGGTTTTGTTTTTATTGAGTTTTGTACAGTTTATTTACTGTTTATTTATTGAGTTTTATACAGATTATTGACTGGTTCTTTATTGAGTTTTGTACAGTTTATTGACTAGTTCTTGATTGAGTTTTGTACTGTTTATTGACTGTTTCTTTATTGAGTTTTGTACAGTTTATTGACTGGTTCTTGATTAAGTTTTGTACAGTTTATTGACTGTTTCTTTATTGAGTTTTGTACAGTTTATTGACTGGTTCTTTATTGCGTTTTGTACAATTTATTGACTGGTTATTTTTAGAATTTTGTACAGTTTATTGACTGGTTGTTTATTAAGTTTGTGTACAATTTTATGACTGGTTCTTTATTAAGTTTTGTATAGTTTATTGACTGTTTCTTTATTTAGTTTTGTACAGTTTATTGACTTGTTCTTTATTTAATTTTGTACAGTTTATTGACTGGTTGTTTATTAAGTTTGTGTACAATTTATTGACTGGTTCTTTATACAGTTTTGTACAGTTTATTGACTGGTTTTTTATTCAGTTTTTTACAGTTTATTGACCGCTTCTTTATTGAGTTTTGTACATTTTATTGACTGTTTCTTTATTTAGTTTTGTACAGTTTATTGAGTGGTTCTTGATTGAGTTTTGTACAGTTTATTGACTGTTTCTTTATTGCGTTTTGTACAGTTTATTGACTGGTTCTTTATTGAGTTTTGTACAGTTTATTGACTGTTTCTTTATGTAGTTTTGTACAGTTTAATTGACTGGTTCTTTTTGAGTATTGTACAGTTCATTGACTGGTTCTTTATTCAGTTTTGTACAGTTTATTGACTGGTTCTTTATTGAGTTTGTGTACAATTTATTGACTGGTTCTTTATTGAGCTTTGTACAGTTTATTGACTGGTTCTCTATTCAGTTTTCTACAGTTTATTGACTGGTTCTTTATTGAGTTTGTGTACAATTTATTGACTGGTTCTTTATTGAGTTTTGTTCAGTTTATTGACTGGTTCTTTGTTCAGTTTTGTACAGTTTAGTGACTGTTTCTTTATTGAGTTTTGTACAGTTTTTTGACTGATTCTTTATCGAGTTTTGTACAGTTTATTGACTGGTTCTTTATTGCGTTTTGTACAGTTTATAGACTGGTTCTTTATTGAGTTTTGTACAGTTTTTGACTGGTTCTTTATTGAGTTTGTGTACAATGTATTGACTGGTTCTTTATTGAGTTTTGTTCAGTTAATTTACTGGTTCTTTGTTCAGTTTTGTACAGTTTATTGACTGTTTCTTTACTTAATTTTGTACAGTTCATTGACTGTTTCTTTATTGAGTTTTGTACAGTTTATTGACTGGTTCTTTATCGAGTTTTGTACAGTTTATTGACTGGTTCTTGATTGAGTTTTGTACCGTGTATTGGCTGTTTCTTTATTGAGTTTGTGTAAAATTTATTGACTGGTTCTTTATTGAGTTTGTGTAAAATTTATTGACTGGTTCTTTATTGAGTTTTGTAGTTTATTTACTGTGTCTTTATTAAGTTTGTGTACAATTTATTGACTGTGTCTTTATTAAGTTTGTGTACAATTTATTGACTGTTTCTTTATTGAGTTTGTACAGTTTATTGACTGTTTCTTTATTCAGTTTTGTACAGTTTATTGATTGGTTCTTTATTGAGTTTTGTACAGGTTATTGACTGGTTTTTTGCTCAGTTTTGTACAGTTTATTGTCTGGTTCTTTAATGAGTTTTGTTCAGTTTATTGACTGTTTCTTTATTGAGTTTGTGTACAATTTATTGACTGGTTCGTTATTGAGTTGTGTACAGATTATTGACTAGTTCTTTATTGAGTTTTGTACAGTTTATTGACATGTTCTTTATTTTGTTTTGTATAGTTTTCTGACTGGTTCTTTATTGAGTTTTGTACAGTTTATTGACTGGTTCTTTATTGAATTTTGTAGTTTATTTACTGTGTCTTTATTAAGTTTGTGTACAATTTATTGACTGGTTCTTTATTGAGTTTGTACAGTTTATTGACTGTTTCTTTATTCAGTTTTGTACAGTTTATTGACTGGTTCTTTATTCAGTTTTGTACAGTTTATTGACTGGTTCTTTATTGAGTTTGTACAGTTTAGTTGCTGTTTCTTTATTGAGTTTGTGTACAATTTATTGGCTGTTTCTTTATTGAGTTTTGTACAGTTTATTGACTGGTTCTTTATTGAGTTTTGTACAGTTTATTGACTGGTTCTTTATTCAGTTTTGTACAGTTTATTGACTGGTTTTTTATTGAGTTTTGTAAAGTTTATTGACTGGTACTTTGTTCAGTTTTCTACACTTTATTGACTGGTTTTTTATTGAGTTTTGTACATTTTATTGACTGGTTGTTTTTTGAGTTTTGTACAGTTTATTGACTGTTTATTTATTTAGTTTTGTACAGTTTATTGACTTGTTCTTTATTCAGTTTTCTACAGTTTATTGACTGTTTCTTTATTGAGTTTTCTACAGTTTATTGACTGGTTCTTTGTTCAGTTTTGTACAGTTTATTGTCTGGTTTTTTAATGAGATTTGTACAGTTTATTGACTGTTTTTTTTATTGAGTTTGTGTACAATTTATTGACTGGTTCGTTATTGAGTTTTGTACAGTTTATTGACTAGTTCTTTATTGAGTTTTGTACAGTTTATTGACATGTTCTTTATTTTGTTTTGTATAGTTTATTGACTGGTTCTTTATTGAGTTTTGTGCAGTTTATTGACTGGTTCTTTATTGAGTTTTGTATATTTAATTTACTGTTTCTTTATTGAGTTTGTGTACAGTTTATTGACTGGTTCTTTATTCAGTTTTGTAATGTTTATTGACTGTTTCTGTATTGAGTTTTGTACAGTTTATTGACTGGTTCTTTGTTCAGTTTTGTACAGTTTTTTGACTGGTTCTTTATTGAGTTTTGTACAGTTTATTGACTGTTTCTTTATTTAGTTTTGTAATGTTTATTAACTGTTTCTTCATTGAGTTTTTGTACAGTTTATTGACTGGTTCTTTATTCAGTTTTGTACAGAATATTGACTGGTTCTTTATTGAGTTTTGTACAATTTATTGACTGGTTCTTTGTTCAGTTTTGTTCAGTTTATTGACTGGTTCTTTATTGAGTTTTGCACAGTTTATTGACTGGTTCTTTATTGAGTTTTGTACAGTTTATTGACTGTTTCTTTATTTAGTTTTGTACAGTTTATTGACTGTTTCTTTATTGAGTTTTGTACAGTTTATTGATTGGTTCTTTATTGAGTTTTGTACAGTTTATTCACGGTTTCTTTATTGAGTGTGTGTACAATTTATTGACTGGTTCTTGATTGAGTTTTGTACAGTTTATTGACTGGTTTTGTTTTTATTGAATTTTGTACAGTTTATTTACTGTTTATTTATTGAGTTTTATACAGATTATTGACTGGTTCTTTATTGAGTTTTGTACAATTTATTGACTGTTTCTTTATTTAGTTTTGTACAGTTTATTGACTGGTTCTTGATTGAGTTTTGTACAGTTTATTGACTGTTTCTTTATTGAGTTTTGTACAGTTTATTGACTGGTTCTTTATTGAGTTTTGTACAGTTTATTGACTGGTTATTTATTGAATTTTGTACAGTTTTTTGACTGGTTGTTTATTCAGTTTTTGTACAGGTTATTGACTGGTTCTTTGCTCAGTTTTGTACAGTTTATTGTCTGGTTCTTTAATGAGTTTTGTTCAGTTTATTGACTGTTTCTTTATTGAGTTTGTGTACAATTTATTGACTGGTTCGTTATTGAGTTTTGTACAGATTATTGACTAGTTCTTTATTGAGTTTTGTACAGTTTATTGACATGTTCTTTATTTTGTTTTGTATAGTTTTCTGACTGGTTCTTTATTGAGTTTGTGTACAATTTATTGACTGGTTTTTGATAGAGTTTTGTACAGTTTATTGACTGGTTTTGTTTTTATTGAGTTTTGTACAGTTTATTTACTGTTTATTTATTGAGTTTTATACAGATTATTGACTGGTTCTTTATTGAGTTTTGTACAGTTTATTGACTGGTTCTTGATTGAGTTTTGTACAGTTTATTGACTGTTTCTTTATTGAGTTTTGTACTGTTTATTGACTGTTTCTTTATTGAGTTTGTACAGTTTATTGACTGGTTCTTGATTAAGTTTTGTACAGTTTATTGACTGTTTCTTTATTGAGTTTTGTACAGTTTATTGACTGGTTCTTTATTGCGTTTTGTACAATTTATTGACTGGTTATTTTTAGAATTTTGTACAGTTTATTGACTGGTTGTTTATTAAGTTTGTGTACAATTTTATGACTGGTTCTTTATTAAGTTTTGTATAGTTTATTGACTGTTTCTTTATTTAGTTTTGTACAGTTTATTGACTTGTTCTTTATTTAATTTTGTACAGTTTATTGACTGGTTCTTTATTAAGTTTGTGTACAATTTATTGACTGGTTCTTTATACAGTTTTGTACAGTTTATTGACTGGTTTTTTATTAAGTTTTTTACAGTTTATTGACCGCTTCTTTATTGAGTTTTGTACATTTTATTGACTGTTTCTTTATTTAGTTTTGTACAGTTTATTGAGTGGTTCTTGATTGAGTTTTGTGCAGTTTATTGACTGTTTCTTTATTGCGTTTTGTACAGTTTATTGACTGGTTCTTTATTGAGTTTTGTACAGTTTATTGACTGTTTCTTTATTTAGTTTTGTACAGTTTAATTGACTGGTTCTTTTTGAGTATTGTACAGTTCATTGACTGGTTCTTTATTCAGTTTTGTACAGTTTATTGACTGGTTCTTTATTGAGTTTGTGTACAATTTATTGACTGGTTCTTTATTGAGCTTTGTACAGTTTATTGACTGGTTCTCTATTCAGTTTTCTACAGTTTATTGACTGGTTCTTTATTGAGTTTGTGTACAATTTATTGACTGGTTCTTTATTGAGTTTTGTTCAGTTTATTGACTGGTTCTTTGTTCAGTTTTGTACAGTTTAGTGACTGTTTCTTTATTGAGTTTTGTACAGTTTTTTGACTGGTTCTTTATCGAGTTTTGTACAGTTTATTGACTGGTTCTTTATTGCGTTTTGTACAGTTTATAGACTGGTTCTTTATTGAGTTTTGTACAGTTTATTGACTGGTTCTTTATTGAGTTTGTGTACAATGTATTGACTGGTTCTTTATTGAGTTTTGTTCAGTTAAGTGACTGGTTCTTTGTTCAGTTTTGTACAGTTTATTGACTGTTTCTTTACTTAATTTTGTACAGTTCATTGACTGTTTCTTTATTGAGTTTTGTACAGTTTATTGACTGGTTCTTTATCGAGTTTTGTACAGTTTATTGACTGGTTCTTGATTGAGTTTTGTACAGTGTATTGGCTGTTTCTTTATTGAGTTTGTGTAAAATTTATTGACTGGTTCTTTATTGAGTTTATGTAAAATTTATTGACTGGTTCTTTATTGAGTTTTGTAGTTTAGTTACTGTGTCTTTATTAAGTTTGTGTACAATTTATTGACTGTGTCTTTATTAAATTTGTGTACAATTTATTGACTGTTTCTTTATTGAGTTTGTACAGTTTATTGACTGTTTCTTTATTCAGTTTTGTACAGTTTATTGATTGGTTCTTGATTGAGTTTTGTACAGGTTATTGACTGGTTCTTTGCTCAGTTTTGTACAGTTTATTGTCTGGTTCTTTAATGAGTTTTGTTCAGTTTATTGACTGTTTCTTTATTGAGTTTGTGTACAATTTATTGACTGGTTCGTTATTGAGTTTTGTACAGATTATTGACTAGTTCTTTATTGAGTTTTGTACAGTTTATTGACATGTTCTTTATTTTGTTTTGTATAGTTTTCTGACTGGTTCTTTATTGAGTTTTGTACAGTTTATTGACTGGTTCTTTATTGAATTTTGTAGTTTATTTACTGTGTCTTTATTAAGTTTGTGTACAATTTATTGACTGGTTCTTTATTGAGTTTGTACAGTTTATTGACTGTTTCTTTATTCAGTTTTGTACAGTTTATTGACTGGTTCTTTATTCAGTTTTGAACAGTTTATTGACTGGTTCTTTATTGAGTTTGTACAGTTTAGTTGCTGTTTCTTTATTGAGTTTGTGTACAATTTATTGGCTGTTTCTTTATTGAGTTTTGTACAGTTTATTGACTGGTTCTTTATTGAGTTTTGTACAGTTTATTGACTGGTTCGTTATTCAGTTTTGTACAGTTTATTGACTGGTTTTTTATTGAGTTTTGTAAAGTTTATTGACTGGTACTTTGTTCAGTTTTCTACACTTTATTGACTGGTTTTTTATTGAGTTTTGTACATTTTATTGACTGGTTGTTTTTTGAGTTTTGTACAGTTTATTGACTGTTTATTTATTTAGTTTTGTACAGTTTATTGACTTGGTCTTTATTCAGTTTTCTACAGTTTATTGACTGTTTCTTTATTGAGTTTTGTACAGTTTATTGACTGGTTCTTTGTTCAGTTTTGTACAGTTTATTGTCTGGTTTTTTAATGAGATTTGTACAGTTTATTGACTGTTTTTTTTATTGAGTTTGTGTACAATTTATTGACTGGTTCGTTATTGAGTTTTGTACAGTTTATTGACTAGTTCTTTATTGAGTTTTGTACAGTTTATTGACATGTTCTTTATTTTGTTTTGTATAGTTTATTGACTGGTTCTTTATTGAGTTTTGTGCAGTTTATTGACTGGTTCTTTATTGAGTTTTGTATAGTTTATTTACTGTTTCTTTATTGAGTTTGTGTACAGTTTATTGACTGGTTCTTTATTCAGTTTTGTAATGTTTATTGACTGTTTCTGTATTGAGTTTTGTACAGTTTATTGACTGGTTCTTTGTTCAGTTTTGTACAGTTTTTTGACTGGTTCTTTATTGAGTTTTGTACAGTTTATTGACTGTTTCTTTATTTAGTTTTGTAATGTTTATTAACTGTTTCTTCATTGAGTTTTTGTACAGTTTATTGACTGGTTCTTTATTCAGTTTTGTACAGAATATTGACTGGTTCTTTATTGAGTTTTGTACAATTTATTGACTGGTTCTTTGTTCAGTTTTGTTCAGTTTATTGACTGGTTCTTTATTGAGTTTTGCACAGTTTATTGACTGGTTCTTTATTGAGTTTTGTACAGTTTATTGACTGTTTCTTTATTTAGTTTTGTACAGTTTATTGACTGTTTCTTTATTGAGTTTTGTACAGTTTATTGATTGGTTCTTTATTGAGTTTTGTACAGTTTATTCACGGTTTCTTTATTGAGTGTGTGTACAATTTATTGACTGGTTCTTGATTGAGTTTTGTACAGTTTATTGAATGGTTTTGTTTTTATTGAATTTTGTACAGTTTATTTACTGTTTATTTATTGACTTTTATACAGATTATTGACTGGTTCTTTATTGAGTTTTGTACAGTTTATTGACTGTTTCTTTATTTAGTTTTGTACAGTTTATTGACTGGTTCTTGATTGAGTTTTGTACAGTTTATTGACTGTTTCTTTATTGAGTTTTGTACAGTTTATTGACTGGTTCTTTATTGTGTTTTGTACAGTTTATTGACTGGTTATTTATTGAATTTTGTACAGTTTATTGACTGGTTGTTTATTAAGTTTTTGTACAATTTATGACTGGTTCTTTATTAAGTTTTGTATAGTTTATTGACTGTTTCTTTATTTAGTTTTGTACAGTTTATTGACTTTTTCTTTATTTAATTTTGTACAGTTTATTGACTGGTTGTTTATTAAGTTTGTGTACAATTTATTGACTTGTTCTTTATACAGTTTTGTACAGTTTATTGACTGGTTCTTTATTCAGTTTTTTACAGTTTATTGACCGCTTCTTTATTTTGTTTTGTACATTTTATTGACTGTTTCTTTATTTAGTTTTGTACAGTTTATTGAGTGGTTCTTGATTGAGTTTTGTACAGTTTATTGACTGTTTCTTTATTGCGTTTTGTACAGTTTATTGACTGGTTCTTTATTGAGTTTTGTACAGTTTATTGACTGTTTCTTTATTTAGTTTTGTACAGTTTATTGATTGGTACTTTTTGAGTATTGTACAGTTCATTGACTGGTTCCTTATTCAGTTTTGTACAGTTTATTGACTGTTTCTTTATTGAGTTTTGTACAGGTTATTGACTGGTTCTTTGCTCAGTTTTGTACAGTTTATTGTCTGGTTCTTTAATGAGTTTTGTTCAGTTTATTGACTGTTTCTTTATTGAGTTTGTGTACAATTTATAGGCTGGTTCGTTATTGAGTTTTGTACAGATTATTGACTAGTTCTTTATTGAGTTTTGTACAGTTTATTGACATGTTCTTTATTTTGTTTTGTATAGTTTTCTGACTGGTTCTTTATTGAGTTTTGTACAGTTTATTGACTGGTTCTTTATTGAATTTTGTAGTTTATTTACTGTGTCTTTATTAAGTTTGTGTACAATTTATTGACTGGTTCTTTATTGAGTTTGTACAGTTTATTGACTGTTTCTTTATTCAGTTTTGTACAGTTTATTGACTGGTTCTTTATACAGTTTTGAACAGTTTATTGACTGGTTCTTTATTGAGTTTGTACAGTTTAGTTGCTGTTTCTTTATTGAGTTTGTGTACAATTTATTGGCTGTTTCTTTATTGAGTTTTGTACAGTTTATTGACTGGTTCTTTATTGAGTTTTGTACAGTTTATTGACTGGTTCTTTATTCAGTTTTGTACAGTTTATTGACTGGTTTTTTATTGAGTTTTGTAAAGTTTATTGACTGGTACTTTGTTCAGTTTTCTACACTTTATTGACTGGTTTTTTATTGAGTTTTGTACATTTTATTGACTGGTTGTTTTTTGAGTTTTGTACAGTTTATTGACTGTTTATTTATTGAGTTTTGTACAGTTTATTGACTGGTTCTTTGTTCAGTTTTGTACAGTTTATTGTCTGGTTTTTTAATGAGATTTGTACAGTTTATTGACTGTTTTTTTATTGAGTTTGTGTACAATTTATTGACTGGTTCGTTATTGAGTTTTGTACAGTTTATTGACTAGTTCTTTATTGAGTTTTGTACAGTTTATTGACATGTTCTTTATTTTGTTTTGTATAGTTTATTGACTGGTTCTTTATTGAGTTTTGTGCAGTTTATTGACTGGTTCTTTATTGAGTTTTGTATAGTTTATTTACTGTTTCTTTATTGAGTTTGTGTACAGTTTATTGACTGGTTCTTTATTCAGTTTTGTAATGTTTATTGACTGTTTCTGTATTGAGTTTTGTACAGTTTATTGACTGGTTCTTTGTTCAGTTTTGTACAGTTTTTTGACTGGTTCTTTATTGAGTTTTGTACAGTTTATTGACTGTTTCTTTATTTAGTTTTGTAATGTTTATTAACTGTTTCTTCATTGAGTTTTTGTACAGTTTATTGACTGGTTCTTTATTCAGTTTTGTACAGAATATTGACTGGTTCTTTATTGAGTTTTGTACAATTTATTGACTGGTTCTTTGTTCAGTTTTGTTCAGTTTATTGACTGGTTCTTTATTGAGTTTTGCACAGTTTATTGACTGGTTCTTTATTGAGTTTTGTACAGTTTATTGACTGGTTCTTTATTGAGTTTTGTACAGTTTATTGACTGTTTCTTTATTGAGTTTTGTACAGTTTATTGATTGGTTCTTTATTGAGTTTTGTACAGTTTATTCACGGTTTCTTTATTGAGTGTGTGTACAATTTATTGACTGGTTCTTGATTGAGTTTTGTACAGTTTATTGACTGGTTTTGTTTTTATTGAGTTTTGTACAGTTTATTTACTGTTTATTTATTGAGTTTTATACAGATTATTGACTGGTTCTTTATTGCGTTTTGTACAGTTTATTGACTGTTTCTTTATTTAGTTTTGTACAGTTTATTGACTGGTTCTTGATTGAGTTTTGTACAGTTTATTGACTGTTTCTTTATTGAGTTTTGTACAGTTTATTGACTGGTTCTTTATTGAGTTTTGGACAGTTTATTGACTGGTTATTTATTGAATTTTGTACAGTTTATTGACTGGTTGTTTATTAAGTTTTTGTACAATTTATGACTGGTTCTTTATTAAGTTTTGTATAGTTTATTGACTGTTTCTTTATTTAGTTTTGTACAGTTTATTGACTTTTACTTTATTTAATTTTGTACAGTTTATTGACTGGTTGTTTATTAAGTTTGTGTACAATTTATTGACTTGTTCTTTATACAGTTTTGTACAGTATATTGACTGGTTCTTTATTCAGTTTTTTACAGTTTATTGACCGCTTCTTTATTTTGTTTTGTACATTTTATTGACTGTTTCTTTATTTAGTTTTGTACAGTTTATTGAGTGGTTCTTGATTGAGTTTTGTACAGTTTATTGACTGGTTCTTTATTGAGTTTTGTACAGTTTATTGACTGGTTCTTTATTGAGTTTTGTACAGTTTATTGACTGTTTCTTTATTTAGTTTTGTACAGTTTATTGATTGGTACTTTTTGAGTATTGTACAGTTCATTGACTGGTTCCTTATTCAGTTTTGTACAGTTTATTGACTGGTTCTTTGTTCAGTTTTGTACAGTTTATTGACTGTTTCTTTATTGAGTTTTGTACAGTTTTTGACTGGTTCTTTATCGAGTTTTGTACAGTTTATTGACTAGTTCTCTATTCAGTTTTCTACAGTTTATTGACTGGTTCTTTATTGAGTTTGTGGACAATTTATTGACTGGTTCTTTATTGAGTTTTGTTCAGTTTATTGACTGGTTCTTTTTTCAGTTTTGTACAGTTTATTGACTGTTTCTTTATTTAATTTTGTACAGTTTATTGACTGTTTCTTTATTGAGTTTTGTATAGTTTTTTGACTGGTTCTTTATCGAGTTTTGTACAGTTTATTGACTGGTTCTTTATTGAGTTTTGTACAGTTTATTGACTGGTTCTTTATTGAGTTTTGTACAGTTTATTGACTGTTTCTTTATTGAGTTTGTGTAAAATTTATTGACTGGTTCTTTATTGAGTTTTGTACAGTTTATTGACTGGTTCTTTATTGAGTTTTGTAGTTTTTTACTGTGTCTTTATTAAGTTTGTGTACAATTTATTGACTGGTTCTTTATTGAGTTTGTACAGTTTATTGACTGTTTCTTTATTCAGTTTTGTACAGTTTATTGACTGGTTCTTTATTCAGTTTTGTACAGTTTATTGACTGTTTCTTTATTGAGTTTTGTACAGTTTATTGGTTGGTTCTTTATGGAGTTTTGTACTTTTTATTCACGGTTTCTTTATTGAGTTTGTGTACAATTTATTGACTGGTTCTTGATTGAGTTTTGTACAGTTTATTGACTGGTTTTGTTTTTATTGAGTTTTGTACAGTTTATTTACTGTTTATTTATTGAGTTTTGTTCAGTTTATTGACTGGTTCTTTATTGAGTTTTGTACAGTTTATTGACTGTTTCTTTATTTAGTTTTGTACAGTTTTTTGACTGGTTCTTTATCGAGTTTTGTACAGTTTATTGACTGGTTCTTTATTGAGTTTTGTACAGTTTATTGACTGTTTCATTATTGAGTTTGTGTAAAATTTATTGACTTGTTCTTTATTGCGTTTTGTACAGTTTATAGACTGGTTCTTTATTGAGTTTTATACAGTTTATTGACTGGTTCTTTATTGAGTTTGTGTACAATGTATTGACTGGTTCTTTATTGAGTTTTGTTCAGTTTATTGACTGGTTCTTTGTTCAGTTTTGTACAGTTTATTGACTGTTTCTTTATTTAATTTTGTACAGTTTATTGACTGTTTCTTTATTGAGTTTTGTACAGTTTATTGACTGGTTCTTTATCGAGTTTTGTACAGTTTATTGACTGGTTCTTTATTGAGTTTTGTACAGTTTATTGGCTGTTTCTTTATTGAGTTTGTGTAAAATTTATTGACTGGTTCTTTATTGAGTTTGTGTAAAATTTATTGACTGGTTCTTTATTGAGTTTTGTAGTTTATTTACTGTGTCTTTATTAAGTTTGTGTACAATTTATTGACTGGTTCTTTATTGAGTTTGTACAGTTTATTGACTGTTTCTTTATTCAGTTTTGTACAGTTTATTGATTGGTTCTTTATGGAGTTTTGTACTTTTTATTCACGGTTTCTTTATTGAGTTTGTGTACAATTTATTGACTGGTTCTTGATTGAGTTTTGTACAGTTTATTGACTGGTTTTGTTTTTATTGAGTTTTGTACAGTTTATTTACTGTTTATTTATTGAGTTTTATACAGATTATTGACTGGTTCTTTATTGACTTTTGTACAGTTTATTGACTGTTTCTTTATTTAGTTTTGTACAGTTTTTTGACTGGTTCTTTATCGAGTTTTGTACAGTTTATTGACTGGTTCTTTATTGAGTTTTGTACAGTTTATTGACTGTTTCATTATTGAGTTTGTGTAAAATTTATTGACTGGTTCTTTATTGCGTTTTGTACAGTTTATAGACTGGTTCTTTATTGAGTTTTGTACAGTTTATTGACTGGTTCTTTATTGAGTTTGTGTACAATGTATTGACTGGTTCTTTATTGAGTTTTGTTCAGTTTATTGACTGGTTCTTTGTTCAGTTTTGTACAGTTTATTGACTGTTTCTTTATTTAATTTTTTACAGTTTATTGACTGTTTCTTTATTGAGTTTTGTACAGTTTATTGACTGGTTCTTTATCGAGTTTTGTACAGTTTATTGACTGGTTCTTTATTGAGTTTTGTACAGTTTATTGGCTGTTTCTTTATTGAGTTTGTGTAAAATTTATTGAGTGGTTCTTTATTGAGTTTGTGTAAAATTTATTGACTGGTTCTTTATTGAGTTTTGTAGTTTATTTACTGTGTCTTTATTAAGTTTGTGTACAATTTATTGACTGTGTCTTTATTAAGTTTGTGTACAATTTATTGACTGTTTCTTTATTGAGTTTGTACAGTTTATTGACTGTTTCTTTATTCAGTTTTGTACAGTTTATTGACTGGTTCTTTATTGAGTTTTGTACAGGTTATTGACTGGTTCTTTGTTCAGTTTTGTACAGTTTATTGTCTGGTTCTTTAATGAGTTTTGTTCAGTTTATTGACTGTTTCTTTATTTAGTTTGTGTACAATTTATTGACTGGTTCGTTATTGAGTTTTGTACAGTTTATTGACTAGTTCTTTATTGAGTTTTGTACAGTTTATTGACATGTTCTTTATTTTGTTTTGTATAGTTTATTCACTGGTTCTTTATTGAGTTTTGTACAGTTTATTGACTCGTTCTTTATTGAATTTTGTAGTTTATTTACTGTGTCTTTATTAAGTTTGTGTACAATTTATTGACTGGTTCTTTATTGAGTTTGTACAGTTTATTGACTGTTTCTTTATTCAGTTTTGTACAGTTTATTGACTGGTTCTTTATTCAGTTTTGTACAGTTTATTAACTGGTTCTTTATTGAGTTTTGTACAGTTTAGTTGCTGTTTCTTTATTGAGTTTGTGTACAATTCATTGGCTGTTTCTTTATTGAGTTTTGTACAGTTTATTGACTGGTTCTTTATTGAGTTTTGTACAGTTTATTGACTGGTTCTTTATTCAGTTTTGTACAGTTTATTGACTGGTTTTTTATTGAGTTTTGTACAGTTTATTGACTGGTACTTTGTTCAGTTTTCTACACTTTATTGACTGGTTTTTTATTGAGTTTTGTACATTTTATTGACTGTTTCATTATTGAGTTTGTGTAAAATTTATTGACTGGTTCTTTATTGCGTTTTGTACAGTTTATAGACTGGTTCTTTATTGAGTTTTATACAGTTTATTGACTGGTTCTTTATTGAGTTTGTGTACAATGTATTGACTGGTTCTTTATTGAGTTTTGTTCAGTTTATTGACTGGTTCTTTGTTCAGTTTTGTACAGTTTATTGACTGTTTCTTTATTTAATTTTGTACAGTTTATTGACTGTTTCTTTATTGAGTTTTGTACAGTTTATTGACTGGTTCTTTATCGAGTTTTGTACAGTTTATTGACTGGTTCTTTATTGAGTTTTGTACAGTTTATTGGCTGTTTCTTTATTGAGTTTGTGTAAAATTTATTGACTGGTTCTTTATTGAGTTTGTGTAAAATTTATTGACTGGTTCTTTATTGAGTTTTGTAGTTTATTTACTGTGTCTTTATTAAGGTTGTGTACAATTTATTGACTGGTTCTTTATTGAGTTTGTACAGTTTATTGACTGTTTCTTTATTCAGTTTTGTACAGTTTATTGATTGGTTCTTTATGGAGTTTTGTACTTTTTATTCACGGTTTCTTTATTGAGTTTGTGTACAATTTATTGACTGGTTCTTGATTGAGTTTTGTACAGTTTATTGACTGGTTTTGTTTTTATTGAGTTTTGTACAGTTTATTTACTGTTTATTTATTGAGTTTTATACAGATTATTGACTGGTTCTTTATTGAGTTTTGTACAGTTTATTGACTGTTTCTTTATTTAGTTTTGTACAGTTTTTTGACTGGTTCTTTATCGAGTTTTGTACAGTTTATTGACTGGTTCTTTATTGAGTTTTGTACAGTTTATTGACTGTTTCATTATTGAGTTTGTGTAAAATTTATTGACTGGTTCTTTATTGCGTTTTGTACAGTTTATAGACTGGTTCTTTATTGAGTTTTGTACAGTTTATTGACTGGTTCTTTATTGAGTTTGTGTACAATGTATTGACTGGTTCTTTATTGAGTTTTGTTCAGTTTATTGACTGGTTCTTTGTTCAGTTTTGTACAGTTTATTGACTGTTTCTTTATTTAATTTTTTACAGTTTATTGACTGTTTCTTTATTGAGTTTTGTACAGTTTATTGACTGGTTCTTTATCGAGTTTTGTACAGTTTATTGACTGGTTCTTTATTGAGTTTTGTACAGTTTATTGGCTGTTTCTTTATTGAGTTTGTGTAAAATTTATTGAGTGGTTCTTTATTGAGTTTGTGTAAAATTTATTGACTGGTTCTTTATTGAGTTTTGTAGTTTATTTACTGTGTCTTTATTAAGTTTGTGTACAATTTATTGACTGTGTCTTTATTAAGTTTGTGTACAATTTATTGACTGTTTCTTTATTGAGTTTGTACAGTTTATTGACTGTTTCTTTATTCAGTTTTGTACAGTTTATTGACTGGTTCTTTATTGAGTTTTGTACAGGTTATTGACTGGTTCTTTGTTCAGTTTTGTACAGTTTATTGTCTGGTTCTTTAATGAGTTTTGTTCAGTTTATTGACTGTTTCTTTATTTAGTTTGTGTACAATTTATTGACTGGTTCGTTATTGAGTTTTGTACAGTTTATTGACTAGTTCTTTATTGAGTTTTGTACAGTTTATTGACATGTTCTTTATTTTGTTTTGTATAGTTTATTGACTGGTTCTTTATTGAGTTTTGTACAGTTTATTGACTCGTTCTTTATTGAATTTTGTTGTTTATTTACTGTGTCTTTATTAAGTTTGTGTACAATTTATTGACTGGTTCTTTATTGAGTTTGTACAGTTTATTGACTGTTTCTTTATTCAGTTTTGTACAGTTTATTGACTGGTTCTTTATTCAGTTTTGTACAGTTTATTAACTGGTTCTTTATTGAGTTTTGTACAGTTTAGTTGCTGTTTCTTTATTGAGTTTGTGTACAATTCATTGGCTGTTTCTTTATTGAGTTTTGTACAGTTTATTGACTGGTTCTTTATTGAGTTTTGTACAGTTTATTGACTGGTTCTTTATTCAGTTTTGTACAGTTTATTGACTGGTTTTTTATTGAGTTTTGTACAGTTTATTGACTGGTACTTTGTTCAGTTTTCTACACTTTATTGACTGGTTTTTTATTGAGTTTTGTACATTTTATTGACTGGTTGTTTTTTGAGTTTTGTACAGTTTATTGACTGTTTATTTATTTAGTTTTGTACAGTTTATTGACTGGTTCTTTATTCAGTTTTCTACAGTTTATTGACTGTTTCTTTATTGAGTTTTGTACAGTTTATTGACTGGTTCTTTGTTCAGTTTTGTACAGTTTATTGTCTGGTTTTTTAATGAGATTTGTACAGTTTATTGACTGTTTTTTTATTGAGTTTGTGTACAATTTATTGACTGGTTCGTTATTGAGTTTTGTACAGTTTATTGACTAGTTCTTTATTGAGTTTTGTACAGTTTATTGACATGTTCTTTATTTTGTTTTGTATAGTTTATTGACTGGTTCTTTATTGAGTTTTGTGCAGTTTATTGACTGGTTCTTTATTGAGTTTTGTATAGTTTATTGACTGTTTCTTTATTGAGTTTGTGTACAGTTTATTGACTGGTTCTTTATTCAGTTTTGTAATGTTTATTGACTCTTTCTGTATTGAGTTTTGTACAGTTTATTGACTGGTTCTTTGTTCAGTTTTGTACAGATTTTTGACTGGTTCTTTATTGAGTTTTGTACATTTTATTGACTGTTTCTTTATTTAGTTTTGTAATGTTTATTAACTGTTTCTTCATTGAGTTTTTGTACAGTTTATTGACTTTTTCTTTATTCAGTTTTGTACAGAATATTGACTGGTTCTTTCTTGAGTTTTGTACAATTTATTGACTGGTTCTTTGTTTAGTTTTGTTCAGTTTATTGACTGGTTCTTTTTTGAGTTTTGCACCGTTTATTGACTGCTTCTTTATTGAGTTTTGTACAGTTTATTGACTGTTTCTTTAATTAGTTTTGTACAGTTTATTGACTGTTTCTTTATTGAGTTTTGTACAGTTTATTGATTGGTTCTTTATTGAGTTTTGTACAGTTTATTCACGGTTTCTTTATTTAGTTTGAGTACAATTTATTGACTGGTTCTTGATTGAGTTTTGTACAGTTTATTGACTGGTTTTGTTTTTATTGAGTTTTGTACAGTTTATTTACTGTTTATTTATTGATTTTTATACTGATTATTGACTGGTTCTTTATTGAGTTTTGTACAGTTTATTGACTGTTTCTTTATTTAGTTTTGTACAGTTTATTGACTGTTTCTTTATTGAGTTTTGTACAGTTTATTGACTGGTTCTTTATTGAGTTTTGTACAGTTTATTGACTGGTTATTTATTGAATTTTGTACAGTTTATTGACTGGTTGTTTATTAAGTTTTTGTACAATTTTATGACTGGTTCTTTATTAAGTTTTGTATAGTTTATTGACTGTTTCTTTATTTAGTTTTGTACAGTTTATTGACTTTTTCTTTATTTAATTTTGTACAGTTTATTGACTGGTTGTTTATTAAGTTTGTGTACAATTTATTGACTTGTTCTTTATACAGTTTTGTACAGTTTATTGACTGGTTCTTTATTCAGTTTTTTACAGTTTATTGACCGCTTCTTTATTTTGTTTTGTACATTTTATTGACTGTTTCTTTATTTAGTTTTGTACAGTTTATTGAGTGGTTCTTTATTGAGTTTTGTACAGTTTATTGACTGTTTCTTTATTTAGTTTTGTACAGTTTATTGATTGGTACTTTTTGAGTATTGTACAGTTCATTGACTGGTTCTTTATTCAGTTTTGTACAGTTTATTGACTGGTTCTTTGTTCAGTTTTGTACAGTTTATTGACTGTTTCTTTATTTAATTTTGTACAGTTTTTTGACTGGTTCTTTATCGAGTTTTGTACAGTTTATTGACTGGTTCTTTATTGAGTTTTGTACAGTTTATTGACTGTTTCATTATTGAGTTTGTGTAAAATGTATTGACTGGTTCTTTATTGAGTTTTGTACAGTTTATTGACTGGTTCTCTATTCAGTTTTCTACAGTTTATTGACTGGTTCTTTATTGAGTTTGTGGACAATTTATTGACTGGTTCTTTATTGAGTTTTGTTCAGTTTATTGACTGGTTCTTTGTTCAGTTTTGTACAGTTTATTGACTGTTTCTTTATTTAATTTTGTACAGTTTATTGACTGTTTCTTTATTGAGTTTTGTACAGTTTTTTGACTGGTTCTTTATTGAGTTTTGTACAGTTTATTGACTGTTTCATTATTGAGTTTGTGTAAAATGTATTGACTGGTTCTTAATTGCGTTTTGTACAGTTTATAGACTGGTTCTTTATTGAGTTTTGTACAGTTTATTGACTGGTTCTTTATTGAGTTTTGTAGTTTATTTACTGTGTCTTTATTAAGTTTGTGTACAATTTTTTGACTGGTTCTTTATTGAGTTTGTACAGTTTATTGACTGTTTCTTTATTCAGTTTTGTACAGTTTATTGACTGGTTCTTTATTCAGTTTTGTACAGTTTATTGACTGTTTCTTTATTGAGTTTTGTACAGTTTATTGATTGGTTCTTTATGGAGTTTAGTACTTTTTATTCACGGTTTCTTTATTGAGTTTGTGTACAATTTATTGACTGGTTCTTGATTGAGTTTTGTACAGTTTATTGACTGGTTTTGTTTTTATTGAGTTTTGTACAGTTTATTTACTGTTTATTTATTGAGTTTTATACAGATTATTGACTGGTTCTTTATTGAGTTTTGTACAGTTTATTGAATGTTTCTTTATTTAGTTTTGTACAGTTTATTGACTGGTTCTTGATTGAGTTTTGTACAGTTTATTGACTGTTTCTTTATTGAGTTTTGTACAGTTTATTGACTGGTTCTTTATTGAGTTTTGTACAGTTTATTCACTGGTTATTTATTGAATTTTGTACAGTTTATTGACTGGTTGTTTATTAAGTTTTTGTACAATTTTATGACTTGTTCTTTATTAAGTTTTGTATAGTTTATTGACTGTTTCTTCATTTAGTTTTGTACAGTTTATTGACTTTTTCTTTATTTAATTTTGTACAGTTTATTGACTGGTTGTTTATTAAGTTTGTGTACAATTTATTGACTTGTTCTTTATACAGTTTTGTACAGTTTATTGACTGGTTCTTTATTCAGTTTTTTACAGTTTATTGACCGCTTCTTTATTGAGTTTTGTACATTTTATTGACTGTTTCTTTATTTAGTTTTGTACAGTTTATTGAGTGGTTCTTGATTGAGTTTTGTACAGTTTATTGACTGTTTCTTTATTGCGTTTTGTACAGTTTATTGACTGGTTCCTTATTGAGTTTTGTACAGTTTATTGACTGTTTCTTTATTTAGTTTTGTACAGTTTATTGATTGGTTCTTTTTGAGTATTGTACAGTTCATTGACTGGTTCTTTATTCAGTTTTGTACAGTTTATTGACTGGTTCTTTATTGAGTTTGTGTACAATTTATTGACTGGTTCTTTATTGAGTTTTGTACAGTTTATTGACTGGTTCTCTATTCAGTTTTCTACAGTTTATTGACTGGTTCTTTATTGAGTTTGTGTACAATTTATTGAATGGTTCTTTATTGAGTACTGTTCAGTTTATTGACTGGTTCTTTGTTAAGTTTTGTAGAGTTTATTGACTGTTTCTTTATTTAATTTGTACAGTTTATTAACTGGTTCTTCATTGAGTTTTGTACAGTTTTTTGACTGGTTCTTTATCGAGTTTTGTACAGTTTATTGACTGGTTCTTTATTGAGTTTTGTACAGTTTATTGACTGTTTCATTATTGAGTTTGTGTAAAATGTATTGACTGGTTCTTAATTGCGTTTTGTACAGTTTATAGACTGGTTCTTTATTGAGTTTTGTACAGTTTATTGACTGGTTCTTTATTGAGTTTGTGTACAATGTATTGACTGGTTCTTTATTGAGTTTTGTTTAGTTTATTGACTGGTTCTTTGTTCTGTTTTGTACAGTTTATTGACTGTTTCTTTATTTAATTTTGTACAGTTTATTGACTGTTTCTTTATTGAGTTTTGTACAGTTTATTGACTGGTTCTTTATCGAGTTTTGTACAGTTTATTGAATGGTTCTTTATTGAGTTTTGTACAGTTTATTGACTGTTTCTTTATTGAGTTTGTGTAAAATTTATTGACTGGTTCTTTATTGAGTTTTGTACAGTTTATTGACTGGTTCTTTATTGAGTTTTGTAGTTTATTTACTGTGTCTTTATTAAGTTTGTGTACAATTTATTGACTGGTTCTTTATTGAGTTTGTACAGTTTATTGACTGTTTCTTTATTAAGTTTTGTACAGTTTATTGACTGGTTCTTTATTCAGTTTTGTACAGCTTATTGACTTGTTCTTTTTTGAGTTTTCTACAGTTTAGTTGCTGTTTCTTGATTTAGTTTTGTACAGTTTATTGAATGTTTCTTTATTGTGTTTTGTACTGTTTATTATCTGTTTCTTTATTGTGTTTTGTACAGTTTATTGACTGGTTCTTTATTCAGTTTTGTACAGATTATTGACTGGTTTTTTATTGAGTTTTGTACATTTTATTGACTGGTTGTTGTTGAGTTTTGTACAGTTTATTGACTTTTTCTTTATTTAGTTTTGTACAGTTTATTGACTGGTTCTTTATTCAGTTTTGTACAGTTTATTGACTGTTTCTTTATTGAGTTTTGTACAGTTTATTGACTGGTTCTTTGTTCAGTTTTGTACAGTTTATTGTCTGGTTCTTTAATGAGTTTTGTACAGTTTATTGACATGTTCTTTATTTTGTTTTGTATAGTTTATTGTCTGATTCTTTATTGAGTTTTGTACAGTATATTGACTGGTTCATTGTTCAGTTTTGTACAGTTTATTGACTGGTTCTTTATTCAGATTTCTACAGTTTATTGACTGGTTCTTTATTGAGTTTTGTATAGTTTATTGACTGTTTCTTTATTGAGTTTGTGTACAGTTTATTGACTGGTTCTTTATTCAGTTTTGTAATGTTTATTGACTGTTTCTGTATTGTGTTTTGTACAGTTTATTGACATGTTCTTTATTTGGTTTGTATAGTTTTTTGACTGGTTCTTTATTGAGTTTTGTACAGTTTATTGACTGTTTCTTTATTTAGATTTGTAATGTTTATTGACTGTTTCTTCATTGAGTTTTTGTACAGTTTATTGACTGGTTCTTTATTCAGTTTTGCACAGAATATTGACTGGTTTTTTATTGAGTTTTGTACAGTTTATTGACTGGTTCTTTGTTCAGTTTTGTTCAGTTTATTGACTGGTTCTTTATTGAGTTTTGTACAGTTTATTGACTGGTTCTTTATTGAGTTTTGTACAGTTTATTGACTGTTTCTTTAATTAGTTTTGTACAGTTTATTGACTGTTTCTTTATTGAGTTTTGTACAGTTTATTGATTGGTTCTTTATTGTGTTTTGTACAGTTTATTCACGGTTTCTTTATTGAGTTTGTGTACAATTTATTGACTGGTTCTTGATTGAGTTTTGTACAGTTTATTGACTGGTTTTTTATTGAGTTTTGTACAGTTTATTTACTGTTTATTTATTGAGTTTTATACATATTATTGACAGGTTCTTTATTGAGTTTTGTACAGTTTATTGACTGTTTCTTTATTTAGTTTTGGACAGTTTATTGACTTGTTCTTTATTTAATTTTGTACAGTTAATTGACTGGTTGTTTATTAAGTTTGTGTACAATTTATTGACTGGTTCTTTATACAGTTTTGTACAGTTTATTGACTGGTTCTTTATTCAGTTTTTTACAGTTTATTGACCGCTTCTTTATTGAGTTTTGTACAGTTTATTGACTGTTTCTTTATTTAGTTTTGTACAGTTTATTGAGTGGTTCTTGATTGAGTTTTGTACAGTTTATTGACTGGTTCTTTGTTGTGTTTTGTACAGTTTATTGACTGGTTCTTTATTAAGTTTGTGGACAATTTATTAACTGGTTCTTTATACAGTTTTGTACAGTTTATTGACTGGTTCTTTATTGAGTTTTGTACAGTTTATTGACTGGTTCTTTATTGAGTTTTGTACAGTTTATTGACTGGTTCTTTATTGAGTTTTGTACAGTTTTTTAACTGGTTCTTTGTTCATTTTTGTACAGTTTATTGACAGGTTCTTTGTTCAGTTTTGTTCAGTTTATTGACTGGTTCTTTATTGAGTTTTGTACAGTTTATTGACTGTTTCTTTTTTCAGTTTTCTACAGTTTATTGACTGGTTCTTTATTGAGTTTGTGTACAAATTATTGACTGGTTCTTTATTTAGTTTTTTACAGTTTATTGACTGTTTCTTTATTTAGTTTTGTACAGTTTATTGACTGTTCTTTATTTACTTTGTATTCAATTTATTGACTGGGTCTTTACTTAGTTTTGTACAGTTTATTGACTAGTTCTTTATTTAATTTTGTACAATTTATTGACTGGTTCTTTATACAGTTTTGTACAGTTTATTGACTGGTTCTTTATTCAGTTTTTTACAGTTTATTGACCGCTTCTTTATTGACTGTTTCTTTATTGAGTTTGTGTACAATTTATTGAATGGTTCTTTATTGAGTTTTGTACAGTTTATTGACTGGTTCTTTATTGAGTTTTGTATAGTTTATTGACTGTTTCTTTATTTAGTTTTGTACAGTTTATTGAGTGGTTCTTGATTGAGTTTTGTACAGTTTATTGACTGTTTCTTTATTGTGTTTTGTACAGTTTATTGACTGGTTCTTTATTGAGTTTTGTACAGTTTATTGACTGTTTCTTTATTGAGTTTGTGTACAATTTATTGACTGGTTCTTTATTGAGTTTTGTACAGTTTATTGACTGGTTCTTTATTGAGTTTTGTATAGTTTATTGACTGGTTCTTTATTCAGTTTTGTACAATTTATTGACTGTTTCTTTATTTAGTTTGTGTACAATGTATTGACTGTTTCTTTATGTAGTTTGTGTACAATTTAATGACTGGTTCTTTATTTAGTTGTGTACAGTTTATTGACTGTTTCTTCTGTAGTTTGTGCACAATTTTATGACTGGTTCTTTATTTAGTTTTGTACAGTTTATTGACTGTTTCTTTATTTAGTTTTGTACAGTTTATTAACTGGTTCTTTATTAAGTTCGTGTACAATTTATTGACTGGTTCTTTATACAGTTTTGTACAGTTATTGACTGGTTCTTTAATCAGTTTGGTACAGTTTATTGACTGGATCTTGATTGAGTTTTGTACAGTTTATTGACTGGTTCTTTATTGAGTTGTGTAAAGTTTTTTAAATGTTTCTTTGCACAGTTTTGTACAGTTTATTGACAGGTTCTTTGTTCAGTTTTGTTCAGTTTATTGACTGGTTCTTTATTGAGTTTTGTACAGGTTATTGACTGTTTCTTTATTCAGTTTTCTACAGTTTATTGACTGGTTCTTTATTGAGTTTGTGTACATTTTATTGACTGGTTCTTTATTTAGTTTTGTACAGTTTATTGACTGTTTCTTTATTGAGTTTTGTACAGTTTATTGACTGTTTCTTTATTCAGTTTGCTACAGTTTATTAACTGGTTCTTTATTTTATTTTGTACAGTTTATTGATTGGTTCTTTATTAAGTTTGTGGACACTTTATTAACTGGTTCTTTAAACAGTTTTGTTTACAGTTTATTGACTGGTTCTTTATTCAGTTTTGTACAGTGTATTGACTGGGTCTTTATTGAGTTTTGTACAGTTTATTGACTGGTTCTTTATTGAGTTTTGTGCAGTTTTTTAACTGGTTCTTTGTTCATTTTTGTACAGTTTATTGATAGGTTCTTTGTTCAGTTTTGTTCAGTTTATTGACTGGTTCTTTATTGAGTTTTGTACAGTTTATTGACTGTTTCTTTATTCAGTTTTCTACAGTTTATTGACTGGTTCTTTATTGAGTTTGTGTACAATTTATTGACTGGTTCTTTATTTAGTTTTTTACAGTTTATTGACTGTTTCTTTATTGAGTTTTGTACAGTTTATTGATTGGTAGTTTATTGAGTTTTGTACAGTTTATTCACGGTTTCTTTATTGAGTTTGTGTATAATTTATTGACTGGTTCTTGATTGAGTTTTGTACAGTTTATTGACTGGTTTTTTATTGAGTTTTGTACAGTTTATTTACTGTTTATTTATTGAGTTTTATACAGATTATTGACTGGTTCTTTATTGAGTTTTGTACAGTTTATTGACTGTTTCTTTATTTAGTTTTGTACAGTTTATTGACTGGTTCTTGATTGAGTTTTGTACAGTTTATTGACTGTTTCTTGATTGAGTTTTGTACAATTTATTGACTGGTTCTTTATTAAGTTTTGTATAGTTTATTGACTGTTTCTTTTTTTAGTTTTGTACAGTTTATTGACTTGTTCTTTATTTAATTTTGTACAGTTTATTGACTGGTTGTTTATTAAGTTTGTGTACAATTTATTGACTGGTTCTTTATTCAGTTTTGTACAGTTTATTGACTGGTTCTTTATTCAGTTTTTTACAGTTTATTGACCGCTTCTTTATTGAGTTTTGTACAGTTTATTGACTGTTTCTTTATTTAGTTTTGTACAGTTTATTGAGTGGTTCTTGATTGAGTTTTGTACAGTTTATTGACTGTTTCTTTATTGCGTTTTGTACAGTTTATTGACTGGTTCTTTATTGAGTTTTGTACAGTTTATTGACTGTTTCTTTATTGAGTTTGTGTACAATTTATTGACCGGTTCTTTATTGAGTTTTGTACAGTTTAGTGACTGGTTCTTTATTGAGTTTTGTATAGTTTATTGACTGGTTCTTTATTCAGTTTTGTGCAATTTATTGACTGTTTCTTTATTTAGTTTGTGTACAATGTATTGACTGTTTCTTTATGTAGTTTGTGTACAATTTAATGACTGGTTCTTTATTTAGTTTTGTACAGTTTATTGACTGTTTCTTCTGTAGTTTGTGTACAATTTATGACTGGTTCTTTATTTAGTTTTGTACAGTTTATTGACTGTTTCTTTATTTAGTTTTGTACAGTTTATTAACTGGTTCTTTATTAAGTTCGTGTACAATTTATTGACTGGTTCTTTATACAGTTTTGTACAGTTTATTGACTGGTTCTTTATTCAGTTTTGTACAGTTTATTGACTGGTTCTTTATTCAGTTTTGTACAGTTTATTGACTGGTTCTTTATTGAGTTTTGTACAGTTTATTGACTGGTTCTTTGTTGAGTTGTGTAAAGTTTTGTAAATGTTTCTTTGCACAGTTTTGTACAGTTTATTGACAGGTTCTTTGTTCAGTTTTGTTCAGTTTATTGACTGGTTCTTGATTGAGTTTTGTACAGGTTATTGACTGTTTCTTTATTCAGTTTTCTACAGTTTATTGACTGGTTCTTTATTGAGTTTTGTACAGTTTATTGACTGTTTCTTTATTGAGTTTTGTACAGTTTATTGACTGTTTCTTTATTCAGTTTTCTACAGTTTATTAACTGGTTCTTTATTTTATTTTGTACAGTTTATTGATTGGTTCTTTATTAAGTTTGTGGACAATTTATTTACTGGTTCTTTATACAGTTTTGTACAGTTTATTGACTGGTTCTTTATTCAGTTTTGTACAGTTTATTGACTGGTTCTTTATTGAGTTTTGTACAGTTTATTTACTGGTTCTTTATTGAGTTTTGTACAGTTTTTTAACTGGTTCTTTGTTCATTTTTGTACAGTCTATTGACAGGTTCTTTGTTCAGTTTTGTTCAGTTTATTAACTGGTTCTTTATTGAGTTTTGTACAGTTTATTGACTGTTTCTTTATTCAGTTTTCTACAGTTTATTGACTGGTTCTTTATTGAGTTTGTGTACAATTTATTGACTGGTTCTTTATTTAGTTTTTTACAGTTTATTGACTGTTTCTTTATTTAGTTTTGTGCAGTGTAATGACTGTTTCTTTAATTACTTTGTATACAATTTATTGACTGGGTCTTTATTTAGTTTTGTAGAGTTTATTAACTGGTTCTTTATTAAGTTTGTGTACAATTTATTGATTGGTTCTTTATACAGTTTTGTACAGTTTATTGACTGGTTCTTTATTCAGTTTTGTACAGTTTATTGACTGTTTCTTTATTGAGTTTTGTACAGTTTATTGACTGGTTCTTTATTGAGTTTTGTGCAGTTTTTTAACTGGTTCTTTGCACAGTTTTGTACAGTTTATTGACAGGTTTTTTGTTCAGTTTTGTTCAGTTTATTGACTGGTTCTTTATTGAGTTTTGTACAGGCTATTGACTGTTTCTTTATTCTGTTTTCTACAGTTTATTGACTGGTTCTTTATTGAGTTTGTGTACAATTTATTGACTGGTTCTTTATTTAGTTTTGTACAGTTTATTGACTGTTTCTTTATTGAGTTTTGTACAGTTTATTGACTGTTTCTTTATTCAGTTTGCTACAGTTTATTAACTGGTTCTTTATTTTATTTTGTACAGTTTATTGACTGGTTCTTTATTAAGTTTGTGGACAATTTATTAACTGGTTCTTTATACAGTTTTGTACAGTTTATTGACTGGTTCTTTATTCAGTTTTGTACAGTTTATTGACTTGTTCTTTATTGAGTTTTGTACAGTTTATTGACTGGTTCTTTAATGAGTTTTGTACAGTTTTTTAACTGGTTCTTTGTTCATTTTTGTACAGTTTATTGACAGGTTCTTTGTTCAGTTTTGTTCAGTTTATTGACTGGTTCTTTATTGAGTTTTGTACAGTTTATTGACTGTTTCTTTATTCAGTTTTCTACAGTTTATTGACTGGTTCTTTATTGAGTTTGTGTACAAATTATTGACTGGTTCTTTATTTAGTTTTTTACAGTTTATTGACTGTTTCTTTATTTAGTTTTGTACAGTTTATTGACTGTTTCTTTATTTACTTTGTATACAATTTATTGACTGGGTCTTTACTTAGTTTTGTACAGTTTATTGACTAGTTCTTTATTTAATTTTGTACAATTTATTGACTGGTTCTTTATACAGTTTTGTACAGTTTATTGACTGGTTTTTTATTCAGTTTTTTACAGTTTATTGACCGCTTCTTTATTGAGTTTTGTACAGTTTATTGACTGTTTCTTTATTTAGTTTTGTACAGTTTATTGAGTGGTTCTTGATTGAGTTTTGTACAGTTTATTGACTGTTTCTTTATTGTGTTTTGTACAGTTTATTGACTGGTTCTTTATTGAGTTTTGTACAGTTTATTGACAATTTCTTTATTGAGTTTGTGTACAATTTATTGACTGGTTCTTTATTGAGTTTTGTACAGTTTATTGACTGGTTCTTTATTGAGTTTTGTATAGTTTATTGACTGGTTCTTTATTCAGTTTTGTACAATTTATTGACTTTTTCTTTATTTAGTTTGTGTACAATGTATTGACTGTTTCTTTATGTAGTTTGTGTACAATTTAATGACTGGTTCTTTATTTAGTTTTGTACAGTTTATTGACTGTTTCTTCTGTAATTTGTGTACAATTTTATGACTGGTTCTTTATTTAGTTTTGTACAGTTTATTGACTGTTTCTTTATTTAGTTTTGTACAGTTTATTAACTGGTTCTTTATTAAGTTCGTGTACAATTTATTGACTGGTTCATTATACAGTTTTGTACAGTTTATTGACTGTTTCTTTATTGAGTTTTGTTCAGTTTATTGACTGGTTCTTTATTGAGTTTTGTACAGGTTATTGACTGTTTCTTTATTCAGTTTTCTACAGTTTATTGACTGGTTCTTGATTGAGTTTGTGTACATTTTATTGACTGGTTCTTTATTTAGTTTTGTACAGTTTATTGACTGTTTCTTTATTGAGTTTGGACAGTGTATTGACTGTTTCTTTATTCAGTTTGCTACAGTTTATTAACTGGTTCTTTATTTTATTTTGTACAGTTTATTGATTGGTTCTTTATTAAGTTTGTGGACACTTCATTAACTGGTTCTTTAAACAGTTTTGTACATTTTATTGACTGGTTCTTTATTCAGTTTTGTACAGTTTATTGACTGGGTCTTTATTGAGTTTGTACAGTTTATTGACTGGTTCTTTATTGAGTTTTGTGCAGTTTTTTAACTGGTTCTTTGTTCGTTTTTGTACAGTTTATTGATAGGTTCTTTGTTCAGTTTTGTTCAGTTTATTGACTGGTTCTTTATTGAGTTTTGTACAGTTTATTGACTGTTTCTTTATTCAGTTTTCTACAGTTTATTGACTGGTTCTTTATTGAGTTTGTGTACAATTTATTGACTGGTTCTTTATTTAGTTTTTTACAGTTTATTGACTGTTTCTTTATTGAGTTTTGTACAGTTTATTGATTGGTAGTTTATTGAGTTTTGTACAGTTTATTCACGGTTTCTTTATTGAGTTTGTGTATAATTTATTGACTGGTTCTTGATTGAGTTTTGTACAGTTTATTGACTGGTTTTTTATTGAGTTTTGTACAGTTTATTTACTGTTTATTTATTGAGTTTTATACAGATTATTGACAGGTTCTTTATTGAGTTTTGTATAGTTTATTGACTGTTTCTTTATTTAGTTTTGTACAGTTTATTGACTGGTTCTTGATTGAGTTTTGTACAGTTTATTGACTGTTTCTTGATTGAGTTTTGTACAATTTATTGACTTGTTCTTTATTAAGTTTTGTATAGTTTATTGACTGTTTCTTTTTTTAGTTTTGTACAGTTTATTGACTTGTTCTTTATTTAATTTTGTACAGTTTATTGACTGGTTGTTTATTAAGTTTGTGTATAATTTATTGACTGGTTCTTTATTGAGTTTGTGTACAATTTATTGACTGGTTCTTTATTGAGTTTTTTACAGTTTAGTGACTGGTTCTTTATTGAGTTTTGTATAGTTTATTGACTGTTCTTTATTCAGTTTTGTGCAATTTATTGACTGTTTCTTTATTTAGTTTGTGTACAATTTAATGACTGGTTCTTTATTGAGTTTTGTACAGTTTATTGACAGTTTCTTCTGTAGTTTGTGTACAATTTTATGACTGGTTCTTTATTTAGTTTTGTACAGTTTATTGACTGGTTCTTTATTTAGTTTTGTACAGTTTATTAAATGGTTCTTTATTAAGTTCGTGTACAATTTATTGACTGGTTCTTTATACAGTTTTGTACAGTTTATTGACTGGTTCTTTATTCAGTTTTGTACAGTTTATTGACTGGTTCTTTATTGAGTTTTGTACAGTTTATTGACTGGTTCTTTATTGAGTTGTGTAAAGTTTTGTAAATGTTTCTTTGCACAGTTTTGTACAGTTTATTTACAGGTTCTTTGTTCAGTTTATTTCAGTTTATTGACTGGTTCTTTATTGAGTTTTGTACAGGTTATTGATTGTTTCTTTATTCAGTTTTCTACAGTTTATTGACTGGTTCTTTATTGAGTTTTGTACAGTTTATTGACTGTTTCTTTATTGAGTTTTGTACAGTTTATTGACTGTTTCTTTATTTAGTTTTCTACAGTTTATTAACTGGTTCTTTATTTTATTTTGTACAGTTTATTGATTGGTTCTTTATTAAGTTTGTGGACAATTTATTAACTGGTTCTTTATACAGTTTTGTACAGTTTATTGACTGGTTCTTTATTCAGTTTTGTACAGTTTATTGACTGGTTCTTTATTGAGTTTTGTACAGTTTATTGACTGTTTCTTTATTTAGTTTTGTGCAGTGTAATGACTGTTTCTTTAATTACTTTGTATACAATTTATTGACTGGGTCTTTATTTAGTTTTGTACAGTTTATTAACTGGTTCTTTATTAAGTTTGTGTACAATTTATTGATTGGTTCTTTATACAGTTTTGTACAGTTTATTGACTGGTTCTTTATTCAGTTTTGTACAGTTTATTGACTGTTTCTTTATTGAGTTTTGTACAGTTTATTGACTGGTTCTTTATTGAGTTTTGTGCAGTTTTTTAACTGGTTCTTTGCACAGTTTTGTACAGTTTATTGACAGGTTTTTTGTTCAGTTTTGTTCAGTTTATTGACTGGTTCTTTATTGAGTTTTGTACAGGCTATTGACTGTTTCTTTATTCTGTTTTCTACAGTTTATTGACTGGTTCTTTATTGAGTTTGTGTACAATTTATTGACTGGTTCTTTATTTAGTTTTGTACAGTTTATTGACTGTTTCTTTATTGAGTTTTGTACAGTTTATTGACTGTTTCTTTATTCAGTTTGCTACAGTTTATTAACTGGTTCTTTATTTTATTTTGTACAGTTTATTGACTGATTCAAAAATTAAGTTTGTGGACAATTTATTAACTGGTTCTTTATACAGTTTTGTACAGTTTATTGACTGGTTCTTTATTCAGTTTTGTACAGTTTATTGACTTGTTCTTTATTGAGTTTTGTACAGTTTATTGACTGGTTCTTTAATGAGTTTTGTACAGTTTTTTAACTGGTTCTTTGTTCATTTTTGTACAGTTTATTGACAGGTTCTTTGTTCAGTTTTGTTCAGTTTATTGACTGGTTCTTTATTGAGTTTTGTACAGTTTATTGACTGTTTCTTTATTCAGTTTTCTACAGTTTATTGACTGGTTCTTTATTGAGTTTGTGTACAAATTATTGACTGGTTCTTTATTTAGTTTTTTACAGTTTATTGACTGTTTCTTTATTTAGTTTTGTACAGTTTATTGACTGTTTCTTTATTTACTTTGTATACAATTTATTGACTGGGTCTTTACTTAGTTTTGTACAGTTTATTGACTAGTTCTTTATTTAATTTTGTACAATTTATTGACTGGTTCTTTATACAGTTTTGTACAGTTTATTGACTGGTTTTTTATTCAGTTTTTTACAGTTTATTGACCGCTTCATTATTGAGTTTTGTACAGTTTATTGACTGTTTCTTTATTTAGTTTTGTACAGTTTATTGAGTGGTTCTTGATTGAGTTTTGTACAGTTTATTGACTGTTTCTTTATTGTGTTTTGTACAGTTTATTGACTGGTTCTTTATTGAGTTTTGTACAGTTTATTGACAATTTCTTTATTGAGTTTGTGTACAATTTATTGACTGGTTCTTTATTGAGTTTTGTACAGTTTATTGACTGGTTCTTTATTGAGTTTTGTATAGTTTATTGACTGGTTCTTTATTCAGTTTTGTACAATTTATTGACTTTTTCTTTATTTAGTTTGTGTACAATGTATTGACTGTTTCTTTATGTAGTTTGTGTACAATTTAATGACTGGTTCTTTATTTAGTTTTGTACAGTTTATTGACTGTTTCTTCTGTAATTTGTGTACAATTTTATGACTGGTTCTTTATTTAGTTTTGTACAGTTTATTGACTGTTTCTTTATTTAGTTTTGTACAGTTTATTAACTGGTTCTTTATTAAGTTCGTGTACAATTTATTGACTGGTTCTTTATACAGTTTTGTACAGTTTATTGACTGTTTCTTTATTGAGTTTTGTTCAGTTTATTGACTGGTTCTTTATTGAGTTTTGTACAGGTTATTGACTGTTTCTTTATTCAGTTTTCTACAGTTTATTGACTGGTTCTTGATTGAGTTTGTGTACATTTTATTGACTGGTTCTTTATTTAGTTTTGTACAGTTTATTGACTGTTTCTTTATTGAGTTTGGACAGTGTATTGACTGTTTCTTTATTCAGTTTGCTACAGTTTATTAACTGGTTCTTTATTTTATTTTGTACAGTTTATTGATTGGTTCTTTATTAAGTTTGTGGACACTTCATTAACTGGTTCTTTAAACAGTTTTGTACAGTTTATTGACTGGTTCTTTATTCAGTTTTGTACAGTTTATTGACTGGGTCTTTATTGAGTTTGTACAGTTTATTGACTGGTTCTTTATTGAGTTTTGTGCAGTTTTTTAACTGGTTCTTTGTTCGTTTTTGTACAGTTTATTGATAGGTTCTTTGTTCAGTTTTGTTCAGTTTATTGACTGGTTCTTTATTGAGTTTTGTACAGTTTATTGACTGTTTCTTTATTCAGTTTTCTACAGTTTATTGACTGGTTCTTTATTGAGTTTGTGTACAATTTATTGACTGGTTCTTTATTTAGTTTTTTACAGTTTATTGACTGTTTCTTTATTGAGTTTTGTACAGTTTATTGATTGGTAGTTTATTGAGTTTTGTACAGTTTATTCACGGTTTCTTTATTAAGTTTGTGTATAATTTATTGACTGGTTCTTGATTGAGTTTTGTACAGTTTATTGACTGGTTTTTTATTGAGTTTTGTACAGTTTATTTACTGTTTATTTATTGAGTTTTATACAGATTATTGACAGGTTCTTTATTGAGTTTTGTATAGTTTATTGACTGTTTCTTTATTTAGTTTTGTACAGTTTATTGACTGGTTCTTGATTGAGTTTTGTACAGTTTATTGACTGTTTCTTGATTGAGTTTTGTACAATTTATTGACTTGTTCTTTATTAAGTTTTGTATAGTTTATTGACTGTTTCTTTTTTTAGTTTTGTACAGTTTATTGACTTGTTCTTTATTTAATTTTGTACAGTTTATTGACTGGTTGTTTATTAAGTTTGTGTATAATTTATTGACTGGTTCTTTATTGAGTTTGTGTACAATTTATTGACTGGTTCTTTATTGAGTTTTTTACAGTTTAGTGACTGGTTCTTTATTGAGTTTTGTATAGTTTATTGACTGGTTCTTTATTCAGTTTTGTGCAATTTATTGACTGTTTCTTTATTTAGTTTGTGTACATTTAATGACTGGTTCTTTATTTAGTTTTGTACAGTTTATTGACAGTTTCTTCTGTAGTTTGTGTACAATTTTATGACTGGTTCTTTATTTAGTTTTGTACAGTTTATTGACTGTTTCTTTATTTAGTTTTGTACAGTTTATTAAATGGTTCTTTATTAAGTTCGTGTACAATTTATTGACTGGTTCTTTATACAGTTTTGTACAGTTTATTGACTGGTTCTTTATTCAGTTTTGTACAGTTTATTGACTGGTTCTTTATTGAGTTTTGTACAGTTTATTGACTGGTTCTTTATTGAGTTGTGTAAAGTTTTTTAAATGTTTCTTTGCACAGTTTTGTACAGTTTATTGACAGGTTCTTTGTTCAGTTTATTTCAGTTTATTGACTGGTTCTTTATTGAGTTTTGTACAGGTTATTGACTGTTTCTTTATTCAGTTTTCTACAGTTTATTGACTGGTTCTTTATTGAGTTTTGTACAGTTTATTGACTGTTTCTTTATTGAGTTTTGTACAGTTTATTGACTGTTTCTTTATTCAGTTTTCTACAGTTTATTAACTGGTTCTTTATTTTATTTTGTACAGTTTATTGATTGGTTCTTTATTAAGTTTGTGGACAATTTATTAACTGGTTCTTTATACAGTTTTGTACAGTTTATTGACTGGTTCTTTATTCAGTTTTGTACAGTTTATTGACTGGTTCTTTATTGAGTTTTGTACAGTTTATTCACTGGCTCTTTATTGAGTTTTGTACAGTTTTTTAACTGGTTCTTCGTTCATTTTTGTACAGTTTATTGACAGGTTCTTTGTTCAGTTTTGTACAGTTTATTGACTGGTTCTTTATTGAGTTTTGTACAGTTTATTGACTGTTTCTTTATCCAGTTTTCTACAGTTTATTGACTGGTTCTTTATTGAGTTCGTGTACAATTTATTGACTGCTTCTTTATTTAGTTTTTTACAGTTTATTGACTGTTACTTTATTTAGTTTTGTGCAGTTTAATGACTGTTTCTTTAATTACTTTGTATACAATTTATTGACTGGGTCTTTACTTAGTTTTGTACAGTTTATTGACTAGTTCTTTATTGAGTTTGTATACAAATTATTGACTTGTTCTTTATTGAGTTTTGTACAGTTTATTGACTAGTTCTTTGGTCAGTTTGTACAGTTAATTGACTGGCTTTTTATTGAGTTTTGTACAGTTTATTGACTGTTTCTTTATTTAGTTTTGTACAGTTTATTGACTGGTTCTTTATTGAGTTTTGTATAGTTTATTGACTGGTTCTTTATTCAGTTTTGTACAATTTATTGATTGTTTCTTTATTTAGTTTGTGTACAATGTATTGACTTTTTCTTTTTGTAGTTTGTGTACAATTTAATGACTGGTTCTTTATTTAGTTTTGTACAGTTTATTGACTGTTTCTTCTGTAGTTTGTGTACAATTTTATGACTGGTTCTTTATTTAGTTTTGTACAGTTTATTGACTGTTTCTTTATTTAGTTTTGTACAGTTTATTAACTGGTTCTTTATTAAGTTTGTGTACAATTTATTGACTGGTTCTTTATACAGTTTTGTACAGTTTATTGACTGGTTCTTTATCCAGTTTTGAACAGTTTATTGACTGGTTCTTTATTGAGTTTTGTACAGTTTATTGACTGGTTCTTTATTGAGTTTTGTACAGTTTATTGACTGTTTCTTTATTGAGTTTTGTACAGTTTATTGACTGGTTTCTGTTCAGTTTTGTACAGTTTATTGTCTGGTTCTTTAATGAGTTTTGTACAGTTTATTGACTGTTTCTTTATTTAGTTTTGTACAGTTTATTAAATGGTTCTTTGTTAAGTTCGTGTACAATTTATTGACTGGTTCTTTATACAGTTTTGTACAGTTTATTGACTGGTTCTTTATTCAGTGTTGTACAGTTTATTGACTGGTTCTTTATTGAGTTTTGTACAGTTTATTGACTGGTTTTTTATTGAGTTGTGGAAAGTTTTGTAAATGTTTCTTTGCACAGTTTTGTACAGTTTATTGACAGGTTCTTTGTTCAGTTTATTTCAGTTTATTGACTGGTTCTTTATTGAGTTTTGTACAGGTTATTGACTGTTTCTTTATTCAGTTTTCTACAGTTTATTGACTGGTTCTTTATTGAGTTTTGTACAGTTTATTGACTGTTTCTTTATTGAGTTTTGTACAGTTTATTGACTGTTTCTTTATTCAGTTTTCTACAGTTTATTAACTGGTTCTTTATTTTATTTTGTACAGTTTATTGATTGGTTCTTTATTAAGTTTGTGGACAATTTATTAACTGGTTCTTTATACAGTTTTGTACAGTTTATTGACTGGTTCTTTATTCAGTTTTGTACAGTTTATTGACTGGTTCTTTATTGAGTTTTGTACAGTTTATTCACTGGTTCTTTATTGAGTTTTGTACAGTTTTTTAACTGGTTCTTTGTTCATTTCTGTACAGTTTATTGACAGGTTCTTTGTTCAGTTTTGTTCAGTTTATTAACTGGTTCTTTATTGAGTTTTGTACAGTTTATTGACTGTTTCTTTATTCAGTTTTCTACAGTTTATTGACTGGTTCTTTATTGAGTTCGTGTACAATTTATTGACTGGTTCTTTATTTAGTTTTTTACAGTTTATTGACTGTTTCTTTATTTAGTTTTGTGCAGTTTAATGACTGTTTCTTTAATTACTTTGTATACAATTTATTGACTGGGTCTTTACTTAGTTTTGTACAGTTTATTGACTAGTTCTTTATTGAGTTTGTATACAAATTATTGACTTGTTCTTTATTGAGTTTTGCACAGTTTATTGACTAGTTCTTTGGTCAGTTTGTACAGTTAATTGACTGGCTTTTTATTGAGTTTTGTACAGTTTATTGACTGTTTCTTTATTTAGTTTTGTACAGTTTATTGACTGGTTCTTTATTGAGTTTTGTATAGTTTATTGACTGGTTCTTTATTCAGTTTTGTACAATTTATTGATTGTTTCTTTATTTAGTTTGTGTACAATGTATTGACTTTTTCTTTATGTAGTTTGTGTACAATTTAATGACTGGTTCTTTATTTAGTTTTGTACAGTTTATTGACTGTTTCTTCTGTAGTTTGTGTACAATTTTATGACTGGTTCTTTATTTAGTTTTGTACAGTTTATTGACTGGTTCTTTATTTAGTTTTGTACAGTTTATTAACTGGTTCTTTATTAAGTTTGTGTACAATTTATTGACTGGTTCTTTATACAGTTTTGTACAGTTTATTGACTGGTTCTTTATCCAGTTTTGTACAGTTTATTGACTGGTTCTTTATTGAGTTTTGTACAGTTTATTGACTTGTTCTTTATTGAGTTTTGTACAGTTTATTGACTGTTTCTTTATTGAGTTTTGTAGAGTTTATTGACTGGTTTTTGTTCAGTTTTGTACAGTTTATTGTCTGGTTCTTTAATGAGTTTTGTACAGTTTATTGACTGTTTCTTTATTCAGTTTTCTACAGTTTATTGACTGGTTCTTTATTGAGTTTTGTACAGTTTATTGACTGTTTCTTTATTGAGTTTTGTACAGTTTATTGACTGTTTCTTTATTCAGTTTTCTACAGTTTATTAACTGGTTCTTTATTTTATTTTGTACAGTTTATTGATTGGTTCTTTATTAAGTTTGTGGACAATTTATTAACTGGTTCTTTATACAGTTTTGTACAGTTTATTGACTGATTCTTTATTCAGTTTTGTACAGTTTATTGACTGGTTCTTTATTGAGTTTTGTACAGTTTTTTAACTGGTTCTTTGTTCATTTTTGTACAGTTTATTGACAGGTTCTTTGTTCAGTTTTGTTCAGTTTATTAACTGGTTCTTTATTGAGTTTTGTACAGTTTATAGACTGTTTCTTTTTTCAGTTTTCTACAGTTTATTGACTGGTTCTTTATTGAGTTCGTGTACAATTTATTGACTGGTTCTTTATTTAGTTTTTTACAGTTTATTGACTGTTTCTTT
This sequence comes from Limnoperna fortunei, assembly GCA_944474755.1. Taxonomy (NCBI): domain Eukaryota; kingdom Metazoa; phylum Mollusca; class Bivalvia; order Mytilida; family Modiolidae; genus Limnoperna; species Limnoperna fortunei. The sequence goes on along the minus strand of OX104119.1, from coordinate 31,652,607 downwards.
ATTTAGTTTTGTGCAGTTTAATGACTGTTTCTTTAATTACTTTGTATACAATTTATTGACTGGGTCTTTACTTAGTTTTGTACAGTTTATTGACTAGTTCTTTATTGAGTTTGTATACAAATTATTGACTTGTTCTTTATTGAGTTTTGTACAGTTTATTGACTAGTTCTTTGGTCAGTTTGTACAGTTAATTGACTGGCTTTTTATTGAGTTTTGTATAGTTTATTGACTGGTTCTTTATTCAGTTTTGTACAATTTATTGATTGTTTCTTTATTTAGTTTGTGTACAATGTATTGACTTTTTCTTTATGTAGTTTGTGTACAATTTAATGACAGGTTCTTTATTTAGTTTTGTACAGTTTATTGACTGTTTCTTCTGTAGTTTGTGTACAATTTTATGACTGGTTCTTTATTTAGTTTTGTACAGTTTATTGACTGTTTCTTTATTTAGTTTTGTACAGTTTATTAACTGGTTCCTTATTAAGTTTGTGTACAATTTATTGACTGGTTCTTTATACAGTTTTGTACAGTTTATTGACTGGTTCTTTATCCAGTTTTGTACAGTTTATTGACTGGTTCTTTATTGAGTTTTGTACAGTTTATTGACTGGTTCTTTATTGAGTTTTGTACACTTTATTGACTGTTTCTTTATTGAGTTTTGTACAGTTTATTGACTGTTTCTTTATTCAGTTTTCTACAGTTTATTAGCTGGTTCTTTATTTTATTTTGTACAGTTTATTGATTGCTTCTTTATTAAGTTTGTGGACAATTTATTAACTGGTTCTTTATACAGTTTTGTACAGTTTATTGACTGGTTCTTTATTCAGTTTTGTACAGTTTATTGACTGGTTCTTTTTTGAGTTTTGTACAGTTTATTGACTGGTTCTTTATTGAGTTTTGTACAGTTTATTGACTGGTTCTTTATTGAGTTTTGTACAGTTTATTGACTGTTTCTTTATTGAGTTTTGTACAGTTTATTGACTGTTTCTTTATTCAGTTTTCTACAGTTTATTAACTGGTTCTTTATTTTATTTTGTACAGTTTATTGATTGGTTCTTTATTAAGTTTGTGGACAATTTATTAACTGGTTCTTTATACAGTTTTGTAAAGTTTATTGACTGGTTCTTTATTCAGTTTTGTACAGTTTATTGACTGGTTCTTTATTGAGTTTTGTACAGTTTATTGACTGGTTCTTTATTGAGTTTTGTACATTTTTTTAACTGGTTCTTTGTTCATTTTTGTACAGTTTATTGACAGGTTCTTTGTTCAGTTTTGTTCAGTTTATTAACTGGTTCTTTATTGAGTTTTGTACAGTTTATTGACTGTTTCTTTATTCAGTTTTCTACAGTTTATTGACTGGTTCTTTATTGAGTTTGTGTACAATTTATTGACTGGTTCTTTATTGAGTTTTTTACAGTTTATTGACTGTTTCTTTATTTAGTTTTGTGCAGTTTAATGACTGTTTCTTTAATTACTTTGTATACAATTTATTGACTGTGTCTTTACTTAGTTTTGTACAGTTTATTGACTAGTTCTTTATTGAGTTTGTATACAAATTATTGACTTGTTCTTTATTGAGTTTTGTACAGTTTATTGACTAGTTCTTTGGTCAGTTTGTACAGTTAATTGACTGGCTTTTTATTGAGTTTTGTACAGTTTATTGACTGTTTCTTTATTTAGTTTTGTACAGTTTATTGACTGGTTCTTTATTGAGTTTTGTATAGTTTATTGACTGGTTCTTTATTCAGTTTTGTACAATTTATTGATTGTTTCTTTATTTAGTTTGTGTACAATGTATTGACTTTTTCTTTATGTAGTTTGTGTACAATTTAATGACTGGTTCTTTATTTAGTTTTGTACAGTTTATTGACTGTTTCTTCTGTAGTTTGTGTACAATTTTATGACTGGTTCTTTATTTAGTTTTGTACAGTTTATTGACTGTTTCTTTATTTAGTTTTGTACAGTTTATTAACTGGTTCTTTATTAAGTTTGTGTACAATTTATTGACTGGTTCTTTATACAGTTTTGTACATTTTATTGACTGGTTCTTTATCCAGTTTTGAACAGTTTATTGACTGGTTCTTTATTGAGTTTTGTACAGTTTATTGACTTGTTCTTTATTGAGTTTTGTACAGTTTATTGACTGTTTCTTTATTGAGTTTTGTAGAGTTTATTGACTGGTTTTTGTTCAGTTTTGTACAGTTTATTGTCTGGTTCTTTAATGAGTTTTGTACAGTTTATTGACTGTTTCTTTATTCAGTTTTCTACAGTTTATTGACTGGTTCTTTATTGAGTTTTGTACAGTTTATTGACTGTTTCTTTATTGAGTTTTGTACAGTTTATTGACTGTTTCTTTATTCAGTTTTCTACAGTTTATTAACTGGTTCTTTATTTTATTTTGTACAGTTTATTGATTGGTTCTTTATTAAGTTTGTGGACAATTTATTAACTGGTTCTTTATACAGTTTTGTACAGTTTATTGACTGGTTCTTTATTCAGTTTTGTACAGTTTATTGACTGGTTCTTTATTGAGTTTTGTACAGTTTATTCACTGGTTCTTTATTGAGTTTTGTACAGTTTTTTAACTGGTTCTTTGTTCATTTTTGTACAGTTTATTGACAGGTTCTTTGTTCAGTTTTGTTCAGTTTATTAACTGGTTCTTTATTGAGTTTTGTACAGTTTATTGACTGTTTCTTTATTCAGTTTTCTACAGTTTATTGACTGGTTCTTTATTGAGTTCGTGTACAATTTATTGACTGGTTCTTTATTTAGTTTTTTACAGTTTATTGACTGTTTCTTTATTTAGTTTTGTGCAGTTTAATGACTGTTTCTTTAATTACTTTGTATACAATTTATTGACTGGGTCTTTACTTAGTTTTTTACAGTTTATTGACTAGTTCTTTATTGAGTTTGTATACAAATTATTGACTTGTTCTTTATTGAGTTTTGTACAGTTTATTGACTAGTTCTTTGGTCAGTTTGTACAGTTAATTGACTGGCTTTTTATTGAGTTTTGTACAGTTTATTGACTGTTTCTTTATTTAGTTTTGTACAGTTTATTGACTGGTTCTTTATTGAGTTTTGTATAGTTTATTGACTGGTTCTTTATTCAGTTTTGTACAATTTATTGATTGTTTCTTTATTTAGTTTGTGTACAATGTATTGACTTTTTCTTTATGTAGTTTGTGTACAATTTAATGACTGGTTCTTTATTTAGTTTTGTACAGTTTATTGACTGTTTCTTCTGTAGTTTGTGTACAATTTTATGACTGGTTCTTTATTTAGTTTTGTACAGTTTATTGACTGTTTCTTTATTTAGTTTTGTACAGTTTATTAACTGGTTCTTTATTAAGTTTGTGTACAATTTATTGACTGGTTCTTTATACAGTTTTGTACAGTTTATTGACTGGTTCTTTATTCAGTTTTGTACAGTTTATTGACTGTTTCTTTATTGAGTTTTGTACAGTTTATTGACTGGTTCTTTATTGAGTTTTGTACACTTTATTGACTGTTTCTTTATTGAGTTTTGTACAGTTTATTGACTGTTTCTTTATTCAGTTTTCTACAGTTTATTAACTGGTTCTTTATTTTATTTTGTACAGTTTATTGATTGCTTCTTTATTAAGTTTGTGGACAATTTATTAACTGGTTCTTTATACAGTTTTGTACAGTTTATTGACTGGTTCTTTATTCAGTTTTGTACAGTTTATTGACTGGTTCTTTTTTGAGTTTTGTACAGTTTATTGACTGGTTCTTTATTGAGTTTTGTACAGTTTATTGACTGGTTCTTTATTGAGTTTTGTACAGTTTATTGACTGTTTCTTTATTGAGTTTTGTACAGTTTATTGACTGTTTCTTTATTCAGTTTTCTACAGTTTATTAACTGGTTCTTTATTTTATTTTGTACAGTTTATTGATTGGTTCTTTATTAAGTTTGTGGACAATTTATTAACTGGTTATTTATACAGTTTTGTAAAGTTTATTGACTGGTTCTTTATTCAGTTTTGTACAGTTTATTGACTGGTTCTTTATTGAGTTTTGTACAGTTTATTGACTGGTTCTTTATTGAGTTTTGTACATTTTTTTAACTGGTTCTTTGTTCATTTTTGTACAGTTTATTGACAGGTTCTTTGTTCAGTTTTGTTCAGTTTATTAACTGGTTCTTTATTGAGTTTTGTACAGTTTATTGACTGTTTCTTTATTCAGTTTTCTACAGTTTATTGACTGGTTCTTTATTGAGTTTGTGTACAATTTATTGACTGGTTCTTTATTGAGTTTTTTACAGTTTATTGACTGTTTCTTTATTTAGTTTTGTGCAGTTTAATGACTGTTTCTTTAATTACTTTGTATACAATTTATTGACTGTGTCTTTACTTAGTTTTGTACAGTTTATTGACTAGTTCTTTATTGAGTTTGTATACAAATTATTGACTTGTTCTTTATTGAGTTTTGTACAGTTTATTGACTAGTTCTTTGGTCAGTTTGTACAGTTAATTGACTGGCTTTTTATTGAGTTTTGTACAGTTTATTGACTGTTTCTTTATTTAGTTTTGTACAGTTTATTGACTGGTTCTTTATTGAGTTTTGTATAGTTTATTGACTGGTTCTTTATTCAGTTTTTGTACAATTTATTGATTGTTTCTTTATTTAGTTTGTGTACAATGTATTGACTTTTTCTTTATGTAGTTTGTGTACAATTTAATGACTGGTTCTTTATTTAGTTTTGTACAGTTTATTGACTGTTTCTTCTGTAGTTTGTGTACAATTTTATGACTGTACTTTATTTAGTTTTGTACAGTTTATTGACTGTTTCTTTATTTAGTTTGGTACAGTTTATTAACTGGTTCTTTATTAAGTTTGTGTACAATTTATTGACTGGTTCTTTATACAGTTTTGTACAGTTTATTGACTGGTTCTTTATCCAGTTTTGTACAGTTTATTGACTGGTTCTTTATTGAGTTTTGTACAGTTTATTGACTGGTTCTTTATTGAGTTTTGTACAGTTTATTGACTGTTTCTTTATTGAGTTTTGTACAGTTTATTGACTGTTTCTTTATTCAGTTTTCTACAGTTTATTAACTGGTTCTTTATTTTATTTTGTACAGTTTATTGATTGGTTCTTTATTAAGTTTGTGGACAATTTATTAACTGCTTCTTTATACAGTTTTGTACAGTTTATTGACTGGTTCTTTATTCAGTTTTGTACAGTTTATTGACTGGTTCTTTATTGAGTTTTGTACAGTTTATTGACTGGTTCTTTATTGAGGTTTGTACAGTTTTTTAACTGGTTCTTTGTTCATTTTTGTACAGTTTATTGACAGGTTCTTTGTTCAGTTTTGTTCAGTTTATTGACTGGTTCTTTATTGAGTTTTGTACAGTTTATTGACTGTTTCTTTATTCAGTTTTGTACAGTTTATTGACTGGTTCTTTATTTAGTTTGTGTACAATTTATTGACTGGTTCTTTATTTAGTTTTTTACAGTTTATTGACTGTTTCTTTATTTAGTTTTGTGCAGTTTAATGACTGTTTCTTTAATTACTTTGTATACAATTTATTGACTGGGTATTTACTTAGTTTTGTACAGTTTATTGACTTGTTCTTTATTGAGTTTGTATACAAATTATTGACTTGTTCTTTATTGAGTTTTGTACAGTTTATTGACTGGTTCTTTGGTCAGTTTGTACAGTTAATTGACTGGCTTTTTATTGAGTTTTGTACAGTTTATTGACTGTTTCTTTATTTAGTTTTGTACAGTTTATTGACTGGTTCTTTATTGAGTTTTGTATAGTTTATTGACTGGTTCTTTATTCAGTTTTGTACAATTTATTGACTGTTTCTTTATTTAGTTTGTGTACAATGTATTGACTGTTTGTTTATGTAGTTTGTGTACAATTTAATGACTGGTTCTTTATTTAGTTTTGTACAGTTTATTGACTGTTTCTTCTGTAGTTTGTGTACAATTTTATGACTGGTCCTTTATTTAGTTTTGTACAGTTTATTGACTGTTTCTCTATTCAGTTTTCTACAGTTTATTGACTGGTTCTTTATTGAGTTTGTGTACAATTTATTGACTGGTTCTTTATTGAGTTTCGTACAGTTTATTGACTAGTTCTTTGTTCAGTTTTGTACAGTTTATTGACTGTTTCTTTATTTAATTTTGTACAGTTTATTGACTGGTTCTTTATTGAGTTTGTGTACAATTTATTGACTGGTTCTTTATTGAGTTTTGTTCAGTTTATTGACTGGTTCTTTATACAGTTTTGTACAGTTTATTGAATGTTTCTTTATTGAGTTTTGTACAATTTATTCACTGGTTCCTTCTTCAGTTTTGTACATTTTATTGACTGGTTCCTTATTCAGTTCTGTACAGTTTATTGACTGTTTCTTTATTTAGTTTTGTACAGTTTATTGGCTGTTTCTTTATTTAGTTTTGTACAGTTTATTGACTGGTTCTTTATTGAGTTTGTGTACAATTTATTGACTGGTTCTTTAGTTAGTTTTGTACAGTTTATTGACTGTTTCTTTATTTAGTTTTTACAGTTTATTGACTGGTTCTTTATTCAGTTTGTGTACAATTTATTTACTGGTTCTTTATTTAGTTTTGTACAGTTTATTGACTGTTTCTTTATTTAGTTTTGTACAGTTTATTGACTGTTTCTTTATTTAGTTTTGTGCAGTTTATTGACTGTTTCTTTATTGAGTTTTGTACAGTTTATTGACTGTTTCTTTATTTAGTTTGTATACAATTTATTGACTGGGTCTTTACTTAGTTTTGTACATTTTATTGACTAGTTCTTAATTGAGTTTGTATAGAAATTATTGACTTGTTCTTTATTGAGTTTTGCACAGTTTATTGACTGGTTCTTTGTTCAGTTTGTACAGTTAATTGACTGGCTTTTTATTGAGTTTTGTACAGTTTATTGACTGTTTCTTTATTTAGTTTTGTACAGTTTATTGACTGGTTCTTTTTGAGTATTGTACAGTTCATTGACTGGTTCTGTATTCAGTTTTGTACAGTTCATTGACTGGTTCTTTATTGAGTTTGTGTACAATTTATTGACTGGTTCTCTATTGCGTTTTGTACAGTTTATTGACTGGTTCTCTATTCAGTTTTCTACAGTTTATTGACCGGTTCTTTATTGAGTTTGTGTACAATTTATTGACTGGTTCTTTATTGAGTTTCGTACAGTTTATTGACTAGTTCTTTGTTCAGTTTTGTACAATTTATTGACTGTTTCTTTATTTAATTTTGTACAGTTTATTGACTGGTTCTTTATTGAGTTTGTGTACAATTTATTGACTGGTTCTTTATTGAATTTTGTTCAGTTTATTGACTGGTTCTTTGTTCAGTTTTATACAGCTTATTGACTGTTTCTTTATTTAATTTTGTACAGTTTATTGACTGTTTCTTTATTGAGTTTTGTACAGTTTATTGACTGGTTCTTTATCGAGTTTTGTACAGTTTATTGACTGGTTCTTTATTGAGTTTTTACAGTTTATTGACTGTTTCTTTATTGAGTTTGTGTAAAATTTATTGACTGGTTCTTTATTGCGTTTTGTACAGTTTATAGACTGGTTCTTTATTGAGTTTTGTACAGTTTATTGACTGGTTCTTTATTGTGTTTGTGTACAATTTATTGACTGGTTCTTTATTGAGTTTTGTTCAGTTTATTGACTGGTTCTTTGTTCAGTTTTGTACAGTTTATTAACTGTTTCTTTATTTAATTTTGTACTGTTTATTGACTGTTTCTTTATTGAGTTTTGTACAGTTTATTTACTGGTTCTTTATCGAGTTTTGTACAGTTTATTGACTGGTTCTTTATTGAGTTTTGTACAGTTTATTGACTGTTTCTTTATTGAGTTTGTGTAAAATTTATTGACTGGTTCTTTATTGAGTTTTGTACAGTTTATTGACTGGCTCTTTATTGAGTTTTGTAGTTTATTTACTGTTTCTTTATTAAGTTTGTGTACAATTTATTGACTGGTTCTTTATTGAGTTGGTACAGTTTATTGACTGTTTCTTTATTCATTTTTGTACAGTTTATTGACTGGTTCTTTATTCAGTTTTGTACATTTTATTGACTGGTCCTTTATTGAGTTTTGTACAGTTTAGTTGCTGTTTCTTTATTCAGTTTTGTACAGTTTATTGACTGGTTCTTTATTGAATTTTGTACAGTTTATTGACCGGTAATTTGTTCAGTTTTCTACAGTTTATTGACTGGTTTTTTATTGAGTTTTGTACATTTTATTGACTGGTTGTTTTTTGAGTTTTGTACGGTGTATTGACTGTTTCTTTATTTAGTTTTGTACAGTTTATTGACTGGTCCTTTATTCAGTTTTGTACAGTTTATTGACTGTTTCTTTATTGAGTTTTGTACAGTTTATTGACTGGTTTTTGTTCAGTTTTGTACAGTTTATTGTCTGGTTCTCTAATGAGTTTTGTACAGTTTATTGACTGTTTCTTTATTTAGTTTTGTACAGTTTATTGACTGGTTCTTTATGTAGTTTTGTACAGTTTATTGACTGTTTCTTTATTTAGTTTTGTACAGTTTATTGACTGTTTCTTTATTTAGTTTTGTGCAGTTTATTGACTGTTTCTTTATTGAGTTTTGTACAGTTTATTGACTTTTTCTTTATTTAATTTGTATACAATTTATTGACTGGGTCTTTACTTAGTTTTGTACATTTTATTGACTAGTTCTTTATTGAGTTTGTATACAAATTATTGACTTGTTCTTTATTGAGTATTGTACAGTTCATTGACTGGTTCTTAATTCAGTTTTGTACAGTTTATTGACTGGTTCTTTATTGAGTTTGTGTACAATTTATTGACTGGTTCTTTATTGAGTTTTGTACAGTTTATTGACTGGTTCTCTATTCAGTTTTCTACAGTTTATTGACTGGTTCTTTATTGAGTTTGTGTACAATTTATTGACTGGTTCTTTTGTGAGTTTCTTCAGTTTATTGACTGGTTCTTTGTTCAGTTTTGTACATTTTATTGACTGTTTCTTTATTTAATTTTGTACAGTTAATTGACTGTTTCTTTATTGAGTTTTGTACAGTTTATTGACTGGTTCTTTATCGAGTTTTGTACAGTTCATTGACTGGTTCTTTATTGAGTTTTGTACAGTTTATTGACTGTTTCTTTATTGAGTTTGTTCAAAATTTATTGACTGGTTCTCTATTGCGTTTTGTACAGTTTATAGACTGGTTCTTTATTGAGTTTTGTACAGTTTATTGACTGGTTCTTTATTGAGTTTTGTACAGTTTATTGACTGGTTCTTTATTGAGTTTTGTAGTTTATTTACTGTGTCTTTATTAAGTTTGTGTACAATTTATTGACTGGTTCTTTATTGAGTTTGTACAGTTTATTGACTGTTTCTTTATTCAGTTTTGTACAGTGTATTGACTGGTACTTTGTTCAGTTTTCTACAGTTTATTGACTGGTTTTATTCTTTTGTACATTTTATTGACTGGTTGTTTTTTGAGTTTTGTACAGTTTATTGACTGTTTCTTTATTTAGTTTTGTACAGTTTATTGACTGGTTCTTTATTCAGTTTTGTACAGTTTATTGACTGTTTCTTTATGGAGTTTTGTAGAGTTTATCGACTGGTTCTTTGTTCAGTTTTGTACAGTTTATTGTCTGGTTCTTTAATGAGTTTTGTACAGTTTATTGACTGTTTCTTTATTTAGTTTTGTACAGTTTATTGACTGGTTCTTTATTGAGTTTTGTAAAGTTTATTGACTGGTTCTTTATTGAGTTTTGTGAACAATTGATTGACTGGTTCTTTATTGAGTTTTGTACAGTTTATTGACTGGTTCTTTATACAGTTTTGTACAGTTTATTGACTGTTTCTTTATTGAGTTTTGTACAGTTTATTGGCTGTTTCTTTATTTAGTTTTGTACAGTTTATTGACTGTTTCTTTCTTTAGTTTTTACAGTTTATTGACTGGTGCCTTATTTAGTTTGTGTACAATTTATTGACTGGTTCTTTATTTAGTTTTGTACAGTTTATTGACTGTTTCTTTTTTTAGTTTTGTACTGTTTATTGACTCTTTCTTTATTTAGTTTTGTACAGTTTATTGAGTGGTTCTTTATTTACTTTGTATACAATTTATTGACTGGGTCTTTACTTAGTTTTGTACAGTTTGTTGACTACTTCTTTATTGAGTTTGTATACAAATTATTGACTTGTTCTTTATTGAGTTTTGTACAGTTTATTGACTGGTTCTTTGGTCAGTTTGTACAGTTAATTGACTGGCTTTTTATTGAGTTTTGTACAGTTTATTGACTGTTTCTTTATTTTGTTTTGTACAGTTTATTGACTGGTTCTTTTTTAGTATTGTACAGTTCATTGACTGGTTCTGTATTCAGTTTTGTACAGTTCATTGACTGGTTCTTTGTTGAGTTTGTGTACAATTTATTGACTGGTTCTCTATTGCGTTTTGTACAGTTTATTGACTGGTTCTCTATTCAGTTTTCTACAGTTTATTGACCGGTTCTTTATTGAGTTTGTGTACAATTTATTGACTGGTTCTTTATTGAGTTTCGTACAGTTTATTGACTAGTTCTTTGTTCAGTTTTGTACAGTTTATTGACTGTTTCTTTATTTAATTTTGTACAGTTTATTGACTGGTTCTTTATTGAGTTTGTGTACAATTTATTGACTGGTTCTTTATTGAGTTTTGTTCAGTTTATTGACTGGTTCTTTGTTCAGTTTTTTACAGCTTATTGACTGTTTCTTTATTTAATTTTGTACAGTTTATTGACTGTTTCTTTATTGAGTTTTGTACAGTTTATTGACTGGTTCTTTATCGAGTTTTGTACAGTTTATTGACTGGTTCTTTATTGAGTTTTTACAGTTTATTGACTGTTTCTTTATTGAGTTTGTGTAAAATTTATTGACTGGTTCTTTATTGCGTTTTGTACAGTTTATAGACTGGTTCTTTATTGAGTTTTGTACAGTTTATTGACAGGTTCTTTATTGTGTTTGTGTACAATTTATTGACTGGTTCTTTATTGAGTTTTGTTCAGTTTATTGACTGGTTCTTTGTTCAGTTTTGTACAGTTTATTAACTGTTTCTTTATTGAGTTTTGAACAGTTTATTGACTTTTTCTTTATTTACTTTGTATACAATTTATTGACTGGGTCTTTACTTAGTTTTGTACATTTTATTGATTAGTTCTTTATTGAGTTTGTATCCAAATTATTGACTTGTTCTTTATTGAGTTTTGCACAGTTTATTGACTGGTTCTTTGGTCAGTTTGTACAGTTAATTGACTGGCTTTTTATTGAGTTTTGTACAGTTTATTGACTGTTTCTTTATTTAGTTTTGTACAGTTTATTGACTGGTTCTTTTTGAGTATTGTACAGTTCATTGACTGGTTCTTAATTCAGTTTTGTACAGTTTATTGACTGGTTCTTTATTGAGTTTGTGTACAATTTATTGACTGGTTCTTTATTGAGTTTTGTACAGTTTATTGACTGGTTCTCTATTCAGTTTTCTACAGTTTATTGACTGGTTCTTTATTGAGTTTGTGTACAATTTATTGACTGGTTCTTTTGTGAGTTTCTTCAGTTTATTGACTGGTTCTTTGTTCAGTTTTGTACATTTTATTGACTGTTTCTTTATTTAATTTTGTACAGTTAATTGACTGTTTCTTTATTGAGTTTTGTACAGTTTATTGACTGGTTCTTTATCGAGTTTTGTACAGTTCATTGACTGGTTCTTTATTGAGTTTTGTACAGTTTATTGACTGTTTCTTTATTGAGTTTGTTCAAAATTTATTGACTGGTTCTCTATTGCGTTTTGTACAGTTTATAGACTGGTTCTTTATTGAGTTTTGTACAGTTTATTGACTGGTTCTTTATTGAGTTTTGTACAGTTTATTGACTGGTTCTTTATTGAGTTTTGTAGTTTATTTACTGTGTCTTTATTAAGTTTGTGTACAATTTATTGACTGGTTCTTTATTGAGTTTGTACAGTTTATTGACTGTTTCTTTATTCAGTTTTGTACAGTGTATTGACTGGTACTTTGTTCAGTTTTCTACAGTTTATTGACTGGTTTTATTGTTTTGTATATTTTATTGACTGGTTGTTTTTTGAGTTTTGTACAGTTTATTGACTGTTTTTTTATTTAGTTTTGTACAGTTTATTGACTGGTTCTTTATTCAGTTTTGTACAGTTTATTGACTGTTTCTTTATGGAGTTTTGTACAGTTTATTGACTTGTTCTTTATTGAGTTTTGTAAAGTTTATTGACTGGTTCTTTATTGAGTTTTGTGAACAATTGATTGACTGGTTCTTTATTGAGTTTTGTACAGTTTATTGACTGGTTCTTTATACTGTTTTGTACAGTTTATTGACTGTTTCTTTATTGAGTTTTGTACAGTTTATTGGCTGTTTCTTTATTTAGTTTTGTACAGTTTATTGACTGTTTCTTTCTTTAGTTTTTACAGTTTATTGACTGGTGCCTTATTTAGTTTGTGTACAATTTATTGACTGGTTCTTTATTTAGTTTTGTACAGTTTATTGACTGTTTCTTTTTTTAGTTTTGTACTGTTTATTGACTCTTTCTTTATTTAGTTTTGTACAGTTTATTGAGTGGTTCTTTATTTACTTTGTATACAATTTATTGACTGGGTCTTTACTTAGTTTTGTACAGTTTATTGACTACTTCTTTATTGAGTTTGTATACAAATTATTGACTTGTTCTTTATTGAGTTTTGTACAGTTTATTGACTGGTTCTTTGGTCAGTTTGTACAGTTAATTGACTGGCTTTTTATTGAGTTTTGTACAGTTTATTGACTGTTTCTTTATTTTGTTTTGTACAGTTTATTGACTGGTTCTTTTTTAGTATTGTACAGTTCATTGACTGATTCTGTATTCAGTTTTGTACAGTTCATTGACTGGTTCTTCATTGAGTTTGTGTACAATTTATTGACTGGTTCTCTATTGCGTTTTTTACAGTTTATTGACTGGTTCTCTATTCAGTTTTCTACAGTTTATTGACCGGTTCTTTATTGAGTTTGTGTACAATTTATTGACTGGTTCTTTATTGAGTTTCGTACAGTTTATTGACTAGTTCTTTGTTCAGTTTTGTACAATTTATTGACTGTTTCTTTATTTAATTTTGTACAGTTTATTGACTGGTTCTTTATTGAGTTTGTGTACAATTTATTGACTGGTTCTTTATTGAGTTTTGTTCAGTTTATTGACTGGTTCTTTGTTCAGTTTTGTACAGCTTATTGACTGTTTCTTTATTTAATTTTGTACAGTTTATTGACTGTTTCTTTATTGAGTTTTGTACAGTTTATTGACTGGTTCTTTATCGAGTTTTGTACAGTTTATTGACTGGTTCTTTATTGAGATTTTACAGTTTATTGACTGTTTCTTTATTGAGTTTGTGTAAAATTTATTGACTGGTTCTTTATTGCGTTTTGTACAGTTTATAGACTGGTTCTTTATTGAGTTTTGTACAGTTTATTGACTGGTTCTTTATTGTGTTTGTGTACAATTTATTGACTGGTTCTTTATTGAGTTTTGTTCAGTTTATTGACTGGTTCTTTGTTCAGTTTTGTACAGTTTATTAACTGTTTCTTTATTTAATTTTGTACTGTTTATTGACTGTTTCTTTATTGAGTTTTGTACAGTTTATTGAATGGTTCTTTATCGAGTTTTGTACAGTTTATTGACTGGTTCTTTATTGAGTTTTGTACAGTTTATTGACTGTTTCTTTATTGAGTTTGTGTAAAATATATTGACTGGTTCTTTATTGAGTTTTGTACAGTTTATTGACTGGCTCTTTATTGAGTTTTGTAGTTTATTTACTGTTTCTTTATTAAGTTTGTGTACAATTTATTGACTGGTTCTTTATTGAGTTGGTACAGTTTATTGACTGTTTCTTTATTCAGTTTTGTACAGTTTATTGACTGGTTCTTTATTCAGTTTTGTACATTTTATTGACTGGTCCTTTATTGAGTTTTGTACAGTTTAGTTGCTGTTTCTTTATTTAGTTTTGTACAGTTTATTGACTGGTTCTTTATTGAATTTTGTACAGTTTATTGACAGGTAATTTGTTCAGTTTTCTACAGTTTATTGACTGGTTTTTTATTGAGTTTTGTACATTTATTGACTTGTTGTTTTTTGAGTTTTGTACGGTTTATTGACTGTTTCTTTATTTAGTTTTGTACAGTTTATTGACTGGTCCTTTATTCAGTTTTGTACAGTTTATTGACTGTTTCTTTATTGAGTTTTGTACAGTTTATTGACTGGTTTTTGTTCAGTTTTGTACAGTTTATTGTCTGGTTCTCTAATGAGTTTTGTACAGTTTATTGACTGTTTCTTTATTTAGTTTTGTACAGTTTATTGACTGGTTCTTTATGTAGTTTTGTACAGTTTAATTACTGTTTCTTGATTTAGTTTTGTACAGTTTATTGACTGTTTCTGTATTTAGTTTTGTGCAGTTTATTGACTGTTTCTTTATTGAGTTTTGTACAGTTTATTGACTTTTTCTTTATTTACTTTGTATACAATTTATTGACTGGGTCTTTACTTAGTTTTGTACATTTTATTGACTAGTTCTTTATTGAGTTTGTATACAAATTATTGACTTGTTCTTTATTGAGTTTTGCACAGTTTATTGACTGGTTCTTTGGTCAGTTTGTACAGTTAATTGACTGGCTTTTTTATTGAGTTTTGTACAGTTTATTGACTGTTTCTTTATTTAGTTTTGTACAGTTTATTGACTGGTTCTTTTTTAGTATTGTACAGTTCATTGACTGGTTCTTAATTCAGTTTTGTACAGTTTATTGACTGGTTCTTTATTGAGTTTGTGTACAATTTATTGACTGGTTCTTTATTGAGTTTTGTACAGTTTATTGACTGGTTCTCTATTCAGTTTTCTACAGTTTATTGACTGGTTCTTTATTGAGTTTGTGTACAATTTATTGACTGGTTCTTTTTTGAGTTTTGTTCAGTTTATTGACTGGTTCTTTGTTCAGTTTTGTACATTTTATTGACTGTTTCTTTATTTAATTTTGTACAGTTTATTGACTGTTTCTTTATTGAGTTTTGTACAGTTTATTGACTGGTTCTTTATCGAGTTTTGTACAGTTTATTGACTGGTTCTTTATTGAGTTTTGTACAGTTTATTGACTGTTTCTTTATTGAGTTTGTTCAAAATTTATTGACTGGTTCTCTATTGCGTTTTGTACAGTTAATAGACTGGTTCTTTATTGAGTTTTGTACAGTTTATTGACTGGTTCTTTATTGAGTTTTGTACAGTTTATTGACTGGTTCTTTATTGAGTTTTGTAGTTTATTTACTGTGTCTTTATTAAGTTTGTGTACAATTTATTGACTGGTTCTTTATTGAGTTTGTACAGTTTATTGACTGTTTCTTTATTCAGTTTTGTACAGTGTATTGACTGGTACTTTGTTCAGTTTTCTACAGTTTATTGACTGGTTTTATTGAGTTTTGTACATTTTATTGACAGGTTGTTTAATGAGTTTTGTACAGTTTATTGACTGTTTCTTTATTTAGTTTTGTACAGTTTATTGACTGGTTCTTTATTGAGTTTTGTAGTTTATTTACTGTGTCTTTATTAAGTTTGTGTACAGTTTATTGACTGTTTCTTTTTTTAGTTTTGTACAGTTTATTGACTGGTTCTTTATTCAGTTTTGTACAGTTTATTGACTGTTTCTTTATGGAGTTTTGTAGAGTTTATTGACTGGTTCTTTGTTCAGTTTTGTACAGTTTATTGTCTGGTTCTTTAATGAGTTTTGTACAGTTTATTGACTGTTTCTTTATTTAGTTTTGTACAGTTTGTTGACTGGTTCTTTATTGAGTTTTGTAAAGTTTATTGACTGGTTCTTTATTGAGTTTTGTGAACAAATGATTGACTGGTTCTTTATTGAGTTTTGTACAGTTTATTGACTGGTTCTTTATACAGTTTTGTACAGTTTATTGACTGTTTCTTTATTGAGTTTTGTACAGTTTATTGGCTGTTTCTTTATTTAGTTTTGTACAGTTTATTGACTGTTTCTTTCTTTAGTTTTTACAGTTTATTGACTGGTTCCTTATTTAGTTTGTGTACAATTTATTGACTGGTTCTTTATTTAGTTTTGTACAGTTTATTGACTGTTTCTTTATTTAGTTTTGTACAGTTTATTGACTGTTTCTTTATTTAGTTTTGTACTGTTTATTGACTGTTTCTTTATTGAGTTTTGTACAGTTTATTGACTGGTTCTTTATTCAGTTTTGTACAGTTTATTGACTTTTTCTTTATTTAATTTTGTACAGTTTATTGACTGTTTCTTTATTGAGTTTTGTACAGTTTATTGACTGGTTCTTTGTTCAGTTTTGTACAGTTTATTGACTGTGTCTTTATTTAATTTTGTACAGTTTATTGACTGTTTCTTTATTGAGTTTTGTACAGTTTATTGACTGGTTCTTTATCGAGTTTTGTACAGTTTATTGACTGGTTCTTTATTGAGTTTTTACAGTTTATTGACTGTTTCTTTATTGAGTTTGTGTAAAATTTATTGACTGGTTCTTTATTGCGTTTTGTACAGTTTATAGACTGGTTCTTTATTGAGTTTTGTACAGTTTATTGACTGGTTCTTTATTGTGTTTGTGTACAATTTATTGACTGGTTCTTTATTGAGTTTTGTACAGTTTATTGACTGGTTCTTTATTGAGTTTGTGTACAATTTATTGACTGGTTCTTTATTGAGTTTTGTTCAGTTTATTGACTGGTTCTTTATTGAGTTTTGTACAGTTTATTGACTGTTTCTTTATTGAGTTTTGTACAATTTATTCACTGGTTCCGTGTTCAGTTTTGTACATTTTATTGACTGGTTCCTTATTCAGTTCTGTACAGTTTATTGACTGTTTCTTTATTGAGTTTGTGTACAATTTATTGACTGGTTCTTTATTTAGTTTTGTACAGTTTATTGACTGTTTCTTTATTTAGTTTTTACAGTTTATTATTGACTGGTTCTGTATTCAGTTTTGTACAGTTCATTGACTGGTTCTTTATTGAGTTTGTGTACAATTTATTGACTGGTTCTCTATTGAGTTTTGTACAGTTTATTGACTGGTTCTCTATTCAGTTTTCTACAGTTTATTGACCGGTCCTTTATTGAGTTTGTGTACAATTTATTGACTATTTCTTTATTGAGTTTCGTACAATTTATTGACTAGTTCTTTGTTCAGTTTTGTACAGTTTATTGACTGTTTCTTTATTTAATTTTGTACAGTTTATTGACTGGTTCTTTATTGAGTTTGTGTACAATTTATTGACTGGTTCTTTATTGAGTTTTGTTCAGTTTATTGACTGGTTCTTTGTTCAGTTTTGTACAGTTTATTGACTGTTTCTTTATTTAATTTTGTACAGTTTATTGACTGTTTCTTTATTGAGTTTTGTACAGTTTATTGACTGGTTCTTTATCGAGTTTTGTACAGTTTATTGACTGGTTCTTTATTGAGTTTTTACAGTTTATTGACTGTTTCTTTATTGAGTTTGTGTAAAATTTATTGACTGGTTCTTTATTGCGTTTTGTACAGTTTATAGACTGGTTCTTTATTGAGTTTTGTACAGTTTATTGACTGGTTCTTTATTGTGTTTGTGTACAATTTATTGACTGGTTCTTTATTGAGTTTTGTTCAGTTTATTGACTGGTTCTTTGTTCAGTTTTGTACAGTTTATTGACTGTTTCTTTATTTAATTTTGTACTGTTTATTGACTGTTTCTTTATTGAGTTTTGTAGTTTATTGACTGGTTCTTTATCGAGTTTTGTACAGTTTATTGACTGGTTCTTTATTGAGTTTTGTACAGTTTATTGACTGTTTCTTTATTGAGTTTGTGTAAAATTTATTGACTGGTTCTTTATTGAGTTTTGTAGAGTTTATTGACTGGTTCTTTATTGAGTTTTGTAGTTTATTTACTGTTTCTTTATTAAGTTTGTGTACAATTTATTGACTGGTTCTTTATTGAGTTGGTACAGTTTATTGACTGTTTCTTTATTCAGTTTTGTACAGTTTATTGACTGGTTCTTTATTCAGTTTTGTACATTTTATTGACTGGTTCTTTATTGAGTTTTGTACAGTTTAGTTGCTGTTTCTTTACTTAGTTTTGTACAGTTTATTGACTGGTTCTTTATTGAATTTTGTACAGTTTATTGACAGGTAATTTGTTCAGTTTTCTACAGTTTATTGACTGGTGTTTTATTGAGTTTTGTACATTTTATTGACTGGTTGTTTTTTGAGTTTTGTACGGTTTATTGACTGTTTCTTTTGTTTCTATATTTAGTTTGTGTACAGTTTATTGACTGGTTCTTTATTGAGTTTTGTACAGTTTATTGACTGGTTCTTTGGTCAGTTTGTACAGTTAATTGACTGGCTTTTTATTGAGTTTTGTACAGTTTATTGACTGTTTCTTTATTTAGTTTTGTACAGTTTATTGACTGGTTCTTTTTTAGTATTGTACAGTTCATTGACTGGTTCTGTATTCAGTTTTGTACAGTTCATTGACTGGTTCTTTGTTGAGTTTGTGTACAATTTATTGACTGGTTCTCTATTGCGTTTTGTACAGTTTATTGACTGGTTCTCTATTCAGTTTTCTACAGTTTATTGACCGGTTCTTTATTGAGTTTGTGTACAATTTATTGACTGGTTCTTTATTGAGTTTCGTACAGTTTATTGACTAGTTCTTTGTTCAGTTTTGTACAATTTATTGACTGTTTCTTTATTTAATTTTGTACAGTTTATTGACTGGTTCTTTATTGAGTTTGTGTACAATTTATTGACTGGTTCTTTATTGAGTTTTGTTCAGTTTATTGACTGGTTCTTTGTTCAGTTTTTTACAGCTTATTGACTGTTTCTTTATTTAATTTTGTACAGTTTATTGACTGTTTCTTTATTGAGTTTTGTACAGTTTATTGACTGGTTCTTTATCGAGTTTTGTACAGTTTATTGACTGGTTCTTTATTGAGTTTTTACAGTTTATTGACTGTTTCTTTATTGAGTTTGTGTAAAATTTATTGACTGGTTCTTTATTGCGTTTTGTACAGTTTATAGACTGGTTCTTTATTGAGTTTTGTACAGTTTATTGACTGGTTCTTTATTGTGTTTGTGTACAATTTATTGACTGGTTCTTTATTGAGTTTTGTTCAGTTTATTGACTGGTTCTTTGTTCAGTTTTGTACAGTTTATTAACTGTTTCTTTATTGAGTTTTGAACAGTTTATTGACTTTTTCTTTATTTACTTTGTATACAATTTATTGACTGGGTCTTTACTTAGTTTTGTACATTTTATTGATTAGTTCTTTATTGAGTTTGTATACCAATTATTGACTTGTTCTTTATTGAGTTTTGCACAGTTTATTGACTGGTTCTTTGGTCAGTTTGTACAGTTAATTGACTGGCTTTTTATTGAGTTTTGTACAGTTTATTGACTGTTTCTTTATTTAGTTTTGTACAGTTTATTGACTGGTTCTTTTTGAGTATTGTACAGTTCATTGACTGGTTCTTAATTCAGTTTTGTACAGTTTATTGACTGGTTCTTTATTGAGTTTGTGTACAATTTATTGACTGGTTCTTTATTGAGTTTTGTACAGTTTATTGACTGGTTCTCTATTCAGTTTTCTACAGTTTATTGACTGGTTCTTTATTGAGTTTGTGTACAATTTATTGACTGGTTCTTTTGTGAGTTTCTTCAGTTTATTGACTGGTTCTTTGTTCAGTTTTGTACATTTTATTGACTGTTTCTTTATTTAATTTTGTACAGTTAATTGACTGTTTCTTTATTGAGTTTTGTACAGTTTATTGACTGGTTCTTTATTGAGTTTTGTACAGTTCATTGACTGGTTCTTTATTGAGTTTTGTACAGTTTATTGACTGTTTCTTTATTGAGTTTGTTCAAAATTTATTGACTGGTTCTCTATTGCGTTTTGTACAGTTTATAGACTGGTTCTTTATTGAGTTTTGTACAGTTTATTGACTGGTTCTTTATTGAGTTTTGTACAGTTTATTGACTGGTTCTTTATTGAGTTTTGTAGTTTATTTACTGTGTCTTTATTAAGTTTGTGTACAATTTATTGACTGGTTCTTTATTGAGTTTGTACAGTTTATTGACTGTTTCTTTATTCAGTTTTGTACAGTGTATTGACTGGTACTTTGTTCAGTTTTCTACAGTTTATTGACTGGTTTTATTGTTTTGTATATTTTATTGACTGGTTGTTTTTTGAGTTTTGTACAGTTTATTGACTGTTTCTTTATTTAGTTTTGTACAGTTTATTGACTGGTTCTTTATTCAGTTTTGTACAGTTTATTGACTGTTTCTTTATGGAGTTTTGTACAGTTTATTGACTTGTTCTTTATTGAGTTTTGTAAAGTTTATTGACTGGTTCTTTATTGAGTTTTGTGAACAATTGATTGACTGGTTCTTTATTGAGTTTTGTACAGTTTATTGACTGGTTCTTTATACTGTTTTGTACAGTTTATTGACTGTTTCTTTATTGAGTTTTGTACAGTTTATTGGCTGTTTCTTTATTTAGTTTTGTACAGTTTATTGACTGTTTCTTTCTTTAGTTTTTACAGTTTATTGACTGGTGCCTTATTTAGTTTGTGTACAATTTATTGACTGGTTCTTTATTTAGTTTTGTACAGTTTATTGACTGTTTCTTTTTTTAGTTTTGTACTGTTTATTGACTCTTTCTTTATTTAGTTTTGTACAGTTTATTGAGTGGTTCTTTATTTACTTTGTATACAATTTATTGACTGGGTCTTTACTTAGTTTTGTACAGTTTATTGACTACTTCTTTATTGAGTTTGTATACAAATTATTGACTTGTTCTTTATTGAGTTTTGTACAGTTTATTGACTGGTTCTTTGGTCAGTTTGTACAGTTAATTGACTGGCTTTTTATTGAGTTTTGTACAGTTTATTGACTGTTTCTTTATTTTGTTTTGTACAGTTTATTGACTGGTTCTTTTTTAGTATTGTACAGTTCATTGACTGGTTCTGTATTCAGTTTTGTACAGTTCATTGACTGGTTCTTTATTGAGTTTGTGTACAATTTATTGACTGGTTCTCTATTGCGTTTTTTACAGTTTATTGACTGGTTCTCTATTCAGTTTTCTACAGTTTATTGACCGGTTCTTTATTGAGTTTGTGTACAATTTATTGACTGGTTCTTTATTGAGTTTTGTACAGTTTATTGACTGGTTCTTTGTTCAGTTTTGTACAATTTATTGACTGTTTCTTTATTTAATTTTGTACAGTTTATTGACTGGTTCTTTATTGAGTTTGTGTACAATTTATTGACTGGTTCTTTATTGAGTTTTGTACAGTTTATTGACTGGTTCTTTGTTCAGTTTTGTACAGCTTATTGACTGTTTCTTTATTTAATTTTGTACAGTTTATTGACTGTTTCTTTATTGAGTTTTGTACAGTTTATTGACTGGTTCTTTATCGAGTTTTGTACAGTTTATTGACTGGTTCTTTATTGAGATTTTACAGTTTATTGACTGTTTCTTTATTGAGTTTGTGTAAAATTTATTGACTGGTTCTTTATTGCGTTTTGTACAGTTTATAGACTGGTTCTTTATTGAGTTTTGTACAGTTTATTGACTGGTTCTTTATTGTGTTTGTGTACAATTTATTGACTGGTTCTTTATTGAGTTTTGTTCAGTTTATTGACTGGTTCTTAGTTCAGTTTTGTACAGTTTATTAACTGTTTCTTTATTTAATTTTGTACTGTTTATTGACTGTTTCTTTATTGAGTTTTGTACAGTTTATTGAATGGTTCTTTATCGAGTTTTGTACAGTTTATTGACTGGTTCTTTATTGAGTTTTGTACAGTTTATTGACTGTTTCTTTATTGAGTTTGTGTAAAATATATTGACTGGTTCTTTATTGAGTTTTGTACAGTTTATTGACTGGCTCTTTATTGAGTTTTGTAGTTTATTTACTGTTTCTTTATTAAGTTTGTGTACAATTTATTGACTGGTTCTTTATTGAGTTGGTACAGTTTATTGACTGTTTCTTTATTCAGTTTTGTACAGTTTATTGACTGGTTCTTTATTCAGTTTTGTACATTTTATTGACTGGTCCTTTATTGAGTTTTGTACAGTTTAGTTGCTGTTTCTTTATTTAGTTTTGTACAGTTTATTGACTGGTTCTTTATTGAATTTTGTACAGTTTATTGACAGGTAATTTGTTCAGTTTTCTACAGTTTATTGACTGGTTTTTTATTGAGTTTTGTACATTTATTGACTTGTTGTTTTTTGAGTTTTGTACGGTTTATTGACTGTTTCTTTATTTAGTTTTGTACAGTTTATTGACTGGTCCTTTATTCAGTTTTGTACAGTTTATTGACTGTTTCTTTATTGAGTTTTGTACAGTTTATTGACTGGTTTTTGTTCAGTTTTGTACAGTTTATTGTCTGGTTCTCTAATGAGTTTTGTACAGTTTATTGACTGTTTCTTTATTTAGTTTTGTACAGTTTATTAACTGGTTCTTTATGTAGTTTTGTACAGTTTAATTACTGTTTCTTGATTTAGTTTTGTACAGTTTATTGACTGTTTCTGTATTTAGTTTTGTGCAGTTTATTGACTGTTTCTTTATTGAGTTTTGTACAGTTTATTGACTTTTTCTTTATTTACTTTGTATACAATTTATTGACTGGGTCTTTACTTAGTTTTGTACATTTTATTGACTAGTTCTTTATTGAGTTTGTATACAAATTATTGACTTGTTCTTTATTGAGTTTTGCACAGTTTATTGACTGGTTCTTTGGTCAGTTTGTACAGTTAATTGACTGGCTTTTTTATTGAGTTTTGTACAGTTTATTGACTGTTTCTTTATTTAGTTTTGTACAGTTTATTGACTGGTTCTTTTTTAGTATTGTACAGTTCATTGACTGGTTCTTAATTCAGTTTTGTACAGTTTATTGACTGGTTCTTTATTGAGTTTGTGTACAATTTATTGACTGGTTCTTTATTGAGTTTTGTACAGTTTATTGACTGGTTCTCTATTCAGTTTTCTACAGTTTATTGACTGGTTCTTTATTGAGTTTGTGTACAATTTATTGACTGGTTCTTTTTTGAGTTTTGTTCAGTTTATTGACTGGTTCTTTGTTCAGTTTTGTACATTTTATTGACTGTTTCTTTATTTAATTTTGTACAGTTTATTGACTGTTTCTTTATTGAGTTTTGTACAGTTTATTGACTGGTTCTTTATCGAGTTTTGTACAGTTTATTGACTGGTTCTTTATTGAGTTTTGTACAGTTTATTGACTGTTTCTTTATTGAGTTTGTTCAAAATTTATTGACTGGTTCTCTATTGCGTTTTGTACAGTTAATAGACTGGTTCTTTATTGAGTTTTGTACAGTTTATTGACTGGTTCTTTATTGAGTTTTGTACAGTTTATTGACTGGTTCTTTATTGAGTTTTGTAGTTTATTTACTGTGTCTTTATTAAGTTTGTGTACAATTTATTGACTGGTTCTTTATTGAGTTTGTACAGTTTATTGACTGTTTCTTTATTCAGTTTTGTACAGTGTATTGACTGGTACTTTGTTCAGTTTTCTACAGTTTATTGACTGGTTTTATTGAGTTTTGTACATTTTATTGACAGGTTGTTTAATGAGTTTTGTACAGTTTATTGACTGTTTCTTTATTTAGTTTTGTACAGTTTATTGACTGGTTCTTTATTGAGTTTTGTAGTTTATTTACTGTGTCTTTATTAAGTTTGTGTACAGTTTATTGACTGTTTCTTTTTTTAGTTTTGTACAGTTTATTGACTGGTTCTTTATTCAGTTTTGTACAGTTTATTGACTGTTTCTTTATGGAGTTTTGTAGAGTTTATTGACTGGTTCTTTGTTCAGTTTTGTACAGTTTATTGTCTGGTTCTTTAATGAGTTTTGTACAGTTTATTGACTGTTTCTTTATTTAGTTTTGTACAGTTTGTTGACTGGTTCTTTATTGAGTTTTGTAAAGTTTATTGACTGGTTCTTTATTGAGTTTTGTGAACAAATGATTGACTGGTTCTTTATTGAGTTTTGTACAGTTTATTGACTGGTTCTTTATACAGTTTTGTACAGTTTATTGACTGTTTCTTTATTGAGTTTTGTACAGTTTATTGGCTGTTTCTTTATTTAGTTTTGTACAGTTTATTGACTGTTTCTTTCTTTAGTTTTTACAGTTTATTGACTGGTTCCTTATTTAGTTTGTGTACAATTTATTGACTGGTTCTTTATTTAGTTTTGTACAGTTTATTGACTGTTTCTTTATTTAGTTTTGTACAGTTATTGACTGTTTCTTTATTTAGTTTTGTACTGTTTATTGACTGTTTCTTTATTGAGTTTTGTACAGTTTATTGACTGGTTCTTTATTCAGTTTTGTACAGTTTATTGACTGTTTCTTTATTTAATTTTGTACAGTTTATTGACTGTTTCTTTATTGAGTTTTGTACAGTTTATTGACTGGTTCTTTGTTCAGTTTTGTACAGTTTATTGACTGTGTCTTTATTTAATTTTGTACAGTTTATTGACTGTTTCTTTATTGAGTTTTGTACAGTTTATTGACTGGTTCTTTATCGAGTTTTGTACAGTTTATTGACTGGTTCTTTATTGAGTTTTTACAGTTTATTGACTGTTTCTTTATTGAGTTTGTGTAAAATTTATTGACTGGTTCTTTATTGCGTTTTGTACAGTTTATAGACTGGTTCTTTATTGAGTTTTGTACAGTTTATTGACTGGTTCTTTATTGTGTTTGTGTACAATTTATTGACTGGTTCTTTATTGAGTTTTGTACAGTTTATTGACTGGTTCTGTATTGAGTTTGTGTACAATTTATTGACTGGTTCTTTATTGAGTTTTGTTCAGTTTATTGACTGGTTCTTTATTGAGTTTTGTACAGTTTATTGACTGTTTCTTTATTGAGTTTTGTACAATTTATTCACTGGTTCCGTGTTCAGTTTTGTACATTTTATTGACTGGTTCCTTATTCAGTTCTGTACAGTTTATTGACTGTTTCTTTATTGAGTTTGTGTACAATTTATTGACTGGTTCTTTATTTAGTTTTGTACAGTTTATTGACTGTTTCTTTATTTAGTTTTTACAGTTTATTATTGACTGGTTCTGTATTCAGTTTTGTACAGTTCATTGACTGGTTCTTTATTGAGTTTGTGTACAATTTATTGACTGGTTCTCTATTGAGTTTTGTACAGTTTATTGACTGGTTCTCTATTCAGTTTTCTACAGTTTATTGACCGGTCCTTTATTGAGTTTGTGTACAATTTATTGACTATTTCTTTATTGAGTTTCGTACAATTTATTGACTAGTTCTTTGTTCAGTTTTGTACAGTTTATTGACTGTTTCTTTATTTAATTTTGTACAGTTTATTGACTGGTTCTTTATAGAGTTTGTGTACAATTTATTGACTGGTTCTTTATTGAGTTTTGTTCAGTTTATTGACTGGTTCTTTGTTCAGTTTTGTACAGTTTATTGACTGTTTCTTTATTTAATTTTGTACAGTTTATTGACTGTTTCTTTATTGAGTTTTGTACAGTTTATTGACTGGTTCTTTATCGAGTTTTGTACAGTTTATTGACTGGTTCTTTATTGAGTTTTTACAGTTTATTGACTGTTTCTTTATTGAGTTTGTGTAAAATTTATTGACTGGTTCTTTATTGCGTTTTGTACAGTTTATAGACTGGTTCTTTATTGAGTTTTGTACAGTTTATTGACTGGTTCTTTATTGTGTTTGTGTACAATTTATTGACTGGTTCTTTATTGAGTTTTGTTCAGTTTATTGACTGGTTCTTTGTTCAGTTTTGTACAGTTTATTGACTGTTTCTTTATTTAATTTTGTACTGTTTATTGACTGTTTCTTTATTGAGTTTTGTAGTTTATTGACTGGTTCTTTATCGAGTTTTGTACAGTTTATTGACTGGTTCTTTATTGAGTTTTGTACAGTTTATTGACTGTTTCTTTATTGAGTTTGTGTAAAATTTATTGACTGGTTCTTTATTGAGTTTTGTAGAGTTTATTGACTGGTTCTTTATTGAGTTTTGTAGTTTATTTACTGTTTCTTTATTAAGTTTGTGTACAATTTATTGACTGGTTCTTTATTGAGTTGGTACAGTTTATTGACTGTTTCTTTATTCAGTTTTGTACAGTTTATTGACTGGTTCTTTATTCAGTTTTGTACATTTTATTGACTGGTTCTTTATTGAGTTTTGTACAGTTTAGTTGCTGTTTCTTTACTTAGTTTTGTACAGTTTATTGACTGGTTCTTTATTGAATTTTGTACAGTTTATTGACAGGTAATTTGTTCAGTTTTCTACAGTTTATTGACTGGTGTTTTATTGAGTTTTGTACATTTTATTGACTGGTTGTTTTTTGAGTTTTGTACGGTTTATTGACTGTTTCTTTTGTTTCTATATTTAGTTTGTGTACAGTTTATTGACTGGTTCTTTATTTAGTTTTGTACAGTTTATTGACTGGTTCTTTATTTCGTTTTGTACAGTTTATTGACTGCTTCTTTGTTCAGTTTTGTACAGTTTATTGACTGGTTCATTTTTGAGTTTTGTACAGTTTATTGACTGTTTCTTTATTGAGTTTTGTACAGTTTATTCACTGTTTCTTTATTTAGTTTTATACAGTTCATTGACTGTTTCTTTATTTAGTTTTGTACAGTTTATTGATTGGTTCTCTATTGAGTTTTGTACAGTTTATTGACTGTTTCTTTATTTAGTTTTGTACAGTTTATTGACTGGTTCTTTATTTAGTTTTGTACAGTTTATTGACTGGTTCTTTATTTAGTTTTGTACAGTTTATTGACTGCTTCTTTGTTCAGTTTTGTACAGTTTATTGACTGGTTCATTTTTGAGTTTTGTACAGTTTATTGACTGTTTCTTTATTGAGTTTTGTACAGTTTATTCACTGTTTCTTTATTGAGTTTTGTACAGTTTATTGACTGATTCTTTATTGAGTTTTGTACAGTTTATTGACTGTTTCTTTGTTCAGTTTTGTTCTGTTTATTGACTGGTTCTTTGTTCAGTTTTCTTCTGTTTATTGACTGGTTCTTTATTGAGATTTGTACAGTTTATTGACTGGTTCTTTATTGAGTTTTGTACAGTTTATTGACTGTTTCTTTATTTAGTTTTGTACAGTTTATTGACTGGTTCTTTGTTCAGTTTTGTACAGTTTATTGACTGGTTCTTTGTTCAGTTTTGTACAGTTTATTGACTGGTTCTTTATTGAGTTTTGTACAGTTTATTGACTGGTTCTTTATTAAGTTTTGTACAGTTTATTGACTGTTTCTTTATTTAGTTTGTACAGTTTATTGACTGTTTCTTTATTTAGTTTTGTACAGTTTATTGACTATTTCTTTATTCAGTTTTGTACAGTTTATTGACTGTTTCTTTATTTAGTTTTGTACAATTTATTGACTGTTTGTTTATTTAGTTTTGTACAGTTTTTTTACTGTTTCTTTATTTAGTTTTGTACAGTTTATTGACTGCTTCTTTATTGAGTTTTGTACACTTTATTGACTGTTTCTATATTTAGTTTGTGTACAATTGATTGACTGGTTCTTTATTTAGTTTTGTACAGTTTATTGACTGTTTCTTTATTTAGTTTTGCACAGTTTATTGACTGTTTCTTTATTTAGTTTTGTACAGTTTATTGACTGTTTCTTTATTTAGTTTTCTACAGTTTATTGACTGGTTCTTTGTTCAGTTTTATTCGGTTTATTGACTGGTTCTTTATTTAGTTTTGTACAGTTTATTGACTGGTTCTTTATTGAGTTTTGTACAGTTTATTGACTGGTTCTTTATTCAGTTTTGTAAAGTTTATTGACTGTTTCTTTATTGAATTTTGTACACTTTATTGACTGTTTCTATATTTAGTTTGTGTACAGTTTATTGACTGGTTCTTTATTTAGTTTTGTACAGTTTATTGACTGGTTCTTTATTTAGTTTTGTACAGTTTATTGACTGCTTCTTTGTTCAGTTTTGTACAGTTTATTGACTGGTTCATTTTTGAGTTTTGTACAGTTTATTGACTGTTTCTTTATTGAGTTTTGTACAGTTTATTCACTGTTTCTTTATTTAGTTTTATACAGTTTATTGACTGTTTCTTTATTTAGTTTTGTACAGTTTATTGACTGGTTCTCTATTGAGTTTTGTACAGTTTATTGACTGTTTCTTTATTTTGTTTTGTACAGTTTATTGACTGGTTCTTTATTTAGTTTTGTACAGTTTATTGACTGGTTCTTTATTTAGTTTTGTACAGTTTATTGACTGCTTCTTTGTTCAGTTTTGTACAGTTTATTGACTGGTTCATTTTTGAGTTTTGTACAGTTTATTGACTGTTTCCTTATTGAGTTTTGTACAGTTTATTCACTGTTTCTTTATTGAGTTTTGTACAGTTTATTGACTGATTCTTTATTGAGTTTTGTACAGTTTATTGACTGTTTCTTTGTTCAGTTTTGTTCTGTTTATTGACTGGTTCTTTGTTCAGTTTTCTTCTGTTTATTGACTGGTTCTTTATTCTTTATTGAGTTTTGTACAGTTTATTGACTGGTTCTTTATTGAGTTTTGTACAGTTTATTGACTGTTTCTTTATTTAGTTTTGTACAGTTTATTGACTGGTTCTTTGTTCAGTTTTGTACAGTTTATTGACTGGTTCTTTGTTCAGTTTTGTACAGTTTATTGACTGGTTCTTTATTGAGTTTTGTACAGTTTATTGACTGGTTCTTTATTCAGTTTTGTACAGTTTATTGACTGTTTCTTTATTTAGTTTGTACAGTTTATTGACTGTTTCTTTATTTAGTTTTGTACAGTTTATTGACTGGTTCTTTATTGAGTTTTGTACAGTTTATTGACTGGTTCTTTATTTAGTTTTGTACAGTTTATTGACTGTTTGTTTATTTAGTTTTGTACAGTTTTTTTACTGTTTCTTTATTTAGTTTTGTACAGTTTATTGACTGCTTCTTTATTGAGTTTTGTACACTTTATTGACTCGTTCTTTATTGAGATTTGTACATTTTATTGACTTGTTCTTTATTGAGTTTTGTACAGTTTATTGACAGGTTCTTTGTTCAGTTTTGTTCTGTTTATTGACTGGTTCTTTATTCAGTTTTGTACAGTTTATTGACTGGTTCTTTCTTCAGTTTTGTACAGTTTATTGACTGGTTCTTTATTTAGTTTTGTACAGTTTATTGACTGTTTCTTTATTTAGTTTTGTACAGTTTATTGACTGGTTCTTTGTTCAGTTTTGTACAGTTTATTGACTGGTTCATTTTTGAGTTTTGTACAGTTTATTGACTGTTTCTTTATTGAGTTTTGTACAGTTTATTGACTGGTTCTTTATTGAGTTTTGTACAGTTTATTGACTGGTTCTTTATTTAGTTTTGTACAGTTTATTGACTGGTTCTTTATTGAGTTTTGTACAGTTTATTCACTGTTTCTTTACTTAGTGTGTGTACAATTTATTGACTGGTTGTTTATTTAGTTTTGTACAGTTTATTGACTGTTTGTTTATTTAGTTTTGTACAGTTTATTTACTGTTTCTTTATTTAGTTTTGTACAGTTTCTTTACCGTTTCTTTATTTAGTTTTGTACAGTTTATTGACTGGTTATTTTTTGAGTTTTGTACAGTTTATTGACTGGTTCTTTATTGAGTTTTGTACAGTTTATTGACTGGTTTTTTATTTAGTTTTGTACAGTTCATTGACTGGTTCTTTGTTCAGTTTTGTACAGTTCATTGACTGGTTCTTTGTTCAGTTTTGTAGAGTTTATAGACTGGTTTTTTGTTCAGTTTTGTACAGTTTATTGACTGGTTCTTTTTTGAGTTTTGTACAGTTTATTGACTGTTTCTTTATTGAGTTTTGTACAGTTTATTGACTGGTTCTTTATTGAGTTTTGTACAGTTTATTGACTGTTTCTTTATTTAGTTTTGTACAGTATAATGACTGTTTCTTCATTTAGTTTTGTACAGTTTATTGACTGTTTCTTTATTGAGTTTTATACAGTTTATTGACTGTTTCTTTATTCAGTTTTGTACAGTTTATTGACTGGTTCTTTATTTAGTTTTGTACAGTTTATTGACTGTTTCTTTATTGAGTTTTGTACAGTTTATTGACTGCTTCTTTGTTCAGTTTTGTTCTGTTTATTGACTGGTTCTTTATTGAGTTTTGTACAGTTTATTGACTGGTTCTTTATTGAGTTTTGTACAGTTTATTCACTGTTTCTTTATTTAGTTTTGTAGAGTTTATTGACAGTTTCTTTATTTAGTTTTGTACAGTTTATTGACTGGTTCTTTATTGAGTTTTATACAGTTTATTGACTGTTTCTTTATTGAGTTTTGTACAGTTTATTGACTGTTTCTTTATTCAGTTTTGTACAGTTTATTTACTGGTTCTTTGTTCAGTTTTGTACAGTTTATTGACTGTTCCTTTATTGAGTTTTGTACAGTTTATTGACTTTTGATTTGTTCAGTTTTGTTCTGTTTATTGACTGGTTCTTTATTCAGTTTTGTACAGTTTATTGACTGGTTCTTTATTCAGTTTTGTACAGTTTATTGACTGGTTCTTTATTCAGTTTTGTACAGTTTATTGACTGTTTTTTATTTAGTTTTGTACAGTTTATTGACTGTTTGTTTATTTAGTTTTGTACAGTTTATTGACTGTTTCTTTATTTAGTTTTGCACAGTTTATTGACTGTTTCTTTATTTAGTTTTGTACAGTTTATTGACTGTTTCTTTATTTAGTTTTCTACAGTTTATTGACTTGTTCTTTGTTCAGTTTTATTCATTTTATTGACTGGTTCTTTATTTAGTTTTGTACAGTTTATTGACTGGTTCTTTATTGAGTTTTGTACAGTTTATTGACTGGTTCTTTATTCAGTTTTGTAAAGTTTATTGACTGTTTCTTTATTGAATTTTGTACACTTTATTGACTGTTTCTATATTTAGTTTGTGTACAGTTTATTGACTGGTTCTTTATTTAGTTTTGTACAGTTTATTGACTGGTTCTTTATTTAGTTTTGTACAGTTTATTGACTGCTTCTTTGTTCAGTTTTGTACAGTTTATTGACTGGTTCATTTTTGAGTTTTGTACAGTTTATTGACTGTTTCTTTATTGAGTTTTGTACAGTTTATTGACTGTTTCTTTATTGAGTTTTGTACAGTTTATTGACTGTTTCTTTATTTAGTTTTGTACAGTTTATTGACTGGTTCTCTATTGAGTTTTGTACAGTTTATTGACTGTTTCTTTATTTAGTTTTGTACAGTTTATTGACTGGTTCTTTATTTAGTTTTGTACAGTTTATTGACTGGTTCTTTATTTAGTTTTGTACAGTTTATTGACTGCTTCTTTGTTCAGTTTTGTACAGTTTATTGACTGGTTCATTTTTGAGTTTTGTACAGTTTATTGACTGTTTCCTTATTGAGTTTTGTACAGTTTATTCACTGTTTCTTTATTGAGTTTTGTACAGTTTATTGACTGATTCTTTATTGAGTTTTGTACAGTTTATTGACTGTTTCTTTGTTCAGTTTTGTTCTGTTTATTGACTTGTTCTTTGTTCAGTTTTCTTCTGTTTATTGACTGGTTCTTTATTCTTTATTGAGTTTTGTACAGTTTATTGACTGGTTCTTTATTGAGTTTTGTACAGTTTATTGACTGTTTCTTTATTTAGTTTTGTACAGTTTATTGACTGGTTCTTTGTTCAGTTTTCTTCTGTTTATTGACTTGTTCTTTGTTCAGTTTTCTTCTGTTTATTGACTGGTTCTTTATTCTTTATTGAGTTTTGTACAGTTTATTGACTGATTCTTTATTGAGTTTTGTACAGTTTATTGACTGTTTCTTTGTTCAGTTTTGTTCTGTTTATTGACTGGTTCTTTGTTCAGTTTTCTTCTGTTTATTGACTGGTTCTTTATTGAGATTTGTACAGTTTATTGACTGGTTCTTTATTGAGTTTTGTACAGTTTATTGACTGTTTCTTTATTTAGTTTTGTACAGTTTATTGACTGGTTCTTTGTTCAGTTTTGTACAGTTTATTGACTGGTTCTTTGTTCAGTTTTGTTCAGTTTATTGACTGTTTCTTTATTGAGTTTTGTACAGTTTATTGACTGGTTCTTTATTAAGTTTTGTACAGTTTATTGACTGTTTCTTTATTTAGTTTGTACAGTTTATTGACTGTTTCTTTATTTAGTTTTGTACTGGTTCTTTATTCAGTTTTGTACAGTTTATTGACTGTTTCTTTATTTAGTTTTGTACAGTTTATTGACTGTTTGTTTATTTAGTTTTGTACAGTTTTTTTACTGTTTCTTTATTTAGTTTTGTACAGTTTATTGACTGCTTCTTTATTGAGTTTTGTACACTTTATTGACTGTTTCTATATTTAGTTTGTGTACAATTGATTGACTGGTTCTTTATTTAGTTTTGTACAGTTTATTGACTGTTTCTTTATTTAGTTTTGTACAGTTTATTGACTGTTTCTTTATTGAGTTTTGTACAGTTTATTGACTGTTTCTTTATTTAGTTTTCTACAGTTTATTGACTGGTTCTTTGTTCAGTTTTATTCAGTTTATTGACTGGTTCTTTATTTAGTTTTGTACAGTTTATTGACTGGTTCTTTATTGAGTTTTGTACAGTTTATTGACTGGTTCTTTATTCAGTTTTGTAAAGTTTATTGACTGTTTCTTTATTGAATTTTGTACACTTTATTGACTGTTTCTATATTTAGTTTGTGTACAGTTTATTGACTGGTTCTTTATTTAGTTTTGTACAGTTTATTGACTGGTTCTTTATTTAGTTTTGTACAGTTTATTGACTGCTTCTTTGTTCAGTTTTGTACAGTTTATTGACTGGTTCATTTTTGAGTTTTGTACAGTTTATTGACTGTTTTTTTATTGAGTTTTGTACAGTTTATTCACTGTTTCTTTATTTAGTTTTATACAGTTTATTGACTGTTTCTTTATTTAGTTTTGTACAGTTTATTGACTGGTTCTCTATTGAGTTTTGTACAGTTTATTGACTGTTTCTTTATTTAGTTTTGTACAGTTTATTGACTGGTTCTTTATTTAGTTTTGTACAGTTTATTGACTGGTTCTTTATTTAGTTTTGTACAGTTTATTGACTGCTTCTTTGTTCAGTTTTGTACAGTTTATTGACTGGTTCATTTTTGAGTTTTGTACAGTTTATTGACTGTTTCCTTATTGAGTTTTGTACAGTTTATTCACTGTTTCTTTATTGAGTTTTGTACAGTTTATTGACTGATCCTTTATTGAGTTTTGTACAGTTTATTGACTGTTTCTTTGTTCAGTTTTGTTCTGTTTATTGACTTGTTCTTTGTTCAGTTTTCTTCTGTTTATTGACTGGTTCTTTATTCTTTATTGAGTTTTGTACAGTTTATTGACTGGTTCTTTATTGAGTTTTGTACAGTTTATTGACTGTTTCTTTATTTAGTTTTGTACAGTTTATTGACTGGTTCTTTGTTCAGTTTTGTACAGTTTATTGACTGGTTCTTTGTTCAGTTTTGTACAGTTTATTGACTGGTTCTTTATTGAGTTTTGTACAGTTTATTGACTGGTTCTTTATTAAGTTTTGTACAGTTTATTGACTGTTTCTTTATTTAGTTTGTACAGTTTATTGACTGTTTCTTTATTTAGTTTTGTACAGTTTATTGACTGGTTCTTTATTCAGTTTTGTACAGTTTATTGACTGTTTCTTTATTTAGTTTTGTACAGTTTATTGACTTTTGTTTATTTAGTTTTGTACAGTTTTTTTACTGTTTCTTTATTTAGTTTTGTACAGTTTATTGACTGCTTCTTTATTGAGTTTTGTACACTTTATTGACTCGTTCTTTATTGAGATTTGTACATTTTATTGACTTGTTCTTTATTGAGTTTTGTACAGTTTATTGACAGGTTCTTTGTTCAGTTTTGTTCTGTTTATTGACTGGTTCTTTATTCAGTTTTGTACAGTTTATTGACTGGTTCTTTCTTCAGTTTGTACAGTTTATTGACTGGTTCTTTATTTAGTTTTGTAGAGTTTATTGACAGTTTCTTTATTTAGTTTTGTACAGTTTATTGACTGGTTCTTTGTTCAGTTTTGTACAGTTTATTGACTGGTTCATTTTTGAGTTTTGTACAGTTTATTGACTGTTTCTTTATTGAGTTTTGTACAGTTTATTGACTGGTTCTTTATTGAGTTTTGTACAGTTTATTGACTGGTTCTTTATTTAGTTTTGTACAGTTTATTGACTGGTTCTTTATTGAGTTTTGTACAGTTTATTCACTGTTTCTTTACTTAGTTTGTGTACAATTTATTGACTTGTTGTTTATTTAGTTTTGTACAGTTTATTGACTGTTTGTTTATTTAGTTTTGTACAGTTTATTTACTGTTTCTTTATTTAGTTTTGTACAGTTTCTTTACCGTTTCTTTATTTAGTTTTGTACAGTTTATTGACTGGTTATTTTTGAGTTTTGTACAGTTTATTGACTGGTTCTTTATTGAGTTTTGTACAGTTTATTGACTGGTTCTTTATTTAGTTTTGTACAGTTCATTGACTGGTTCTTTGTTCAGTTTTGTACAGTTCATTGACTGGTTCTTTGTTCAGTTTTGTACAGTTTATAGACTGGTTTTTTGTTCAGTTTTGTACAGTTTATTGACTGGTTCTTTTTTGAGTTTTGTACAGTTTATTGACTGTTTCTTTATTGAGTTTTGTACAGTTTATTGACTGGTTCTTTATTGAGTTTTGTACAGTTTATTGACTGTTTCTTTATTTAGTTTTGTACAGTATAATGACTGTTTCTTCATTTAGTTTTGTACAGTTTATTGACTGTTTCTTTATTGAGTTTTGTACAGTTTATTGACTGTTTCTTTATTCAGTTTTGTACAGTTTATTTACTGGTTCTTTGTTCAGTTTTGTACAGTTTATTGACTGTTTCTTTATTGAGTTTTGTACAGTTTATTGACTTTTTCTTTGTTCAGTTTTGTTCTGTTTATTGACTGTTTCTTTATTGAGTTGTGTACAGTTTATTGACTGGTTCTTTATTGAGTTTTGTACAGTTTATTGACTGGTTCTTTATTGAGTTTTGTACAGTTTATTGACTGGTTCTTTATTGAGTTTTATACAGTTTATTGACTTTTTCTTTATTGAGTTTTGTACAGTTTATTGACTGTTTCTTTATTCAGTTTTGTACAGTTTATTTACTGGTTCTTTGTTCAGTTTTGTACAGTTTATTGACTGTTTCTTTATTGAGTTTTGTACAGTTTATTGACTTTTTCTTTGTTCAGTTTTGTTCTGTTTATTGACTGGTTCTTTATTCAGTTTTGTACAGTTTATTGACTGGTTCTTTATTCAGTTTTGTACAGTTTATTGACTGGTTCTTTATTTAGTTTTGACTGGTTCTTTCTTCAGTTTGTACAGTTTATTGACTGGTTCTTTATTTAGTTTTGTAGAGTTTATTGACAGTTTCTTTATTTAGTTTTGTACAGTTTATTGACTGGTTCTTTGTTCAGTTTTGTACAGTTTATTGACTGGTTCATTTTTGAGTTTTGTACAGTTTATTGACTGTTTCTTTATTGAGTTTTGTACAGTTTATTGACTGGTTCTTTATTGAGTTTTGTACAGTTTATTGACTGGTTCTTTATTTAGTTTTGTACAGTTTATTGACTGGTTCTTTATTGAGTTTTGTACAGTTTATTCACTGTTTCTTTACTTAGTTTGTGTACAATTTATTGACTTGTTGTTTATTTAGTTTTGTACAGTTTATTGACTGTTTGTTTATTTAGTTTTGTACAGTTTATTTACTGTTTCTTTATTTAGTTTTGTACAGTTTCTTTACCGTTTCTTTATTTAGTTTTGTACAGTTTATTGACTGGTTATTTTTTGAGTTTTGTACAGTTTATTGACTGGTTCTTTATTGAGTTTTGTACAGTTTATTGACTGGTTCTTTATTTAGTTTTGTACAGTTCATTGACTGGTTCTTTGTTCAGTTTTGTACAGTTCATTGACTGGTTATTTGTTCAGTTTTGTACAGTTTATAGACTGGTTTTTTGTTCAGTTTTGTACAGTTTATTGACTGGTTCTTTTTTGAGTTTTGTACAGTTTATTGACTGTTTCTTTATTGAGTTTTGTACAGTTTATTGACTGGTTCTTTATTGAGTTTTGTACAGTTTATTGACTGTTTCTTTATTTAGTTTTGTACAGTATAATGACTGTTTCTTCATTTAGTTTTGTACAGTTTATTGACTGTTTCTTTATTGAGTTTTATACAGTTTATTGACTGTTTCTTTATTCAGTTTTGTACAGTTTATTTACTGGTTCTTTGTTCAGTTTTGTACAGTTTATTGACTGTTTCTTTATTGAGTTTTGTACAGTTTATTGACTTTTTCTTTGTTCAGTTTTGTTCTGTTTATTGACTGTTTCTTTATTGAGTTGTGTACAGTTTATTGACTGGTTCTTTATTGAGTTTTGTACAGTTTATTGACTGTTTCTTTATTTAGTTTTGTAGAGTTTATTGACAGTTTCTTTATTTAGTTTTGTACAGTTTATTGACTGGTTCTTTATTGAGTTTTATACAGTTTATTGACTGTTTCTTTATTGAGTTTTGTACAGTTTATTGACTGTTTCTTTATTCAGTTTTGTACAGTTTATTTACTGGTTCTTTGTTCAGTTTTGTACAGTTTATTGACTGTTCCTTTATTGAGTTTTGTACAGTTTATTGACTTTTGATTTGTTCAGTTTTGTTCTGTTTATTGACTGGTTCTTTATTCAGTTTTGTACAGTTTATTGACTGGTTCTTTATTCAGTTTTGTACAGTTTATTGACTGGTTCTTTATTCAGTTTTGTACAGTTTATTGACTGTTTTTTATTTAGTTTTGTACAGTTTATTGACTGTTTGTTTATTTAGTTTTGTACAGTTTATTGACTGTTTCTTTATTTAGTTTTGCACAGTTTATTGACTGTTTCTTTATTTAGTTTTGTACAGTTTATTGACTGTTTCTTTATTTAGTTTTCTACAGTTTATTGACTTGTTCTTTGTTCAGTTTTATTCATTTTATTGACTGGTTCTTTATTTAGTTTTGTACAGTTTATTGACTGGTTCTTTATTGAGTTTTGTACAGTTTATTGACTGGTTCTTTATTCAGTTTTGTAAAGTTTATTGACTGTTTCTTTATTGAATTTTGTACACTTTATTGACTGTTTCTATATTTAGTTTGTGTACAGTTTATTGACTGGTTCTTTATTTAGTTTTGTACAGTTTATTGACTGGTTCTTTATTTAGTTTTGTACAGTTTATTGACTGCTTCTTTGTTCAGTTTTGTACAGTTTATTGACTGGTTCATTTTTGAGTTTTGTACAGTTTATTGACTGTTTCTTTATTGAGTTTTGTACAGTTTATTGACTGTTTCTTTATTTAGTTTTATACAGTTTATTGACTGTTTCTTTATTTAGTTTTGTACAGTTTATTGACTGGTTCTCTATTGAGTTTTGTACAGTTTATTGACTGTTTCTTTATTTAGTTTTGTACAGTTTATTGACTGGTTCTTTATTTAGTTTTGTACAGTTTATTGACTGGTTCTTTATTTAGTTTTGTACAGTTTATTGACTGCTTCTTTGTTCAGTTTTGTACAGTTTATTGACTGGTTCATTTTTGAGTTTTGTACAGTTTATTGACTGTTTCCTTATTGAGTTTTGTACAGTTTATTCACTGTTTCTTTATTGAGTTTTGTACAGTTTATTGACTGATTCTTTATTGAGTTTTGTACAGTTTATTGACTGTTTCTTTGTTCAGTTTTGTTCTGTTTATTGACTTGTTCTTTGTTCAGTTTTCTTCTGTTTATTGACTGGTTCTTTATTCTTTATTGAGTTTTGTACAGTTTATTGACTGGTTCTTTATTGAGTTTTGTACAGTTTATTGACTGTTTCTTTATTTAGTTTTGTACAGTTTATTGACTGGTTCTTTGTTCAGTTTTGTACAGTTTATTGACTGGTTCTTTGTTCAGTTTTGTACAGTTTATTGACTGGTTCTTTCTTGAGTTTTGTACAGTTTATTGACTGGTTCTTTATTGAGTTTTGTACAGTTTATTGACTGTTTCTTTATTTAGTTTGTACAGTTTATTGACTGTTTCTTTATTTAGTTTTGTACAGTTTATTGACTGGTTCTTTATTCAGTTTTGTACAGTTTATTGACTGTTTCTTTATTTAGTTTTGTACAGTTTATTGACTGTTTGTTTATTTAGTTTTGTACACTTTATTGACTCGTTCTTTATTGAGATTTGTACATTTTATTGACTTGTTCTTTATTGAGTTTTGTACAGTTTATTGACAGGTTCTTTGTTTAGTTTTGTTCTGTTTATTGACTGGTTCTTTATTCAGTTTTGTACAGTTTATTGACTGGTTCTTTCTTCAGTTTTGTACAGTTTATTGACTGGTTCTTTATTCAGTTTTGTAGAGTTTATTGACAGTTTCTTTATTTGGTTTTGTACAGTTTATTGACTGGTTCTTTGTTCAGTTTTGTACAGTTTATTGACTGGTTCATTTTTGAGTTTTGTACAGTTTATTGACTGTTTCTTTATTGAGTTTTGTACAGTTTATTGGCTGGTTCTTTATTGAGTTTTGTACAGTTTATTGACTGGTTCTTTATTTAGTTTTGTACAGTTTATTGACTGGTTCTTTATTGAGTTTTGTACAGTTTATTCACTGTTTCTTTACTTAGTTTGTGTACAATTTATTGACTGGTTGTTTATTTAGTTTTGTACAGTTTATTGACTGTTTGTTTATTTAGTTTTGTACAGTTTATTTACTGTTTCTTTATTTAGTTTTGTACAGTTTCTTTACCGTTTCTTTATTTAGTTTTGTACAGTTTATTGACTGGTTATTTTTTGAGTTTTGTACAGTTTATTGACTGGTTCTTTATTGAGTTTTGTACAGTTTATTGAC
The DNA here is from genome assembly GCA_944474755.1 of Limnoperna fortunei. Lineage (NCBI taxonomy): Eukaryota > Metazoa > Mollusca > Bivalvia > Mytilida > Modiolidae > Limnoperna > Limnoperna fortunei. Next base: position 31,613,639 of record OX104119.1, on the reverse strand, counting down.
TGGTTCTTTATTTAGTTTTGTACAGTTCATTGACTGGTTCTTTGTTCAGTTTTGTACAGTTCATTGACAGGTTCTTTGTTTAGTTTTGTACAGTTTATAGACTGGTTTTTTGTTCAGTTTTGTACAGTTTATTGACTGGTTCTTTTTTGAGTTTTGTACAGTTTATTGACTGTTTCTTTATTGAGTTTTGTACAGTTTATTGACTGGTTCTTTATTGAGTTTTGTACAGTTTATTGACTGTTTCTTTATTTAGTTTTGTACAGTATAATGACTGTTTCTTCATTTAGTTTTGTACAGTTTATTGACTGTTTCTTTATTGAGTTTTATACAGTTTATTGACTGTTTCTTTATTCAGTTTTGTACAGTTTATTTACTGGTTCTTTGTTCAGTTTTGTACAGTTTATTGACTGTTTCTTTATTGAGTTTTGTACAGTTTATTGACTTTTTCTTTGTTCAGTTTTGTTCTGTTTATTGACTGTTTCTTTATTGAGTTTTGTACAGTTTATTGACTGGTTCTTTATTGAGTTTTGTACAGTTTATTGACTGTTTCTTTATTTAGTTTTGTACAGTTTATTGACTGGTTCTTTATTGAGTTTTATACAGTTTATTGACTGTTTCTTTATTGAGTTTTGTACAGTTTATTGACTGTTTCTTTATTCAGTTTTGTACAGTTTATTTACTGGTTCTTTGTTCAGTTTTGTACAGTTTATTGACTGTTTCTTTATTGAGTTTTGTACAGTTTATTGACTTTTTCTTTGTTCAGTTTTGTTCTGTTTATTGACTGTTTCTTTATTCAGTTTTGTACAGTTTATTGACTCGTTCTTTATTCAGTTTTGTACAGTTTATTGACTGGTTCTTTATTTAGTTTTGTACAGTTTATTGACTGTTTCTTTATTTAGTTTTGTACAGTTTATTGACTGTTTGTTTATTGTTTTGTACAGTTTTTTTACTGTTTCTTTATTTAGTTTTGTACAGTTTATTGACTGCTTCTTTATTGAGTTTTGTACACTTTATTGACTCGTTCTTTATTGAGATTTGTACATTTTATTGACTTGTTCTTTATTGAGTTTTGTACAGTTTATTGACAGGTTCTTTGTTCAGTTTTGTTCTGTTTATTGACTGGTTCTTTATTCAGTTTTGTACAGTTTATTGACTGGTTCTTTCTTCAGTTTTGTACAGTTTATTGACTGGTTCTTTATTCAGTTTTGTAGAGTTTATTGACAGTTTCTTTATTTAGTTTTGTACAGTTTATTGACTGGTTCTTTGTTCAGTTTTGTACAGTTTATTGACTGGTTCATTTTTGAGTTTTGTACAGTTTATTGACTGTTTCTTTATTGAGTTTTGTACAGTTTATTGACTGTTTCTTTATTTAGTTTTGTACAGTTTATTGACTGGTTCTTTATTCAGTTTTGTACAGTTTATTGACTGTTTCTTTATTTAGTTTTGTACAGTTTATTGACTGTTTGTTTATTTAGTTTTGTACAGTTTTTTTACTGTTTCTTTATTTAGTTTTGTACAGTTTATTGACTGCTTCTTTATTGAGTTTTGTACACTTTATTGACTCGTTCTTTATTGAGATTTGTACATTTTATTGACTTGTTCTTTATTGAGTTTTGTACAGTTTATTGACAGGTTCTTTGTTCAGTTTTGTTCTGTTTATTGACTGGTTCTTTATTCAGTTTTGTACAGTTTATTGACTGGTTCTTTCTTCAGTTTTGTACAGTTTATTGACTTTTTCTTTATTCAGTTTTGTAGAGTTTATTGACAGTTTCTTTATTTAGTTTTGTACAGTTTATTGACTGGTTCTTTGTTCAGTTTTGTACAGTTTATTGACTGGTTCATTTTTGAGTTTTGTACAGTTTATTGACTGTTTCTTTATTGAGTTTTGTACAGTTTATTGACTGGTTCTTTATTGAGTTTTGTACAGTTTATTGACTGGTTCTTTATTTAGTTTTGTACAGTTTATTGACTGGTTCTTTATTGAGTTTTGTACAGTTTATTCACTGTTTCTTTACTTAGTTTGTGTACAATTTATTGACTGGTTGTTTATTTAGTTTTGTACAGTTTATTGACTGTTTGTTTATTTAGTTTTGTACAGTTTATTTACTGTTTCTTTATTTAGTTTTGTACAGTTTCTTTACCGTTTCTTTATTTAGTTTTGTACAGTTTATTGATTGGTTATTTTTTGAGTTTTGTACAGTTTATTGACTGGTTCTTTATTGAGTTTTGTACAGTTTATTGACTGGTTCTTTATTGAGTTTTGTACAGTTCATTGACTGGTTCTTTGTTCAGTTTTGTACAGTTCATTGACTGGTTCTTTGTTCAGTTTTGTACAGTTTATAGACTGGTTTTTTGTTCAGTTTTGTACAGTTTATTGACTGGTTCTTTTTTGAGTTTTGTACAGTTTATTGACTGTTTCTTTATTGAGTTTTGTACAGTTTATTGACTGTTTCTTTATTGAGTTTTGTACAGTTTATTGACTGTTTCTTTATTTAGTTTTGTACAGTATAATGACTGTTTCTTCATTTAGTTTTGTACAGTTTATTGACTGTTTCTTTATTGAGTTTTATACAGTTTATTGACTGTTTTTTTTATTCAGTTTTGTACAGTTTGTTTACTGGTTCTTTGTTCAGTTTTGTACAGTTTATTGACTGTTTCTTTATTGAGTTTTGTACAGTTTATTGACTTTTTCTTTGTTCAGTTTTGTTCTGTTTATTGACTGTTTCTTTATTGAGTTGTGTACAGTTTATTGACTGGTTCTTTATTGAGTTTTGTACAGTTTATTGACTGTTTCTTTATTTAGTTTTGTACAGTTTATTGACTGGTTCTTTATTGAGTTTTATACAGTTTATTGACTGTTTCTTTATTGAGTTTTGTACAGTTTATTGACTGTTTCTTTATTCAGTTTTGTACAGTTTATTTACTGGTTCTTTGTTCAGTTTTGTACAGTTTATTGACTGTTTCTTTATTGAGTTTTGTACAGTTTATTGACTTTTTCTTTGTTCAGTTTTGTTCTGTTTATTGACTGGTTCTTTATTCAGTTTTGTACAGTTTATTGACTGGTTCTTTATTCAGTTTTGTACAGTTTATTGACTGGTTCTTTATTTAGTTTTGTACAGTTTATTGACTGTTTCTTTATTTAGTTTTGTACAGTTTATTGACTGTTTGTTTATTTAGTTTTGTACAGTTTTTTTACTGTTTCTTTATTTAGTTTTGTACAGTTTATTGACTGCTTCTTTATTGAGTTTTGTACACTTTATTGACTCGTTCTTTATTGAGATTTGTACATTTTATTGACTTGTTCTTTATTGAGTTTTGTACAGTTTATCGACAGGTTCTTTGTTCAGTTTTGTTCTGTTTATTGACTGGTTCTTTATTCAGTTTTGTACAGTTTATTGACTGGTTCTTTCTTCAGTTTTGTACAGTTTATTGACTGGTTCTTTATTCAGTTTTGTAGAGTTTATTGACAGTTTCTTTATTTAGTTTTGTACAGTTTATTGACTGGTTCTTTGTTCAGTTTTGTACAGTTTATTGACTGGTTCATTTTTGAGTTTTGTACAGTTTATTGACTGTTTCTTTATTGAGTTTTGTACAGTTTATTGACTGGTTCTTTATTGATTTTTGTACAGTTTATTGACTGGTTCTTTATTTAGTTTTGTACAGTTTATTGACTGGTTCTTTATTGAGTTTTGTACAGTTTATTCACTGTTTCATTGTTCAGTTTTGTTCTGTTTATTGACTGGTTCTTTATTCAGTTTTGTACAGTTTATTGCCTGGTTCTTTATTCAGTTTTGTACAGTTTATTGACTGGTTCTTTATTTAGTTTTGTACAGTTTATTGACTGTTTCTTTATTTAGTTTTGTACAGTTTATTGACTGTTTGTTTATTTAGTTTTGTACAGTTTTTTTACTGTTTCTTTATTTAGTTTTGTACAGTTTATTGACTGCTTCTTTATTGAGTTTTGTACACTTTATTGACTCGTTCTTTATTGAGATTTGTACATTTTATTGACTTGTTCTTTATTGAGTTTTGTACAGTTTATTGACAGGTTCTTTGTTCAGTTTTGTTCTGTTTATTGACTGGTTCTTTATTCAGTTTTGTACAGTTTATTGACTGGTTCTTTCTTCAGTTTTGTACAGTTTATTGACTGGTTCTTTATTCAGTTTTGTAGAGTTTATTGACAGTTTCTTTATTTAGTTTTGTACAGTTTATTGACTGGTTCTTTGTTCAGTTTTGTACAGTTTATTGACTGGTTCATTTTTGAGTTTTGTACAGTTTATTGACTGTTTCTTTATTGAGTTTTGTACAGTTTATTGACTGTTTCTTTATTTAGTTTTGTACAGTTTATTGACTGGTTCTTTATTCAGTTTTGTACAGTTTATTGACTGTTTCCTTATTTAGTTTTGTACAGTTTATTGACTGTTTGTTTATTTAGTTTTGTACAGTTTTTTTACTGTTTCTTTATTTAGTTTTGTACAGTTTATTGACTGCTTCTTTATTGAGTTTTGTACACTTTATTGACTCGTTCTTTATTGAGATTTGTACATTTTATTGACTTGTTCTTTATTGAGTTTTGTACAGTTTATTGACAGGTTCTTTGTTCAGTTTTGTTCTGTTTATTGACTGGTTCTTTATTCAGTTTTGTGCAGTTTATTGACTGGTTCTTTCTTCAGTTTTGTACAGTTTATTGACTGGTTCTTTATTCAGTTTTGTAGAGTTTATTGACAGTTTCTTTATTTAGTTTTGTACAGTTTATTGACTGGTTCTTTGTTCAGTTTTGTACAGTTTATTGACTGGTTCATTTTTGAGTTTTGTACAGTTTATTGACTGTTTCTTTATTGAGTTTTGTACAGTTTATTGACTGGTTCTTTATTGAGTTTTGTACAGTTTATTGACTGGTTCTTTATTTAGTTTTGTACAGTTTATTGACTGGTTCTTTATTGAGTTTTGTACAGTTTATTCACTGTTTCTTTACTTAGTTTGTGTACAATTTATTGACTGGTTGTTTATTTAGTTTTGTACAGTTTATTGACTGTTTCTTTATTTAGTTTTGTACAGTTTATTTACTGTTTCTTTATTTAGTTTTGTACAGTTTCTTTACCGTTTCTTTATTTAGTTTTGTACAGTTTATTGACTGGTTATTTTTTAAGTTTTGTACAGTTTATTGACTGGTTCTTTATTGAGTTTTGTACAGTTTATTGACTGGTTCTTTATTTAGTTTTGTACAGTTCATTGACTGGTTCTTTGTTCAGTTTTGTACAGTTCATTGACTGGTTCTTTGTTCAGTTTTGTACAGTTTATAGACTGGTTTTTTGTTCAGTTTTGTACAGTTTATTGACTGGTTCTTTTTTGAGTTTTGTACAGTTTATTGACTGTTTCTTTATTGAGTTTTGTACAGTTTATTGACTGGTTCTTTATTGAGTTTTGTACAGTTTATTGACTGTTTCTTTATTTAGTTTTGTACAGTATAATGACTGTTTCTTCATTTAGTTTTGTACAGTTTATTGACTGTTTCTTTATTGAGTTTTATACAGTTTATTGACTGTTTCTTTATTCAGTTTTGTACAGTTTATTTACTGGTTCTTTGTTCAGTTTTGTACAGTTTATTGACTGTTTCTTTATTGAGTTTTGTACAGTTTATTGACTTTTTCTTTGTTCAGTTTTGTTCTGTTTATTGTCTGTTTGTTTATTGAGTTGTGTACAGTTTATTGACTGGTTCTTTATTGAGTTTTGTACAGTTTATTGACTGTTTCTTTATTTAGGTTTGTACAGTTTATTGACTGGTTCTTTATTGAGTTTTATACAGTTTATTGACTGTTTCTTTATTGAGTTTTGTACAGTTTATTGACTGTTTCTTTATTCAGTTTTGTACAGTTTATTTACTGGTTCTTTGTTCAGTTTTGTACAGTTTATTGACTGTTTCTTTATTGAGTTTTGTACAGTTTATTGACTTTTTCTTTGTTCAGTTTTGTTCTGTTTATTGACTGGTTCTTTATTCAGTTTTGTACAGTTTATTGACTGGTTCTTTATTCAGTTTTGTACAGTTTATTGACTGGTTCTTTATTTAGTTTTGTACAGTTTATTGACTGTTTCTTTATTTAGTTTTGTACAGTTTATTGACTGTTTGTTTATTTAGTTTTTGTACAGTTTTTTTACTGTTTCTTTATTTAGTTTTGTACAGTTTATTGACTGCTTCTTTATTGAGTTTTGTACACTTTATTGACTCGTTCTTTATTGAGATTTGTACATTTTATTGACTTGTTCTTTATTGAGTTTTGTACAGTTTATTGACAGGTTCTTTGTTCAGTTTTGTTCTGTTTATTGACTGGTTCTTTATTCAGTTTTGTACAGTTTATCGACTGGTTCTTTCTTCAGTTTTGTACAGTTTATTGACTGGTTCTTTATTCAGTTTTGTAGAGTTTATTGACAGTTTCTTTATTTAGTTTTGTACAGTTTATTGACTGGTTCTTTGTTCAGTTTTGTACAGTTTATTGACTGGTTCATTTTTGAGTTTTGTACAGTTTATTGACTGTTTCTTTATTGAGTTTTGTACAGTTTATTGACTGGTTCTTTATTGATTTTTGTACAGTTTATTGACTGGTTCTTTATTTAGTTTTGTACAGTTTATTGACTGGTTCTTTATTGAGTTTTGTACAGTTTATTCACTGTTTCTTTACTTAGTTTGTGTACAATTTATTGACTGGTTCTTTATTTAGTTTTGTACAGTTTATTGACTGTTTGTTTATTTAGGTTTGTACAGTTTATTTACTGTTTCTTTATTTAGTTTTGTACAGTTTCTTTACCGTTTCTTTATTTATTTTTGTACAGTTTATTGACTGGTTATTTTTTGAGTTTTGTACAGTTTATTGACTGGTTCTTTATTGAGTTTTGTACAGTTTATTGACTGGTTCTTTATTTAGTTTTGTACAGTTCATTAACTGGTTCTTTGTTCAGTTTTGTACAGTTCATTGACTGGTTCTTTGTTCAGTTTTGTACAGTTTATAGACTGGTTTTTTGTTCAGTTTTGTACAGTTTATTGACTGGTTCTTTTTTGAGTTTTGTACAGTTTATTGACTGTTTCTTTATTGAGTTTTGCACAGTTTATTGACTGGTTCTTTATTGAGTTTTATACAGTTTATTGACTGTTTCTTTATTGAGTTTTGTACAGTTTATTGACTGTTTCTTTATTCAGTTTTGTAGAGTTTATTTACTGGTTCTCTGTTCAGTTTTGTACAGTTTATTGACTGTTTCTTTATTGAGTTTTGTACAGTTTATTGACTGGTTCTTTGTTCAGTTTTGTTCTGTTTATTGACTGGTTCTTTATTCAGTTTTGAATTATTGACTGGTTCTTTATTCAGTTTTGTACAGTTTATTGACTGGTTCTTTATTTAGTTTTGTACATTTTATTGACTCTTTCTTTATTTAGTTTTGTACACTTTATTGACTGTTTCTATATTTAGTTTGTGTACAATTGATTGACTGGTTCTTTATTTAGTTTTGTACAGTTTATTGACTGTTTCTTTATTTAGTTTTGTACAGTTTATTGACTGTTTCTTTATTTAGTTTTGTACAGTTTGTTGACTGTTTCTTTATTTAGTTTTCTACAGTTTATTGACTGGTTCTTTGTTCAGTTTTGTTCAGTTTATTGACTGGTTCTTTATTTAGTTTTGTACAGTTTATTGACTGGTTCTTTATTGAGTTTTGTACAGTTTATTGACTGGTTCTTTATTCAGTTTTGTACACTTTATTGACTGTTTCTATATTTAGTTTGTGTACAGTTTATTGATTGGTTCTTTTTTTAGTTTTCTACAGTTTATTGACTATTTCTTTATTTAGTTTTGTACAGTTTATTGACTGTTTCTTTATTTAGTTTTGTACAGTTTATTGACTGGTTCTTTATTGCGTTTTGTACAGTTTATTGACTGTTTCTCTATTTAGTTTTGTACAGTTTATTGACTGGGTCTTTATTTAGTTTTGTACAGTTTATTGACTGGTTCTTTATTGAGTTTTGTACAGTTTATTGACTGTTTCTTTATTTAGTTTGTGTACAATTTATTGACTGGTTGTTTATTTAGTTTTGTACAGTTAATTGACTGTTTGTTTATTTAGTTTTGTACAGTTTATTGACTGTTTCTTTATTGAGTTTTGTACAGTTTATTGACTGGTTCTTTATTGAGGTTTGTACAGTTTATTGACTGGTTCTTTATTTAGTTTTGTACAGTTTATTGACTGGTTCTTTATTGAGTTTTGTACAGTTTATTCACTGTTTCTTTACTTAGTTTGTGTACAATTTATTGACTGGTTGTTTATTTAGTTTTGTACAGTTTATTGACTTCTTTGTTTATTTAGTTTTGTACAGTTTATTTACTGCTTCTTTATTGAGTTTTGTACAGTTTATTTACCGTTTCTTTATTTAGTTTTGTACAGTTTATTGACTGGTTCTTTTTTGAGTTTTGTACAGTTTATTGACTGGTTCTTTATTGAGTTTTGTACAGTTTATTGACTGGTTCTTTATTTAGTTTTGTACAGTTCATTGACTGGTTCTTTGTTCAGTTTTGTACAGTTCATTGACTGGTTATTTGTTCAGTTTTGTACAGTTTATAGACTGGTTTTTTGTTCAGTTTTGTACAGTTTATTGACTGGTTCTTTTTTGAGTTTTGTACAGTTTATTGACTGTTTCTTTATTGAGTTTTGTACAGTTTATTGACTGGTTCTTTATTGAGTTTTTTACAGTTTATTGACTGTTCCTTTATTTAGTTTTGTACAGTATATTGACTGGTTGTTTATTTAGTTTTGTTCAGTTTATTGACTGTTTGTTTATTTAGTTTTGTACAGTTTTTTTACTGTTTCTTTATTTAGTTTTGTACAATTTATTGACTGGTTCTTTATTGAGTTTGTGTACATTTTATTGACTGGTTCTTTATTGAGTTTTCTACAGTTTTTTGACTGGTTCTTTATTGATTTTTGTACAGTTTATTGACTGGTTATTTATTGAGTTCTGTATAGTTTATTGACTGGTTCTTTATTTAGTTTTGTACAGTTTATTGACTGGTTCTTTGTTCAGTTTTGTACAGTTTATTGACTGGTTCATTTTTGAGTTTTGTACAGTTTATTGACTATTTCTTTATTGAGTTTTGTACAGTTTATTGACTGTTTCTTTATTGAGTTTTGCACAGTTTATTGACTGTTTCTTTATTGAGTTTTGTACAGTTTATTGACTGGTTCTTTGTTCAGTTTTGTTCTGTTTATTGACTGGTTCTTTGTTCAGTTTTGTTCTGTTTATTGACTGGTTCTTTATTCAGTTTTGTACAGTTTATTGACTGTTCTTTATTTAGTCTTGTACAGTTTATTGACTGGTTCTTTATTTAGTTTTGTACAGTTTATTGACTGGTTCTTTATTGAGTTTTGTACAGTTTATTGACTGTTTCTTTATTTAGTTTGTGTACAATTTATTGACTGGTTGTTTATTTAGTTTTGTACAGTTTATTGACGGTTTGTTTATTTAGTTTTGTACAGTTTATTTACTGTTTCTTTATTTAGTTTTGTACAGTTTATTGACTGGTTCTTTATTGAGTTTTGTACAGTTTATTGACTGGCTCTTTATTCAGTTTTGTACAGTTTATTGACTGCTTCTTTATTGAGTTTTGTACAGTTTATTGACTGGTTCTTTATTTAGTTTTGTACAGTTCATTGACTGGTTCTTTGTTCAGTTTTGTACAGTTCATTGACTGGTTCTTTGTTCAGTTTTGTACAGCTTATAGACTGGTTTTTTGTTCAGTTTTGTACAGTTTATTGACTGGTTCTTTTTTGAGTTTTGTACAGTTTATTTACTGTTTCTTTATTTAGTTTTGTACAGTTTAGTTAGTTTTGTACAGTTTATTGACTGTTTCTTTATTGAGTTTTGTACAGTTTTTTCACTGTTTCTTTATTGAGTTTTGTACAGTTTATTCACTGTTTCTTTATTGAGTTTTGTACAGTTTATTGACTGGTTCTTTATTTAGTTTTGTACAGTTCATTGATTGGTTCTTTGTTCAGTTTTGTACAGTTCATTGACTGGTTCTTTGTTCAATTTTGTACAGTTTATAGACTGGTTTTTTGTTCAGTTTTGTACAGTTTATTGACTGGTTCTTTTTTGAGTTTTGTACAGTTTATTGACTGTTTCTTTATTGAGTTTTGTACAGTTTATTGACTGGTTCTTTATTGAGTTTTGTACAGTTTATTGACTGTTTCTTTATTTAGTTTTGTACAGTATATTGACTGTTTCTTCATTTAGTTTTGTACAGTTTATTGACTGTTTCTTTATTGAGTTTTGCACAGTTTATTGACTGGTTCTTTATTGAGTTTTATACAGTTTATTGACTGTTTCTTTATTGAGTTTTGTACAGTTTATTGACTGTTTCTTTATTCAGTTTTGTACAGTTTATTTACTGGTTCTTTGTTCAGTTTTGTACAGTTTATTGACTGTTTCTTTTTTGAGTTTTGTACAGTTTATTGACTGGTTCTTTGTTCAGTTTTGTTCTGTTTATTGACTGGTTTTTTATTCAGTTTTGTACAGTTTATTGACTGGTTCTTTATTCAGTTTTGTACAGTTTATTGACTGGTTCTTTATTTAGTTTTGTACATTTTATTGACTCTTTCTTTATTTAGTTTTGTACACTTTATTGACTGTTTATATATTTAGTTTGTGTACAATTGATTGACTGGTTCTTTATTTAGTTTTGTACAGTTTATTGACTGTTTCTTTATTTAGTTTTGTACAGTTTGTTGACTGTTTCTTTATTTAGTTTTCTACAGTTTATTGACTGGTTCTTTGTTCAGTTTTGTTCAGTTTATTGACTGGTTCTTTATTTAGTTTTGTACAGTTTATTGACTGGTTCTTTATTGAGTTTTGTACAGTTTATTGACTGGTTCTTTATTCAGTTTTGTACACTTTATTGACTGTTTCTATATTTAGTTTGTGTACAGTTTATTGATTGGTTCTTTTTTGAGTTTTCTACAGTTTATTGACTGTTTCTTTATTTAGTTTTGTACAGTTTATTGACTGTTTCTTTATTTAGTTTTGTACAGTTTATTGACTGGTTCTTTATTGCGTTTTGTACAGTTTATTGACTGTTTCTCTGTTTAGTTTTGTACAGTTTATTGACTGGGTCTTTATTTAGTTTTGTACAGTTTATTGACTGGTTCTTTATTGAGTTTTGTTCAGTTTATTGACTGTTTCTTTATTTAGTTTGTGTACAATTTATTGACTGGTTGTTTATTTAGTTTTGTTCAGTTTATTGACTGTTTGTTTATTTAGTTTTGTACAGTTTTTTTACTGTTTCTTTATTTAGTTTTGTACAATTTATTGACTGGTTCTTTATTGAGTTTGTGTACATTTTATTGACTGGTTATTTATTGAGTTCTGCATAGTTTATTGACTGGTTCTTTATTTAGTTTTGTACAGTTTATTGACTGGTTCTTTGTTCAGTTTTGTACAGTTTATTGACTGGTTCATTTTTGAGTTTTGTACAGTTTATTGACTGTTTCTTTATTGAGTTTTGTACAGTTTATTGACTGTTTCTTTATTGAGTTTTGTACAGTTTATTGACTGTTTCTTTATTGAGTTTTGTACAGTTTATTGACTGGTTCTTTGTTCAGTTTTGTTCTGTTTATTGACTGGTTCTTTGTTCAGTTTTGTTCTGTTTATTGACTGGTTCTTTATTCAGTTTTGTACAGTTTATTGACTGTTCTTTATTTAGTCTTGTACAGTTTATTGACTGGTTCTTTATTTAGTTTTGTACAGTTTATTGACTGGTTCTTTATTGAGTTTTGTACAGTTTATTGACTGTTTCTTTATTTAGTTTGTGTACAATTTATTGACTGGTTGTTTATTTAGTTTTGTACAGTTTATTGACGGTTTGTTTATTTAGTTTTTTACAGTTTATTTACTGTTTCTTTATTTAGTTTTGTACAGTTTATTTAGTTTTGTACAGTTTATTGACTGGTTCTTTATTGAGTTTTGTACAGTTTATTGACTGGTTCTTTATTCAGTTTTGTATAGTTTATTGACTGCTTCTTTTTTCAGTTTTGTACAGTTTATTGACTGGTTCATTTTTGACTTTTCTACAGTTCATTGACTGTTTCTTTATTGAGTTTTGTACAGTTTATTCACTGGTTCTTTATTGAGTTTTGTACAGTTTATTCACTGTTTCTTTATTGAGTTTTGTACAGTTTATTGACTGTTTCTTTGTTCAGTTTTGTTCTGTTTATTGACTGGTTCTTTGTTCAGTTTTGTTCTGTTTATTGACTGGTTCTTTATTCAGTTTTGTACAGTTTATTGACTGGTTCTTTATTTAGTCTTGTACAGTTTATTGACTGGTTCTTTATTTAGTTTTGTACAGTTTATTGACTGGTTCTTTATTGAGTTTTGTACAGTTTATTGACTGTTTCTTTATTTAGTTTGTGTACAATTTATTGACTGGTTGTTTATTTAGTTTTGTACAGTTTATTGACGGTTTGTTTATTTAGTTTTGTACAGTTTATTTACTGTTTCTTTATTTAGTTTTGTACAGTTTATTTAGTTTTGTACAGTTTATTGACTGGTTCTTTTTTGTGTTTTGTACAGTTTTTTGAATGTTTCTTTATTGAGTTTTGTACAGTTTATTGACTGGTTCTTTATTCAGTTTTGTACAGTTTATTGACTGTTTCTTTATTTAGTTTTTTACACTTTATTGACTGTTTCTATATTTAGTTTTGTACAGTTTATTGACTGTTTCTTTATTTAGTTTTGTACAGTTTATTGACTGTTTTTTTATTAGTTTGTCTACAATTGATTGACTGGTTCTTTATTTAGTTTTGTACAGTCAATTGACTGTTTCTTTATTTAGTTTTGTACAGTTTATTAACTGTTTCTTTATTTAGTTTTGTACAGTTTATTGACTGTTTATCTAGTTTTCTACAGTTTATTGACTGGTTCTTTGTTCAGTTTTGTACAGTTTATTGACTGTTTCTTTATTTAGTTTTGTACAGTTTATTGACTCTTTTTTTATTAGTTTGTGTACAGTTTATTGATTGGTTCTTTTTTGAGTTTTCTACAATTTATTGACTGTTTATTTATTTAGTTTTGTACGGTTTATTGACTGGTTCTTTGTTCAGTTTTGTACAGTTTATTGACTGGTTCTTTATTTAGTTTTGTACAGTTTATTTACTGTTTCTTTATTTAGTTTTGTACAGTTAATTGACTGTTTCTATATTTAGTTTTGTACAGTTTATTGAATGTTTCTTTTTTTAGTTTTGTACAGTTTATTGACTGTTTCTTTATTTAGTTTTGTACAGTTTATTGACTGTTTTTTTATTAGTTTGTCTACAATTGATTGACTGGTTCTTTATTTAGTTTTGTACAGTTAATTGACTGTTTCTTTATTGATTTTTGTACAGTTTATTGACTGGTTATTTATTGAGTTCTGTATAATTTATTGACTGGTTTTTTATTTAGTTTTGTACAGTTTATTGACTGGTTCTTTGTTCAGTTTTGTACAGTTTATTGACTGGTTCATTTTTGAGTTTTGTACAGTTTATTGACTGCTTCTTTATTGAGTTTTGTACAGTTTATTGACTGTTTCTTTATTGAGTTTTGTACAGTTTATTGACTGTTTCTTTATTGAGTTTTGTACAGTTTATTGACTGGTTCTTTGTTCAGTTTTGTTCTGTTTATTGACTGGTTCTTTGTTCAGTTTTGTTCTGTTTATTGACTGGTTCTTTATTCAGTTTTGTACAGTTTATTGACTGTTCTTTATTTAGTCTTGTACAGTTTATTGACTGGTTCTTTATTTAGGTTTGTACAGTTTATTGACTGGTTCTTTATTGAGTTTTGTACAGTTTATTGACTGTTTCTTTATTTAGTTTCTGTACAATTTATTGACTGGTTGTTTATTTAGTTTTGTACAGTTTATTGACGGTTTGTTTATTTAGTTTTGTACAGTTTATTTACTGTTTCTTTATTTAGTTTTGTACAGTTTATTTAGTTTTGTACAGTTTATTGACTGGTTCTTTATTGAGTTTTGTACAGTTTATTGACTGGTTCTTTATTCAGTTTTGTATAGTTTATTGACTGCTTCTTTGTTCAGTTTTGTACAGTTTATTGACTGGTTCATTTTTGAGTTTTCTACAGTTTATTGACTGTTTCTTTATTGAGTTTTGTACAGTTTTTTCACTGTTTCTTTATTGAGTTTTGTACAGTTTATTCACTGTTTCTTTATTGAGTTTTGTACAGTTTATTGACTGTTTCTTTGTTCAGTTTTGTTCTGTTTATTGACTGGTTCTTTATTTAGTTTTGTACAGTTTATTAACTGTTTCTTTATTTAGTTTTGTACAGTTTATTGACTGTTTCTTTATCTAGTTTTCTACAGTTTATTGACTGGTTCTTTGTTCAGTTTTGTACAGTTTATTGACTGTTTCTTTATTTAGTTTTGTACAGTTTATTGACTGTTTTTTTTGTTAGTTTGTGTACAGTTTATTGATTGGTTCTTTTTTGAGTTTTCTACAGTTTATTGACTGTTTCTTTATTTAGTTTTGTACGGTTTATTGGCTGGTTCTTTGTTCAGTTTTGTACAGTTTATTGGCTGGTTCTTTATTTAGTTTTGTACAGTTTATTTACTGTTTCTTTATTTAGTTTTGTACTGTTTATTGACTGTTTCTTTATTTAGTTTTGTACAGTTTATTTAATGTTTCTTTTTTTAGTTTTGTACAGTTTATTGACTGTTTCTTTATTTAGTTTGTGTCCATTTTATTGACTAGTTCTTTATTTAGTTTTGTACAGTTTATTGACTTTTTCTTTATTTAGTTTTGTACAGTTTATTGACTGTTTCTTTATTTAGTTTTATACAGTTTATTGACTGTTTCTTTATTTAGTTTTGTACAGTTTATTGACTGGTTCTTTATTGAGTTTTGTACAGTTTATTGACTGTTTCTTTATTTAGTTTTGTACAGTTTATTGACTGGTTTTTTATTTAGTTTTATACAGTTTATTGACTGTTTCTTTATTTAGTTTTGTACAGTTTATTGACTGGTTCTTTATTGAGTTTTGTACAGTTTATTGACTGTTTCTTTATTTAGTTTGTACAATTTATTGACTGGTTGTTTATTTAGTTTTGTACAGTTTGTTGACTGTTTGTTTATTTAGTTTTGTACAGTTTATTTACTGTTTCTTTATTTAGTTTTGTAAAGTTTATTTACTGTTTCTTTATTTAGTTTTGTACAGTTTATTGACTGGTTCTTTATTGAGTTTTTTACAGTTTATTGACTGGTTCTTTATTGAGTTTGTGTACATTTGATTGACTGGTTCTTCATTGAGTTTTTTACAGTTTATTGACTGGTTCTTTATTGATTTTTGTACAGTTTATTGACTGGTTCTTTATTGAATTTTGTATAGTTTATTGACTGGTCCTTTATTTAGTTTTGTACAGTTTATTGACTGGTTCTTTGTTCAGTTTTGTACAGTTTATTGACTTGTTCTTTGTTCAGTTTTGTACAGTTTATTGACTGGTTCTTTTTTTGAGTTTTGTACAGTTTATTGACTGTTTCATTATTGAGTTTTGTACAGTTTATTGACTGGTTCTTTATTGGGTTTTCTACAGTTTATTGACTGGTTCTTTATGTAGTTTTGTACAGTTTATTGACTGTTTCTTCATTTAGTTTTGTACAGTTTATTGACTGTTTCTTTATTGAGTTTTGTACAGTTTATTGACTGTTTCTTTATTGAGTTTTGTACAGTTTATTGACTGTTTCTTTATTGAGTTTTGTACAGTTTATTGACTGGTTCTTTATTCATTTTTGTACTTTTTATTGACTGGTTCTTTATTAAGTTTTGTACAGTTTATTGACTGGTTCTTTATTGAGTTTGTGTACATTTTATTGACTGGTTCTTTATTGAGTTTTGTACAGTTTATTGACTGGTTCTTTATTGACTTTTGTACAGTTTATTGACTGGTTCTTTATTGAGTTTTGTATAGTTTATTGACTGGTTCTTTATTTAGTTTTGTACAGTTTATTGACTGGTTCTTTATTGAGTTTTGTATAGTTTATTGACTGGTTCTTTATTTAGTTTTGTACAGTTTATTGACTGGTTCTTTATTGAGTTTTGTACAGTTTATTGACTGTTTTTTTATTAGTTTGTGTACAATTGATTGACTGGTTCTTGATTTAGTTTTGTACAGTTAATTGACTGTTTCTTTATTTAGTTTTGTACAGTTTATTAACTGTTTCTTTATTTAGTTTTGTACAGTTTATTGACTGTTTCTTTATTTAGTTTTCTACAGTTTATTGACTGGTTCTTTGTTCAGTTTTGTACAGTTTATTGACTGTTTCTTTATTTAGTTTTGTACAGTTTATTGACTGGTTCATTTTTGAGTTTTGTACAGTTTATTGACCGTTTCTTTATTGAGTTTTGTACAGTTTATTGACTGTTTCTTTATTGAGTTTTGTACAGTTTATTGACTGGTTCTTTGTTCAGTTTTGTTCTGTTTATTGACTGGTTCTTTGTTCAGTTTTGTTCTGTTTATTGACTGGCTCTTTATTCAGTTTTGTACAGTTTATTGACTGGTTCTTTATTTAGTTTTGTACAGTTTATTGACTGTTTCTTTATTTAGTTTTGTACAGTTTATTGACTGTTTCTATATTTAGTAGTGTACAGTTTATTGAATGTTTCTTTTTTTAGTTTTGTACAGTTTATTGACTTTTTCTTTATTTAGTTTGTGTACATTTTATTGACTAGTTCTTTATTTAGTTTTGTACAGTTTATTGACTTTTTCTTTATTTAGTTTCGTACAGTTTATTGACTGGTTCTTTATTGAGTTTTGTACAGTTTATTGACTGTTTCTTTATTTAGTTTTGTACAGTTTATTGACTGGTTCTTTATTTAGTTTTATACAGTTTATTGACTGTTTCTTTATTTAGTTTTGTACAGTTTATTGACTGGTTCTTTATTGAGTTTTGTACAGTTTATTGACTGTTTCTTTATTTAGTTTGTACAATTTATTGACTGGTTGTTTATTTAGTTTTGTACAGTTTATTGACTGTTTGTTTATTTAGTTTTGTACAGTTTATTTACTGTTTCTTTATTTAGTTTTGTACAGTTTATTTAATGTTTCTTTATTTAGTTTTGTACAGTTTATTGACTGGTTCTTTATTGAGTTTTTTACAGTTTATTGACTGGTTCTTTATTGAGTTTGTGTACATTTGTTTGTCTGGTTCTTCATTGAGTTTTGTACAGTTTATTGACTGGTTCTTTATTGACTTTTGTACAGTTTATTGACTGGTTCTTTATTGAATTTTGTATAGTTTATTGACTGGTCCTTTATTTAGTTTTGTACAGTTTATTGACTGGTTCTTTGTTCAGTTTTGTACAGTTTATTGACTGGTTCTTTGTTCAGTTTTGTACAGTTTATTGACTGGTTCTTTTTTTGAGTTTTGAACAGTTTATTGACTGTTTCTTTATTGAGTTTTGTACAGTTTATTGACTGGTTCTTTATTGGGTTTTGTACAGTTTATTGACTGGTTCTTTATGTAGTTTTGTACAGTTTATTGACTGTTTCTTCATTTAGTTTTGTACAGTTTATTGACTGTTTCTTTATTGAGTTTTGTACAGTTTATTGACTGGTTCTTTATTGAGTTTTATACAGTTTATTGACTGTTTCTTTATTGAGTTTTGTACAGTTTATTGACTGGTTCTTTATTCATTTTTGTACTTTTTATTGACTGGTTCTTTTTTTGAGTTTTGTACAGTTTATTGACTGTTTCTTTATTGAGTTTTGTACAGTTTATTGACTGGTTCTTTATTGGGTTTTGTACAGTTTATTGACTGGTTCTTTATGTAGTTTTGTACAGTTTATTGACTGTTTCTTCATTTAGTTTTGTACAGTTTATTGACTGTTTCTTTATTGAGTTTTGTACAGTTTATTGACTGGTTCTTTATTGAGTTTTATACAGTTTATTGACTGTTTCTTTATTGAGTTTTGTACAGTTTATTGACTGGTTCTTTATTCATTTTTGTACTTTTTATTGACTGGTTCTTTATTAAGTTTTGTACAGTTTATTGACTGGTTCTTTATTGAGTTTGTGTACAGTTTATTGACTGGTTCTTTATTGAGTTTTGTACAGTTTATTGACTGGTTCTTTATTGACTTTTGTACAGTTTATTGACTGGTTCTTTATTGAGTTTTGTATAGTTTATTGACTGGTTCTTTATTTAGTTTTGTACAGTTTATTGACTGGTTCTTTATTGAGTTTTGTATAGTTTATTGACTGGTTCTTTATTTAGTTTTGTACAGTTTATTGACTGGTTCTTTATTGAGTTTTGTACAGTTTATTGACTGTTTTTTTATTAGTTTGTGTACAATTGATTGACTGGTTCTTTATTTAGTTTTGTACAGTTAATTGACTGTTTCTTTATTTAGTTTTGTACAGTTTATTGACTGTTTCTTTATTTAGTTTTGTACAGTTTATTGACTGTTTCTTTATTTAGTTTTCTACAGTTTATTGACTGGTTCTTTGTTCAGTTTTGTACAGTTTATTGACTGTTTCTTTATTTAGTTTTGTACAGTTTATTGACTGGTTCATTTTTTAGTTTTGTACAGTTTATTGACTGTTTCTTTATTGAGTTTTGTACAGTTTATTGACTGGTTCATTTTTGAGTTTTGTACAGTTTATTGACTGTTTCTTTATAGAGTTTTGTACAGTTTGATGACTGTTTCTTTATTGAGTTTTGTACAGTTTATTGACTGGTTCTTTGTTCAGTTTTGTTCTGTTTATTGACTGGTTCTTTGTTCAGTTTTGTTCTGTTTATTGACTGGCTCTTTATTCAGTTTTGTACAGTTTATTGACTGGTTCTTTATTTAGTTTTGTACAGTTTATTTACTGTTTCTTTATTTAGTTTTGTACAGTTTATTGACTGTTTCTATATTTAGTTTTGTACAGTTTATTGAATGTTTCTTTTTTTCGTTTTGTACAGTTTATTGACTGTTTCTTTATTTAGTTTGTGTACATTTTATTGACTAGTTCTTTATTTAGTTTTGTACAGTTTATTGACTTTTTCTTTATTTAGTTTTGTACAGTTTATTGACTGTTTCTTTATTTAGTTTTATACAGTTTATTGACTGTTTCTTTATTTAGTTTTATACAGTTTATTGACTGTTTCTTTATTTAGTTTTGTACAGTTTATTGACTGGTTCTTTATTGAGTTTTGTACAGTTTATTGACTGTTTCTTTATTTAGTTTGTACAATTTATTGACTGGTTGTTTATTTAGTTTTGTACAGTTTATTGACTGTTTGTTTATTTAGTTTTGTACAGTTTATTTACTGTTTCTTTATTTAGTTTTGTACAGTTTATTTACTGTTTCTTTATTTAGTTTTGTACAGTTTATTTACTGGTTCTTTATTGAGTTTTTTACAGTTTATTGACTGGTTCTTTATTGAGTTTGTGTACATTTGATTGACTGGTTCTTCATTGAGTTTTGTACAGTTTATTGACTGGTTCTTTATTGACTTTTGTACAGTTTATTGACTGGTTTTTTATTGAATTTTGTATAGTTTATTGACTGGTCCTTTATTTAGTTTTGTACAGTTTATTGACTGGTTCTTTGTTCAGTTTTGTACAGTTTATTGACTGGTTCTTTGTTCAGTTTTGTACAGTTTATTGACTGGTTCTTTTTTTGAGTTTTGTACAGTTTATTGACTGTTTCTTTATTGAGTTTTGTACAGTTTATTGACTGGTTCTTTATTGAGTTTTGTACAGTTTATTGACTGGTTCTTTATGTAGTTTTGTACAGTTTATTGACTGTTTCTTCATTTAGTTTTGTACAGTTTATTGACTGTTTCTTTATTGAGTTTTGTACAGTTTATTGACTGGTTCTTTATTGAGTTTTATACAGTTTATTGACTGTTTCTTTATTGAGTTTTGTACAGTTTATTGACTGGTTCGTTATTCATTTTTGTACAGTTTATTGACTGGTTCTTTATTAAGTTTTGTACAGTTTATTGACTGGTTCTTTATTGAGTTTGTGTACATTTTATTGACTGGTTCTTTATTGAGTTTTGTACAGTTTATTGACTGGTTCTTTATTGACTTTTGTACAGTTTATTGACTGGTTCTTTATTAAGTTTTGTACAGTTTATTGACTGGTTCTTTATTGAGTTTTGTACAGTTTATTGACTGTTTTTTTATTAGTTTGTGTACAATTGATTGACTGGTTCTTTATTTAGTTTTGTACAGTTAATTGACTCTTTCTTTATTTAGTTTTGTACAGTTTATTAACTGTTTCTTTATTTAGTTTTGTACAGTTTATTGACTGTTTCTTTATTTAGTTTTCTACAGTTTATTGACTGGTTCTTTGTTCAGTTTTGTACAGTTTATTGACTGTTTCTTTATTTAGTTTTGTACAGTTTATTGACTGGTTCATTTTTGAGTTTTGTACAGTTTATTGACTGTTTCTTTATTGAGTTTTGTACAGTTTATTGACTGTTTCTTTATTGAGTTTTGTACAGTTTATTGACTGGTTCTTTGTTCAGTTTTGTTCTGTTTATTGACTGGTTCTTTGTTCAGTTTTGTTCTGTTTATTGACTGGCTCTTTATTCAGTTTTGTACAGTTTATTGACTGGTTCTTTATTTAGTTTTGTACAGTGTATTGACTGTTTCTTTATTTAGTTTTGTACAGTTTATTGACTGTTTCTATATTTAGTTTTGTACAGTTTATTGAATGTTTCTTTTTTTAGTTTTGTACAGTTTATTGACTTTTTCTTTATTTAGTTTGTGTACATTTTATTGACTAGTTCTTTATTTAGTTTTGTACAGTTTATTGACTTTTTCTTTATTTAGTTTTGTACAGTTTATTGACTGTTTCTTTATTTAGTTTTGTACAGTTTATTGACTGTTTCTTTATTTAGTTTTGTACAGTTTATTGACTGGTTCTTTATTGAGTTTTGAACAGTTTATTGACTGTTTCTTTATTTAATTTTGTACAGTTTATTGACTGGTTCTTTATTTAGTTTTGTACAGTTTATTGACTGGTTCTTTATTGAGTTTTGTACAGTTTATTGACTGTTTCTTTATTTAGTTTGTACAATTTATTGACTGGTTGTTTATTTAGTTTTGTACAGTTTATTGACTGTTTGTTTATTTAGTTTTGTACAGTTTATTTACTGTTTCTTTATTTAGTTTTGTACAGTTTATTTACTGTTTCTTTATTTAGTTTTGTACAGTTTATTGACTGGTTCTTTATTGAGTTTTTTACAGTTTATTGACTGGTTCTTTATTGAGTTTGTGTACATTTTATTGACTGGTTCTTCATTGAGTTTTGTACAGTTTATTGACTGGTTCTTTATTGACTTTTGTACAGTTTATTGACTGGTTCTTTATTGAGTTTTGTATAGTTTATTGACTGGTTCTTTGTTCAGTTTTGTACATTTTATTTACTGGTTCTTTTTTGAGTTTTGTACAGTTTATTGACTGTTTCTTTATTGAGTTTTGAACAGTTTATTGACTGGTTCTTTATTGGGTTTTGTACAGTTTATTGACTGGTTCTTCATTTAGTTTTGTACAGTTTATTGACTGTTTCTTTATTGAGATTTGTACAGTTTATTGACTGGTTCTTTATTGAGTTTTATACAGTTTATTGACTGTTTCTTTATTGAGTTTTGTACAGTTTATTGACTGGTTCTTTATTCATTTTTGTACAGTTTATTGACTGGTTCTTTATTAAGTTTTGTACAGTTTATTGACTGGTTCTTTATTGAGTTTGTGTACATTTTATTGACTGGTTCTTTATTGAGTTTTGTACATTTTATTGACTGGTTCTTTATTGACTTTTGTACAGTTTATTGACAGGTTCTTTATTGAGTTTTGTATAGTTTATTGACTGGTTCTTTATTTAGTTTTGTACAGTTTATTGACTGGTTCTTTATTGAGTTTTTTACAGTTTATTGACTGGTTCTTTATTGAGTTTGTGTACATTTGATTGACTGGTTCTTCATTGAGTTTTGTACAGTTTATTGACTGGTTCTTTATTGACTTTTGTACAGTTTATTGACTGGTTCTTTATTGAGTTTTGTATAGTTTATTGACTGGTTCTTTGTTCAGTTTTGTACATTTTATTGACTGGTTCTTTTTTGAGTTTTGTACAGTTTATTGACTGTTTCTTTATTGAGTTTTGTACATTTTATTGACTGGTTCTTTATTGGGTTTTGTACAGTTTATTGACTGGTTCTTTATGTAGTTTTGTAAAGTTTATTGACTGTTTCTTCATTTAGTTTTGTACAGTTTATTGACTGTTTCTTTATTGAGATTTGTACAGTTTATTGACTGGTTCTTTATTGAGTTTTATACAGTTTATTGACTGTTTCTTTATTCAGTTTTGTACAGTTTATTGACTGGTTCTTTGTTCAATTTTTGTACAGTTTATTGACTGGTTCTTTATTAAGTTTTGTACAGTTTATTGACTGGTTCTTTATTGAGTTTGTGTACATTTTATTGACTGGTTCTTTATTGAGTTTTGTACAGTTTATTGACTGGTTCTTTATTGACTTTTGTACAGTTTATTGACTGGTTCTTTATTGAGTTTTGTATAGTTTATTGACTGGTTCTTTATTTAGTTTTGTACAGTTTATTGACTGTTTCTTTATTTAGTTTTCTACAGTTTATTGACTGGTTCTTTGTTCAGTTTTGTATAGTTTATTGACTGTTTCTTTATTTAGTTTTGTACAGTTTATTGACTGTTTTTTTATTAGTTTGTGTACAGTTTATTGATTGGTTCTTTTTTGAGTTTTCTACAGTTTATTGACTGTTTATTTAGTTTTGTACAGTTTATTGACTGGTTCTTTGTTCAGTTTTGTACAGTTTATTGACTGTTTCTCTATTTAGTTTTGTACAGTTTATTGACTGGTTCTTTATTTAGTTTTGTACAGTTTATTGACTGGTTCTTTATTGAGTTTTGTACAGTTTATTGACTGTTTCTTTATTTTGTGTACAATTTATTGACTGGTTGTTTATTTGGTTTTGTACAGTTAATTGACTGTTTGTTTATTTAGTTTTGTACAGTTTATTGACTGTTTCTTTATTGAGTTTTGTACAGTTTATTGACTGGTTCTTTATTGAGTTTTATACAGTTTATTGACTGTTTCTTTATTGAGTTTTGTACAGTTTATTGACTGGTTCTTTATTCAGTTTTGTACAGTTTATTTACTGGTTCTTTGTTCAGTTTTGTACAGTTTATTGACTGTTTCTTTATTGAGTTTTGTACAGTTTATTGACTGTTTCTTTGTTCAGTTTTGTTCTGTTTATTGACTGGTTCTTTATTCAGTTTTGTACAGTTTATTGACTGGTTCTTTATTCAGTTTTGTACAGTTTATTGACTGGTTCTTTATTTAGTTTTGTACATTTTATTGACTGTCTCTTTATTTAGTTTTGTACACTTTATTGACTGTTTCTATATTTAGTTTGTGTACAATTGATTGACTGGTTCTTTATTTAGTTTTGCACAGTTTATTGACTGTTTCTTTATTTAGTTTTGTACAGTTTAATAACTGTTTCATTATTTAGTTTTGTACAGTTTATTGACTGTTTCTTTATTTAGTTTTCTGCAGTTTATTGACTGGTTCTTTGTTCAGTTTTGTTCACTTTATTGACTGGTTCTTTGTTCAGTTTTGTACAGTTTATTGATTGGTTCTTTTTTGAGTTTTCTACAGCTTATTGACTGTTTCGTTATTTAGTTTTGTACAGTTTATTGACTGTTTCTTTATTTAGTTTTGTACAGTATTGACTGGTTCTTTATTGCGTTTTGTACAGTTTATTGACTGTTTCTCTATTTAGTTTTGTACAGTTTATTGACTGGGTCTTTATTTAGTTTTGTACAGTTTATTGACTGGTTCTTTATTGAGTTTTGTACAGTTTATTGACTGTTTCTTTATTTAGTTTGTGTACAATTTATTGACTGGTTGTTTATTTAGTTTTGTACAGTTAATTGACTGTTTGTTTATTTAGTTTTGTACAGTTTATTGACTGTTTCTTTATTTAGTTTGTGTACAATTTATTGACTGGTTGTTTATTTAGTTTTGTTCAGTTTATTGACTGTTTGTTTATTTAGTTTTGTACAGTTTTTTTACTGTTTCTTTATTTAGTTTTCTTTTGTACAATTTATTGACTGGTTCTTTATTGAGTTTGTGTACATTTTATTGACTGGTTCTTTATTGAGTTTTGTACAGTTTTTTGACTGGTTCTTTATTGACTTTTGTACAGTTTATTGACTGGTTATTTATTGAGTTTTGTATAGTTTATTGACTGGTTCTTTATTTAGTTTTGTACAGTTTATAAACTGGTTCTTTGTTCAGTTTTGTACAGTTTATTGACTGGTTCTTTCTTCAGTTTTGTACAGTTTATTGACTGGTTCTTTTTTGAGTTTTGTACAGTTTTTTGACTGTTTCTTTATTGAGTTTTGTTCAGTTTATTGACTGATTCTTTATTGAATTTTGTACAGTTTATTGACTGGTTCTTTATTTAGTTTTGTACAGTTTATTGACTGGTTCTTTGTTCAGTTTTGTTCACTTTATTGACTTGTTCTTTGTTCAGTTTTGTACAGTTTATTGATTGGTTCTTTTTTGAGTTTTCTACAGCTTATTGACTGTTTCGTTATTTAGTTTTGTACAGTTTATTGACTGTTTCTTTATTTAGTTTTGTACAGTATTGACTGGTTCTTTATTGCGTTTTGTACAGTTTATTGACTGTTTCTCTATTTAGTTTTGTACAGTTTATTGACTGGGTCTTTATTTAGTTTTGTACAGTTTATTGACTGGTTATTTATTCAGTTTTGTACAGTTTATTGACTGTTTCTTTATTTAGTTTGTGTACAATTTATTGACTGGTTGTTTATTTAGTTTTGTACAGTTAATTGACGGTTTGTTTATTTAGTTTTGTACAGTTTATTGACTGTTTCGTTATTTAGTTTGTGTACAATTTATTGACTGGTTGTTTATTTAGTTTTGTTCAGTTTATTGACTGTTTGTTTATTTAGTTTTGTACAGTTTTTTTACTGTTTCTTTATTTAGTTTTCTTTTGTACAATTTATTGACTGGTTCTTTATTGAGTTTGTGTACATTTTATTGACTGGTTCTTTATTGAGTTTTGTACAGTTTATAAACTGGTTCTTTGTTCAGTTTTGTACAGTTTATTGACTGGTTCTTTCTTCAGTTTTGTACAGTTTATTGACTGGTTCTTTTTTGAGTTTTGTACAGTTTTTTGACTGTTTCTTTATTGAGTTTTGTACAGTTTATTGACTGGTTCTTCATTGAATTTTGTATAGTTTATTGACTGGTTCTTTATTTAGTTTTGTACAGTTTATAAACTGGTTCTTTGTTCAGTTTTGTACAGTTTATTGACTGGTTCTTTCTTCAGTTTTGTACAGTTTATTGACTGGTTCTTTTTTGAGTTTTGTACAGTTTTTTGACTGTTTCTTTATTTAGTTTTGTACAGTTTATTGACTGGTTCTTTATTTAGTTTTGTACAGTTTATTGTCTGTTTCTTTATTTAGTTTTGTACAGTTTATTAACTGGTTCTTTATTGAATTTTGTACAGTTTATTGACTGGTTCTTTATTTAGTTTTGTACAGTTTATTGACTGGTTCTTTGTTCAGTTTTGTTCACTTTATTGACTGGTTCTTTGTTCAGTTTTGTACAGTTTATTGATTGGTTCTTTTTTGAGTTTTCTACAGCTTATTGACTGTTTCGTTATTTAGTTTTGTACAGTTTATTGACTGTTTCTTTATTTAGTTTGTGTACAATTTATTGACTGGTTGTTTATTTAGTTTTGTACAGTTAATTGACTGTTTGTTTATTTAGTTTTGTACAGTTTATTGACTGTTTCTTTATTTAGTTTGTGTACAATTTATTGACTGGTTGTTTATTTAGTTTTGTTCAGTTTATTGACTGTTTGTTTATTTAGTTTTGTACAGTTTTTTTACTGTTTCTTTATTTAGTTTTCTTTTGTACAATTTATTGACTGGTTCTTTATTGAGTTTGTGTACATTTTATTGACTGGTTCTTTATTGAGTTTTGTACAGTTTTTTGACTGGTTCTTTATTGACTTTTGTACAGTTTATTGACTGGTTATTTATTGAGTTTTGTATAGTTTATTGACTGGTCCTTTATTTAGTTTTGTACAGTTTATAAACTGGTTCTTTGTTCAGTTTTGTACAGTTTATTGACAGGTTATTTCTTCAGTTTTGTACAGTTTATTGACTGGTTCTTTTTTGAGTCTTGTACAGTTTTTTGACTGTTTCTTTATTGAGTTTTGTACAGTTTATTGACTGGTTCTTTATTGAATTTTGTACAGTTTTTTGACTGGTTCTTTATTTAGTTTTGTACAGTTTATTGACTGGTTCTTTGTTCAGTTTTGTACAGTTTATTGACTGGTTCATCTTTGAGTTTTGTACTGTTTATTGACTGGTTCTTTATTGAGTTTTGTACAGTTTATTGACTGGTTCTTTATTTAGTTTTGTACAGTTTATTGACTGGTTCTTTGTTCAGTTTTGTACAGTTTATTGACTGGTTCATTTTTGAGTTTTGTACAGTTTATTGACTGTTTCTTTATTGAGTTTTGTACAGTTTATTCACTGTTTATTTATTGAGTTTTGTACAGTTTATTGACTGTTTCTTTATTGAGTTTTGTGCAGTTTATTGACTGGTTCTTTGTTCAGTTTTGTTCTGTTTATTGACTGGTTCTTTGTTCAGTTTTGTTCTGTTTATTGACTGGTTCTTTATTCAGTTTTGTACAGTTTATTGACTGGTTCTTTATTGAGTTTTGTACAGTTTATTGACTGGTTCTTTATTTAGTTTTGTACAGTTTATTGACTGGTTCTTTGTTCAGTTTTGTACAGTTTATTGACTGGTTCATTTTTGAGTTTTGTACAGTTTATTGACTGTTTCTTTATTGGGTTTTGTACAGTTTATTCACTGTTTCTTTATTGAGTTTTGTACAGTTTATTGACTGTTTCTTTATTGAGTTTTGTACAGTTTATTGACTGTTTCTTTGTTCAGTTTTGTTCTGTTTATTGACTGGTTCTTTGTTCAGTTTTGTTCTGTTTATTGACTGGTTCTTTATTCAGTTTTGTACAGTTTATTGACTGGTTCTTTATTTAGTCTTGTACAGTTTATTGACTGGTTCTTTATTTAGTTTTGTACAGTTTATTGACTGGTTCTTTATTGAGTTTTGTACAGTTTATTGACTGTTTCTTTATTTAGATTGTGTACAATTTATTGACTGGTTGTTTATTTAGTTTTGAACAGTTTATTGACGGTTTGTTTATTTAGTTTTGTACAGTTTATTTACTGTTTCTTTATTTAGTTTTGTACAGTTTATTTAGTTTTGTACAGTTTATTGACTGGTTCTTTTTTGAGTTTTGTACAGTTTTTTGAATGTTTATTTATTGAGTTTTGTACAGTTTATTGACTGGTTCTTTTTTGAGTTTTGTACAGTTTATTGACTGGTTCTTTATTTAGTTTTGTACAGTTCATTGACTGGTTCTTTGTTCAGTTTTGTACAGTTTATAGACTGGTTCTTTGTTCAGTTTTGTACAGTTTATTGACTGGTTCTTTTTTTGAGTTTTGTACAGTTTATTGACTGTTTCTTTATTGAGTTTTGTACAGTTTATTGACTGGTTCTTTATTGAGTTTTGTACAGTTTATTGACTGTTTCTTTATTTAGTTTTGTACAGTTTATTGACTGTTTCTTCTTTTAGTTTTGTACAGTTTATTGACTGTTTCTTTATTGAGTTTTGTACAGTTTATTGACTGGTTCTTTATTGAGTTTTATACAGTTTATTGACTGTTTCTTTATTGAGTTTTGTACAGTTTATTGACTGGTTCTTTATTCAGTTTTGTACAGTTTATTGAATGGTTCTTTGTTCAGTTTTGTACAGTTTATTGACTGTTTCTTTATTGAGTTTTGTACAGTTTATTGACTGGTTCTTTGTTCAGTTTTGTTCTGTTTATTGACTGGTTCTTTATTCAGTTTTGTACAGTTTATTGACTGGTTCTTTATTCAGTTTTGTACAGTTTATTGACTGTTTCTTTATTTAGTTTTGTACACTTTATTGACTGTTTCTATATTTAGTTTCGTACAGTTTATTGACTGTTTCTTTATTTAGTTTTGTACAGTTTATTGACTGTTTTTTTATTAGTTTGTGTACAATTGATTGACTGGTTCTTTATTTAGTTTTGTACAGTTAATTGACTGTTTCTTTATTTAGTTTTGTACAGTTTATTAACTGTTTCTTTATTTAGTTTTGTACAGTTTATTGACTGTTTCTTTATTTAGTTTTCTACAGTTTATTGACTGGTTCTTTGTTCAGTTTTGTACAGTTTATTGACTGTTTCTTTATTTAGTTTTGTACAGTTTATTGACTGTTTTTTTATTAGTTTGTGTTCAGTTTATTGATTGGTTCTTTTTTGAGTTTTCTACAGTTTATTGACTGTTTCTTTATTTAGTTTTGTACAGTTTATTGACTGGTTCTTTGTTCAGTTTTGTACAGTTTATTGACTGTTTCTCTATTTAGTTTTGTAGAGTTTATTGACTGGGTCTTTATTTAGTTTTGTACAGTTTATTGACTGGTTCTTTATTGAGTTTTGTACAGTTTATTGACTGTTTCTTTATTTTGTGTACAATTTATTGACTGGTTGTTTATTTAGTTTTGTACAGTTAATTGACTGTTTGTTTATTTAGTTTTGTACAGTTTATTGACTGTTTCTTTATTTAGTTTGTGTACAATTTATTGACTGGTTGTTTATTTAGTTTTGTACAGTTTATTGACTGTTTGTTTATTTAGTTTTGTACAGTTTTTTTACTGTTTCTTTATTTAGTTTTGTACAGTTTATTGACTGGTTCATTTTTGAGTTTTGTACAGTTTATTGACTGTTTCTTTATTGAGTTTTGTACAGTTTATTGACTGTTTCTTTATTGAGTTTTGTACAGTTTATTGACTGGTTCTTTGTTCAGTTTTGTTCTGTTTATTGACTGGTTCATTGTTCAGTTTTGTTCTGTTTATTGACTGGCTCTTTATTCAGTTTTGTACAGTTTATTGACTGGTTCTTTATTTAGTTTTGTACAGTTTATTGACTGTTTCTTTATTTAGTTTTGTACAGTTTATTGACTGTTTCTATATTTAGTTTTGTACAGTTTATTGAATGTTTCTTTTTTTATTTTGTACAGTTTATTGACTGTTTCTTTATTTAGTTTGTGTACATTTTATTGACTAGTTCTTTATTTAGTTTTGTACAGTTTATTGACTTTTTCTATATTTAGTTTTGTACAGTTTATTGACTGGTTCTTTATTTAGTTTTGTACAGTTAATTGACTGTTTCTTTATTTAGTTTTGTACAGTTTATTAACTGTTTCTTTATTAAGTTTTGTACAGTTTATTGACTGTTTCTTTATTTAGTTTTCTACAGTTTATTGACTGGTTCTTTGTTCAGTTTTGTACAGTTTATTGACTGTTTCTTTATTTAGTTTTGTACAGTTTATTGACTGGTTCATTTTTGAGTTTTGTACAGTTTATTGACTGTTTCTTTATTGAGTTTTGTACAGTTTATTGACTGTTTCTTTATTGAGTTTTGTACAGTTTATTGACTGGTTCTTTGTTCAGTTTTGGTCTGTTTATTGACTGGTTCTTTGTTCAGTTTTGTTCTGTTTACTGACTGGCTCTTTATTCAGTTTTGTACAGTTTATTGACTGGTTCTTTATTTAGTTTTGTACAGTTTATTGACTGTTTCTTTATTTAGTTTTGTACAGTTTATTGACTGTTTCTATATTTAGTTTTGTACAGTTTATTGAATGTTTCTTTTTTTAGTTTTGTACAGTTTATTGACTGTGTCTTTATTTAGTTTGTGTACATTTTATTGACTAGTTCTTTATTTAGTTTTGTACAGTTTATTGACTTTTTCTTTATTTAGTTTTGTACAGTTTATTGACTGTTTCTTTATTTAGTTTTATACAGTTTATTGACTGTTTCTTTATTTAGTTTTGTACAGTTTATTGACTGGTTCTTTATTGAGTTTTGAACAGTTTATTGACTGTTTCTTTATTTAATTTTGTACAGTTTATTGACTGGTTCTTTATTTAGTTTTGTACAGTTTATTGACTGGTTCTTTATTGAGTTTTGTACAGTTTATTGACAGTTTCTTTATTTAGTTTGTACAATTTATTGACTGGTTGTTTATTTAGTTTTGTACAGTTTATTGACTGTTTGTTTATTTAGTTTTGTACAGTTTATTTACTGTTTCTTTATTTAGTTTTGTACAGTTTATTTACTGTTTCTTTATTTAGTTTTGTACAGTTTATTGACTGGTTCTTTATTGAGTTTTTTACAGTTTATTGACTGGTTCTTTATTGAGTTTGTGTACATTTGATTGACTGGTTCTTCATTGAGTTTTGTACAGTTTATTGACTGGTTCTTTATTGACTTTTGTACAGTTTATTGACTGGTTCTTTATTGAGTTTTGTACAGTTTATTGACTGGTTCTTTATTTAGTTTTGTACAGTTTATTGACTGGTTCTTTGTTCAGTTTTGTACAGTTTATTGACTGTTTCTTTGTTCAGTTTTGTACAGTTTTTTGACTGGTTCTTTTTTGAGTTTTGTACAGTTTATTGACTGTTTCTTTATTGAGTTTTGTACAGTTTATTGACTGGTTCTTTATTGGGTTTTGTACAGTTTATTGACTGGTTCTTTATGTAGTTTTGTACAGTTTATTCACTATTTCTTCATTTAGTTTTGTACAGTTTATTGACTCTTTCTTTATTGAGTTTTGTACAGTTTATTGACTGGTTCTTTATTCATTTTTGTACAGTTTATTGACTGGTTCTTTATTGAGTTTGTGTACATTTTATTGACTGGTTCTTTATTGAGTTTTGTACAGTTTATTGACTGGTTCTTTATTGACTTTTGTACAGTTTATTAACTGGTTCTTTATTGAGTTTTGTATAGTTTATTGACTGGTTCTTTATTTAGTTTTGTACAGTTTATTGACTGGTTCTTTATTGAGTTTTGTACAGTTTATTGACTGTTTTTTTATTAGTTTGTGTACAATTGATTGACTGGTTCTTTATTTAGTTTTGTACAGTTAATTGACTGTTTCTTTATTTAGTTTTGTACAGTTTATTAACTGTTTCTTTATTTAGTTTTGTACAGTTTATTGACTGTTTCTTTATTTAGTTTTCTACAGTTTATTGACTGGTTCTTTGTTCAGTTTTGTACAGTTTATTGACTGTTTCTTTATTTAGTTTTGTACAGTTTATTGACTGTTTTTTCATTAGTTTGTGTACAGTTTATTGATTGGTTCTTTTTTGAGTTTTCTACAGTTTATTGACTGTTTCTTTATTTAGTTTTGTACAGTTTATTGACTGGTTCTTTGTTCAGTTTTGTACAGTTTATTGACTGTTTCTCTATTTAGTTTTGTACAGTTTATTGACTGGGTCTTTATTTAGTTTTGTACAGTTTATTGACTGGTTCTTTATTGAGTTTTGTACAGTTTATTGACTGTTTCTTTATTTTGTGTACAATTTATTGACAGGTTGTTTATTTAGTTTTGTACAGTTAATTGACTGTTTGTTTATTTAGTTTTGTACAGTTTATTGACGGTTTCTTTATTGAGTTTTGTACAGTGTATTGACTGGTTCTTTATTGAGTTTTATACAGGTTATTGACTGTTTCTTTATTGAGTTTTGTACAGTTTATTGACTGGTTCTTTATTCAGTTTTGTACACTTTATTTACTGGTTCTTTGTTCAGTTTTGTACAGTTTATTGACTGTTTCTTTATTGAGTTTTGTACAGTTTATTGACTGTTTCTTTATTCAGTTTTGTTCTGTTTATTGACTGGTTCTTTATTCAGTTTTGTACAGTTTATTGACTGGTTCTTTTTTGAGTTTTGTACAGTTTATTGACTGTTTCTTTATTGAGTTTTGTACAGTTTATTGACTGGTTCTTTATTGGGTTTTGTACAGTTTATTGACTGGTTCTTTATGTAGTTTTGTACAGTTTATTCACTATTTCTTCATTTAGTTTTGTACAGTTTATTGACTGTTTCTTTATTGAGTTTTGTACAGTTTATTGACTGTTTTTTTATTAGTTTGTGTACAATTGATTGACTGGTTCTTTATTTAGTTTTGTACAGTTAATTGACTGTTTCTTTATTTAGTTTTGTACAGTTTATTAACTGTTTCTTTATTTAGTTTTGTACAGTTTATTGACTGGGTCTTTATTTAGTTTTGTACAGTTTATTGACTGGTTCTTTATTGAGTTTTGTACAGTTTATTGACTGTTTCTTTATTTAGTTTTGTACATTTTATTGACTGTTTTTTTATTAGTTTGTGTACAGTTTATTGATTGGTTCTTTTTTGAGTTTTCTACAGTTTATTGACTGTTTCTTTATTTAGTTTTGTACAGTTTATTGACTGGTTCTTTGTTCAGTTTTGTACAGTTTATTGACTGTTTCTCTATTTAGTTTTGTACAGTTTATTGACTGGGTCTTTATTTAGTTTTGTACAGTTTATTGACTGGTTCTTTATTGAGTTTTGTACAGTTTATTGACTGTTTCTTTTTTTTGTGTACAATTTATTGACTGGTTGTTTATTTAGTTTTGTACAGTTAATTGACTGTTTGTTTATTTAGTTTTGTACAGTTTATTGACTGTTTCTTTATTGAGTTTTGTACAGTTTATTGACTGGTTCTTTATTGAGTTTTATACAGGTTATTGACTGTTTCTTTATTGAGTTTTGTACAGTTTATTGACTGGTTCTTTATTCAGTTTTGTACACTTTATTTACTGGTTCTTTGTTCAGTTTTGTACAGTTTATTGACTGTTTCTTTATTGAGTTTTGTACAGTTTATTGACTGTTTCTTTATTCAGTTTTGTTCTGTTTTTTGACTGGTTCTTTATTCAGTTTTGTACAGTTTATTGACTGGTTCTTTATTCAGTTTTGTACAGTTTATTGACTGGTTCTTTATTTAGTTTTGTACATTTTATTGACTGTCTCTTTATTGAGTTTTGTATAGTTTATTGACTGGTTCTTTATTTAGTTTTGTACAGTTTATTGACTGGTTCTTTATTGAGTTTTGTACAGTTTATTGACTGTTTTTTATTAGTTTGTGTACAATTGATTGACTGGTTCTTTATTTAGTTTTGTACAGTTAATTGACTGTTTCTTTATTTAGTTTTGTACAGTTTATTAACTGTTTCTTTATTTAGTTTTGTACAGTTTATTGACTGTTTCTTTATTTAGTTTTCTACAGTTTATTGACTGGTTCTTTGTTCAGTTTTGTACAGTTTATTGACTGTTTCTTTATTTAGTTTTGTACAGTTTATTGACTGTTTTTTCATTAGTTTGTGTACAGTTTATTGATTGGTTCTTTTTTGAGTTTTCTACAGTTTATTGACTGTTTCTTTATTTAGTTTTGTACAGTTTATTGACTGGTTCTTTGTTCAGTTTTGTACAGTTTATTGACTGTTTCTCTATTTAGTTTTGTACAGTTTATTGACTGGGTCTTTATTTAGTTTTGTACAGTTTATTGACTGGTTCTTTATTGAGTTTTGTACAGTTTATTGACTGTTTCTTTATTTTGTGTACAATTTATTGACAGGTTGTTTATTTAGTTTTGTACAGTTAATTGACTGTTTGTTTATTTAGTTTTGTACAGTTTATTGACGGTTTCTTTATTGAGTTTTGTACAGTGTATTGACTGGTTCTTTATTGAGTTTTATACAGGTTATTGACTGTTTCTTTATTGAGTTTTGTACAGTTTATTGACTGGTTCTTTATTCAGTTTTGTACACTTTATTTACTGGTTCTTTGTTCAGTTTTGTACAGTTTATTGACTGTTTCTTTATTGAGTTTTGTACAGTTTATTGACTGTTTCTTTATTCAGTTTTGTTCTGTTTATTGACTGGTTCTTTATTCAGTTTTGTACAGTTTATTGACTGGTTCTTTTTTGAGTTTTGTACAGTTTATTGACTGTTTCTTTATTGAGTTTTGTACAGTTTATTGACTGGTTCTTTATTGGGTTTTGTACAGTTTATTGACTGGTTCTTTATGTAGTTTTGTACAGTTTATTCACTATTTCTTCATTTAGTTTTGTACAGTTTATTGACTGTTTCTTTATTGAGTTTTGTACAGTTTATTGACTGTTTTTTTATTAGTTTGTGTACAATTGATTGACTGGTTCTTTATTTAGTTTTGTACAGTTAATTGACTGTTTCTTTATTTAGTTTTGTACAGTTTATTAACTGTTTCTTTATTTAGTTTTGTACAGTTTATTGACTGTTTCTTTATTTAGTTTTCTACAGTTTATTGACTGGTTCTTTGTTCAGTTTTGTACAGTTTATTGACTGTTTCTTTATTTAGTTTTGTACATTTTATTGACTGTTTTTTTATTAGTTTGTGTACAGTTTATTGATTGGTTCTTTTTTGAGTTTTCTACAGTTTATTGACTGTTTCTTTATTTAGTTTTGTACAGTTTATTGACTGGTTCTTTGTTCAGTTTTGTACAGTTTATTGACTGTTTCTCTATTTAGTTTTGTACAGTTTATTGACTGGGTCTTTATTTAGTTTTGTACAGTTTATTGACTGGTTCTTTATTGAGTTTTGTACAGTTTATTGACTGTTTCTTTATTTTGTGTACAATTTATTGACTGGTTGTTTATTTAGTTTTGTACAGTTAATTGACTGTTTGTTTATTTAGTTTTGTACAGTTTATTGACTGTTTCTTTATTGAGTTTTGTACAGTTTATTGACTGGTTCTTTATTGAGTTTTATACAGGTTATTGACTGTTTCTTTATTGCGTTTTGTACAGTTTATTGACTGGTTCTTTATTCAGTTTTGTACACTTTATTTACTGGTTCTTTGTTCAGTTTTGTACAGTTTATTGACTGTTTCTTTATTGAGTTTTGTACAGTTTATTGACTGTTTCTTTATTCAGTTTTGTTCTGTTTTTTGACTGGTTCTTTATTCAGTTTTGTACAGTTTATTGACTGGTTCTTTATTCAGTTTTGTACAGTTTATTGACTGGTTCTTTATTTAGTTTTGTACATTTTATTGACTGTCTCTTTATTGAGTTTTGTATAGTTTATTGACTGGTTCTTTATTTAGTTTTGTACAGTTTATTGACTGGTTCTTTATTGAGTTTTGTACAGTTTATTGACTGTTTTTTATTAGTTTGTGTACAATTGATTGACTGGTTCTTTATTTAGTTTTGTACAGTTAATTGACTGTTTCTTTATTTAGTTTTGTACAGTTTATTAACTGTTTCTTTATTTAGTTTTGTACAGTTTATTGACTGTTTCTTTATTTAGTTTTCTACAGTTTATTGACTGGTTCTTTGTTCAGTTTTGTACAGTTTATTGACTGTTTCTTTATTTAGTTTTGTACAGTTTATTGACTGTTTTTTCATTAGTTTGTGTACAGTTTATTGATTGGTTTTTTTGAGTTTTCTACAGTTTATTGACTGTTTCTTTATTTAGTTTTGTGCAGTTTATTAACTGGTTCTTTGTTCAGTTTTGTACAGTTTATTGACTGTTTCTCTATTTAGTTTTGTACAGTTTATTGACTGGGTCTTTATTTAGTTTTGTACAGTTTATTGACTGGTTCTTTATTGAGTTTTGTACAGTTTATTGACTGTTTCTTTTTTTTGTGTACAATTTATTGACTGGTTGTTTATTTAGTTTTGTACAGTTAATTGACTGTTTGTTTATTTAGTTTTGTACAATTTATTGACTGTTTCTTTATTGAGTTTTGTACAGTTTATTGACTGGTTCTTTATTGAGTTTTATACAGTTTATTGACTGTTTCTTTATTGAGTTTTGTACAGTTTATTGACTGGTTCTTTATTCAGTTTTGTACACTTTATTTACTGGTTCTTTGTTCAGTTTTGTACAGTTTATTGACTGTTTCTTTATTGAGTTTTGTACAGTTTATTGACTGTTTCTTTGTTCAGTTTTGTTCTGTTTATTGACTGGTTCTTTATTCAGTTTTGTACAGTTTATTGACTGGTTCTTTATTCAGTTTTGTACAGTTTATTGACTGGTTCTTTATTTAGTTTTGTACATTTTATTGACTGTCTCTTTATTTAGTTTTGTACACTTTATTGACTGTTTCTATATTTAGTTTGTGTACAATTGATTGACTGGTTCTTTATTTAGTTTTGTACAGTTTATTGACTGTTTCTTTATTTAGTTTTGTACAGTTTATTAACTGTTTCATTATTTAGTTTTGTACAGTTTATTGACTGTTTCTTTATTTAGTTTTCTACAGTTTATTGACTGGTTCTTTGTTCAGTGTTGTTCACTTTATTGACTAGTTCTTTGTTCAGTTTTGTACAGTTTATTGATTGGTTCTTTTTTGAGTTTTCTACAGTTTATTGACTGTTTCTTTATTTAGTTTTGTACAGTTTATTGACCGTTTCTTTATTTAGTTTTGTACAGTATTGACTGGTTCTTTATTGCGTTTTGTACAGTTTATTGACTGTTTCTCTATTTAGTTTTGTACAGTTTATTGACTGGGTCTTTATTTAGTTTTGTACAGTTTATTGACTGGTTCTTTATTGAGTTTTGTACAGTTTATTGACTGTTTCTTTATTTAGTTTGTGTACAATTTATTGACTGGTTGTTTATTTAGTTTTGTACAGTTAATTGACTGTTTGTTTATTTAGTTTTGTACAGTTTATTGACTGTTTCTTTATTTAGTTTGTGTACAATTTATTGACTGGTTGATTATTTAGTTTTGTTCAGTTTATTGACTGTTTGTTTATTTAGTTTTGTACAGTTTTTTTACTGTTTCTTTATTTAGTTTTCTTTTGTACAATTTATTGACTGGTTCTTTATTGAGTTTGTGTACATTTTATTGACTGGTTCTTTCTTCAGTTTTGTACAGTTTATTGACTGGTTCTTTTTTGAGTTTTGTACAGTTTTTTGACTGTTTCTTTATTGAGTTTTGTACAGTTTATTGACTGGTTCTTTATTGAATTTTGTACAGTTTATTGACTGGTTCTTTATTTAGTTTTGTACAGTTTATTGACTGATTCTTTGTTCAGTTTTGTACAGTTTATTGACTGGTTCATTTTTTAGTTTTGTACAGTTTATTGACTGGTTCTTTATTGAGTTTTGTACAGTTTATTGACTGGTTCTTTATTGAGTTTTGTACAGTTTATTGACTGGTTCTTTGTTCAGTTTTGTACAGTTTATTGACTGGTTCATTTTTGAGTTTTGTACAGTTTATTGACTGTTTCTTTATTGAGTTTTGTACAGTTTATTCACTGTTTATTTATTGAGTTTTGTACAGTTTATTGACTGTTTCTTTATTGAGTTTTGTGCAGTTTATTGACTGGTTCTTTGTTCAGTTTTGTTCTGTTTATTGACTGGTTCTTTGTTCAGTTTTGTTCTGTTTATTGACTGGTTCTTTATTCAGTTTTGTACAGTTTATTGACTGGTTCTTTATTGAATTTTGTACAGTTTATTGACTGGTTCTTTATGTAGTTTTGTACAGTTTATTGACTAGTTCTTTGTTCAGTTTTGTACAGTTTATTGACTGGTTTATTTTTGAGTTTTGTACAGTTTATTGACTGTTTCTTTATTGAGTTTTGTACAGTTTATTCACTGTTTCTTTATTGAGTTTTGTACAGTTTATTGACTGTTTCTTTATTGAGTTTTGTACAGTTTATTGACTGTTTCTTTGTTCAGATTTGTTCTGTTTATTGACTGGTTCTTTATTCAGTTTTGTACACTTTATTTACTGGTTCTTTGTTCAGTTTTGTACAGTTTATTGACTGTTTCTTTATTTAGTCTTGTACAGTTTATTGACTGGTTCTTTATTTAGTTTTGTACAGTTTATTGACTGGTTCTTTATTGAGTTTTGTACAGTTTATTGACTGTTTCTTTATTTAGTTTGTGTACAATTTATTGACTGGTTGTTTATTTAGTTTTGTACAGTTTATTGACGGTTTGTTTATTTAGTTTTGTACAGTTTATTTACTGTTTCTTTATTTAGTTTTGTACAGTTTATTGACTGGTTCTTTTTTCAGTTTTGTACAGTTTTTTGAATGTTTATTTATTGAGTTTTGTACAGTTTATTGACTGGTTCTTTTTTTAGTTTTGTACAGTTTATTGACTGGTTCTTTATTTAGTTTTGTACAGTTCATTGACTGGTTCTTTGTTCAGTTTTGTACAGTTTATAGACTGGTTCTTTGTTCAGTTTTGTACTGTTTATTGACTGGTTCTTTTTTTGAGTTTTGTACAGTTTATTGACTGTTTCTTTATTGAGTTTTGTACAGTTTATTGACTGGTTCTTTAATGAGTTTTGTACAGTTTATTGACTGTTTCTTTATTTAGTTTTGTACAGTTTATTGACTGTTTCTTCTTTTAGTTTTGTACAGTTTATTGACTGTTTCTTTATTGAGTTTTGTACAGTTTATTTACTGGTTCTTTATTGAGTTTTATACAGTTTATTGACTGTTTCTCTATTGAGTTTTGTACAGTTTAATGACTGGTTCTTTATTCAGTTTTGTACAGTTTATTGACTGGTTCTTTGTTCAGTTTTGTACAGTTTATTGACTGTTTCTTTATTGAGTTTTTTACAGTTTATTGACTGGTTCTTTGTTCAGTTTTGTTCTGTTTATTGACTGGTTCTTTATTCAGTTTTGTACAGTTTATTGACTGTTTCTTTATTTAGTTTTGTACAGTTTATTGACTGGTTCTTTGTTTAGTTTTGTACACTTTATTGACTGTTTCTATATTTAGTTTTGTACAGTTTATTGACTGTTTCTTTATTTAGTTTTGTACAGTTTATTGACTGTTTTTTTATTAGTTTGTGTACAATTGATTGACTGGTTCTTTATTTAGTTTTGTACAGTTAATTGACTGTTTCTTTATTTAGTTTTGTACAGTTTATTGACTGTTTCTTTATTGAGTTTTGTACAGTTTATTGACTGGTTCTTTAATGAGTTTTGTACAGTTTATTGACTGTTTCTTTATTTAGTTTTGTACAGTTTATTGACTGTTTCTTCCTTTAGTTTTGTACAGTTTATTGACTGTTTCTTTATTGAGTTTTGTATAGTTTATTGACTGGTTCTTTATTGAGTTTTATACAGTTTATTGACTGTTTCTCTATTGAGTTTTGTACAGTTTATTGACTGGTTCTTTATTCAGTTTTGTACAGTTTATTGACTGGTTCTTTGTTCAGTTTTGTACAGTTTATTGACTGTTTCTTTATTGAGTTTTTTACAGTTTATTGACTGGTTCTTTGTTCAGTTTTGTTCTGTTTATTGACTGGTTCTTTATTCAGTTTTGTACAGTTTATTGACTGGTTCTTTATTCAGTTTTGTACAGTTTATTGACTGTTTCTTTATTTAGTTTTGTACACTTTATTGACTGTTTCTATATTTAGTTTTGTACAGTTTATTGACTGTTTCTTTATTTAGTTTTGTACAGTTTATTGACTGTTTTTTTATTAGTTTGTGTACAATTGATTGACTGGTTCTTTATTTAGTTTTGTACAGTTAATTGACTGTTTCTTTATTTAGTTTTGTACAGTTTATTAACTGTTTCTTTATTTAGTTTTGTACAGTTTATTGACTGTTTCTTTATTTAGTTTTCTACAGTTTATTGACTGGTTCTTTGTTCAGTTTTGTACAGTTTATTGACTGTTTCTTTATTTAGTTTTGTACAGTTTATTGACTGTTTTTTTATTAGTTTGTGTTCAGTTTATTGATTGGTTCTTTTTAGAGTTTTCTACAGTTTATTGACTGTTTCTTTATTTAGTTTTGTACAGTTTATTGACTGGTTCTTTGTTCAGTTTTGTACAGTTTATT
This sequence comes from Limnoperna fortunei, assembly GCA_944474755.1. NCBI lineage: Eukaryota > Metazoa > Mollusca > Bivalvia > Mytilida > Modiolidae > Limnoperna > Limnoperna fortunei. The sequence goes on along the minus strand of OX104119.1, from coordinate 31,573,773 downwards.
GAATGTTTCTCTATTTAGTTTTGTACAGTTTATTGACTGTTTCTTTATTTTGTGTACAATTTATTGACTGGTTGTTTATTTAGTTTTGTACAGTTAATTGACTGTTTCTTTATTTTGTGTACAATTTATTGACTGGTTGTTTATTTAGTTTTGTACAGTTTATTGACTGTTTCTTTATTTTGTGTACAATTTATTGACTGGTTGTTTATTTAGTTTTGTACAGTTAATTGACTGTTTGTTTATTTAGTTTTGTACATTTTATTGACTGTTTCTTTATTTAGTTTGTGTACAATTTATTGACTGGTTGTTTATTTAGTTTTGTAAAGTTTATTGACTGTTTGTTTATTTAGTTTTGTACAGTTTTTTTACTGTTTCTTTATTTAGTTTTGTACAGTTTATTTAACGGCTTCATTTTTGAGTTTTGTACAGTTTATTGACTGTTTCTTTATTGAGTTTTGTACAGTTTATTGACTGTTTCTTTATTGAGTTTTGTACAGTTTATTGACTGGTTCTTTGTTCAGTTTTGTTCTGTTTATTGACTGGTTCTTTGTTCAGTTTTGTTCTGTTTATTGACTGGCTCTTTATTCAGTTTTGTACAGTTTATTGACTGGTTCTTTATTTAGTTTTGTACAGTTTATTGACTTTTTCTTTATTTAGTTTTGTACAGTTTATTGACTGTTTCTATATTTAGTTTTGTACAGTTTATTGACTGTTTCTTTTTTTAGTTTTGTACAGTTTATTGACTGTTTCTTTATTTAGTTTGTGTACATTTTATTGACTAGTTCTTTATTTAGTTTTGTACAGTTTATTGACTGTTTCTTTATTTAGTTTTATACAGTTTATTGACTGTTTCTTTATTTAGTTTTGTACAGTTTATTGACTGGTTCTTTATTGAGTTTTGTACAGTTTATTGACTGTTTGTTTATTTAGTTTTGTACAGTTCATTTACTGTTTCTTTATTTAGTTTTGTACAGTTTATTGACTGGTTCTTTATTGAGTTTTTTACAGTTTATTGGCTGGTTCTTTATTGAGTTTTGTACAGTTTATTGACTGTTTCTTTGTTCAGTTTTGTTCTGTTTATTGACTGGTTCTTTGTTCAGTTTTGTTCTGTTTATTGACTGGTTCTTTATTCAGTTTTGTATAGTTTATTGACTGGTCCTTTATTTAGTCTTGTACAGTTTATTGACTGGTTCTTTGTCCAGTTTTGTACAGTTTATTGACTGGTTCTTTGTTCAGTTTTGTACAGTTTATTGACTGGTTCTTTTTTGAGTTTTGTACAGTTTATTGACTGGTTCTTTATTGAGTTTTATACAGTTTATTGACTGTTTCTTTATTGAGTTTTGTACTGTTTATTGACTGGTTCTTTATTCATTTTTGTACAGTTTATTGACAGGTTCTTTATTGAGTTTTGTACAGTTTATTGACTGGTTCTTTATTGAGTTTGTGTGCATTTTATTGACTGGTTCTTTATTGAGTTTGTGTACATTTTATTGACTGGTCCTTTATTGAGTTTATTGACTGGTTCTTTATTGACTTTTGTACAGTTTATTGACTGGTTCTTTATTGAGTTTTGTATAGTTTACTGACTGTTTCTTTATGTAGTTTTGTACAGTTTATTAACTGTTTCTTAATTTAGTTTTGTACAGTTTATTGACTGTTTCTTTATTTAGTTTTGTACAGTTTATTGACTGGTTCTTTGTTCAGTTTTGTACAGTTTATTGACTGTTTCTTTATTTAGTTTTGTACAGTTTATTGACTGTTTTTTTATTAGTTTGTGTACAGTTTATTGATTGGTTCATTTTGAGTTTTCTACAGTTTATTGACTGTTTCTTTATTTAGTTTTGTACAGTTTATTGACTGGCTCTTTATTCAGTTTTGTACAGTTTATTGACTGGTTCTTTGTTCAGTTTTGTACAGTTTATTGACTGTTTCTTTATTGAGTTTTTTACAGTTTATTGACTGGTTCTTTGTTCAGTTTTGTTCTGTTTATTGACTGGTTCTTTATTCAGTTTTGTACAGTTTATTGACTGGTTCTTTATTCAGTTTTGTACAGTTTATTGACTGTTTCTTTATTTAGTTTTGTACACTTTATTGACTGTTTCTATATTTAGTTTTGTACAGTTTATTGACTGTTTCTTTATTTAGTTTTGTACAGTTTATTGACTGTTTTTTTATTAGTTTGTGTACAATTGATTGACTGGTTCTTTATTTAGTTTTGTACAGTTAATTGACTGTTTCTTTATTTAGTTTTGTACAGTTTATTAACTGTTTCTTTATTTAGTTTTGTACAGTTTATTGACTGTTTCTTTATTTAGTTTTCTACAGTTTATTGACTGGTTCTTTGTTCAGTTTTGTACAGTTTATTGACTGTTTCTTTATTTAGTTTTGTACAGTTTATTGACTGTTTTTTTATTAGTTTGTGTTCAGTTTATTGATTGGTTCTTTTTAGAGTTTTCTACAGTTTATTGACTGTTTCTTTATTTAGTTTTGTACAGTTTATTGACTGGTTCTTTGTTCAGTTTTGTACAGTTTATTGAATGTTTCTCTATTTAGTTTTGTACAGTTTATTGACTGTTTCTTTATTTTGTGTACAATTTATTGACTGGTTGTTTATTTAGTTTTGTACAGTTTATTGACTGTTTCTTTATTTTGTGTACAATTTATTGACTGGTTGTTTATTTAGTTTTGTACAGTTAATTGACTGTTTCTTTATTTAGTTTTGTACAGTTTATTGACTGTTTCTTTATTTAGTTTGTGTACAATTTATTGACTGGTTGTTTATTTAGTTTTGTACAGTTTATTGACTGTTTGTTTATTTAGTTTTGTACAGTTTTTTTACTGTTTCTTTATTTAGTTTTGTACAGTTTATTGACTGGTTCATTTTTGAGTTTTGTACAGTTTATTGACTGTTTCTTTATTGAGTTTTGTACAGTTTATTGACTGTTTCTTTATTGAGTTTTGTACAGTTTATTGACTGGTTCTTTGTTCAGTTTTGTTCTGTTTATTGACTGGTTCTTTGTTCAGTTTTGTTCTGTTTATTGACTGGCTCTTTATTCAGTTTTGTACAGTTTATTGACTGGTTCTTTATTTAGTTTTGTACAGTTTATTGACTTTTTCTTTATTTAGTTTTGTACAGTTTATTGACTGTTTCTATATTTAGTTTTGTACAGTTTATTGAATGTTTCTTTTTTTAGTTTTGTACAGTTTATTGACTGTTTCTTTATTTAGTTTGTGTACATTTTATTGACTAGTTCTTTATTTAGTTTTGTACAGTTTATTGACTTTTTCTTTATTTAGTTTTGTACAGTTTATTGACTGTTTCTTTATTTAGTTTTATACAGTTTATTGACTGTTTCTTTATTTAGTTTTGTACAGTTTATTGACTGGTTCTTTATTGAGTTTTGTACAGTTTATTGACTGTTTGTTTATTTAGTTTTGTACATTTCATTTACTGTTTCTTTATTTAGTTTTGTACAGTTTATTGACTGGTTCTTTATTGAGTTTTTTACAGTTTATTGGCTGGTTCTTTATTGAGTTTTGTACAGTTTATTGACTGTTTCTTTGTTCAGTTTTGTTCTGTTTATTGACTGGTTCTTTGTTCAGTTTTGTTCTGTTTATTGACTGGTTCTTTATTCAGTTTTGTATAGTTTATTGACTGGTCCTTTATTTAGTCTTGTACAGTTTGTTGACTGGTTCTTTGTCCAGTTTTGTACAGTTTATTGACTGGTTCTTTGTTCAGTTTTGTACAGTTTATTGACTGGTTCTTTTTTGAGTTTTGTACAGTTTATTGACTGGTTCTTTATTGAGTTTTATACAGTTTATTGACTGTTTCTTTATTGAGTTTTGTACTGTTTATTGACTGGTTCTTTATTGAATTTTGTACAGTTTACTGACTGGTTCTTTATTGAGTTTTGTACAGTTTATTGACTGGTTCTTTATTGAGTTTGTGTGCATTTTATTGACTGGTTCTTTATTGAGTTTGTGTACATTTTATTGACTGGTCCTTTATTGAGTTTATTGACTGGTTCTTTATTGACTTTTGTACAGTTTATTGACTGGTTCTTTATTGAGTTTTGTATAGTTTACTGACTGTTTCTTTATGTAGTTTAGTACAGTTTATTAACTGTTTCTTAATTTAGCTTTGTACAGTTTATTGACTGTTTCTTTATTTAGTTTTCTACAGTTTATTGACTGGTTCTTTGTTCAGTTTTGTACAGTTTATTGACTGTTTCTTTATTTAGTTTTGTACAGTTTATTGACTGTTTTTTTATTAGTTTGTGTACAGTTTATTGATTGGTTCATTTTGAGTTTTCTACAGTTTATTGACTGTTTCTTTATTTAGTTTTGTACAGTTTACTGACTGGCTCTTTGTTCAGTTTTGTACAGTTTATTGACTGTTTCTCTATTTAGTTTTGTACAGTTTATTGACTGGGTCTTTATTTAGTTTTGTACAGTTTATTGACTGGTTCTTTATTGAGTTTTGTACAGTTTATTGACTGTTTCTTTATTGAGTTTTGTTCAGTTTATTGACTGTTTCTTTGTTCAGTTTTGTTCTGTTTATTGACTGGTTCTTTGTTCAGTTTTGTTCTCTTTATTGACTGGTTCTTTATTCAGTTTTGTACAGTTTATTGACTGGTTCTTTATTTAGTCTTGTACAGTTTATTGACTGTTTTTTTATTAGTTTGTGTACAGTTTATTGATTGGTTCTTTTTGAGTTTTCTACAGTTTATTGACTGTTTCTTTATTTAGTTTTGTACAGTTTATTGACTGGTTCTTTGTTCAGTTTTGTACAGTTTATTGACTGTTTCTCTATTTAGTTTTGTACAGTTTATTGACTGGGTCTTTATTTAGTTTTGTACAGTTTATTGACTGGTTCTTTATTGAGTTTTGTACAGTTTATTGGCTGTTTTTTTATTGAGTTTTGTACAGTTTATTGACTGTTTCTTTGTTCAGTTTTGTTCTGTTTATTGACTGGTTCTTTGTTCAGTTTTGTTCTGTTTATTGACTGGTTCTTTATTCAGTTTTGTACAGTTTATTGACTGGTTCTTTATTTAGTCTTGTACAGTTTATTGACTGGTTCTTTATTTAGTTTTGTACAGTTTATTGACGGTTTGTTTATTTAGTTTTGTTCAGTTTATTTACTGTTTCTTTATTTAGTTTTGTACAGTTTATTGACTGGTTCTTTTTTGAGTTTTGTACAGTTTTTTGAATGTTTATTTATTGAGGTTTGTACAGTTTATTGACTGGTTCTTTTTTGAGTTTTGGACAGTTTATTGACTGGTTCTTTATTTAGTTTTGTACAGTTCATTGACTGGTTCTTTGTTCAGTTTTGTACAGTTTATTGACTGTTTCTTTATTGAGTTTTGTACAGTTTATTGACTGGTTCTTTATTGAGTTTTATACAGTTTATTGACTGTTTCTTTATTGAGTTTTGTACAGTTTATTGACTGGTTCTTTATTCAGTTTTGTACAGTTTATTGACTGGTTCTTTGTTCAGTTTTGTACAGTTTATTGACTGTTTCTTTATTGAGTTTTGTACAGTTTATTGACTGGTTCTTTGTTCAGTTTTGTTCTGTTTATTGACTGGTTCTTTATACAGTTTTGTACAGTTTATTGACTGGTTCTTTATTCAGTTTTGTACAGTTTATTGACTGTTTCTTTATTTAGTTTTGTACACTTTATTGACTGTTTCTATATTTAGTTTTGTACAGTTTATTGACTGTTTCTTTATTTAGTTTTGTACAGTTTATTGACTGTTTTTTTATTAGTTTGTGTACAATTGATTGACTGGTTCTTTATTTAGTTTTGTACAGTTAATTGACTGTTTCTTTATTTAGTTTTGTACAGTTTATTAACTGTTTCTTTATTTAGTTTTGTACAGTTTATTGACTGTTTCTTTATTTAGTTTTCTACAGTTTATTGACTGGTTCTTTGTTCAGTTTTGTACAGTTTATTGACTGTTTCTTTATTTAGTTTTGTACAGTTTATTGACTGTTTTTTTATTAGTTTGTGTACAGTTTATTGATTGGTTCTTTTTTGAGTTTTGTACAGTTTATTGACTGTTTCTTTATTTAGTTTTGTACACTTTATTGACTGGTTCTTTGTTCAGTTTTGTACAGTTTATTGACTGTTTCTCTATTTAGTTTTGTACAGTTTATTGACTGGTTCTTTATTTAGTTTTGTACAGTTTATTGACTGGTTCTTTATTGAGTTTTGTACAGTTTATTGACTGTTTCTTTATTTTGTGTACAATTTATTGACTGGTTGTTTATTTAGTTTTGTACAGTTAATTGACTGTTTGTTTATTTAGTTTTGTACAGTTTATTGACTGTTTCTTTATTTAGTTTGTGTACAATTTATTGACTGGTTGTTTATTTAGTTTTGTACAGTTTATTGACTGTTTGTTTATTTAGTTTTGTACAGTTTTTTTACTGTTTCTTTATTTAGTTTTGTACAGTTTATTGACTGGTTCATTTTTGAGTTTTGAACAGTTTATTGACTGTTTCTTTATTGAGTTTTGTACAGTTTATTGACTGGTTCTTTATTGAGTTTTGTACAGTTTATTGACTGTTTCTTTATTAAGTTTTGTACAGTTTATTGACTGTTTCTTCTTTTAGTTTTGTACAGTTTATTGACTGTTTCTTTATTGAGTTTTGTACAGTTTATTGACTGGTTCTTTATTGAGTTTTATACAGTTTATTGACTGTTTCTTTATTGAGTTTTGTACAGTTTATTGACTGGTTCTTTATTCAGTTTTGTACAGTTTATTGACTGGTTCTTTGTTCAGTTTTGTACAGTTTATTGACTGTTTCTTTATTGAGTTTTGTACAGTTTATTGACTGGTTCTTTGTTCAGTTTTGTTCTGTTTATTGACTGGTTCTTTATTCAGTTTTGTACAGTTTATTGACTGGTTCTTTATTCAGTTTTGTACAGTTTATTGACTGTTTCTTTATTTAGTTCTGTACACTTTATTGACTGTTTCTATATTTAGTTTTGTACAGTTTATTGACTGTTTATTTATTTAGTTTTGTACAGTTTATTGACTGTTTTTTTATTAGTTTGTGTACAATTGATTGACTGGTTCTTTATTTAGTTTTGTACAGTTAATTGACTGTTTCTTTATTTAGTTTTGTACAGTTTATTAACTGTTTCTTTATTTAGTTTTGTACAGTTTATTGACTGTTTCTTTATTTAGTTTTCTACAGTTTATTGACTGGTTCTTTGTTCAGTTTTGTACAGTTCATTGACTGTTTCTTTATTTAGTTTTGTACAGTTTATTGACTGTTTTGTTATTACTTTGTGTACAGTTTATTGATTGGTTCTTTTTTGAGTTTTCTACAGTTTATTGACTGTTTCTTTATTTAGTTTTGTACAGTTTATTGACTGGTTCTTTGTTCAGTTTTGTACAGTTTATTGACTGTTTCTCTATTTAGTTTTGTACAGTTTATTGACTGGGTCTTTATTTAGTTTTGTACAGTTTATTGACTGGTTCTTTATTGAGTTTTGTACAGTTTATTGACTGTTTCTTTATTTTGTGTACAATTTATTGACTGGTTGTTTATTTAGTTTTGTACAGTTAATTGACTGTTTGTTTATTTAGTTTTGTACATTTTATTGACTGTTTCTTTATTTAGTTTGTGTACAATTTATTGACTGGTTGTTTATTTAGTTTTGTACAGTTTATTGACTGTTTGTTTATTTAGTTTTGTACAGTTTTTTTACTGTTTCTTTATTTAGTTTTGTACAGTTTATTGACTGGTTCATTTTTGAGTTTTGTACAGTTTATTGACTGTTTCTTTATTGTGTTTTGTACAGTTTATTGACTGTTTCTTTATTTAGTTTTGTACAGTTTATTGAATGTTTCTTTTTTTAGTTTTGTACAGTTTATTGACTGTTTCTTTATTTAGTTTGTGTACATTTTATTGACTAGTTCTTTATTTAGTTTTGTACAGTTTATTGACTTTTTCTTTATTTAGTTTTGTACAGTTTATTGACTGTTTCTTTATTTAGTTTTATACAGTTTATTGACTGTTTCTTTATTTAGTTTTGTACAGTTTATTGACTGGTTCTTTATTGAGTTTTGTACAGTTTATTGACTGTTTCTTTATTTAGTTTTGTACAGTTTATTGACTGGTTCTTTATTTAGTTTTGTACAGTTTATTGACTGGTTCTTTATTGAGTTTTGTACACTTTGTTGACCGTTTCTTTATTTAGTTTGTACAATTTATTGACTGGTTGTTTATTTAGTTTTGTACAGTTTATTGACTGTTTGTTTATTTAGTTTTGTACAGTTTATTTACTGTTTCTTCATTTAGTTTTGTACAGTTTATTTACTGTTTCTTTATTTAGTTTTGTACAGTTTATTGACTGGTTCTTTATTGAGTTTTTACAGTTTATTGACTGGTTCTTTATTGAGTTTTGTACAGTTTATTGACTGTTTCTTTGTTCAGTTTTGTTCTGTTTATTGACTGGTTCTTTGTTCAGTTTTGTTCTGTTTATTGACTGGTTCTTTATTCAGTTTTGTATAGTTTATTGACTGGACCTTTATTTAGTCTTGTACAGTTTATTGACTGGTTCTTTGTTCAGTTTTGTACAGTGTATTGACTGGTTCTTTGTTCAGTTTTGTACAGTTTATTGACTGGTTCTTTTTTGAGTTTGTACAGTTTATTGACTGGTTCTTTATTGAGTTTTATACAGTTTATTGACTGTTTCTTTATTGAGTTTTGTACAGTTTATTGACTGGTTCTTTATTCATTTCTGTACAGTTTATTGACAGGTTCTTTATTGAGTTTTGTACAGTTTATTGACTGGTTCTTTATTGAGTTTGTGTACATTTTATTGACTGGTTCTTTATTGAGTTTGTGTACATTTTATTTACTGGTTCTTTATTGAGTTTATTGACTGGTTCTTTATTGACTTTTGTACAGTTTATTGACTGGTTCTTTATTGAGTTTTGTATAGTTTATTGACTAGTTCTTTATTTAGTTTTGTACAGTTTATTGACTGGTTCTTTATTGAGTTTTGTACAGTTTATTGACTGTTTTTTCATTATTTTGTGTACAATTGATTGACTGGTTCTTTATTTAGTTTTGTACAGTTAATTGACTGTTTCTTTATTTAGTTTTGTACAGTTTATTAACTGTTTCTTTATTTAGTTTTGTACAGTTTATTGACTGTTTCTTTATTTAGTTTTCTACAGTTTATTGACTGGTTCTTTGTTCAGTTTTGTACAGTTTATTGACTGTTTCTTTATTTAGATTTGTACAGTTTATCGACTGTTTTTTTATTAGTTTGTGTACAGTTTATTGATTGGTTCTTTATTGAGTTTTGTACAGTTTATTGACTGTTTCTTTATTTTGTGTACAATTTATTGACTGGTTGTTCATTTAGTTTTGTACAGTTTATTGACTAGTTCTTTGTTCAGTTTTGTACAGTTTATTGACTGGTTTATTTTTGAGTTTTGTACAGTTTATTGACTGTTTCTTTATTGAGTTTTGTACAGTTTATTCACTGTTTCTTTATTGAGTTTTGTACAGTTTATTGACTGTTTCTTTATTGAGTTTTGTACAGTTTATTGACTGTTTCTTTGTTCAGATTTGTTCTGTTTATTGACTGGTTCTTTGTTCAGTTTTGTTCTGTTTATTGACTGGTTCTTTATTCAGTTTTGTACAGTTTATTGACTGGTTCTTTATTTAGTCTTGTACAGTTTATTGACTGGTTCTTTATTTAGTTTTGTACAGTTTATTGACTGGTTCTTTATTGAGTTTTGTACAGTTTATTGACTGTTTCTTTATTTAGTTTGTGTACAATTTATTGACTGGTTGTTTATTTAGTTTTGTACAGTTTATTGACGGTTTGTTTATTTAGTTTTGTACAGTTTATTTACTGTTTCTTTATTTAGTTTTGTACAGTTTATTGACTGGTTCTTTTTTCAGTTTTGTACAGTTTTTTGAATGTTTATTTATTGAGTTTTGTACAGTTTATTGACTGGTTCTTTTTTTAGTTTTGTACAGTTTATTGACTGGTTCTTTATTTAGTTTTGTACAGTTCATTGACTGGTTCTTTGTTCAGTTTTGTACAGTTTATAGACTGGTTCTTTGTTCAGTTTTGTACTGTTTATTGACTGGTTCTTTTTTTGAGTTTTGTACAGTTTATTGACTGTTTCTTTATTGAGTTTTGTACAGTTTATTGACTGGTTCTTTAATGAGTTTTGTACAGTTTATTGACTGTTTCTTTATTTAGTTTTGTACAGTTTATTGACTGTTTCTTCTTTTAGTTTTGTACAGTTTATTGACTGTTTCTTTATTGAGTTTTGTACAGTTTATTTACTGGTTCTTTATTGAGTTTTATACAGTTTATTGACTGTTTCTCTATTGAGTTTTGTACAGTTTATTGACTGGTTCTTTATTCAGTTTTGTACAGTTTATTGACTGGTTCTTTGTTCAGTTTTGTACAGTTTATTGACTGTTTCTTTATTGAGTTTTTTACAGTTTATTGACTGGTTCTTTGTTCAGTTTTGTTCTGTTTATTGACTGGTTCTTTATTCAGTTTTGTACAGTTTATTGACTGGTTCTTTATTCAGTTTTGTACAGTTTATTGACTGTTTCTTTATTTAGTTTTGTACACTTTATTGACTGTTTCTATATTTAGTTTTGTACAGTTTATTGACTGTTTCTTTATTTAGTTTTGTACAGTTTATTGACTGTTTTTTTATTAGTTTGTGTACAATTGATTGACTGGTTCTTTATTTAGTTTTGTACAGTTAATTGACTGTTTCTTTATTTAGTTTTGTACAGTTTATTGACTGTTTCTTTATTGAGTTTTGTACAGTTTATTGACTGGTTCTTTAATGAGTTTTGTACAGTTTATTGACTGTTTCTTTATTTAGTTTTGTACAGTTTATTGACTGTTTCTTCTTTTAGTTTTGTACAGTTTATTGACTGTTTCTTTATTGAGTTTTGTATAGTTTATTGACTGGTTCTTTATTGAGTTTTATACAGTTTATTGACTGGTTCTTTATTCAGTTTTGTACAGTTTATTGACCTGTTCTTTGTTCAGTTTTGTACAGTTTATTGACTGTTTCTTTATTGAGTTTTTTACAGTTTATTGACTGGTTCTTTGTTCAGTTTTGTTCTGTTTATTGACTGGTTCTTTATTCAGTTTTGTACAGTTTATTGACTGGTTCTTTATTCAGTTTTGTACAGTTTATTGACTGTTTCTTTATTTAGTTTTGTACACTTTATTGACTGTTTCTATATTTAGTTTTGTACAGTTTATTGACTGTTTCTTTATTTAGTTTTGTACAGTTTATTGACTGTTTTTTTATTAGTTTGTGTACAATTGATTGACTGGTTCTTTATTTAGTTTTGTACAGTTAATTGACTGTTTCTTTATTTAGTTTTGTACAGTTTATTAACTGTTTCTTTATTTAGTTTTGTACAGTTTATTGACTGTTTCTTTATTTAGTTTTCTACAGTTTATTGACTGGTTCTTTGTTCAGTTTTGTACAGTTTATTGACTGTTTCTTTATTTAGTTTTGTACAGTTTATTGACTGTTTTTTTATTAGTTTGTGTTCAGTTTATTGATTGGTTCTTTTTAGAGTTTTCTACAGTTTATTGACTGTTTCTTTATTTAGTTTTGTACAGTTTATTGACTGGTTCTTTGTTCAGTTTTGTACAGTTTATTGAATGTTTCTCTATTTAGTTTTGTACAGTTTATTGACTGTTTCTTTATTTTGTGTACAATTTATTGACTGGTTGTTTATTTAGTTTTGTACAGTTTATTGACTGTTTCTTTATTTTGTGTACAATTTATTGACTGGTTGTTTATTTAGTTTTGTACAGTTAATTGACTGTTTCTTTATTTAGTTTTGTACAGTTTATTGACTGTTTCTTTATTTAGTTTGTGTACAATTTATTGACTGGTTGTTTATTTAGTTTTGTACAGTTTATTGACTGTTTGTTTATTTAGTTTTGTACAGTTTTTTTACTGTTTCTTTATTTAGTTTTGTACAGTTTATTGACTGGTTCATTTTTGAGTTTTGTACAGTTTATTGACTGTTTCTTTATTGAGTTTTGTACAGTTTATTGACTGTTTCTTTATTGAGTTTTGTACAGTTTATTGACTGGTTCTTTGTTCAGTTTTGTTCTGTTTATTGACTGGTTCTTTGTTCAGTTTTGTTCTGTTTATTGACTGGCTCTTTATTCAGTTTTGTACAGTTTATTGACTGGTTCTTTATTTAGTTTTGTACAGTTTATTGACTTTTTCTTTATTTAGTTTTGTACAGTTTATTGACTGTTTCTATATTTAGTTTTGTACAGTTTATTGAATGTTTCTTTTTTTAGTTTTGTACAGTTTATTGACTGTTTCTTTATTTAGTTTGTGTACATTTTATTGACTAGTTCTTTATTTAGTTTTGTACAGTTTATTGACTTTTTCTTTATTTAGTTTTGTACAGTTTATTGACTGTTTCTTTATTTAGTTTTATACAGTTTATTGACTGTTTCTTTATTTAGTTTTGTACAGTTTATTGACTGGTTCTTTATTGAGTTTTGTACAGTTTATTGACTGTTTGTTTATTTAGTTTTGTACAGTTCATTTACTGTTTCTTTATTTAGTTTTGTACAGTTTATTGACTGGTTCTTTATTGAGTTTTTTACAGTTTATTGGCTGGTTCTTTATTGAGTTTTGTACAGTTTATTGACTGTTTCTTTGTTCAGTTTTGTTCTGTTTATTGACTGGTTCTTTGTTCAGTTTTGTTCTGTTTATTGACTGGTTCTTTATTCAGTTTTGTATAGTTTATTGACTGGTCCTTTATTTAGTCTTGTACAGTTTATTGACTGGTTCTTTGTCCAGTTTTGTACAGTTTATTGACTGGTTCTTTGTTCAGTTTTGTACAGTTTATTGACTGGTTCTTTTTTGAGTTTTGTACAGTTTATTGACTGGTTCTTTATTGAGTTTTATACAGTTTATTGACTGTTTCTTTATTGAGTTTTGTACTGTTTATTGACTGGTTCTTTATTCATTTTTGTACAGTTTATTGACAGGTTCTTTATTGAGTTTTGTACAGTTTATTGACTGGTTCTTTATTGAGTTTGTGTGCATTTTATTGACTGGTTCTTTATTGAGTTTGTGTACATTTTATTGACTGGTCCTTTATTGAGTTTATTGACTGGTTCTTTATTGACTTTTGTACAGTTTATTGACTGGTTCTTTATTGAGTTTTGTATAGTTTACTGACTGTTTCTTTATGTAGTTTTGTACAGTTTATTAACTGTTTCTTAATTTAGCTTTGTACAGTTTATTGACTGTTTCTTTATTTAGTTTTCTACAGTTTATTGACTGGTTCTTTGTTCAGTTTTGTACAGTTTATTGACTGTTTCTTTATTTAGTTTTGTACAGTTTATTGACTGTTTTTTTATTAGTTTGTGTACAGTTTATTGATTGGTTCATTTTGAGTTTTCTACAGTTTATTGACTGTTTCTTTATTTAGTTTTGTACAGTTTATTGACTGGCTCTTTGTTCAGTTTTGTACAGTTTATTGACTGTTTCTCTATTTAGTTTTGTACAGTTTATTGACTGGGTCTTTATTTAGTTTTGTACAGTTTATTGACTGGTTCTTTATTGAGTTTTGTACAGTTTATTGACTGTTTCTTTATTGAGTTTTGTTCAGTTTATTGACTGTTTCTTTGTTCAGTTTTGTTCTGTTTATTGACTGGTTCTTTGTTCAGTTTTGTTCTCTTTATTGACTGGTTCTTTATTCAGTTTTGTACAGTTTATTGACTGGTTCTTTATTTAGTCTTGTACAGTTTATTGACTGTTTTTTTATTAGTTTGTGTACAGTTTATTGATTGGTTCTTTTTGAGTTTTCTACAGTTTATTGACTGTTTCTTTATTTAGTTTTGTACAGTTTATTGACTGGTTCTTTGTTCAGTTTTGTACAGTTTATTGACTGTTTCTCTATTTAGTTTTGTACAGTTTATTGACTGGGTCTTTATTTAGTTTTGTACAGTTTATTGACTGGTTCTTTATTGAGTTTTGTACAGTTTATTGACTGTTTTTTTATTGAGTTTTGTACAGTTTATTGACTGTTTCTTTGTTCAGTTTTGTTCTGTTTATTGACTGGTTCTTTGTTCAGTTTTGTTCTGTTTATTGACTGGTTCTTTATTCAGTTTTGTACAGTTTATTGACTGGTTCTTTATTTAGTCTTGTACAGTTTATTGACTGGTTCTTTATTTAGTTTTGTACAGTTTATTGACTGTTTCTTTATTGAGTTTTGTACAGTTTATTGACTGTTTCTTTGTTCAGATTTGTTCTGTTTATTGACTGGTTCTTTGTTCAGTTTTGTTCTGTTTATTGACTGGTTCTTTATTCAGTTTTGTACAGTTTATTGACTGGTTCTTTATTTAGTCTTGTACAGTTTATTGACTGGTTCTTTATTTAGTTTTGTACAGTTTATTGACTGGTTCTTTATTGAGTTTTGTACAGTTTATTGACTGTTTCTTTATTTAGTTTGTGTACAATTTATTGACTGGTTGTTTATTTAGTTTTGTACAGTTTATTGACGGTTTGTTTATTTAGTTTTGTACAGTTTATTTACTGTTTCTTTATTTAGTTTTGTACAGTTTATTGACTGGTTCTTTTTTCAGTTTTGTACAGTTTTTTGAATGTTTATTTATTGAGTTTTGTACAGTTTATTGACTGGTTCTTTTTTTAGTTTTGTACAGTTTATTGACTGGTTCTTTATTTAGTTTTGTACAGTTCATTGACTGGTTCTTTGTTCAGTTTTGTACAGTTTATAGACTGGTTCTTTGTTCAGTTTTGTACTGTTTATTGACTGGTTCTTTTTTTGAGTTTTGTACAGTTTATTGACTGTTTCTTTATTGAGTTTTGTACAGTTTATTGACTGGTTCTTTAATGAGTTTTGTACAGTTTATTGACTGTTTCTTTATTTAGTTTTGTACAGTTTATTGACTGTTTCTTCTTTTAGTTTTGTACAGTTTATTGACTGTTTCTTTATTGAGTTTTGTACAGTTTATTTACTGGTTCTTTATTGAGTTTTATACAGTTTATTGACTGTTTCTCTATTGAGTTTTGTACAGTTTATTGACTGGTTCTTTATTCAGTTTTGTACAGTTTATTGACTGGTTCTTTGTTCAGTTTTGTACAGTTTATTGACTGTTTCTTTATTGAGTTTTTTACAGTTTATTGACTGGTTCTTTGTTCAGTTTTGTTCTGTTTATTGACTGGTTCTTTATTCAGTTTTGTACAGTTTATTGACTGGTTCTTTATTCAGTTTTGTACAGTTTATTGACTGTTTCTTTATTTAGTTTTGTACACTTTATTGACTGTTTCTATATTTAGTTTTGTACAGTTTATTGACTGTTTCTTTATTTAGTTTTGTACAGTTTATTGACTGTTTTTTTATTAGTTTGTGTACAATTGATTGACTGGTTCTTTATTTAGTTTTGTACAGTTAATTGACTGTTTCTTTATTTAGTTTTGTACAGTTTATTGACTGTTTCTTTATTGAGTTTTGTACAGTTTATTGACTGGTTCTTTAATGAGTTTTGTACAGTTTATTGACTGTTTCTTTATTTAGTTTTGTACAGTTTATTGACTGTTTCTTCTTTTAGTTTTGTACAGTTTATTGACTGTTTCTTTATTGAGTTTTGTATAGTTTATTGACTGGTTCTTTATTGAGTTTTATACAGTTTATTGACTGGTTCTTTATTCAGTTTTGTACAGTTTATTGACCTGTTCTTTGTTCAGTTTTGTACAGTTTATTGACTGTTTCTTTATTGAGTTTTTTACAGTTTATTGACTGGTTCTTTGTTCAGTTTTGTTCTGTTTATTGACTGGTTCTTTATTCAGTTTTGTACAGTTTATTGACTGGTTCTTTATTCAGTTTTGTACAGTTTATTGACTGTTTCTTTATTTAGTTTTGTACACTTTATTGACTGTTTCTATATTTAGTTTTGTACAGTTTATTGACTGTTTCTTTATTTAGTTTTGTACAGTTTATTGACTGTTTTTTTATTAGTTTGTGTACAATTGATTGACTGGTTCTTTATTTAGTTTTGTACAGTTAATTGACTGTTTCTTTATTTAGTTTTGTACAGTTTATTAACTGTTTCTTTATTTAGTTTTGTACAGTTTATTGACTGTTTCTTTATTTAGTTTTCTACAGTTTATTGACTGGTTCTTTGTTCAGTTTTGTACAGTTTATTGACTGTTTCTTTATTTAGTTTTGTACAGTTTATTGACTGTTTTTTTATTAGTTTGTGTTCAGTTTATTGATTGGTTCTTTTTAGAGTTTTCTACAGTTTATTGACTGTTTCTTTATTTAGTTTTGTACAGTTTATTGACTGGTTCTTTGTTCAGTTTTGTACAGTTTATTGAATGTTTCTCTATTTAGTTTTGTACAGTTTATTGACTGTTTCTTTATTTTGTGTACAATTTATTGACTGGTTGTTTATTTAGTTTTGTACAGTTTATTGACTGTTTCTTTATTTTGTGTACAATTTATTGACTGGTTGTTTATTTAGTTTTGTACAGTTAATTGACTGTTTCTTTATTTAGTTTTGTACAGTTTATTGACTGTTTCTTTATTTAGTTTGTGTACAATTTATTGACTGGTTGTTTATTTAGTTTTGTACAGTTTATTGACTGTTTGTTTATTTAGTTTTGTACAGTTTTTTTACTGTTTCTTTATTTAGTTTTGTACAGTTTATTGACTGGTTCATTTTTGAGTTTTGTACAGTTTATTGACTGTTTCTTTATTGAGTTTTGTACAGTTTATTGACTGTTTCTTTATTGAGTTTTGTACAGTTTATTGACTGGTTCTTTGTTCAGTTTTGTTCTGTTTATTGACTGGTTCTTTGTTCAGTTTTGTTCTGTTTATTGACTGGCTCTTTATTCAGTTTTGTACAGTTTATTGACTGGTTCTTTATTCAGTTTTGTACAGTTTATTGACTTTTTCTTTATTTAGTTTTGTACAGTTTATTGACTGTTTCTATATTTAGTTTTGTACAGTTTATTGAATGTTTCTTTTTTAGTTTTGTACAGTTTATTGACTGTTTCTTTATTTAGTTTGTGTACATTTTATTGACTAGTTCTTTATTTAGTTTTGTACAGTTTATTGACTTTTTCTTTATTTAGTTTTGTACAGTTTATTGACTGTTTCTTTATTTAGTTTTATACAGTTTATTGACTGTTTCTTTATTTAGTTTTGTACAGTTTATTGACTGGTTCTTTATTGAGTTTTGTACAGTTTATTGACTGTTTGTTTATTTAGTTTTGTACAGTTCATTTACTGTTTCTTTATTTAGTTTTGTACAGTTTATTGACTGGTTCTTTATTGAGTTTTTTACAGTTTATTGGCTGGTTCTTTATTGAGTTTTGTACAGTTTATTGACTGTTTCTTTGTTCAGTTTTGTTCTGTTTATTGACTGGTTCTTTGTTCAGTTTTGTTCTGTTTATTGACTGGTTCTTTATTGAGTTTTGTATAGTTTATTGACTGGTCCTTTATTTAGTCTTGTACAGTTTATTGACTGGTTCTTTGTCCAGTTTTGTACAGTTTATTGACTGGTTCTTTGTTCAGTTTTGTACAGTTTATTGACTGGTTCTTTTTTGAGTTTTGTACAGTTTATTGACTGGTTCTTTATTGAGTTTTATACAGTTTATTGACTGTTTCTTTATTGAGTTTTGTACTGTTTATTGACTGGTTCTTTATTCATTTTTGTACAGTTTATTGACAGGTTCTTTATTGAGTTTTGTACAGTTTATTGACTGGTTCTTTATTGAGTTTGTGTGCATTTTATTGACTGGTTCTTTATTGAGTTTGTGTACATTTTATTGACTGGTCCTTTATTGAGTTTATTGACTGGTTCTTTATTGACTTTTGTACAGTTTATTGACTGGTTCTCTATTGAGTTTTGTATAGTTTACTGACTGTTTCTTTATGTAGTTTTGTACAGTTTATTAACTGTTTCTTAATTTAGCTTTGTACAGTTTATTGACTGTTTCTTTATTTAGTTTTCTACAGTTTATTGACTGGTTCTTTGTTCAGTTTTGTACAGTTTATTGACTGTTTCTTTATTGAGTTTTGTACAGTTTATTGACTGTTTTTTTATTAGTTTGTGTACAGTTTATTGATTGGTTCATTTTGAGTTTTCTACAGTTTATTGACTGTTTCTTTATTTAGTTTTGTACAGTTTATTGACTGGCTCTTTGTTCAGTTTTGTACAGTTTATTGACTGTTTCTCTATTTAGTTTTGTACAGTTTATTGACTGGGTCTTTATTTAGTTTTGTACAGTTTATTGACTGGTTCTTTATTGAGTTTTGTACAGTTTATTGACTGTTTCTTTATTGAGTTTTGTTCAGTTTATTGACTGTTTCTTTGTTCAGTTTTGTTCTGTTTATTGACTGGTTCTTTGTTCAGTTTTGTTCTCTTTATTGACTGGTTCTTTATTCAGTTTTGTACAGTTTATTGACTGGTTCTTTATTTAGTCTTGTACAGTTTATTGACTGTTTTTTTATTAGTTTGTGTACAGTTTATTGATTGGTTCTTTTTGAGTTTTCTACAGTTTATTGACTGTTTCTTTATTTAGTTTTGTACAGTTTATTGACTGGTTCTTTGTTCAGTTTTGTACAGTTTATTGACTGTTTCTCTATTTAGTTTTGTACAGTTTATTGACTGGGTCTTTATTTAGTTTTGTACAGTTTATTGACTGGTTCTTTATTGAGTTTGCGTACAGTTTATTGACTGTTTTTTTATTGAGTTTTGTACAGTTTATTGACTGTTTCTTTGTTCAGTTTTGTTCTGTTTATTGACTGGTTCTTTGTTCAGTTTTGTTCTGTTTATTGACTGGTTCTTTATTCAGTTTTGTACAGTTTATTGACTGGTTCTTTATTTAGTCTTGTACAGTTTATTGACTGGTTCTTTATTTAGTTTTGTACAGTTTATTGACTGTTTGTTTATTTAGTTTTGTACAGTTTATTTACTGTTTCTTTATTTAGTTTTGTACAGTTTATTGACTGGTTCTTTTTTGAGTTTTGTACAGTTTTTTGAATGTTTATTTATTGAGGTTTGTACAGTTTATTGACTGGTTCTTTTTTGAGTTTTGTACAGTTTATTGACTGGTTCTTTATTTAGTTTTGTACAGTTCATTGACTGGTTCTTTGTTCAGTTTTGTACAGTTTATTGACTGGTTCTTTATTGAGTTTTATACAGTTTATTGCCTGGTTCTTTATTGAGTTTTATACAGTTTATTGACTGTTTCTTTATTGAGTTTTGTACAGTTTATTGACTGGTTCTTTATTCAGTTTTGTACAGTTTATTGACTGGTTCTTTGTTCAGTTTTGTACAGTTTATTGACTGTTTCTTTATTGAGTTTTGTACAGTTTATTGACTGGTTCTTTGTTCAGTTTTGTTCTGTTTATTGACTGGTTCTTTATTCAGTTTTGTACAGTTTATTGACTGGTTCTTTATTCAGTTTTGTACAGTTTATTGACTGTTTCTTTATTTAGTTTTGTACACTTTATTGACTGTTTCTATATTTAGTTTTGTACAGTTTATTGACTGTTTCTTTATTTAGTTTTGTACAGTTTATTGACTGTTTTTTTATTAGTTTGTGTACAATTGATTGACTGGTTCTTTATTTAGTTTTGTACAGTTAATTGACTGTTTCTTTATTTAGTTTTGTACAGTTTATTAACTGTTTCTTTATTTAGTTTTGTACAGTTTATTGACTGTTTCTTTATTTAGTTTTCTACAGTTTATTGACTGGTTCTTTGTTCAGTTTTGTACAGTTTATTGACTGTTTCTTTATTTAGTTTTGTACAGTTTATTGACTGTTTTTTTATTAGTTTGTGTACAGTTTATTGATTGGTTCTTTTTTGAGTTTTCTACAGTTTATTGACTGTTTCTTTATTTAGTTTTGTACACTTTATTGACTGGTTCTTTGTTCAGTTTTGTACAGTTTATTGACTGTTTCTCTATTTAGTTTTGTACAGTTTATTGACTGGGTCTTTATTTAGTTTTGTACAGTTTATTGACTGTTTCTTTGTTCAGTTTTGTTCTGTTTATTGACTGGTTCTTTGTTCAGTTTTGTTCTGTTTATTGACTGGTTCTTTATTCAGTTTTGTACAGTTTATTGACTGGTTCTTTATTTAGTCTTGTACAGTTTATTGACTGGTTCTTTATTTAGTTTTGTACAGTTTATTGACGGTTTGTTTATTTAGTTTTGTTCAGTTTATTTACTGTTTCTTTATTTAGTTTTGTACAGTTTATTGACTGGTTCTTTTTTGAGTTTTGTACAGTTTTTTGAATGTTTATTTATTGAGGTTTGTACAGTTTATTGACTGGTTCTTTTTTGAGTTTTGTACAGTTTATTGACTGGTTCTTTATTTAGTTTTGTACAGTTCATTGACTGGTTCTTTGTTCAGTTTTGTACAGTTTATTGACTGTTTCTTTATTGAGTTTTGTACAGTTTATTGACTGGTTCTTTATTGAGTTTTATACAGTTTATTGACTGTTTCTTTATTGAGTTTTGTACAGTTTATTGACTGGTTCTTTATTCAGTTTTGTACAGTTTATTGACTGGTTCTTTGTTCAGTTTTGTACAGTTTATTGACTGTTTCTTTATTGAGTTTTGTACAGTTTATTGACTGGTTCTTTGTTCAGTTTTGTTCTGTTTATTGACTGGTTCTTTATTCAGTTTTGTACAGTTTATTGACTGGTTCTTTATTCAGTTTTGTACAGTTTATTGACTGTTTCTTTATTTAGTTTTGTACACTTTATTGACTGTTTCTATATTTAGTTTTGTACAGTTTATTGACTGTTTCTTTATTTAGTTTTGTACAGTTTATTGACTGTTTTTTTATTAGTTTGTGTACAATTGATTGACTGGTTCTTTATTTAGTTTTGTACAGTTAATTGACTGTTTCTTTATTTAGTTTTGTACAGTTTATTAACTGTTTCTTTATTTAGTTTTGTACAGTTTATTGACTGTTTCTTTATTTAGTTTTCTACAGTTTATTGACTGGTTCTTTGTTCAGTTTTGTACAGTTTATTGACTGTTTCTTTATTTAGTTTTGTACAGTTTATTGACTGTTTTTTTATTAGTTTGTGTACAGTTTATTGATTGGTTCTTTTTTGAGTTTTCTACAGTTTATTGACTGTTTCTTTATTTAGTTTTGTACACTTTATTGACTGGTTCTTTGTTCAGTTTTGTACAGTTTATTGACTGTTTCTCTATTTAGTTTTGTACAGTTTATTGACTGGGTCTTTATTTAGTTTTGTACAGTTTATTGACTGGTTCTTTATTGAGTTTTGTACAGTTTATTGACTGTTTCTTTATTTTGTGTACAATTTATTGACTGGTTGTTTATTTAGTTTTGTACAGTTAATTGACTGTTTGTTTATTTAGTTTTGTACAGTTTATTGACTGTTTCTTTATTTAGTTTGTGTACAATTTATTGACTGGTTGTTTATTTAGTTTTGTACAGTTTATTGACTGTTTGTTTATTTAGTTTTGTACAGTTTTTTTACTGTTTCTTTATTTAGTTTTGTACAGTTTATTGACTGGTTCATTTTTGAGTTTTGAACAGTTTATTGACTGTTTCTTTATTGCGTTTTGTACAGTTTATTGACTGGTTCTTTATTGAGTTTTGTACAGTTTATTGACTGTTTCTTTATTAAGTTTTGTACAGTTTATTGACTGTTTCTTCTTTTAGTTTTGTACAGTTTATTGACTGTTTCTTTATTGAGTTTTGTACAGTTTATTGACTGGTTCTTTATTGAGTTTTATACAGTTTATTGACTGTTTCTTTATTGAGTTTTGTACAGTTTATTGACTGGTTCTTTATTCAGTTTTGTACAGTTTATTGACTGGTTCTTTGTTCAGTTTTGTACAGTTTATTGACTGTTTCTTTATTGAGTTTTGTACAGTTTATTGACTGGTTCTTTGTTCAGTTTTGTTCTGTTTATTGACTGGTTCTTTATTCAGTTTTGTACAGTTTATTGACTGGTTCTTTATTCAGTTTTGTACAGTTTATTGACTGTTTCTTTATTTAGTTCTGTACACTTTATTGACTGTTTCTATATTTAGTTTTGTACAGTTTATTGACTGTTTATTTATTTAGTTTTGTACAGTTTATTGACTGTTTTTTTATTAGTTTGTGTACAATTGATTGACTGGTTCTTTATTTAGTTTTGTACAGTTAATTGACTGTTTCTTTATTTAGTTTTGTACAGTTTATTAACTGTTTCTTTATTTAGTTTTGTACAGTTTATTGACTGTTTCTTTATTTAGTTTTCTACAGTTTATTGACTGGTTCTTTGTTCAGTTTTGTACAGTTCATTGACTGTTTCTTTATTTAGTTTTGTACAGTTTATTGACTGTTTTGTTATTACTTTGTGTACAGTTTATTGATTGGTTCTTTTTTGAGTTTTCTACAGTTTATTGACTGTTTCTTTATTTAGTTTTGTACAGTTTATTGACTGGTTCTTTGTTCAGTTTTGTACAGTTTATTGACTGTTTCTCTATTTAGTTTTGTACAGTTTATTGACTGGGTCTTTATTTAGTTTTGTACAGTTTATTGACTGGTTCTTTATTGAGTTTTGTACAGTTTATTGACTGTTTCTTTATTTTGTGTACAATTTATTGACTGGTTGTTTATTTAGTTTTGTACAGTTAATTGACTGTTTGTTTATTTAGTTTTGTACATTTTATTGACTGTTTCTTTATTTAGTTTGTGTACAATTTATTGACTGGTTGTTTATTTAGTTTTGTACAGTTTATTGACTGTTTGTTTATTTAGTTTTGTACAGTTTTTTTACTGTTTCTTTATTTAGTTTTGTACAGTTTATTGACTGGTTCATTTTTGAGTTTTGTACAGTTTATTGACTGTTTCTTTATTGTGTTTTGTACAGTTTATTGACTGTTTCTTTATTTAGTTTTGTACAGTTTATTGAATGTTTCTTTTTTTAGTTTTGTACAGTTTATTGACTGTTTCTTTATTTAGTTTGTGTACATTTTATTGACTAGTTCTTTATTTAGTTTTGTACAGTTTATTGACTTTTTCTTTATTTAGTTTTGTACAGTTTATTGACTGTTTCTTTATTTAGTTTTATACAGTTTATTGACTGTTTCTTTATTTAGTTTTGTACAGTTTATTGACTGGTTCTTTATTGAGTTTTGTACAGTTTATTGACTGTTTCTTTATTTAGTTTTGTACAGTTTATTGACTGGTTCTTTATTTAGTTTTGTACAGTTTATTGACTGGTTCTTTATTGAGTTTTGTACACTTTGTTGACCGTTTCTTTATTTAGTTTGTACAATTTATTGACTGGTTGTTTATTTAGTTTTGTACAGTTTATTGACTGTTTGTTTATTTAGTTTTGTACAGTTTATTTACTGTTTCTTCATTTAGTTTTGTACAGTTTATTTACTGTTTCTTTATTTAGTTTTGTACAGTTTATTGACTGGTTCTTTATTGAGTTTTTTACAGTTTATTGACTGGTTCTTTATTGAGTTTTGTACAGTTTATTGACTGTTTCTTTGTTCAGTTTTGTTCTGTTTATTGACTGGTTCTTTGTTCAGTTTTGTTCTGTTTATTGACTGGTTCTTTATTCAGTTTTGTACAGTTTATTGACTGGACCTTTATTTAGTCTTGTACAGTTTATTGACTGGTTCTTTGTTCAGTTTTGTACAGTGTATTGACTGGTTCTTTGTTCAGTTTTGTACAGTTTATTGACTGGTTCTTTTTTGAGTTTGTACAGTTTATTGACTGGTTCTTTATTGAGTTTTATACAGTTTATTGACTGTTTCTTTATTGAGTTTTGTACAGTTTATTGACTGGTTCTTTATTCATTTCTGTACAGTTTATTGACAGGTTCTTTATTGAGTTTTGTACAGTTTATTGACTGGTTCTTTATTGAGTTTGTGTACATTTTATTGACTGGTTCTTTATTGAGTTTGTGTACATTTTATTTACTGGTTCTTTATTGAGTTTATTGACTGGTTCTTTATTGACTTTTGTACAGTTTATTGACTGGTTCTTTATTGAGTTTTGTATAGTTTATTGACTAGTTCTTTATTTAGTTTTGTACAGTTTATTGACTGTTTCTTTATTGAGTTTTGTACAGTTTATTGACTGTTTTTTCATTATTTTGTGTACAATTGATTGACTGGTTCTTTATTTAGTTTTGTACAGTTAATTGACTGTTTCTTTATTTAGTTTTGTACAGTTTATTAACTGTTTCTTTATTGAGTTTTGTACAGTTTATTGACTGTTTCTTTATTTAGTTTTCTACAGTTTATTGACTGGTTCTTTGTTCAGTTTTGTACAGTTTATTTACTGTTTCTTTATTTAGATTTGTACAGTTTATCGACTGTTTTTTTATTAGTTTGTGTACAGTTTATTGATTGGTTCTTTATTGAGTTTTGTACAGTTTATTGACTGTTTCTTTATTTTGTGTACAATTTATTGACTGGTTGTTCATTTAGTTTTGTACAGTTTATAGACGGTTTGTTTATTTAGTTTTGTACAGTTTTTTTACTGTTTCTTTATTTAGTTTTGTACAGTTTATTCACTGGTTCATTTTTGAGTTTTGTACAGTTTATTGACTGTTTCTTTATTGAGTTTTGTACAGTTTATTGACTGTTTCTTTATTGAGTTTTGTACAGTTTATTGACTGGTTCTTTGTTCAGTTTTGTTCTGTTTATTGACTGGTTCTTTGTTCAGTTTTGTTCTGTTTATTGACTGGCTCTTTATTCAGTTTTGTACAGTTTATTGACTGGTTCTTTATTTAGTTTTGTACAGTTTATTGACTGTTTCTTTATTTAGTTTTGTACAGTTTATTGACTGTTTCTATATTTAGTTTTGTACAGTTTATTGAATGTTTCTTTTTTTAGTTTTGTACAGTTTATTGACTGTTTCTTTATTTAGTTTGTGTACATTTTATTGACTAGTTCTTTATTTAGTTTTGTACAGTTTATTGACTTTTTCTTTATTTAGTTTTGTACAGTTTATTGACTGTTTCTTTATTTAGTTTTGTACAGTTTATTGACTGTTTCTTTATTTAGTTTTGTACAGTTTATTGACTGGTTCTTTATTGAGTTTTGTAAAGTTTATTGACTGTTTCTTTATTTAGTTTTGTACAGTTTATTGACTGGTTCTTTATTTAGTTTTGTACAGTTTATTGACTGGTTCTTTATTGAGTTTTGTACAGTTTATTGACTGTTTCTTTATTTAGTTTGTACAATTTATTGACTGGTTGTTTATTTAGTTTTGTACAGTTTATTGACTGTTTGTTTATTTAGTTTTGTACAGTTTTTTTACTGTTTCTTCATTTAGTTTTGTACAGTTTATTTACTGTTTCTTTATTTAGTTTTGTACAGTTTATTGACTGGTTCTTTATTGAGTTTTTTACAGTTTATTGTCTATTTCTTTATTGAGTTTTGTACAGTTTATTGACTGTTTCTTTATTGAGTTTGTGTACATTTTATTGACTGGTTCTTTATTGAGTTTATTGACTGGTTCTTTATTGACTTTTGTACAGTTTATTGACTGGTTCTTTATTGAGTTTTGTATAGTTTATTGACTGGTTCTTTATTTAGTTTTGTACAGTTTATTGACTGGTTCTTTATTGAGTTTTGTACAGTTTATTGACTGTTTTTTCATTATTTTGTGTACAATTGATTGACTGGTTCTTTATTTAGTTTTGTACAGTTAATTGACTGTTTCTTTATTTAGTTTTGTACAGTTTATTAACTGTTTCTTTATTTAGTTTTGTACAGTTTATTGACTGTTTCTTTATTTAGTTTTCTACAGTTTATTGACTGGTTCTTTGTTCAGTTTTGTACAGTTTATTGACTGTTTCTTTATTTAGTTTTGTACAGTTTATTGACTGTTTTTTATATTAGTTTGTGTACAGTTTATTGATTGGTTCTTTTTGAGTTTTCTACAGTTTATTGACTGTTTCTTTATTTAGTTTTGTACAGTTTATTGACTGGTTCTTTGTTCAGTTTTGTACAGTTTATTGACTGTTTCTCTATTTAGTTTTGTACAGTTTATTGACTGTTTCTCTATTTAGTTTTGTACAGTTTATTGACTGGGTCTTAATTTAGTTTTGTACAGTTTATTGACTGGTTCTTTATTGAGTTTTGTACAGTTTATTGACTGTTTCTTTATTTTGTGTACAATTTATTGACTGGTTGTTTATTTAGTTTTGTACAGTTAATTGACTGTTTGCTTATTTAGTTTTGTACAGTTTATTGACTGTTTCTTTATTGAGTTTTGTACAGTTTATTGACTGGTTCTTTATTTAGTTTTGTACAGTTTATTGACTGGTTCTTTATTGAGTTTTGTACAGTTTATTGACTGTTTTTTTATTAGTTTGTGTACAATTGATTGACTGGTTCTTTATTTAGTTTTGTACAGTTAATTGACTGTTTCTTTATTTAGTTTTGTACAGTTTATTAACTGTTTCTTTATTTAGTTTTGTACAGTTTATTGACTGTTTCTTTATTTAGTTTTCTACAGTTTATTGACTGGTTCTTTGTTCAGTTTTGTACAGTTTATTGACTGTTTCTTTATTTAGTTTTGTACATTTTATTGACTGTTTTTTTATTAGTTTGTGTACAGTTTATTGATTGGTTCTTTTTTGAGTTTTCTACAGTTTATTGACTGTTTCTTTATTTAGTTTTGTACAGTTTATTGACTGGTTCTTTGTTCAGTTTTGTACAGTTTATTGACTGTTTCTCTATTTAGTTTTGTACAGTTTATTGACTGGGTCTTTATTTAGTTTTGTACAGTTTATTGACTGGTTCTTTATTGAGTTTTGTACAGTTTATTGACTGTTTCTTTATTTTGTGTACAATTTATTGACTGGTTGTTTATTTAGTTTTGTACAGTTAATTGACTGTTTGTTTATTTAGTTTTGTACAGTTTATTGACTGTTTCTTTATTGAGTTTTGTACAGTTTATTGACTGGTTCTTTATTGAGTTTTATACAGGTTATTGACTGTTTCTTTATTGAGTTTTGTACAGTTTATTGACTGGTTCTTTATTTTGTGTACAATTTATTGACTGGTTGTTTATTTAGTTTTGTACAGTTAATTGACTGTTTGTTTATTGAGTTTTATACAGTTTATTGACTGTTTCTTTATTGAGTTTTGTACAGTTTATTGACTGGTTCTTTATTCAGTTTTGTACAGTTTATTTACTGGTTCTTTGTTCAGTTTTGTACAGTTTATTGACTGTTTCTTTATTGAGTTTTGTACAGTTTATTGACTGGTTCTTTGTTAAGTTTTGTTCTGTTTATTGACTGGTTCTTTATTCAGTTTTGTACAGTTTATTGACTGGTTCTTTATTCAGTTTTGTACAGTTTATTGACTGGTTCTTTATTTAGTTTTGTACATTTTATTGACTGTTTCTTTATTTAGTTTTGTACACTTTATTGACTGTTTCTATATTTAGTTTCTGTACAATTGATTGACTGGTTCTTTATTTAGTTTTGTATAGTTTAATGACTGTTTATTTATTTAGTTTTGTACAGTTTATTGACTGTTTCTTTATTTAGTTTTGTACAGTTTATTGACTGTTTCTTTATTTAGTTTTCTACAGTTTATTGACTGGTTCTTTGTTCAGTTTTGTTCAGTTTATTGACTGGTTCTTTGTTCAGTTTTGTACAGTTTATTGATTGGTTCTTTTTTGAGTTTTCTACAGTTTATTGACTGTTTCTTTATTTAGTTTTGTACAGTTTATTGACTGTATCTTTATTTAGTTTTGTACAGTTTATTGACTGGTTCCTTATTGCGTTTTGTACAGTTTATTGACTGTTTCTCTATTTAGTTTTGTACAGTTTATTGACTGGGTCTTTATTTAGTTTTGTACAGTTTATTGACTGGTTCTTTATTGAGTTTTGTACAGTTTATTGACTGTTTCTTTATTTAGTTTGTGTACAATTTATTGACTGGTTGTTTATTTAGTTTTGTACAGTTAATTGACTGTTTCTTTATTTAGTTTGTGGACAATTTATTGACTGGTTGTTTATTTAGTTTTGTTCAGTTTATTTACTGTTTGTTTATTTAGTTTTGTACAGTTTTTTTACTGTTTCTTTATTTAGTTTTGTACAATTTATTGACTGGTTCTATATTGAGTTTGTGTACATTTTATTGACTGGTTCCTTATTGAGTTTTGTACAGTTTTTTGACTGGTTCTTTATTGAGTTTTGTACAGTTTATTGACTGGTTCTTTCTTCAGTTTTGTACAGTTTATTGACTGGTTCTTTTTTGAGTTTTGTACAGTTTTTTGACTGTTTCTTTATTGAGTTTTGTACAGTTTATTGACTGGTTCTTTATTGAGTTTTGTACAGTTTATTGACTGGTTCTTTATTTAGTTTTGTACAGTTTATTAACTGGTTCTTTGTTCAGTTTTGTACAGTTTATTGACTGGTTCATTTTTGAGTTTTGTACAGTTTATTGACTGTTTCTTTATTGAGTTTTGTACAGTTTATTCACTGTTTCTTTATTGAGTTTTGTACAGTTTATTGACTGTTTCTTTATTGAGTTTTGTACAGTTTATTGACTGGTTCTTTGTTCAGTTTTGTTCTGTTTGTTGACTGGTTCTTTGTTCAGTTTTGTTCTGTTTATTGACTGGTTCTTTATTCAGTTTTGTACAGTTTATTAACTGGTTCTTTATTTAGTCTTGTACAGTTTATTGACTGGTTCTTTATTGAGTTTTGTACAGTTTATTGACTGTTTCTTTATTTAGTTTGTGTACAATTTATTGACTGGTTGTATATTTAGTTTTGTACAGTTTATTGACGGTTTGTTTATTTAGTTTTGTACAGTTTATTTACTGTTTCTTTATTTAGTTTTGTACAGTTTATTTAGTTTTGTAGAGTTTATTGACTGGTTCCTTATTGAGTTTTGTACGGTTTATTGACTGGTTCTTTATTTAGTTTTGTACAGTTTATTGACTGGTTCTTTGTTCAGTTTTGTACAGTTTATTGACTGGTTCATTTTTGAGTTTTGTACAGTTTATTGACTGTTTCTTTATTGAGTTTTGTACAGTTTATTTACTGTTTCTTTATTGAGTTTTGTACAGTTTATTGACTGTTTCTTTATTGAGTTTTGTACAGTTTATTGACTGTTTCTTTGTTCAGTTTTGTTCTGTTTATTGACTGGTTCTTTGTTCAGTTTTGCTCTGTTTATTGACTGGTTCTTTATTCAGTTTTGTACAGTTTATTGACTGGTTCTTTATTTAGTCTTGTACAGTTTAT
The DNA here is from genome assembly GCA_944474755.1 of Limnoperna fortunei. NCBI lineage: Eukaryota > Metazoa > Mollusca > Bivalvia > Mytilida > Modiolidae > Limnoperna > Limnoperna fortunei. Next base: position 31,544,478 of record OX104119.1, on the reverse strand, counting down.
TGACTGGTTCTTTATTTAGTTTTGTACAGTTTATTGACTGGTTCTTTATTGAGTTTTGTACAGTATATTGACTGGTTCTTTATTTAGTTTTGTACAGTTCATTGACTGGTTCTTTGTTCAGTTTTGTACAGTTTATAGACTGGTTCTTTGTTTAGTTTTGTACAGTTTATTGACTGGTTCTTTTTTTGAGTTTTGTACAGTTTATTGACTGTTTCTTTATTGAGTTTTGTACAGTTTATTGACTGGTTCTTTATTGAGTTTTGGACAGTTTATTGACTGTTTCTTTATTTAGTTTTGTACAGTTTATTGACTGTTTCTTCTTTTAGTTTTGTACAGTTTATTGACTGTTTCTTTATTGAGTTTTGTACAGTTTATTGACTGGTTCTTTATAGAGTTTTATACAGTTTATTGACTGTTTCTTTATTGAGTTTTGTACAATTTATTGACTGGTTCTTTATTCAGTTTTGTACAGTTTATTGACTGGTTCTTTGTTCAGTTTTGTACAGTTTATTGACTGGTTCTTTATTGAGTTTTGTACAGTTTATTGACTGGTTCTTTGTTCAGTTTTGATGTTAATTGACTGGTTCTTTATTCAATTTTGTACAGTTTATTGACTGGTTCTTTATTCAGTTTTGTACAGTTTATTGACTGTTTCTTTATTTAGTTTTGTACACTTTATTGACTGTTTCTATATTTAGTTTTGTACAGTTTATTGACTGTTTCTTTATTTAGTTTTGTACAGTTTATTGACTGTTTTTTATTAGTTTGTGTACAATTGATTGACTGGTTCTTTATTTAGTTTTGTACAGTTAATTGACTGTTTCTTTATTTAGTTTTGTACAGTTTATTAACTGTTTCTTTATTTAGTTTTGTACAGTTTATTGACTGTTTCTTTATTTAGTTTTGTACAGTTTATTGACTGGTTCTTTGTTCAGTTTTGTACAGTTTATTGACTGTTTCTTTATTTAGTTTTGTACAGTTTATTGACTGTTTTTTTATTAGTATGTGTACAGTTTATTGATTGGTTCTTTTTTGAGTTTTCTACAGTTTATTGACTGTTTCTTTATTTAGTTTTGTACAGTTTATTGACTGGTTCTTTGTTCAGTTTTGTACAGTTTATTGACTGTTTCTCTATTTAGTTTTGTACAGTTTATTGACTGGGTCTTTATTTAGTTTTGTACAGTTTATTGAATGGTTCTTTATTGAGTTTTGTACAGTTTATTGACTGTTTCTTTATTTTGTGTACAATTTATTGACTGGTTGTTTATTTAGTTTTGTACAGTTAATTGACTGTTTGTTTATTTAGTTTTGTACAGTTTATTGACTGTTTCTTTATTTAGTTTGTGTACAATTTATTGACTGGTTGTTTATTTAGTTTTGTACAGTTTATTGACTGTTTGTTTATTTAGGTTTGTACAGTTTTTTTACTGTTTCTTTATTTAGTTTTGTACAGTTTATTGACTGGTTCATTTTTGAGTTTTGTACAGTGTATTGACTGTTTCTTTATTGAGTTTTGTACAGTTTATTGACTGTTTCTTTATTGAGTTTTGTACAGTTTATTGACTGGTTCTTTGTTCTGTTTTGTTCTGTTTATTGACTGGTTCTTTGTTCAGTTTTGTTCTGTTTATTGACTGGCTCTTTATTCAGTTTTGTACAGTTTATTGACTGGTTCTTTATTTAGTTTTGTACAGTTTATTGACTGTTTCTTTATTTAGTTTTGTACAGTTTATTGACTGTTTCTATATTTAGTTTAGTACAGTTTATTGACTGTTTCTGTATTTAGTTTTGTACAGTTTATTGACTGTTTCTTTATTTAGTTTGTGTACATTTTATTGACTAGTTCTTTATTTAGTTTTGTACAGTTTATGGACTTTTCCTTTATTTAGTTTTGTACAGTTTATTGACTGTTTCTTTATTTAGTTTTATACAGTTTATTGACTGTTTCTTTATTTAGTTTTGTACAGTTTATTGACTGGTTCTTTATTGAGTTTTGTACAGTTTATTGACTGTTTCTTTATTTAGTTTGTGTACAATTTATTGACTGGTTGTTTATTTAGTTTTGTACAGTTAATTGACTGTTTCTTTATTTAGTTTGTGGACAATTTATTGACTGGTTGTTTATTTAGTTTTGTACAGTTTATTTACTGTTTGTTTATTTAGTTTTGTACAGTTTTTTTACTGTTTCTTTATTTAGTTTTGTACAATTTATTGACTGGTTCTATATTGAGTTTGTGTACATTTTATTGACTGGTTCCTTATTGAGTTTTGTACAGTTTTTTGACTGGTTCTTTATTGAGTTTTGTACAGTTTATTGACTGGTTCTTTCTTCAGTTTTGTACAGTTTATTGACTGGTTCTTTTTTGAGTTTTGTACAGTTTTTTGACTGTTTCTTTATTGAGTTTTGTACAGTTTATTGACTTGTTCTTTATTTAGTTTTGTACAGTTTATTGACTGGTTCTTTATTTAGTTTTGTACAGTTTATTAACTGGTTCTTTGTTCAGTTTTGTACAGTTTATTGACTGGTTCATTTTTGAGTTTTGTACAGTTTATTGACTGTTTCTTTATTGAGTTTTGTACAGTTTATTCACTGTTTCTTTATTGAGTTTTGTACAGTTTATTGACTGTTTCTTTATTGAGTTTTGTACAGTTTATTGACTGGTTCTTTGTTCAGTTTTGTTCTGTTTATTGACTGGTTCTTTGTTCAGTTTTGTTCTGTTTATTGACTGGTTCTTTATTCAGTTTTGTACAGTTTATTAACTGGTTCTTTATTTAGTCTTGTGCAGTTTATTGACTGGTTCTTTATTTAGTTTTGTACAGTTTATTGACTGGTTCTTTATTGAGTTTTGTACAGTTTATTGACTGTTTCTTTATTTAGTTTGTGTACAATTTATTGACTGGTTGTATATTTAGTTTTGTACAGTTTATTGACGGTTTGTTTATTTAGTTTTGTACAGTTTATTTACTGTTTCTTTATTTAGTTTTGTACAGTTTATTTAGTTTTGTAGAGTTTATTGACTGGTTCTTTATTGAGTTTTGTACGGTTTATTGACTGGTTCTTTATTTAGTTTTGTACAGTTTATTGACTGGTTCTTTGTTCAGTTTTGTACAGTTTATTGACTGGTTCATTTTTGAGTTTTGTACAGTTTATTGACTGTTTCTTTATTGAGTTTTGTACAGTTTATTTACTGTTTCTTTATTGAGTTTTGTACAGTTTATTGACTGTTTCTTTATTGAGTTTTGTACAGTTTATTGACTGTTTCTTTGTTCAGTTTTGTTCTGTTTATTGACTGGTTCTTTGTTCAGTTTTGCTCTGTTTATTGACTGGTTCTTTATTCAGTTTTGTACAGTTTATTGACTGGTTCTTTATTTAGTCTTGTACAGTTTATTGACTGGTTCTTTATTTAGTTTTGTACAGTTTATTGACTGGTTCTTTATTGAGTTTTGTACAGTATATTGACTGGTTCTTTATTTAGTTTTGTACAGTTCATTGACTGGTTCTTTGTTCAGTTTTGTACAGTTTATAGACTGGTTCTTTGTTCAGTTTTGTACAGTTTATTGACTGGTTCTTTTTTTGAGTTTTGTACAGTTTATTGACTGTTTCTTTATTGAGTTTTGTACAGTTTATTGACTGGTTCTTTATTGAGTTTCGGACAGTTTATTGACTGTTTCTTTATTTAGTTTTGTACAGTTTATTGACTGTTTCTTCTTTTAGTTTTGTACAGTTTATTGACTGTTTCTTTATTGAGTTTTGTACAGTTTATTGACTGGTTCTTTATTGAGTTTTATACAGTTTATTGACTGTTTCTTTATTGAGTTTTGTACAATTTATTGACTGGTTCTTTATTCAGTTTTGTACAGTTTATTGACTGGTTCTTTGTTCAGTTTTGTACAGTTTATTGACTGGTTCTTTATTGAGTTTTGTACAGTTTATTGACTGGTTCTTTGTTCAGTTTTGATGTTAATTGACTGGTTCTTTATTCAATTTTGTACAGTTTATTGACTGGTTCTTTATTCAGTTTTGTACAGTTTATTGACTGTTTCTATATTTAGTTTTGTACACTTTATTGACTGTTTCTATATTTAGTTTTGTACAGTTTATTGACTGTTTCTTTATTTAGTTTTGTACAGTTTATTGACTGTTTTTTATTAGTTTGTGTACAATTGATTGACTGGTTCTTTATTTAGTTTTGTACAGTTAATTGACTGTTTCTTTATTTAGTTTTGTACAGTTTATTAACTGTTTCTTTATTTAGTTTTGTACAGTTTATTGACTGTTTCTTTATTTAGTTTTCTACAGTTTATTGACTGGTTCTTTGTTCAGTTTTGTACAGTTTATTGACTGTTTCTTTATTTAGTTTTGTACAGTTTATTGACTGTTTTTTTATTAGTATGTGTACAGTTTATTGATTGGTTCTTTTTTGAGTTTTCTACAGTTTATTGACTGTTTCTTTATTTAGTTTTGTACAGTTTATTGACTGGTTCTTTGTTCAGTTTTGTACAGTTTATTGACTGTTTCTCTATTTAGTTTTGTACAGTTTATTGACTGGGTCTTTATTTAGTTTTGTACAGTTTATTGAATGGTTCTTTATTGAGTTTTGTACAGTTTATTGACTGTTTCTTTATTTTGTGTACAATTTATTGACTGGTTGTTTATTTAGTTTTGTACAGTTAATTGACTGTTTGTTTATTTAGTTTTGTACAGTTTATTGACTGTTTCTTTATTTAGTTTGTGTACAATTTATTGACTGGTTGTTTATTTAGTTTTGTACAGTTTATTGACTGTTTGTTTATTTAGGTTTGTACTGTTTTTTTACTGTTTCTTTATTTAGTTTTGTACAGTTTATTGACTGGTTCATTTTTGAGTTTTGTACAGTGTATTGACTGTTTCTTTATTGAGTTTTGTACAGTTTATTGACTGTTTCTTTATTGAGTTTTGTACAGTTTATTGACTGGTTCTTTGTTCTGTTTTGTTCTGTTTATTGACTGGTTCTTTGTTCAGTTTTGTTCTGTTTATTGACTGGCTCTTTATTCAGTTTTGTACAGTTTATTGACTGGTTCTTTATTTAGTTTTGTACAGTTTATTGACTGTTTCTTTATTTAGTTTTGTACAGTTTATTGACTGTTTCTATATTTAGTTTAGTACAGTTTATTGAATGTTTCTTTTTTTAGTTTTGTACAGTTTATTGACTGTTTCTTTATTTAGTTTGTGTACATTTTATTGACTAGTTCTTTATTTAGTTTTGTACAGTTTATGGACTTTTCCTTTATTTAGTTTTGTACAGTTTATTGACTGTTTCTTTATTTAGTTTTATACAGTTTATTGACTGTTTCTTTATTTAGTTTTGTCAAGTTTATTGACTGGTTCTTTATTGAGTTTTGTACAGTTTATTGACTGTTTCTTTATTTAGTTTTGTACAGTTTATTGACTGGTTCTTTATTTAGTTTTGTACAGTTTATTGACTGGTTAAGGTCTTTCCCACTTCCAGTGGGAAGACCTTCTTGCTTTTGCTTTGATTATTATTTTTTTTTTTCCGCCAACTTTCAAAACCAAACAGTTTAAAAAGTACGCGACATATCTTTTTGGTCTTTCGCGACAAGTTTTGGGCACTGAAAGTCTATTCGGAATTCACCCTGTGAAATCGAAGCATTTTTCTTTACGGAGTTATCTGCCCAAACACCGAAAACCTTGTTATCGCGTAATCTCTGGAACTATAACATATACAAGAAAACTGAAAAGTGGCAAATGTTAAGGAACTTTTGAGACAACTTTATGACATATTTTGGCTAAAAATTTCTGACTAGCGAAGGCGAGCGTTTTCCCTTGAATGTTTCAATGACTCCGCTTATCACAAAAACTCACAAACCGTAAGTCGAAATCAGGAATGGTCTTCACCATTTGTCTTCGTGTGACACGTCCTTAAAGAAAATCTCAAAGTCAAAGTTCACAAGTGACCTCGACCTTAGGCCTCCGATCTTGTTATCATTACAACTCAAAAACTGTAAAAGATAGAAGAAGACAATAAATGGCAAAAATACTCCTCTCATCAAGGCCTTCATTTGTTACATTTGCTTCGAAACTGTTCTATGAACCGTTTTCGAGTTCGAGCCCTTGACTCATTTCGGTAAATCAGTTTTTTGCTTAAAACTTGAAAACAGTTAGAGATAATATAGTAAACAAGTATACATAAAGTGATCCTCTTATCAAGACCTTCATTTAGTATAATTGGGTCCAAGACTGTTCTATGAACCGTTTTCGAGTTATTGGCCTTGATGTGTTTCGGTTATTCGGTTTTTTGCTTTTAACTCGAAAACGTTTAGAGATAATATAATAAACAAGTTACATAAAGTGATCCTCTCATTAAGACCTTCATTTAGTATAATTGTGTCCAAGACTGTTCTATGAACCGTTTTCGAGTTATTGGCCTTGATGTGTTTCGGTTATTCGGTTTTTGGCTTTTAACTCGAAAACGGTTAGAGATAATATAGTAAACAAGTATATATAAAGTGATCCTCTCATCAAGACCTTCATTTAGTATATTGGGTCCAAGACTGTTCTATGAACCGTTTTCGAGTTATTGGCCTTGATGTGTTTCGGTTATTTGGTTTTTGGCTTTTAACTCGAAAACGGTTAGAGATAATATAGTAAACAAGTATACATAAAGTGATCCTCTCATCAAGACCTTTATTTAGTATAATTGGGTCCAAGACTGTTCTATGAACCGTTTTCGAGTTATTGGCCTTGATGTGTTTCGGTTATTCGGTTTTTGGCTTTTAACTCGAAAACGGTTAGAGATAATATAGTAAACAAGTATATATAAAGTGATCCTCTCATCAAGACCTTCATTTAGTATCATTAGGTCCAGACTGTTTTATGAACCGTTTTCGAGTTATTGGCCTTGATGTGTTTTGGTTATTCAGTTTTTGGCTTTTAACTCGAAAACGGTTAGAGATAATATAGTAAACAAATATACATAAAGTGATCCTCTCATCAAGACCTTCATTTAGTATAATTGTGTCCAAGACTGTTCTATGAACCGTTTTCGAGTTATTGGCCTTGATGTGTTTCGGTTATTCGGTTTTTGGCTTCTAACTCAAAAACGGTTAGAGATAATATAGTAAACAAATATACATAAAGTGATCCTCTCATTAATACCTTCATTTAGTATAAGAGTCTGAGACTGTTCTATGAACCGTTTTTGAGTTATTGGCCTTGATGTGTTTCGGTTATTCGGTTTTTGGCTTTTAACTTGAAAACGGTTAGAGATAATATAATAAACAAATATACATAAAGTGATCCTCTCATCAAGACCTTCATTTAGTATAATTAGGTCCAGGACTGTTCTATGAACCGTTTTCGAGTTATTGGCCTTGATGTGTTTTGGTTATTCAGTTTTTGGCTTTTAAATCGAAAACGGTTAGAGATAATATAGTAAACAAGTATACATAAAGTGATCCTCTCATCAAGACCTTCGATTAGTATAATTGGGTCCAGGACTGTTCTATGAACCGTTTTCGAGTTATTGGCCTTGATGTGTTTCAATTCAAGACCAAAGTCATATCATTATGGGTTGCCATTTTCAAAATGTTCTCTATCATTTACTGTTTTTATAAAATAATATAAAAACTATACAAGTTTGAAGTAGACAATAAATAGGAAAAATGTTGGACTTTTCAAAAATATACAAATATTTGAAAGGAAAAGCAGTAGGTACCATTAGTCGATTTTCAGTTATTGCCCTTGAATCATTACAGAATGTGGTTCTTGACTCGTAACTTGTAAACCATTACAGATACTGTAATAGACATGCATATTAAACAGAATCAGTGTTTTGAGCCTTGGTTTAATACACGGAACCATAGATTTGATTTTTATCATCTGTTCTATATCGAGTATTAAATCAAGTATATTGAGGCACAAGAATGAAAATTCTTATGTATTTATAAATAAAATGCTTACCTAATGGCAGATTTATATCCCTGTATCAAGATATTAGTACTTTTTGTCTTAGATTGGGGTATGCATTTGAGATTTAAAATTTTTCAATGATGGATGATTAAAAATAGGTAATAATCTATATTCAAATTGTTTGTACCATAAACAACTAACTTTTGACAAAAACTAATAAAATAATGAACATTTAGAGTGTGCAATTATTGTCGAATAAAGACAACATGCACTTTGTTACATAAATGTATAATTTGCTTTATCGGTAATTTGTTACAATTTCCTTTGATCTTTACTACCAATAAAATTAGTATCAAGGCTCAGTAGAACAACGACCAGTGATACTAGAAATTATCAGCTGTTGGTCATTTGTCTTGTGCGAACACATTGCGGAAGAATCTGCCTTACTTTTTGATGAATCGCGCATCACTGACCAAAGCTCATAAATATTAAGGAAAACAAACATCACGAAAGAAACAATACATCTATGCTGCAATTAATCAGACCTGTCCAGACACTAAGAAGTGTTACAAAATATAATACACAACACACAATCAGTATCTAGAGAGTATCTTATTCGTCTCCTGAAATAAGAATAACGATCAGTGTACATTCAATACCCCCCCCCTTTTAACTTGTATGGCAGTACACTCGAATTTCGGCGATAAACGGGTCTTGACAGTGTATCGCTTTAACAGCGTTTAATTTGGTTGAAACACATGTTTATCATTAATAGAGAATAAAATGCAGGATATTTTAACAGTACACTTCGTTTTGATCGCTAAATGAAGGAAGATTGCCGAAACATCGAGTATGTGACAGTAGACATAGTTGATAGGCTTTAGCCCTTTATACTATAGGCAACTAATTACTTGGTGTTACACAGGCAGAAATTTTCATTACATATTTATGGGGTACGGAATCAATATGGATTGATTTATCAATATCAGTAGCCCCATAAACGGAATAACTGACATGCACGCCAAGCCGGTCAGTGAAAGAAATCGTAATCAGAATCATTTTTCAAACATGATAACCTACCTCTTTAAACTTTTTCGTAACGCTGTAAATGGTTTCAGATTGACATTTCCTCTCCATTCATTTGAAATTCCCTCCGGCTCCATCCGCATAATCGCTTGAAGTTTTTGAATGATCGAGGTAGGAGTGACGTCATGTCAGACTGCATTACGCATAAAAATTGTACAAAAGAAGTAGTGCACAGATTCTTACCGTAAAAACGGCACTATTACAAAGCAAAATAACCTCAAATATGTGAAAAAACGAAAACAAATAAAAAAAGTTGTATTGAAATTGAGAAATTACCGATAAAAAAATTATTAGTATTTTTTTTTCGCTCGACAAGGATTATCAGGTCCATATCAGATTCGCTCTACGAGCTCATCTGATATAGACCTGATAATCCTTGTCTCGCGCAAAAAAATACTAATAATTAATATATATTAAACCAAATGTGCTAGTCATAAAAATGATTGAAATAATGTTAACTTACACATTTATACAGAAATAATAAATAATTAGCAATTGAAATGCAAGTTCTTAAAAAATTTTACACTAAACTAAGATTTTCATGAAAAATATGTAACACTGTGACATACATAGTAGCCTTAGTACTTGAAAAAAAAAAGAGATTTTTTTAAAAAGTATCCCACTTTTCCTTATTGTGTAATTATTAAATTTGACATATTTAATGCTGTTGAGACTCATTTTTGTTTTTTCCCCATCAAAAATAAGTACACAGGTATTTCAGAATCATAGTAGCATAATATCAAGAAAATGTGTAGCCTTTCTTCCTGACGAATCCCGGGAAAAGAAAGATAACTCTTATCATACCGGAAGTTGTGATAATACTGACATTTCACGACTATTCGAAGCGTGCAAATAGAAAAAAGCGTGCATGTATTAATATCTGTGATTGTCAACTCGTAAGTGTCTTTGCATATGAAAGTTTGTTTATTGTAGTGTTTATACTTGATATTTATCCATTTATATATTTACGCTAATATTTAAAAACAAGCATCTTTTGAAGTAAGAGGAAATTAGTGTACGGCAGGTAAATTGCAAAAAAATTATATTTCTTGCTGTTTAGCATTGATTAGCAAAAACGCATAAACTACTTATAGGTGCTGTTTATTAATTTATGTATTGAAATTATATAAAAATCGTTACTTCTCTTCCTACACTGTATTTTATGAAATATCATTAAAATTTTCAATTGACGTTATCTCCCTTAGACTATAATCTTTTTCAAAAATGTATGATTTTTTTCATTGCACTAAAGTGGGTGATATTCATTAATAAATTGCTCAAATAAAAATGGGAAAGCATTCACACTTAAAGTCTTAAAATTACATAATAAGTGTCGATTTGCCCCCAAGTCCTACATTACCTAATATAATATTGATAAAAGAAGAAAAAAACCTCTTGGGTATTATGTTATTTTAAGAATTACTGCCAGATACAAATTACAAGAGCATGTATATATTTTATATTACAGTTTTCTTTGTCTTGCATGCAATATGGTGAATGAATTGATGATCATTTTGGTTTTACTTGTCTCCCCTGTTAAAAGTTCTGCGGTACAATATTTCTCTGAATCGTTAAAATGAGTATGTGTAGTTATTATTTTCTTGGCATATGTCATCTAAAACCATTATAGCCGAGCCATATCTAATAGTCCTTGAAGTAAATCTGGATTTCATTCAAATAATATTATCCAATTTACAAATAGATGTGCTTGAAGGGAGATAATTTTCTTTGCCAGCATACAATACTAGTACTAGTATCTTTAGTGTTTAGTTGTTTCCTGATTATATTTACTAATAATAATGATAAAGTTTTTATTGTAAATTAAAAAAATAAATACAGTACTTTTTATTATATAATACCATTAATGTAATTATTTAGGAGTAATATTAATTTTCTATTCTAGTCCTATTGCCTTTTGACCACGTGACTGTGTACTGAAATCCAATCCTTACTGACCAGGATTGCCAGTTTCCTGCAGCAGGTAACAGTAAATTAAAATTGAGATTGGGGTTCATTTCTCGCTGGTGGCAAGGTGCACTTCACCTTAATCTTAATTCAAAAGATTACCAGTTTTTCTAACAAAGGTCTGGGGTTTTATCCAGTTACTCTGGCTTCCTCTGTAAATAAAAACGACACTATGCATATGATATATCTGAAAAATTGTTGGTAGTGGTGTTAAACAACATCAAACAGAACAAACTTGTTTTCAAACACATGTATCTGACGAGGGATAAATTACAAAAATATGAACTATGTACACACTTTTGAAAAGGGAGTTAATTTAGTATTGTGTGAAACATTGCTTTACTGGACTAATCTTTTTATTATACAGATTACATTGAAAAAAGTCATCATTTTTGTGTTTTAGATTGCTGTCATTGAACTACATTGTGATAAACTGAATAAACAGTAGCCATCTGGTAAGTTGAGTTAGAAGTAATGCAAAAAGTTAAATTTTGTATGCTTTATTTTATAAGATACTTTTTTTTAATAGCATACAGTATAATGCTAAAATGTCCATGTGTTGTTTGTTTCATTTGTTAACTTCATGAATATTATATAAAAACTTGAAATTAACTTATCATGAATTGTAGTGATTTAAAAAAAAATTATTTGTAGACTTGTTTAATAAGTATTTATAATGCTAATACATGTACTGAATTGTAAGATGAATGACTAAATTGGGACTGTTACAAATTTTCAGATTATGTCGAGAACAGCTTTTTGGGCATATCCATTTTTTCAAACACCTGCATGTATCTGATGAGGGATATATTTCATTGTATGATGTGCTTGCAGCATTAATGTGCCGCTTTCTTAACAATGAGTATTTTGGTGTTGAAACTGACTCGGAAATTGAAGAACAATTGAACAATCCAAGAACACATACATGCACTTGTGAAGCATGCATTTGTGTTCATGTTAGTTTAGATTCAGAGTTTGGTGATACTATTTATTCACCAGATTTATTTGCATCATCAACTTCTTCTATATATATTAGTTCTTAAATGACACTACAATAGGGCATCAATCAGATGAGGAAACAAATATTTCAAACACATCTGAATCTAATTTTTACCAATCAGATTCAGATGTGTTTAATTTATCATTTTCCTCATCTGTTCACATTGAATCAACAGATGAAGACCATTGTATCTTATATAATGCTTTACAAGAGCCTGATGATGACACTGAAGGTTCCACAGAATCAGTTAGTTTGTTGAAACATGCAGGTGGAGAAAGGACAAATAGTGATGAGTCTGACAGTGATTGTTCACAAAGTCTATTAAAACATTAAAATAAAGAATTTTATTATACATCTTAGTTACATATAAGAACCAATTATACTTTTTTTATTTTAAAAACAGTTAAGAATGACACATGTTTGCTATATTTCTTACTGCTTTAAGAATTTAGACAATTTATAATATTTAAAATGTTTTTTGTTATTAATAAATGATTGATTCTATTTATTATTATTTGTGTTTTAACTTTTGGGTATATTAGGGATTTATATTGATGTGTCTTTTCTCCTGCAATGATAAATTTGAATACAAATGTACTAAATATCTCTTCAACACCATATCAATAACCAAAACTAATGTCTTAAGACTTGTACTAATACTTGAACAATTAACCACCTATTATTTTGCACTTTCCACTTAGAAAGGATTCTGTCTCATTAAGGACACTGAATACATCAGATTAATTTTATATGCCCAAATTGCTATCTCGATAACAGAATGTATTAAAGGTGAGAATGATTTTATTTGTAAATTTTTCATATCACTGGACAAATTGAAACCAAACTAACATTGTGAAGGCAAAACTAATCCCCCAAAATGTCCATGTGCATGCTTACCCTAATGTTTTTACACCATAGTGCATGAGTGATTCCTTTTACATAATTGTGTTGGAAGTGATATATGTTCATTCAGATTTGACCAAATGAATGTACAGGAAAAATGAAGGGAGACAACTTTTACTGACTGCTCATTTGATTGTTTTATTTTTTAACACAGTTTTCCTGCTATATATCATGGCATCCAGTTTTTTTGGGGAGGGGGGGGGGGGAGAGGGAAGCCAGAGTATCCAGTGAAAACACAGTAGATTTGGCAGGAAAAGTGGCAATTCTTGCTATAAAAATTGTAGTCTGTCACATCTTGCTTTCAGTATGGCTAAAGCCCACAACATCAGAATTGATTGGCATGTAATTAATAGTAGATGACTTAATTATCCAGCCACTGAGGTCCACATATTTATTGCATTGTTTAGCAGAAAAATTATTAGTAATCAAACACGTTTTTAGACTTATAACAATAAAAAATGTGCAAGTTTTCCAGATATTTTCCTTTCACAAAGCCACATGTTAAATTAGTTTATTTTTCTCTTTCAGATATGAAACAAGTCAATATTTCAAACATTTAACTCAAGTTCAGCCTTACAAGAATGAGGTAAATAAATGATTTTTCTGTGCCTTAAAATGTTTTGCTTGCTTATTATTATTTTTGCTTCAGATAATATTTATTTTCTATGCTTATTTGTGTATTTGATTTGCTTATTTTTACATTTACCTTTTATTTACTACTTAAAGTAACCTATACATTTAGTTGCAAGTCTAGTTCACACTTCCATTCACTAAGAAATTAAACACTTAACCTGCAAATAAAACATATTAAGATGTACTTGATCATCAGGACACCCTCCATACTTTTATACTTAATGTTGTATTATTTTTATAGCATTTAAAATTGAAGTTGAAAGCGTCATTATACCCTTTTTAGCTCACCTGGATTAAAGGTCCATGTGAGCTTTTGCTATCACTTAGCGTCTGTCGTAAACTTTTTAAAAAATCTTTTCCTCTGAAACCACTGGGCCACAATCATCCTTAGAGTTTCTAGTTTCAAGTTTGTACACAGAGTGTTGATCAACAGACAAAGATGGCAACTGTTACTAAAAATAGGACATGGGTGTCAACACAGGTTTTTGATCATTATCTCAAAAATTATAATAGCTATAGAGATAACCCTTACTTCAAATTGATCAGCACATTAAGGTCTACAATAGTTGCTATTAGTGTGAAGTTGTAGGAGTTATTGTACTTAACTAAATTTTTGGAAGAAATGTTTAGTTTTTGCACAGTAACAAAAAAGATATAACAATTACAGGCTCCTGGGAGCCTCTACTAGTTATGTGTAAATGTTAACTTATAAATGTATAATTAAAAATGGAGTATTTACTTGAAATACAGAAAAAGTTGGTAAATATATGGACCTTATCAGCTTATGAACTGTCATGGCATTCATCACCAATAAAATTGTGGAAGAAATTTATGACAGGTGTGATGGAAATGTTAAATGTCTTCATCAGACTCTATGCAAATTTGCTGGGAAAGATCCAAATACTGTAAATTTATGCAGTCTTCAAATAAAAGCCAAAAGAACCATACATTTTCAAAAAAAATTAAAGCAGAGTCAAAACAAAGAAAGGTATAATGAATACTGCAATGAGGAATTTATTTTTCCAAGATTGTCAATGAAAAGAAAATTACAGCCTGTGGCAGATAATACCTGCACTTTGCACGAAAAAACAATAAAAAATCTTCAAAATAGTTTACAAATTTTAAGAATCAAATATAGGAATATCAATTTATCACGACTTAATCAAAAACTAAAACGTCAACAAAGTACAATAAACAGATTACAAAATGAAATACAATCATTGAAGAAAAAACAGCATTTAAAAAATTTAGTTTGCACAAAAGAGGTTGCAGAAAAGAGTGTGCAGTGTAACACTGTTAAGCGTGTAATTGATGATCTTAATAGCCAAATTGAAGGTCTTCATTTAGAATTGGATTTCAATAACAGTAATGACAAAGATACATGTACTGAAAATGACAATATTCTAAATTTTCGTTTAAATGAAAAAGGCAAACCCTATAATGAAAAACTGCGAAAACTGTATTATTTATTTTTGAGTAGGCGGATAGGGTTGCAACATATTCAACCAATCATTAAGGGTGTTCTTTCACTGGTAGACTTTGAAATTGAGCAGTTGCCAAGCATAAGTACCGCATCAAAAATGTTTCATGAATTGGGAACTATTTCGAGAAAACAAATAAATGATGAATTATCAAATGAAAAAAACATTACTATGCATAGTGATGCAACTACAAAAAAAGGACGTCACTTTTATGGAATTGAATACGCTACTGAAAATGGTAAAACTTTGACAACAGGACTCAGAGAAGTGTCAGATGGAAAATCGGAAACTTATGTCAGTTGTGTTCACGAAATTTTAAAAGATGTATCTGGTGATTCGGCCCCCATTTTAAAAAATACTATAAATTTCATGACAGACCGCAGTATCACAGAAGTAAAAACAAACAGAATTCTTACATCTGAAAAATTAAATCTCT
This sequence comes from Limnoperna fortunei, assembly GCA_944474755.1. Taxonomy (NCBI): domain Eukaryota; kingdom Metazoa; phylum Mollusca; class Bivalvia; order Mytilida; family Modiolidae; genus Limnoperna; species Limnoperna fortunei. Next base: position 31,529,068 of record OX104119.1, on the reverse strand, counting down.
TACAAGAACCTTCAACTATTAATGAATTTAAATGTTCAGTACACCCTCTTTTACAGTTTTCAGAAGTTTGCCAAAAAGAAATTATTAAATTTGAATCCGAGACTGACTTAGAAAAATCCGATCAGAATACAGCCACCTTACTTCGATTTGTGTCAAAACTTTTTTTTCAAAGATGGGTCTGGAGATCCCCTTTTTGCTGCAACCTATCTGAAAGAAAAAGGAATATCAACTATACCTTTTATGAATTTCAGAGGGAACAGATTTAATGTACTTTTAATAATGCTGCAGGAACATTCTATTTGGCTCCTTAATGGTTCAGTATTTTGAAAATTCTAAGTCCACTTTAAATTTTACTCAAAATTACATTTTAAAAGCACTTAAAAATGACAAAATTTTGGTAATACTCAGAGCTTTAGGAATTTTATATAAAATAATAACCCAACCATACATGAATAAAGCTTCAGATGAAAAATGTAATGCACTTTCAATGGGATCAACCTATAACCGTCTAATATACATTCTTAAAGACTGTACAGATAACCCCTCATTATTATTAAAAAATAACATATCAGTTTTTTATGGACCTTTTGAACCACCTGATTTCATATCTCAGTCATTATTTATGTCATCACATTTAGATATACAGACAGAACAGATTCTTGCGAGGTTAGCTCGTGTTTTAAAAATAAAATGTGAAAGTTTGTTCAAAGATTTTATAGAAGGTGGAAAATACTATAAACCATCAGAATTCCTCATTAAAGAAGCAACATCTTGCCCATCAAATAACATTACTGTAGAACGATTAATGGCTAAACTTGATTCCCAATTAAGAACTGCCCCAACTGCAAACATTTCATCAATAGAAAACTCCATTTTATATAAAAATAATGACACTGAAACATGGCTAGAGAACAAATCTGAGAATGAGCAAGGAAACATAATATCATCTGCCAGGAAAGAAGTAAAACAAAACAGTAGTGTTATAAAAAACAGGAAAAAGCAGTTGTTTAATAATCATGTTTTAATAATAAAAGAGAGAGAAAAAGCTCAGAGAAAAAAACTTGAAAAAAGAAATAAGGAAATACAAGAAAGATTGGAGCACATGAGAAATGTTGGAATTTGGCAAAACAAAGATATAATTAATAAAGAATTAAACAAATTGAGAACAAAAACTGACAAAATTAAATCTTTGAAAAAACAAATTAATATGATGAAAGATCTAGTATGCCTGGATCATCAGGACAAACCACTAGTGCTATTTAGTTCGAATGGTAAACAGCATAGTGAAGAAAAACTTGTTGACAATTTACTGAAACTTTTGGAAATAAAAAATAAAAAAGAGCAAAAAGATTCTCATTCTATCAGCATAGAAAATACAATTTTGGATCAACTTCAAAACAAGCCACTTTCTCTTATTGGAAAATCTGTTCAGCATACCTGGTATGATGAGGATAAACATCAGGATGAAACATGGGAGGGCAGAATTATCTCTTATACTGATGGAATTTTTCAGGTTAATATCAGTTTGACAGTTCACAATCTGAAACCAACTTCAGTCTTAATTCAACCCAATACTTCACCATTTGATAACCCCCCCCCCCCAGCCCACATTTAACCCAATTTATATTATGAATGTACTATAAGTCACTATTTCACCATCCACAGTTTGATTTAAAATCTTTATTCTACATTAAATTGTAAATTTCACTAATGTTATTTTTTTATTTGCATGATGGTATGGTCTCCATCGTTTCAGTTATTATGCAGGAATGTTTGCACACTTTTTGCATCTTTCCATATCACTTGTTAATGCACATTGGTTGATACAAATATTTATTGTCATGTGATAAAGAATAACAATTAAATGTAAAAGTTCTCCTGTCAATTGTCACGTGTCAATTGTACAACACATGTTGATAGGAAGTACATATGGTTTGAAGTAAAATAAGTGGGAACTATTTATAAAGCTTATTTCCAGTATTTAATTCGTCATGCATCTTATAATTATAAATGTTAAAATAACATTTTCAATATTAAGTATTATTAATTTGCTTTGCTATTGTTTTTGCTTAACTTCATTCTGAATTAATGTTGTCTTGCTGCTTCTAATAACAAAACAATTACAATATTATTATCATTTGATAGGTAAAATACTGGAGCGAAGAAGAAAAAGATGACGATTGCTTTGACGTCACCAACAAAGACCTCATATCTGACTATAAAGAGGGCTCTCTGAAATTTAATTAAGGTAATTTTAAGACAAATGATTTACCTTTAAGAGAGCAATATATAAAAAATACCATATTAACAATATGAAATGTTGATATTCTTATTGGTGAAACACAAAATAACAAAATATGATCAGTTCATGAGGAAAAGTAGCATTAATACAGAATCTGCAATAAACCATCAAGTTATAAGAAAGGGACAATGATGACATGATTATATTGTGGCTATTTATGCATGTTTTCTATTATACTTTCTATTGGAAATTGATAAATAATTTAAAGAAATACTTGTAGAGCTTCCACTTAAAGAATTAAAAGTTCAGTTTTTATTGCTTGCCATTATCATTACTATTAATTAATATGTTCCATTCATGTACAATATTCGATCATATTTTACTTCAGAAATAAACAACAGTTTCAATATATGAAAAAGACTATAGATTGTAAGTGGAACTAAAGTTACTTCCCTTTATGAACTATTTTATGGAATATAGACTAGAGTTGTCTTTCTTTAATCACTGGAAATGATTGCATACACTAAATTGTGCATTAACTCATGAACCAATCAAAAAAAGTGTTATAAATATGTCATTAATGGACATACCCAACTGTTTAAAATATTTCTATTGGATGAACTTCATGTTTACAAAATTAGCGAAAAAGGCTAAAATGTGGTCCAAAGGTTTCGTCTGATGCTTGATATTTTCTAAAATATTCTATCAAATGTAGTACATGCATATCGTTACTATGTATGCTATTCTTAGTGTTCCATATCTATTTAAAGGTCAAATGAATCTAGAAATTCAAACAAATTCAATGAAATCAGTCGTCTGCAACTTACTTAATTACAACCATGGCCAGGAACGTCCTAAAATATGACTTCTACATCATTTCAAGGTGTGCATAAAAGAAGGACTTTAGTCCCTGATATTATATGTTGGTGACGACAGAGCAAACATTGCTAATCATACATGACGGTTTAATTATATAATCCATTTCCAATATTCAGTTGTCCTCAAAATGTAAAAATACCAACAAATACTAAAATTATCGACAGAAACAAGACAACTGGTTTCTGGTCAACATTAAGCTACACAGAAAGTCATTTATATACATGTATAAATACCACCATTTAGCAGCCATGTTTTCAAAGTAATGGTTGGAAACAAGATACTTTTCATTCAAAATGCAAAACTGACGAAAATAACTACACTACACTTAGCCACTGAAATTATATTTAAAATTTTTCCTGTGAAACCGAAACATTTTTCTTAACAGTGTTATCTCCCCAAACACCGGAAACCTTGTAATAGCATAATCTCTGGAACTATTAAAGATAGAAGAAAACTGATGGTTGGTAAATGTAAATGGGCTTTATGAGACAACTTTATTGCATATAAAAAAATAGGGTTAACGTATACGAGTAACTGCTCTTGGAATATTTGACAATTCCGTTTAATAACACAACTCATAAAATGTGTCATTCGGAAACACCTATGGTCATCTGACGACTAAACGCTTTGAAAATGGCATTAACTAGCGGTTTGGTTAGTAACTTTTTAAAATGTCACTTCCGGTTGACAAAAATCACAGTGCAGCCATATGTTTTGAATTCATTTCCTGTCAAAAGAGATGAATTACCGGTTTTGAAACATTACATTTTGGTCTTTCGCGACAAGTTTTGGTCACTAAAAGTCTATTTGGGATTCACCCTGTGAAATCGAAATATTTTTCTTTACCGAGTTATCTGCCGAAAATCTTGTTATTGCATATCCTCTGGAACTATAAAAGATAGAAGAAAACTGAAAAGATAGAAATGCTGAAGAACTTTCGAGACAACTTTATGACATAATTTGGCTAAAAATTTCTGACTAGCGAAGGCGAGCAGTATCCCTTGAATGTTTCAATGGACTCGCTTATCACAAAAACTCACAAACCGTAAGTTGAAATCACCTAAGGTCTTCACCATTTGCCGTCCTGTGACATGTTCTTAAAGAAAATTTTAAATCAAAGTTCAGAAGTGATCTCGACCTTAGGCCTCCAATCTTGTTATCATTACAACTTAAAAACAATAAATGATAGAAGAAGACAATAAATGGCAAAAATACTTCTCTTATCAAGACCTTTATTTGTTACATTGGTGTGAAACTGTGTGATGAACCGTTTTCGAGTTAAGGCCCTTGACTGGTTTTGGTTAATCGTTTTTTTTTCTTATAACTTGAAAACGGTTAGAGATAATATAGTAAACATATAGGTTTAATATAATCACAAAGTCAAGTCCTTTAATTTGAGCCCATTTGGCCTTTAATTTGAGCCCAATTTCAAATGTCACAGGTCAAGGTCATACCATAGCAACAAGGTAACCATATAAAAAGTCCTTAGCAATCATATATTTTTAAAATGAGGATAATGTATATTACTGAAATATGTGTTTTTGCAACCGGAAGTGACATTTTGTCCCTAGCAACGGCCAAAAAAGTCCTTGACAACCATAATATAGTGTTTTACTCGGGACCACATAAATAGTCTATTAAGACTAAAAATTGGCCCAGCAACCTTTGTTCTCAAGTTCAAAGCAACAGAGGAAGATTCCGGGAAAGACCTTTCTAATAGCCCTATCTTTCTTTATTGAGTTTTGTACAGTTTATTGACTGTTTCTTTATTTAGTTTGTACAATTTATTGACTGGTTGTTTATTTCGTTTTGTACAGTTTATTGACTGTTTGTTTATTTAGTTTGTACAGTTTATTTACTGTTTCTTTATTTAGTTTTGTACAGTTTATTTACTGTTTCTTTATTTAGTTTTGTACAGTTTATTGACTGGTTCTTTATTGAGTTTTTTACAGTTTATTGACTGGTTCTTTCTTCAGTTTTGTACAGTTTATTGACTGGTTCTTTTTTGAGTTTTGTACAGTTTTTTGACTGTTTCTTTATTGAGTTTTGTACAGTTTTTTGACTGGTTCTTTATTGACTTTTGTACAGTTTATTGACTGGTTATTTATTGAGTTTTGTACAGTTTATTGACTGGTTCTTTGTTCAGTTTTGTTCTGTTTATTGACTGGTTCTTTATTCAGTTTTGTACAGTTTATTGACTGGTTCTTTATTCATTTTTGTACAGTTTATTGACTGGTTCTTTATTGAGTTTTGTACAGTTTATTGACTGTTTCTTTATTTAGTTTGTGTACAATTTATTGACTGGTTGTTTATTTAGTTTTGTACAGTTAATTGACTGTTTGTTTATTTAGTTTTGTACAGTTTATTGACTGTTTCTTTATTTAGTTTGTGTACAATTTATTGGTTGGTTGTTTATTTAGTTTTGTTCAGTTTATTGACTGTTTGTTTATTTAGTTTTGTACAGTTTTTTTACTGTTTCTTTATTTAGTTTTGTACAATTTATTGACTGGTTCTTTATTGAGTTTTATACAGTTTATTGACAGTTTCTTTATTTAGTTTTGTACAGTTTATTGACTGGTTCTTTGTTCTGTTTTGTACAGTTTATTGACTGGTTCATTTTTGAGTTTTGTACAGTTTATTGACTGTTTCTTTATTGAGTTTTGTACAGTTTATTGACTGTTTCTTTATTGAGTTTTGTACAGTTTATTGACTGTTTCTTTATTGAGTTTTGTACAGTTTATTGACTGTTTCTTTATTGAGTTTTGTACAATTTATTGACTGTTTCTTTGTTGAGTTTTGCACAGTTTATTGACTGGTTCTTTGTTCAGTTTTGTTCTGTTTATTTACTGAATCTTTGTTCAGTTTTGTTCTGTTTATTGACTGGTTCTTTATTCAGTTTTGTACAGTTTATTGACTGGTTCTTTATTTAGTTTTGTACAGTTTATTGACTGTTTCTTTATTAAGTTTTGTACAGTTTATTGACTGTTTCTATATTTAATTTTGTACAGTTTATTGAATTTTTCTTTATTTAGTTTTTCACAGTTTATTGACTGGTTCTTTGTTCAGTTTTGTACAGTTTATTGACTGGTTCTCTATTCAGTTTTGTACAGTTTATTGACTGGTTCTCTATTCAGTTTTGTACAGTTTATTGACTGGTTCTTTATTCAGTTTTGTGCAGTTTATTGACAGTTTCTTTATTTAGTTTTGTACAGTTTATTGACTGGTTCTTTGTTCTGTTTTGTACAGTTTATTGACTGGTTCATTTTTGAGTTTTGTACAGTTTATTGACTGTTTCTTTATTGAGTTTTGTACAGTTTATTGACTGTTTCTTTATTGAGTTTCGTACAGTTTATTGACTGTTTCTTTATTGAGTTTTGTACAGTTTATTGACTGTTTCTTTATTGAGTTTTGTACAATTTATTGACTGTTTCTTTATTGAGTTTTGCACAGTTTATTGACTGGTTCTTTGTTCAGTTTTGTTCTGTTTATTTACTGGTTCTTTGTTCAGTTTTGTTCTGTTTATTGACTGGTTCTTTATTCAGTTTTGTACAGTTTATTGACTGGTTCTTTATTTAGTTTTGTACAGTTTATTGACTGTTTCTTTATTAAGTTTTGTACAGTTTATTGACTGTTTCTATATTTAGTTTTGTACAGTTTATTGACTGTTTCTTTATTAAGTTTTGTACAGTTTATTGACTGTTTCTATATTTAGTTTTGTACAGTTTATTGAATGTTTCTTTATTTAGTTTTTCACAGTTTATTGACTGTTTCTTTATTTAGTTTGTGTAAAATTTATTGACTAGTTCTTTATTTAGTTTGGTACAGTTTATTGACTTTTTCTTTATTTAGTTTTGTACAGTTTATTGACTGTTTCTTTATTTAGTTTTGTACAGTTTATTGACTGTTTCTTTATTTAGTTTTGTACAGTTTATTGACTGGTTCTTTATTGAGTTTTGTACAGTTTATTGACTGTTTCTTTATTTAGTTTTGTACAGTTTATTGACTGTTTCTTTATTTAGTTTTGTACAGTTTATTGACTGGTTCTTTATTGAGTTTTGTACAGTTTATTGACTGTTTCTGTATTTAGTTTGTGTACAATTTATTGACTGGTTGGTTATTTAGTTTTGTACAGTTTATTGACTGTTTGTTTATTTAGTTTTGTACAGTTTATTTACTGTTTCTTTATTTAGTTTTGTTCAGTTTATTTACTGTTTCTTTATTTAGTTTTGTACAGTTTATTGACTGGTTCTTTATTGAGTTTTTTGCAGTTTATTGACTGGTTCTTTATTGAGTTTTGTGTACTTTTTATTGACTGGTTCTTTATTGAGTTTTATACAGTTTTTTGACTGGTTCTTTATTCAGTTTTGTACAGTTCATTGACTGGTTCTTTATCAGTTTTGTACAGTTTATTGACTGGTTCTTTATTTAGTTTTGTACAATTTATTGACTGTTTCTTTATTTAGTTTTGTACACTTTATTGACTGTTTCTATATTTAGTTTTGTACAGTTTATTGACCGTTTCTTTATTTAGTTTTGTACAGTTTATTGACTGTTTTTTTATTAGTTTGTGTACAATTTATTGACTGGTTCTTTATTTAGTTTTGTACAGTTAATTGACTGTTTCTTTATTTAGTTTTGTACGGTTTATTGACTGTTTCTTTATTTAGTTTTGTACAGTTTATTGACTGTTTCTTTATTAAGTTATCTACAGTTTATTGACTGGTTCTTTGTTCAGTTTTGTTCAGTTTATTGAGTGGTTCTTTGTTCAGTTTTGTACAGTTTATTGATTGGTTCTTTTTGAGTTTTCTACAGTTTATTGACTGTTTCTTTATTTAGTTTTGTACAGTTTATTGACTGTTTCTTTATTTAGTTTTGTACAGTTTATTGACTGGTTCTTTATTGCGTTTTGTACAGTTTATTGACTGTTTCTCTATTTAGTTTTGTACAGTTTATTGACTGGGTCTTTATTTAGTTTTTTACAGTGTATTGACTGGTTCTTTATTGAGTTTTGTACAGTTTATTGACTGTTTCTTTATTTAGTTTGTGTACAATTTATTGACTGGTTGTTTATTTAGTTTTGTACAGTTTATTGACTGTTTGTTTATTTAGTTTTGTAGAGTTTATTAACTGTTTCTTTATTTAGTTTTGTACAGTTTATTGACTGGTCCTTTATTGAGTTTTGAACAGTTTATTGACTGGTTCTTTATTGAGTTTGTGTACATTTTATTGACTGGTTCTTTATTGAGTTTTGTACAGTTCATTGACTGGTTCTTTATTGACTTTTGTACAGTTTATTGACTGGTTCTTTATTGAGTTTTGTATAGTTTATTGACTGGTTCTTTATTTAGTTTTCTACAGTTTATTGACTGGTTCTTTATTTAGTTTTGTACAGTTTACTGACTGTTTCTTTATATAGTTTGGTACAGTTTATTGACTGTTTATTTATTGAGTTTTGTACAGTTTATTGACTGGTTCTTTACTGAGTTTTGTACAGTTTAATGACTGTTTCTTTATTGAGTTTTGTACAGTTTATTGACTAGTTCTTTATTCAGTTTTGTACAGTTTTTTGACTGTTTCTTTATTGAGTTTTGTACAGTTTTTTGACTGGTTCTTTATTGAGTTTTGTACAGTTTATTGACTGTTTCTTTATTCAGTTTTATACAGTTTATTGACTGTTTCTTGATTTAGTTTTGTACAGTTTATTGACTGGTTCTTTATTGAGTTTTGTACAGTTTATTGATTGGTTCTTTTTTGAGTTTTCTACAGTTTTTTGACTGTTTCTTTATTGAGTTTTGTACAGTTTATTGACTGGTTCTTTATTGAGTTTTGTATAGTTTATTGACTAGTTCTTTATTGAGTTTTGTACAGTTTATTGACTGGTTCTTTATTGAGTTTTGTACAGTTTATTGACTTGTTCTTTATTGAGTTTTGTACAGTTTATTGACTAATTCTTTATTGAATTTTGTACAGTTTATTGACTGGTTCTTTATTCAGTTTTGTACAGTTTATTGACTGTTTCTTTATTGAGTTTTGTACAGTTTATTGACTGGTTCTTTGTTCAGTTTTGTTCTGTTTATTGACTGGTTCTTTATTCAGTTTTGTACAGTTTATTGACTGGTTCTTTATTCAGTTTTGTACAGTTTATTGACTGGTTCTTTATTCAGTTTTGTACAGTTTATTGACAGTTTCTTTATTTAGTTTTGTACAGTTTATTGACTGGTTCTTTGTTCTGTTTTGTACAGTTTATTGACTGGTTCATTTTTGAGTTTTGTACAGTTTATTGACTGGTTCTTTATTGAGTTTTGTACAGTTTATTGACTGTTTCTTTATTGAGTTTTGTACCGTTTATTGACTGTTTCTTTATTGAGTTTTGTACAGTTTATTGACTGTTTCTTTATTGAGTTTTGTACAATTTATTGACTGTTTCTTTATTGAGTTTTGCACAGTTTATTGACTGGTTCTTTGTTCAGTTTTGTTCTGTTTATTTACTGGTTCTTTGTTCAGTTTTGTTCTGTTTATTGACTGGTTCTTTATTCAGTTTTGTACAGTTTATTGACTGGTTCTTTATTTTGTTTTGTACAGTTTATTGACTGTTTCTTTATTTAGTTTTGTACAGTTTATTGACTGTTTCTATATTTAGTTTTGTACAGTTTATTGAATGTTTCTTTATTTAGTTTTTCACAGTTTATTGACTGTTTCTTTATTTAGTTTGTGTAAAATTTATTGACTAGTTCTGTATTTAGTTTTGTACAGTTTATTGACTGTTTCTTTATTTAGTTTTGTACAGTTGATTTACTGGTTCTTTTTTTAGTTTTGTACAGTTTATTGACTGGTTCTTTATTGAGTTTTGTACAGTTTATTGACTGTTTCTTTATTTAGTTTGTGTACAATTTATTGACTGGTTGTTTATTTAGTTTTGTACAGTTTATTGACTGTTTGTTTATTTAGTTTTGTACAGTTTATTTACTGTTTCTTTATTTAGTTTTGTACAGTTTATTTACTGTTTCTTTATTTAGTTTTGTACAGTTTATTGACTGGTTCTTTATTGAGTTTTTTGCAGTTTATTGACTGGTTCTTTATTGAGTTTGTGTACTTTTTATTGACTGGTTCTTTATTGAGTTTTGTACAGTTTATTGACTGGTTCTTTATTCAGTTTTGTACAGTTTATTGACTTTTTCTTTATCAGTTTTGTACAGTTTATTGACTGGTTCTTTATTTAGTTTTGTAAATTTTATTGACTGTTTCTTTATTTAGTTTTGTACACTTTATTGACTGTTTCTATATTTAGTTTTGTACAGTTTATTGACTGTTTCTTTATTTAGTTTTGTACAGTTTATTGACTGTTTTTTTATTAGTTTGTGTACAATTTATTGACTGGTTCTTTATTTAGTTTTGTACAGTTTATTGACTGTTTGTTTATTTAGTTTTGTAGAGTTTATTAACTGTTTCTTTATTTAGTTTTGTACAGTTTAATGACTGGTTCTTTATTGAGTTTTGAACAGTTTATTGACTGGTTCTTTATTGAGTTTGTTTACATTTTATTGACTGGTTCTTTATTGAGTTTTGTACAGTTCATTGACTGGTTCTTTATTGACTTTTGTACAGTTTATTGACTGGTTCTTTATTGAGTTTTGTATAGTTTATTGACTGGTTCTTTATTTAGTTTTCTACAGTTTATTGACTGGTTCTTTGTTCAGTTTTGTTCAGTTTATTGACTGGTTCTTTGTTCAGTTTTGTACAGTTTATTGACTGGTTCTTTATTCAGTTTTGTACAGTTTATTGACTGGTTCTTTATTGAGTTTTGTACAGTTTATTGACTGTTTATTTGTTGAGTTTTGTATAGTTTATTGACTGATTCTTTATTGAGTTTTGTACAGTTTATTGACTGGTTCTTTATTGAGTTTTGTACAGTTTATTGACTGGTTCTTTATTGAGTTTTGTACAGTTTATTGACTGGTTCTTTATTGAGTTTTGTAAAGTTTATTGACTAGTTCTTTATTGAGTTATGTACAGTTTATTGATTGGTCCTTTTTGAGTTTTGTACAGTTTATTGACTTGTTCTTTATTGAGTTTTGTACAGTATATTGACTAATTCTTTATTGAATTTTGTACAGTTTATTGACTGGTTCTTTATTAAGTTTTGTACAGTTTATTGACTGTTTCTTTATTGAGTTTTGTACAGTTTATTGACTGGTTCTTTGTTCAGTTTTGTTCTGTTTATTGACTGGTTCTTTTTTCAGTTTTGTACAGTTTATTGACTGGTTCTTTATTCAGTTTTGTACAGTTTATTGACTGTTTCTTTATTGAGTTTTGTACAGTTTATTTACTGTTTCTTTATTTAGTTTTGTACAGTTTATTGACTGGTTCTTTATTGAGTTTTTTGCAGTTTATTGACTGGTTCTTTATTGAGTTTGTGTACTTTTTATTGACTGGTTCTTTATTGCGTTTTGTACAGTTTATTGACTGGTTCTTTATTCAGTTTTGTACAGTTTATTGACTGGTTCTTTATTCAGTTTTGTACAGTTTATTGACTGGTTCTCTATTCAGTTTTGTACAGTTTATTGACTGTGTCTTTATTGAGTTTTGTACAGTTTATTTACTGTTTCTTTATTTAGTTTTGTACAGTTTATTGACTGGTTCTTTATTGAGTTTTTTGCAGTTTATTGACTGGTTCTTTATTGAGTTTGTGTACTTTTTATTGACTGGTTCTTTATTGAGTTTTGTACAGTTTATTGACTGGTTCTTTATTGAGTTTTGTACAGTTTATTGACTGGTTCTTTATCAGTTTTGTACAGTTTATTGACTGGTTCTTTATTTAGTTTTGTACATTTTATTGACTGTTTCTTTATTTAGTTTTGTACACTTTATTGACTGTTTCTATATTTAGTTTTGTACAGTTTATTGACTGTTTCTTTAGTTAGTTTTGTACAGTTTATTGACTGTTTTTTTATTAGTTTGTGTACAATTTATTGACTGGTTCTTTATTTAGTTTTGTACAGTTAATTGACTGTTTCTTTATTTAGTTTTGTACAGTTTATTGACTGTTTCTTTATTTAGTTTTGTACAGTTTATTGACTGTTTCTTTATTAAGTTTTCTACAGTTTATTGACTGGTTCTTTGTTCAGATTTGTTCAGTTTATTGAGTAGTTCTTTGTTCAGTTTTGTACAGTTTATTGATTGGTTATTTTTTGAGTTTTCTACAGTTTATTGACTGTTTCTTTATTGAGTTTTGTACAGTTTATTGACTAGTTATTTATTCAGTTTTGTACAGTTTATTGACTGGTTCTTTATTCAGTTTTGTACAGTTTATTGACTGTTTCTCTATTTAGTTTTGTATAGCTTATTGACTGGGTCTTTATTTAGTTTTTTACAGTTTATTGACTGGTTCTTTATTGAGTTTTGTACAGTTTATTGACTGTTTCTTTATTTAGTTTGTGTACAATTTATTGACTGGTTGTTTATTTACTTTTGTACAGTTTATTGACTGTTTGTTTATTTAGTTTTGTATAGTTTATTAACTGTTTCTTTATTTAGTTTTGTACAGTTTATTGACTGGTTCTTTATTGAGTTTTGAACAGTTTATTGACTGGTTCTTTATTGAGTTTGTGTACATTTTATTGACTGGTTCTTTATTGAGTTTTATACAGTTCATTGACTGGTTCTTTATTGACTTTTGTACAGTTTATTGACTGGTTCTTTATTGAGTTTTGTATAGTTTATTGACTGGTTCTTTATTTAGTTTTCTACAGTTTATTGACTGGTTCTTCATTCAGTTTTGTACAGTTTATTGACTGGTTCTTTATTGAGTTTTGTACAGTTTATTGACTGTTTCTTTGTTGAGTTTTGTATAGTTTATTGACTGATTCTTTATTGATTTTTGTACAGTTTTTTGACTGTTTCTTTATTGAGTTTTGTATAGTTTTTTTACTGGTTCTTTATTGAGTTTTGTACAGTTTATTGACTGTTTCTTTATTCAGTTTTGTACAGTTTATTGACTGTTTCTTGATTTAGTTTTGTACAGTTTATTGACTGGTTCTTTATTGAGTTTTGTACAGTTTATTGACTGGTTCTTTATTGAGTTTTGTACAGTTTATTGACTGGTTCTTTATTGAGTTTTGTAAAGTTTATTGACTAGTTCTTTATTGAGTTTTGTACAGTTTATTGATTGGTTCTTTATTGAGTTTTGTACAGTTTATTGACTTGTTCTTTATTGAGTTTTGTACAGTTTATTGACTAATTCTTTATTGAATTTTGTACAGTTTATTGACTGGTTCTTTATTGAGTTTTTTGCAGTTTATTGACTGGTTCTTTATTGAGTTTGTGAACTTTTTATTGACTGGTTCTTTATTGAGTTTTGTACAGTTTATTGACTGGTTCTTTATTCAGTTTTGTACAGTTTATTGACTGGTTCTTTATCAGTTTTGTACAGTTTATTGACTGGTTCTTTATTTAGTTTTGTACATTTTATTGACTGTGTCTTTATTGAGTTTTGTACAGTTTATTTACTGTTTCTTTATTTAGTTTTGTACAGTTTATTGACTGGTTCTTTATTGAGTTTTTTGCAGTTTATTGACTGGTTCTTTATTGAGTTTGTGTACTTTTTATTGACTGGTTCTTTATTGAGTTTTGTACAGTTTATTGACTGGTTCTTTATTCAGTTTTGTACAGTTTATTGACTGGTTCTTTATCAGTTTTGTACAGTTTATTGACTGGTTCTTTATTTAGTTTTGTACATTTTATTGACTGTTTCTTTATTTAGTTTTGTACACTTTATTGACTGTTTCTATATTTAGTTTTGTACAGTTTATTGACTGTTTCTTTAGTTAGTTTTGTACAGTTTATTGACTGTTTTTTTATTAGTTTGTGTACAATTTATTGACTGGTTCTTTATTTAGTTTTGTACAGTTAATTGACTGTTTCTTTATTTAGTTTTGTACAGTTTATTGACTGTTTCTTTATTTAGTTTTGTACAGTTTATTGACTGTTTCTTTATTAAGTTTTCTACAGTTTATTGACTGGTTCTTTGTTCAGATTTGTTCAGTTTATTGAGTAGTTCTTTGTTCAGTTTTGTACAGTTTATTGATTGGTTATTTTTTGAGTTTTCTACAGTTTATTGACTGTTTCTTTATTGAGTTTTGTACAGTTTATTGACTAGTTATTTATTCAGTTTTGTACAGTTTATTGACTGGTTCTTTATTCAGTTTTGTACAGTTTATTGACTGTTTCTCTATTTAGTTTTGTATAGCTTATTGACTGGGTCTTTATTTAGTTTTTTACAGTTTATTGACTGGTTCTTTATTGAGTTTTGTACAGTTTATTGACTGTTTCTTTATTTAGTTTGTGTACAATTTATTGACTGGTTGTTTATTTAGTTTTGTACAGTTTATTGACTGTTTGTTTATTTAATTTTGTAGAGTTTATTAACTGTTTCTTTATTTAGTTTTGTACAGTTTATTGACTGGTTCTTTATTGAGTTTTGAACAGTTTATTGACTGGTTCTTTATTGAGTTTGTGTACATTTTATTGACTGGTTCTTTATTGAGTTTTATACAGTTCATTGACTGGTTCTTTATTGACTTTTGTACAGTTTATTGACTGGTTCTTTATTGAGTTTTGTATAGTTTATTGACTGGTTCTTTATTTAGTTTTCTACAGTTTATTGACTGGTTCTTCATTCAGTTTTGTACAGTTTATTGACTGGTTCTTTATTGAGTTTTGTACAGTTTATTGACTGTTTCTTTGTTGAGTTTTGTATAGTTTATTGACTGATTCTTTATTGATTTTTGTACAGTTTTTTGACTGTTTCTTTTTTGAGTTTTGTACAGTTTTTTTACTGGTTCTTTATTGAGTTTTGTACAGTTTATTGACTGTTTCTTTATTCAGTTTTGTACAGTTTATTGACTGTTTCTTGATTTAGTTTTGTACAGTTTATTGACTGGTTCTTTATTGAGTTTTGTACAGTTTATTGACTGGTTCTTTATTGAGTTTTGTACAGTTTATTGACTGGTTCTTTATTGAGTTTTGTAAAGTTTATTGACTAGTTCTTTATTGAGTTTTGTACAGTTTATTGATTGGTTCTTTATTGAGTTTTGTACAGTTTATTGACTTGTTCTTTATTGAGTTTTGTACAGTTTATTGACTAATTCTTTATTGAATTTTGTACAGTTTATTGACTGGTTCTTTATTGAGTTTTTTGCAGTTTATTGACTGGTTCTTTATTGAGTTTGTGAACTTTTTATTGACTGGTTCTTTATTGAGTTTTGTACAGTTTATTGACTGGTTCTTTATTCAGTTTTGTACAGTTTATTGACTGGTTCTTTATCAGTTTTGTACAGTTTATTGACTGGTTCTTTATTTAGTTTTGTACATTTTATTGACTGTTTCTTTATTTAGTTTTGTACACTTTATTGACTGTTTCTATATTTAGTTTTGTACAGTTTATTGACTGTTTCTTTAGTTAGTTTTGTACAGTTTATTGACTGTTTTTTTATTAGTTTGTGTACAATTTATTGACTGGTTCTTAATTTAGTTTTGTACAGTTAATTGACTGTTTCTTTATTTAGTTTTGTACAGTTTATTGACTGTTTCTTTATTTAGTTTTGTACAGTTTATTGACTGTTTCTTTATTAAGTTTTCTACAGTTTATTGACTGGTTCTTTGTTCAGTTTTGTTCAGTTTATTGAGTAGTTCTTTGTTCAGTTTTGTACAGTTTATTGATTGGTTATTTTTTGAGTTTTCTACAGTTTAATGACTGTTTCTTTATTGAGTTTTGTACAGTTTATTGACTAGTTATTTATTCAGTTTTGTACAGTTTATTGACTGGTTCTTTATTCAGTTTTGTACAGTTTATTGACTGTTTCTCTATTTAGTTTTGTAAAGCTTATTGACTGGGTCTTTATTTAGTTTTTTACAGTTTATTGACTGGTTCTTTATTGAGTTTTGTACAGTTTATTGACTGTTTCCTTATTTAGTTTGTGTACAATTTATTGACTGGTTGTTTATTTAGTTTTGTACAGTTTATTGACTGTTTGTTTATTTAGTTTTGTAGAGTTTATTAACTGTTTCTTTATTGAGTTTGTGTACATTTTATTGACTGGTTCTTTATTGAGTTTTATACAGTTCATTGACTGGTTCTTTATTGACTTTTGTACAGTTTATTGACTGGTTCTTTATTAAGTTTTGTATAGTTTATTGACTGGTTCTTTATTTAGTTTTCTACAGTTTATTGACTGGTTCTTCATTCAGTTTTGTACAGTTTATTGGCTGGTTCTTTATTGAGTTTTGTACAGTTTATTGACTGTTTCTTTGTTGAGTTTTGTATAGTTTATTGACTGATTCTTTATTGATTTTTGTACAGTTTTTTGACTGTTTCTTTATTGAGTTTTGTACAGTTTTTTTACTGGTTCTTTATTGAGTTTTGTACAGTTTATTGACTGTTTCTTTATTCAGTTTTGTACAGTTTATTGACTGTTTCTTGATTTAGTTTTGTACAGTTTATTGACTGGTTCTTTATTGAGTTTTGTACAGTTTATTGACTGGTTCTTTATTGAGTTTTGTACAGTTTATTGACTGGTTCTTTATTGAGTTTTGTAAAGTTGATTGACTAGTTCTTTATTGAGTTTTGTACAGTTTATTGATTGGTTCTTTATTGAGTTTTGTACAGTTTATTGACTTGTTCTTTATTGAGTTTTGTACAGTTTATTGACTAATTCTTTATTGAATTTTGTACAGTTTATTGACTGGTTCTTTATTAAGTTTTGTACAGTTTATTGACTGTTTCTTTATTGAGTTTTGTACAGTTTATTGACTGGTTCTTTGTTCAGTTTTGTTCTGTTTATTGACTGGTTCTTTATTCAGTTTTGTACAGTTTATTGACTGGTTCTTGATTCAGTTTTGTACAGTTTATTGACTGTTTCTTTATTGCGTTTTGTACAGTTTATTTACTGTTTCTTTATTTAGTTTTGTACAGTTTATTGACTGGTTCTTTATTGAGTTTTTTGCAGTTTATTGACTGGTTCTTTATTGAGTTTGTGTACATTTTATTGACTGGTTCTTTATTGAGTTTTGTACAGTTCATTGACTGGTTCTTTATTGACTTTTGTACAGTTTATTGACTGGTTCTTTATTGAGTTTTGTATAGTTTATTGACTGGTTCTTTATTTAGTTTTCTACAATTTATTGACTGGTTCTTTGTTTAGTTTTGTTCAGTTTATTGACTGGTTCTTTGTTCAGTTTTGTAGAGTTTATTGATTGGTTCTTTTTTTACTTTTGTACAGTTTATTGACTGTTTGTTGATTGTGTTTTGTACAGTTTATTGACTCGTTCTTTATTGAGTTTTTAACAGTTTATTGACTGGTTCTTTATTCAGTTTTGTACAGTTTACTGACTGTTTCTTTATATAGTTTGGTACAGTTTATTGACTGTTTATTTATTGAGTTTTGTACAGTTTATTGACTGGTTCTTTACTGAGTTTTGTACAGTTTAATGACTGTTTCTTTATTGAGTTTTGTACAGTTTATTGACTAGTTATTTATTCAGTTTTGTACAGTTTATTGACTGGTTCTTTATTCAGTTTTGTACAGTTTATTGACTGGTTCTTTATTCAGTTTTGTACAGTTTATTGACTGTTTCTTTATTGAGTTTTGTATAGTTTATTGACTGATTCTTTATTGAGTTTTGTACAGTTTTTTGACTGTTTCTTTATTGAGTTTTGTACAGTTTTTTGACTGGTTCTTTATTGAGTTTTGTACAGTTTATTGACTGTTTCTTTATTCAGTTTTGTATAGTTTATTGACTGTTTCTTGATTTAGTTTTGTACAGTTTATTGACTGGTTCTTTATTGAGTTTTGTACAGTTTATTGACTGGTTCTTTATTGAGTTTTGTACAGTTTATTGACTGGTTCTTTATTCAGTTTTGTACAGTTTATTGGCTGGTTCTTTATTGAGTTTTGTACAGTTTATTGACTTGTTCTTTATTGAGTTTTGTACAGTTTATTGACTGTTTCTTTATTGAGTTTTGTACAATTTATTGACTGTTTCTTTATTGAGTTTTGCACAGTTTATTGACTGGTTCTTTGTTCAGTTTTGTTCTGTTTATTTACTGGTTCTTTGTTCAGTTTTGTTCTGTTTATTGACTGGTGCTTTATTCAGTTTTGTACAGTTTATTGACTGATTCTTTATTTGGTTTTGTACAGTTTACTGACTGTTTCTTTATTTAGTTTTGTACAGTTTATTCAATGTTTCTTTATTTAGTTTTTCACAGTTTATTGACTGTTTCTTTATTTAGTTTGTGTAAAATTTATTGACAAGTTCTTTATGTAGTTTTGTACAGTTTATTGACTTTTTCTTTATTTAGTTTTGTACAGTTTATTGACTATTTCTTTATTTAGTTTTGTACAGTTTATTGACTGTTTCTTTATTTAGTTTTGTACAGTTTATTGACTGGTTCTTTATTGAGTTTTGTACAGTTTATTGACTGGTTCTTTATTTAGTTTTGTACAGTTTATTGACTGGTTCTTTATTGAGTTTTGTACAGTTTATTGACTGTTTCTTTATTTAGTTTGTGTACAATTTATTGACTGGTTGTTTATTTCTTTTTGTACAGTTTATTGACTGTTTGTTTATTTAGTTTTGTACAGTTTATTTACTGTTTCTTTATTTAGTTTTGTACAGTTTATTTACTGTTTCTTTATTTAGTTTTGTACAGTTTATTGACTGGTTCTTTATTGAGTTTTTTGCAGTTTATTGACTGGTTCTTTATTGAGTTTGTGTACTTTTTATTGACTGGTTCTTTATTGAGTTTTGTACAGTTTATTGACTGGTTCTTTATTGACTTTTGTACAGTTTATTGACTGTTTCTTTATTGAGTTTTGTACAGTTTATTGACTGTTTCTTTATTTAGTTTGTATAGTTTATTGACTGGTTCTTTGTTCAGTTTTGTACAGTTTATTGACTGGTTCTTTGTTCAGTTTTGTACAGTTTATTGACTGGTTCTTTTTTGAGTTTTGTACAGTTTATTGACTGTTTCTTTATTGAGTTTTGTACAGTTTATTGACTGGTTCTTTATTGAGTTTTGTACAGTTTATTTACTGTTTCTTTATTTAGTTTTGTACAGTTTATTTACTGTTTCTTTATTTAGTTTTGTACAGTTTATTGACTGGTTCTTTTTTGAGTTTTGTACAGTTTTTTGACTGTTTCTTTATTGAGTTTTGTACAGTTTATTGACTGGTTCTTTATTGAGTTTTGTACAGTTTATTGACTGGTTCTTTATTTAGTTTTGTACAGTTTATTGACTGGTTCTTTGTTCAGTTTTGTACAGTTCATAGACTGGTTCTTTGTTCAGTTTTGTACAGTTTATTGACTGTTTCTTTATTGAGTTTTGTACAGTTTATTGACTGGTTCTTTATTGAGTTTTGTACAGTTTATTGACTGTTTCTTTATTTAGTTTTGTACAGTTTATTGAATGTTTCTTCATTTAGTTTTGTACAGTTTATTGACTGTTTCTTTATTGAGTTTTATACAGTTTATTGACTGGTTCTTTGTTCGGTTTTGTACAGTTTATTGATTGGTTCTTTTTTAGTTTTGTACAGTTTATTGACTGTTTGTTGATTGTGTTTTGTACAGTTTATTGACTCGTTCTTTATTGAGTTTTGTACAGTTTATTGACTGGTTCTTTACTGAGTTTTGTACAGTTTAATGACTGTTTCTTTATTGAGTTTTGTACAGTTTATTGACTAGTTCTTTATTCAGTTTTGTACAGTTTATTGACTTGTTCTTTATTGAGTTTTGTATAGTTTATTGACTGTTTCTTGATTTAGTTTGTACAGTTTATTGACTGGTTCTTTGTTCAGTTTTGTACAGTTTATTGACTGGTTCTTTGTTCAGTTTTGTACAGTTTATTGACTGGTTCTTTGTTCAGTTTTGTACAGTTTATTGACTGGTTCTTTTTTGAGTTTTGTACAGTTTATTGACTGTTTCTTTATTGAGTTTTGTACAGTTTATTGACTGGTTCTTTATTGAGTTTTGTACAGTTTATTGACTGTTTCTTTATTTAGTTTTGTACAGTTTATTTACTGTTTCTTTATTGAGTTTTGTATAGTTTATTGACTGATTCTTTATTGAGTTTTGTACAGTTTTTTGACTGTTTCTTTATTGAGTTTTGTACAGTTTTTTGACTGGTTCTTTATTGAGTTTTGTACAGTTTATTGACTGTTTCTTTATTTAGTTTGTGTACAATTTATTGACTGGTTGTTTATTTAGTTTTGTACAGTTTATTGACTGTTTCTTTATTTAGTTTTGTACAGTTTATTGACTGGTTCTTTATTTAGTTTTGTACAGTTTATTGACTGGTTCTTTGTTCAGTTTTGTACAGTTCATAGACTGGTTCTTTGTTCAGTTTTGTACAGTTTATTGACTGTTTCTTTATTGAGTTTTGTACAGTTTATTGACTGGTTCTTTATTGAGTTTTGTACAGTTTATTGACTGTTTCTTTATTTAGTTTTGTACAGTTTATTGAATGTTTCTTCATTTAGTTTTGTACAGTTTATTGACTGTTTCTTTATTGAGTTTTATACAGTTTATTGACTGGTTCTTTGTTCAGTTTTGTTCAGTTTATTGACTGGTTCTTTGTTCAGTTTTGTACAGTTTATTGATTGGTTCTTTTTTGAGTTTTGTACAGTTTATTGACTGTTTGTTGATTATGTTTTGTACAGTTTATTGACTCGTTCTTTATTGAGTTTTGTACAGTTTATTGACTGGTTCTTTACTGAGTTTTGTACAGTTTAATGACTGTTTCTTTATTGAGTTTTGTACAGTTTATTGACTAGTTCTTTATTCAGTTTTGTACAGTTTATTGACTGGTTCTTTATTGAGTTTTGTATAGTTTATTGACTGTTTCTTGATTTAGTTTGTACAGTTTATTGACTGGTTCTTTGTTCAGTTTTGTACAGTTTATTGACTGGTTCTTTGTTCAGTTTTGTACAGTTTATTGACTGGTTCTTTGTTCAGTTTTGTACAGTTTATTGACTGGTTCTTTTTTGAGTTTTGTACAGTTTATTGACTGTTTCTTTATTGAGTTTTGTACAGTTTATTGACTGGTTCTTTATTGAGTTTTGTACAGTATATTGACTGTTTCTTTATTTAGTTTTGTACAGTTTATTTACTGTTTCTTTATTGAGTTTTGTATAGTTTATTGACTGATTCTTTATTGAGTTTTGTACAGTTTTTTGACTGTTTCTTTATTGAGTTTTGTACAGTTTTTTGACTAGTTCTTTATTGAGTTTTGTACAGTTTATTGACTGTTTCTTTATTTAGTTTGTGTACAATTTATTGACTGGTTGTTTATTTAGTTTTGTACAGTTTATTGACTGTTTGTTTATTTAGCTTTGTACAGTTTATTGACTGGTTCTTTATTTAGTTTTGTACAGTTTATTGACTGGTTCTTTGTTCAGTTTTGTACAGTTCATAGACTGGTTCTTTGTTCAGTTTTGTACAGTTTATTGACTGTTTCTTTATTGAGTTTTGTACAGTTTATTGACTGGTTCTTTATTGAGTTTTGTACAGTTTATTGACTGTTTCTTTATTTAGTTTTGTACAGTTTATTGAATGTTTCTTCATTTAGTTTTGTACAGTTTATTGACTGTTTCTTTATTGAGTTTTATACAGTTTATTGACTGGTTCTTTGTTCAGTTTTGTTCAGTTTATTGACTGGTTCTTTGTTCAGTTTTGTACAGTTTATTGATTGGTTCTTTTTTGAGTTTTGTACAGTTTATTGACTGTTTGTTGATTGTGTTTTGTACAGTTTATTGACTCGTTCTTTATTGAGTTTTGTACAGTTTATTGACTGGTTCTTTACTGAGTTTTGTACAGTTTAATGACTGTTTCTTTATTGAGTTTTGTACAGTTTATTGACTAGTTCTTTATTCAGTTTTGTACAGTTTATTGACTGGTTCTTTATTGAGTTTTGTATAGTTTATTGACTGTTTCTTGATTTAGTTTGTACAGTTTATTGACTGGTTCTTTGTTCAGTTTTGTACAGTTTATTGACTGGTTCTTTGTTCAGTTTTGTACAGTTTATTGACTGGTTCTTTGTTCAGTTTTGTACAGTTTATTGACTGGTTCTTTTTTGAGTTTTGTACAGTTTATTGACTGTTTCTTTATTGAGTTTTGTACAGTTTATTGACTGGTTCTTTATTGAGTTTTGTACAGTATATTGACTGTTTCTTTATTTAGTTTTGTACAGTTTATTTACTGTTTCTTTATTGAGTTTTGTATAGTTTATTGACTGATTCTTTATTGAGTTTTGTACAGTTTTTTGACTGTTTCTTTATTGAGTTTTGTACAGTTTTTTGACTAGTTCTTTATTGAGTTTTGTACAGTTTATTGACTGTTTCTTTATTTAGTTTGTGTACAATTTATTGACTGGTTGTTTATTTAGTTTTGTACAGTTTATTGACTGTTTGTTTATTTAGCTTTGTACAGTTTATTTACTGTTTCTTTATTTAGTTTTGTACAGTTTATTTATTGTTTCTTTATTTGGTTTTGTACAGTTTATTGACTGGTTCTTTATTTAGTTTGTATAGTTTATTGACTGGTTCTTTGTTCAGTTTTGTACAGTTTATTGACTGGTTCTTTGTTCAGTTTTGTACAGTTTATTGACTGGTTCTTTTTTGAGTTTTGTACAGTTTATTGACTGTTTCTTTATTTAGTTTTGTACAGTTTATTGACTGTTTCTATATTTAGTTTTGTACAGTTTATTGAATGTTTCTTTATTTAGTTTTTCACAGTTTATTGACTGTTTCTTTATTTAGTTTGTGTACAATTTATTGACTAGTTCTTTATTTAGTTTTGTACAGTTTATTGACTGGTCTTTGTTAAGTTTTGTACAGTTTATTGACTGTTTCTTTGTTCAGTTTTGTTCTGTTTATTGACTGGTTCTTTGTTCTGTTTTGCACAGTTTATTGACTGGTTCATTTTTGAGTTTTGTACAGTTTATTGACTGTTTCTTTATTGAGTTTGGTACAGTTTATTGACTGTTTCTTTATTGAGTTTTGTACAGTTTATTGACTGTTTCTTTATTGAGTTTTTGTACAGTTTATTGACTGGTTCTTTGTTCAGTTTTGTTCTGTTTCTTTACTGGTTCTTTGTTCAGTTTTGTTCTGTTTATTGACTGGTTCTTTATTCAGTTTTGTACAGTTTATTGACTGGTTCTTTATTTAGTTTTGTACAGTTTATTGACTGTTTCTTTATTTAGTTTTGTACAGTTTATTGACTGGTTCTATATTTAGTTTTGTACAGTTTATTGAATGTTTCTTTATTTAGTTTTTCACAGTTTATTGACTGGTTCTTTATTGAGTTTTGTACAGTTTATTGACTGGTTCTTTATTGAGTTTTGTACAGTTTATTGACTGGTTCTTTATTGAGTTTTGTACAGTTTATTGACTTGTTCTTTATTGAGTTTTGTACAGTTTATTGACTAATTCTTTATTGAATTTTGTACAGTTTATTGACTGGTTCTTTATTAAGTTTTGTACAGTTTATTGACTGTTTCTTTATTTAGTTTTGTACAGTTTATTTACTGTTTCTTTAATTAGTTTTGTACAGTTTATTGACTGGTTCTTTTTTGAGTTTTGTACCGTTTTTTGACTGTTTCTTTATTGAGTTTTGTACAGTTTATTGACTGGTTCTTTATTGAGTTTTGTACAGTTTATTGACTGGTTCTTTATTTACTTTGTACAGTTTATTGACTGGTTCTTTGTTCAGTTTTGTACAGTTCATAGACTGGTTCTTTGTTCAGTTTTGTACAGTTTATTGACTGTTTCTTTATTAATTTTTGTACAGTTTATTGACTGGTTCTTTATTGAGTTTTGTACAGTTTATTGACTGTTTCTTTATTTAGTTTTGTACAGTTTATTGACTGGTTCTTTATTGAGTTTTGTACAGTTTATTGACTGGTTCTTTATTGAGTTTTGTACAGTTTATTGACGGTTTCTTTATTTAGTTTTGTACAGTTTATTGACTGGTTCTTTATTTAGTTTTGTACAGTTTATTGACTGGTTCTTTATTGAGTTTTGTATTGTTTATTGACTTGTTCTTTGTTCAGTTTGTGTACAATTTATTGACTGGTTGTTTATTTAGTTTTGTACAGTTTATTGACTGTTTGTTTATTTAGTTTTGTACAGTTTATTGACTGTTTCTTTATTTAGTTTTGTACAGTTTATTTACTGTTTCTTTATTTAGTTTTGTACAGTTTATTGACTGGTTCTTTATTGAGTTTTTTGCAGTTTATTGACTGGTTCTTTATTGAGTTTGTGTACTTTTTATTGACTGGTTCTTTATTGAGTTTTGTACAGTTTATTGACTGGTTCTTTATTGACTTTTGTACAGTTTATTGACTGGTTCTTTATTGAGTTTTGTATAGTTTATTGACTGTTTCTTTATTTAGTTTGTATAGTTTATTGACTGGTTCTTTGTTTAGTTTTGTACAGTTTATTGACTGGTTCTTTGTTCAGTTTTGTTCAGTTTATTGACTGGTTCTTTGTTCAGTTTTGTACAGTTTATTGATTGGTTCTTTTTTGAGTTTTGTACAGTTTATTGACTGTTTGTTGATTGTGTTTTGTACAGTTTATTGACTCGTTCTTTATTGAGTTTTGTACAGTTTATTGACTGGTTCTTTACTGAGTTTTGTACAGTTTAATGACTGTTTCTTTATTGAGTTTTGTACAGTTTATTGACTAGTTCTTTATTCAGTTTTGTACAGTTTATTGACTGGTTCTTTATTGAGTTTTGTATAGTTTATTGACTGTTTCTTGATTTAGTTTGTACAGTTTATTGACTGGTTCTTTGTTCAGTTTTGTACAGTTTATTGACTGGTTCTTTGTTCAGTTTTGTACAGTTTATTGACTGGTTCTTTGTTCAGTTTTGTACAGTTTATTGACTGGTTCTTTTTTGAGTTTTGTACAGTTTATTGACTGTTTCTTTATTGAGTTTTGTACAGTTTATTGACTGGTTCTTTATTTAGTTTTGTACAGTATATTGACTGTTTCTTTATTTAGTTTTGTACAGTTTATTTACTGTTTCTTTATTGAGTTTTGTATAGTTTATTGACTGATTCTTTATTGAGTTTGTGTACAATTTATTGACTGGTTGTTTATTTAGTTTTGTACAGTTTATTGACTGTTTGTTTATTTAGCTTTGTACAGTTTATTTACTGTTTCTTTATTTAGTTTTGTACAGTTTATTTATTGTTTCTTTATTTGGTTTTGTACAGTTTATTGACTGGTTCTTTATTGAGTTTTTTGCAGTTTATTGACTGGTTCTTTATTGAGTTTGTGTACTTTTTATTGACTGGTTCTTTATTGAGTTTTGTACAGTTTATTGACTGGTTCTTTATTGACTTTTGTACAGTTTATTGACTAGTTCTTTATTCAGTTTTGTACAGTTTATTGACTGTTTCTTTATTTAGTTTGTATAGTTTATTGACTGGTTCTTTGTTCAGTTTTGTACAGTTTATTGACTGGTTCTTTGTTCAGTTTTGTACAGTTTATTGACTGGTTCTTTTTTGAGTTTTGTACAGTTTATTGACTGTTTCTTTATTTAGTTTTGTACAGTTTATTGACTGTTTCTATATTTAGTTTTGTACAGTTTATTGAATGTTTCTTTATTTAGTTTTTCACAGTTTATTGACTGTTTCTTTATTTAGTTTGTGTACAATTTATTGACTAGTTCTTTATTTAGTTTTGTACAGTTTATTGACTGGTCTTTGTTAAGTTTTGTACAGTTTATTGACTGTTTCTTTGTTCAGTTTTGTTCTGTTTATTGACTGGTTCTTTGTTCTGTTTTGCACAGTTTATTGACTGGTTCATTTTTGAGTTTTGTACAGTTTATTGACTGTTTCTTTATTGAGTTTGGTACAGTTTATTGACTGTTTCTTTATTGAGTTTTGTACAGTTTATTGACTGTTTCTTTATTGAGTTTTTTTACAGTTTATTGACTGGTTCTTTGTTCAGTTTTGTTCTGTTTCTTTACTGGTTCTTTGTTCAGTTTTGTTCTGTTTATTGACTGGTTCTTTATTCAGTTTTGTACAGTTTATTGACTGGTTCTTTATTTAGTTTTGTACAGTTTATTGACTGTTTCTTTATTTAGTTTTGTACAGTTTATTGACTGTTTCTATATTTAGTTTTGTACAGTTTATTGAATGTTTCTTTATTTAGTTTTTCACAGTTTATTGACTGGTTCTTTATTGAGTTTTGTAAAGTTTATTGACTAGTTCTTTATTGAGTTTTGTACAGTTTATTGATTGGTTCTTTATTGAGTTTTGTACAGTTTATTGACTTGTTCTTTATTGAGTTTTGTACAGTTTATTGACTAATTCTTTATTGAATTTTGTACAGTTTATTGACTGGTTCTTTATTAAGTTTTGTACAGTTTATTGACTGTTTCTTTATTTAGTTTTGTACAGTTTATTTACTGTTTCTTTATTTAGTTTTGTACAGTTTATTGACTGGTTCTTTTTTGAGTTTTGTACAGTTTTTTGACTGTTTCTTTATTGAGTTTTGTACAGTTTATTGACTGGTTCTTTATTGAGTTTTGTACAGTTTATTGACTGGTTCTTTATTTACTTTGTACAGTTTATTGACTGGTTCTTTGTTCAGTTTTGTACAGTTCATAGACTGGTTCTTTGTTCAGTTTTGTACAGTTTATTGACTGTTTCTTTATTAATTTTTGTACAGTTTATTGACTGGTTCTTTATTGAGTTTTGTACAGTTTATTGACTGTTTCTTTATTTAGTTTTGTACAGTTTATTGACTGGTTCTTTATTGAGTTTTGTACAGTTTATTGACTGGTTCTTTATTGAGTTTTGTACAGTTTATTGACGGTTTCTTTATTTAGTTTTGTACAGTTTATTGACTGGTTCTTTATTTAGTTTTGTACAGTTTATTGACTGGTTCTTTATTGAGTTTTGTACAGTTTATTGACTGTTTCTTTATTTAGTTTGTGTACAATTTATTGACTGGTTGTTTATTTAGTTTTGTACAGTTTATTGACTGTTTGTTTATTTAGTTTTGTACAGTTTATTGACTGTTTCTTTATTTAGTTTTGTACAGTTTATTTACTGTTTCTTTATTTAGTTTTGTACAGTTTATTGACTGGTTCTTTATTGAGTTTTTTGCAGTTTATTGACTGGTTCTTTATTGAGTTTGTGTACTTTTTATTGACTGGTTCTTTATTGAGTTTTGTACAGTTTATTGACTGGTTCTTTATTGACTTTTGTACAGTTTATTGACTGGTTCTTTATTGAGTTTTGTATAGTTTATTGACTGTTTCTTTATTTAGTTTGTATAGTTTATTGACTGGTTCTTTGTTTAGTTTTGTACAGTTTATTGAATGGTTCTTTGTTCAGTTTTGTACAGTTTATTGACTGGTTCTTTTTTGAGTTTTGTACAGTTTATTGACTGGTTTCTTTATTGAGTTTTGTACAGTTTATTGACTGGTTCTTTATTGAGTTTTGTACAGTTTATTGACTGGTTCTTTATTTAGTTTTGTACAGTTTATTGACTGGTTCTTTGTTCAGTTTTGTACAGTTCATAGACTGGTTCTTTGTTCAGTTTTGTACAGTTTATTGACTGTTTCTTTATTGAGTTTTGTACAGTTTATTGACTGGTTCTTTATTGAGTTTTGTACAGTTTATTGACTGTTTCTTTATTTAGTTTTGTACAGTTTATTGAATGTTTCTTCATTTAGTTTTGTACAGTTTATTGACTGTTTCTTTATTGAGTTTTATACAGTTTATTGACTGGTTCTTTGTTCAGTTTTGTTCAGTTTATTGACTGGTTCTTTGTTCAGTTTTGTACAGTTTATTGATTGGTTCTTTTTTAGTTTTGTACAGTTTATTGACTGTTTGTTGATTGTGTTTTGTACAGTTTATTGACTCGTTCTTTATTGAGTTTTGTACAGTTTATTGACTGGTTCTTTACTGAGTTTTGTACAGTTTAATGACTGTTTCTTTATTGAGTTTTGTACAGTTTATTGACTAGTTCTTTATTCAGTTTTGTACAGTTTATTGACTGGTTCTTTATTGAGTTTTGTATAGTTTATTGACTGTTTCTTGATTTAGTTTGTACAGTTTATTGACTGGTTCTTTGTTCAGTTTTGTACAGTTTATTGACTGGTTCTTTGTTCAGTTTTGTACAGTTTATTGACTGGTTCTTTGTTCAGTTTTGTACAGTTTATTGACTGGTTCTTTTTTGAGTTTTGTACAGTTTATTGACTGTTTCTTTATTGAGTTTTCTACAGTTTATTGACTGGTTCTTTATTGAGTTTTGTACAGTTTATTGACTGTTTCTTTATTTAGTTTTGTACAGTTTATTTACTGTTTCTTTATTGAGTTTTGTATAGTTTATTGACTGATTCTTTATTGAGTTTTGTACAGTTTTTTGACTGTTTCTTTATTGAGTTTTGTACAGTTTTTTGACTGGTTCTTTATTGAGTTTTGTACAGTTTATTGACTGTTTCTTTATTTAGTTTGTGTACAATTTATTGACTGGTTGTTTATTTAGTTTTGTACAGTTTATTGACTGTTTGTTTATTTAGCTTTGTACAGTTTATTGACTGGTTCTTTATTTAGTTTTGTACAGTTTATTGACTGGTTCTTTGTTCAGTTTTGTACAGTTCATAGACTGGTTCTTTGTTCAGTTTTGTACAGTTTATTGACTGTTTCTTTATTGAGTTTTGTACAGTTTATTGACTGGTTCTTTATTGAGTTTTGTACAGTTTATTGACTGTTTCTTTATTTCGTTTTGTACAGTTTATTGAATGTTTCTTCATTTAGTTTTGTACAGTTTATTGACTGTTTCTTTATTGAGTTTTATACAGTTTATTGACTGGTTCTTTGTTCAGTTTTGTTCAGTTTATTGACTGGTTCTTTGTTCAGTTTTGTACAGTTTATTGATTGGTTCTTTTTTGAGTTTTGTACAGTTTATTGACTGTTTGTTGATTGTGTTTTGTACAGTTTATTGACTCGTTCTTTATTGAGTTTTGTACAGTTTATTGACTGGTTCTTTACTGAGTTTTGTACAGTTTAATGACTGTTTCTTTATTGAGTTTTGTACAGTTTATTGACTAGTTCTTTATTCAGTTTTGTACAGTTTATTGACTGGTTCTTTATTGAGTTTTGTATAGTTTATTGACTGTTTCTTGATTTAGTTTGTACAGTTTATTGACTGGTTCTTTGTTCAGTTTTGTACAGTTTATTGACTGGTTCTTTGTTCAGTTTTGTACAGTTTATTGACTGGTTCTTTGTTCAGTTTTGTACAGTTTATTGACTGGTTCTTTTTTGAGTTTTGTACAGTTTATTGACTGTTTCTTTATTGAGTTTTGTACAGTTTATTGACTGGTTCTTTATTGAGTTTTGTACAGTTTATTGACTGTTTCTTTATTTAGTTTTGTACAGTTTATTTACTGTTTCTTTATTGAGTTTTGTATAGTTTATTGACTGATTCTTTATTGAGTTTTGTACAGTTTTTTGACTGTTTCTTTATTGAGTTTTGTACAGTTTTTTGACTGGTTCTTTATTGAGTTTTGTACAGTTTATTGACTGTTTCTTTATTTAGTTTGTGTACAATTTATTGACTGGTTGTTTATTTAGTTTTGTACAGTTTATTGACTGTTTGTTTATTTAGCTTTGTACAGTTTCTTTACTGTTTCTTTATTTAGTTTTGTACAGTTTATTTATTGTTTCTTTATTTAGTTTTGTACAGTTTATTGACTGGTTCTTTATTGAGTTTTTTGCAGTTTATTGACTGGTTCTTTATTGAGTTTGTGTACTTTTTATTGACTGGTTCTTTATTGAGTTTTGTACAGTTTATTGACTGGTTCTTTATTGACTTTTGTACAGTTTATTGACTAGTTCTTTATTGAGTTTTGTATAGTTTATTGACTGTTTCTTTATTTAGTTTGTATAGTTTATTGACTGGTTCTTTGTTCAGTTTTGTACAGTTTATTGACTGGTTCTTTGTTCAGTTTTGTACAGTTTATTGACTGGTTCTTTTTTGAGTTTTGTACAGTTTATTGACTGTTTCTTTATTTAGTTTGTGTACAATTTATTGACTAGTTCTTTATTTAGTTTTGTACAGTTTATTGACTGGTCTTTGTTAAGTTTTGTACAGTTTATTGACTGTTTCTCTGTTCAGTTTTGTTCTGTTTATTGACTGGTTCTTTGTTCAGTTTTGTACAGTTTATTGACTGGTTCTTTGTTCAGTTTTGTACAGTTTATTGACTGGTTCTTTTTTGAGTTTTGTACAGTTTATTGACTGTTTCTTTATTTAGTTTGTGTACAATTTATTGAATAGTTCTTTATTTAGTTTTGTACAGTTTATTGACTGGTCTTTGTTAAGTTTTGTACAGTTTATTGACTGTTTCTTTATTGAGTTTTGTACAGTTTATTGACTGGTTCTTTATTGAGTTTTGTACAGTTTATTGACTGTTTCTTTATTTAGTTTTGTACAGTTTATTGACTGGTTCTTTATTGAGTTTTGTACAGTTTATTGACTGGTTCTTTATTGAGTTTTGTACAGTTTATTGACGGTTTCTTTATTTAGTTTTGTACAGTTTATTGACTGGTTCTTTATTTAGTTTTGTACAGTTTATTGACTGGTTCTTTATTGAGTTTTGTACAGTTTATTGACTGTTTCTTTATTTAGTTTGTGTACAATTTATTGACTGGTTGTTTATTTAGTTTTGTACAGTTTATTGACTGTTTGTTTATTTAGTTTTGTACAGTTTATTGACTGTTTCTTTATTTAGTTTTGTACAGTTTATTTACTGTTTCTTTATTTAGTTTTGTACAGTTTATTGACTGGTTCTTTATTGAGTTTTTTGCAGTTTATTGACTGGTTCTTTATTGAGTTTGTGTACTTTTTATTGACTGGTTCTTTATTGAGTTTTGTACAGTTTATTGACTGGTTCTTTATTGACTTTTGTACAGTTTATTGACTGGTTCTTTATTGAGTTTTGTATAGTTTATTGACTGTTTCTTTATTTAGTTTGTATAGTTTATTGACTGGTTCTTTGTTTAGTTTTGTACAGTTTATTGACTGGTTCTTTGTTCAGTTTTGTACAGTTTATTGACTGGTTCTTTATTGAGTTTTGTACAGTTTATTGACTGGTTTCTTTATTGAGTTTTGTACAGTTTATTGACTGGTTCTTTATTGAGTTTTGTACAGTTTATTTACTGTTTCTTTATTTAGTTTTGTACAGTTTATTTACTGTTTCTTTATTTAGTTTTGTACAGTTTATTGACTGGTTCTTTTTTGAGTTTTGTACAGTTTTTTGACTGTTTCTTTATTGAGTTTTGTACAGTTTATTGACTGGTTCTTTATTGAGTTTTGTACAGTTTATTGACTGGTTCTTTATTTAGTTTTGTACAGTTTATTGACTGGTTCTTTGTTCAGTTTTGTACAGTTCATAGACTGGTTCTTTGTTCAGTTTTGTACAGTTTATTGACTGTTTCTTTATTGAGTTTTGTACAGTTTATTGACTGGTTCTTTATTGAGTTTTGTACAGTTTATTGACTGTTTCTTTATTTAGTTTTGTACAGTTTATTGAATGTTTCTTCATTTAGTTTTGTACAGTTTATTGACTGTTTCTTTATTGAGTTTTATACAGTTTATTGACTGGTTCTTTGTTCAGTTTTGTTCAGTTTATTGACTGGTTCTTTGTTCAGTTTTGTACAGTTTATTGATTGGTTCTTTTTTAGTTTTGTACAGTTTATTGACTGTTTGTTGATTGTGTTTTGTACAGTTTATTGACTCGTTCTTTATTGAGTTTTGTACAGTTTATTGACTGGTTCTTTACTGAGTTTTGTACAGTTTAATGACTGTTTCTTTATTGAGTTTTGTACAGTTTATTGACTAGTTCTTTATTCAGTTTTGTACAGTTTATTGACTGGTTCTTTATTGAGTTTTGTATAGTTTATTGACTGTTTCTTGATTTAGTTTGTACAGTTTATTGACTGGTTCTTTGTTCAGTTTTGTACAGTTTATTGACTGGTTCTTTGTTCAGTTTTGTACAGTTTATTGACTGGTTCTTTGTTCAGTTTTGTACAGTTTATTGACTGGTTCTTTTTTGAGTTTTGTACAGTTTATTGACTGTTTCTTTATTGAGTTTTGTACAGTTTATTGACTGGTTCTTTATTGAGTTTTGTACAGTTTATTGACTGTTTCTTTATTTAGTTTTGTACAGTTTATTTACTGTTTCTTTATTGAGTTTTGTATAGTTTATTGACTGATTCTTTATTGAGTTTTGTACAGTTTTTTGACTGTTTCTTTATTGAGTTTTGTACAGTTTTTTGACTGGTTCTTTATTGAGTTTTGTACAGTTTATTGACTGTTTCTTTATTTAGTTTGTGTACAATTTATTGACTGGTTGTTTATTTAGTTTTGTACAGTTTATTGACTGTTTGTTTATTTAGCTTTGTACAGTTTCTTTACTGTTTCTTTATTTAGTTTTGTACAGTTTATTTATTGTTTCTTTATTTAGTTTTGTACA
This sequence comes from Limnoperna fortunei, assembly GCA_944474755.1. Taxonomy (NCBI): domain Eukaryota; kingdom Metazoa; phylum Mollusca; class Bivalvia; order Mytilida; family Modiolidae; genus Limnoperna; species Limnoperna fortunei. The sequence goes on along the minus strand of OX104119.1, from coordinate 31,496,403 downwards.
GTTTATTGACTGGTTCTTTATTGAGTTTTTTGCAGTTTATTGACTGGTTCTTTATTGAGTTTGTGTACTTTTTATTGACTGGTTCTTTATTGAGTTTTGTACAGTTTATTGACTGGTTCTTTATTGACTTTTGTACAGTTTATTGACTAGTTCTTTATTGAGTTTTGTATAGTTTATTGACTGTTTCTTTATTTAGTTTGTATAGTTTATTGACTGGTTCTTTGTTCAGTTTTGTACAGTTTATTGACTGGTTCTTTGTTCAGTTTTGTACAGTTTATTGACTGGTTCTTTTTTGAGTTTTGTACAGTTTATTGACTGTTTCTTTATTTAGTTTGTGTACAATTTATTGACTAGTTCTTTATTTAGTTTTGTACAGTTTATTGACTGGTCTTTGTTAAGTTTTGTACAGTTTATTGACTGTTTCTCTGTTCAGTTTTGTTCTGTTTATTGACTGGTTCTTTGTTCAGTTTTGTACAGTTTATTGACTGGTTCTTTGTTCAGTTTTGTACAGTTTATTGACTGGTTCTTTTTTGAGTTTTGTACAGTTTATTGACTGTTTCTTTATTTAGTTTGTGTACAATTTATTGACTAGTTCTTTATTTAGTTTTGTACAGTTTATTGACTGGTCTTTGTTAAGTTTTGTACAGTTTATTGACTGTTTCTCTGTTCAGTTTTGTTCTGTTTATTGACTGGTTCTTTGTTCTGTTTTGCACAGTTTATTGACTGGTTCATTATTGAGTTTTGTACAGTTTATTGACTGGTTCTTTTTTGAGTTTTGTACAGTTTTTTGACTGTTTCTTTATTGAGTTTTGTACAGTTTATTGACTGGTTCTTTATTGAGTTTTGTACAGTTTATTGACTGTTTCTTTATTTAGTTTTGTACAGTTTATTGACTGGTTCTTTATTGAGTTTTGTACAGTTTATTGACTGGTTCTTTATTGAGTTTTGTACAGTTTATTGACGGTTTCTTTATTTAGTTTTGTACAGTTTATTGACTGGTTCTTTATTTAGTTTTGTACAGTTTATTGACTGGTTCTTTATTGAGTTTTGTACAGTTTATTGACTGTTTCTTTATTTAGTTTGTGTACAATTTATTGACTGGTTGTTTATTTAGTTTTGTACAGTTTATTGACTGTTTGTTTATTTAGTTTTGTATAGTTTATTGACTGGTTCTTTATTTAGTTTTGTACAGTTTATTTACTGTTTCTTTATTTAGTTTTGTACAGTTTATTGACTGGTTCTTTATTGAGTTTTTTGCAGTTTATTGACTGGTTCTTTATTGAGTTTGTGTACTTTTTATTGACTGGTTCTTTATTGAGTTTTGTACAGTTTATTGACTGGTTCTTTATTGACTTTTGTACAGTTTATTGACTGGTTCTTTATTGAGTTTTGTATAGTTTATTGACTGTTTCTTTATTTAGTTTGTATAGTTTATTGACTGGTTCTTTGTTTAGTTTTGTACAGTTTATTGACTGGTTCTTTGTTCAGTTTTGTACAGTTTATTGACTGGTTCTTTTTTGAGTTTTGTACAGTTTATTGACTGGTTTCTTTATTGAGTTTTGTACAGTTTATTGACTGGTTCTTTATTGAGTTTTGTACAGTTTATTTACTGTTTCTTTATTTAGTTTTGTACAGTTTATTTACTGTTTCTTTATTTAGTTTTGTACAGTTTATTGACTGGTTCTTTTTTGAGTTTTGTACAGTTTTTTGACTGTTTCTTTATTGAGTTTTGTACAGTTTATTGACTGGTTCTTTATTGAGTTTTGTACAGTTTATTGACTGGTTCTTTATTTAGTTTTGTACAGTTTATTGACTGGTTCTTTGTTCAGTTTTGTACAGTTCATAGACTGGTTCTTTGTTCAGTTTTGTACAGTTTATTGACTGTTTCTTTATTGAGTTTTGTACAGTTTATTGACTGGTTCTTTATTGAGTTTTGTACAGTTTATTGACTGTTTCTTTATTTAGTTTTGTACAGTTTATTGAATGTTTCTTCATTTAGTTTTGTACAGTTTATTGACTGTTTCTTTATTGAGTTTTATACAGTTTATTGACTGGTTCTTTGTTCAGTTTTGTTCAGTTTATTGACTGGTTCTTTGTTCAGTTTTGTACAGTTTATTGATTGGTTCTTTTTTAGTTTTGTACAGTTTATTGACTGTTTGTTGATTGTGTTTTGTACAGTTTATTGACTCGTTCTTTATTGAGTTTTGTACAGTTTATTGACTGGTTCTTTACTGAGTTTTGTACAGTTTAATGACTGTTTCTTTATTGAGTTTTGTACAGTTTATTGACTAGTTCTTTATTCAGTTTTGTACAGTTTATTGACTGGTTCTTTGTTCAGTTTTGTACAGTTTATTGACTGGTTCTTTGTTCAGTTTTGTACAGTTTATTGACTGGTTCTTTTTTGAGTTTTGTACAGTTTATTGACTGTTTCTTTATTGAGTTTTGTACAGTTTATTGACTGGTTCTTTATTGAGTTTTGTACAGTTTATTGACTGTTTCTTTATTTAGTTTTGTACAGTTTATTTACTGTTTCTTTATTGAGTTTTGTATAGTTTATTGACTGATTCTTTATTGAGTTTTGTACAGTTTTTTTACTGTTTCTTTATTGAGTTTTGTACAGTTTTTTGACTGGTTCTTTATTGAGTTTTGTACAGTTTATTGACTGTTTCTTTATTTAGTTTGTGTACAATTTATTGACTGGTTGTTTATTTAGTTTTGTACAGTTTATTGACTGTTTGTTTATTTAGCTTTGTACAGTTTATTGACTGGTTCTTTATTTAGTTTTGTACAGTTTATTGACTGGTTCTTTGTTCAGTTTTGTACAGTTCATAGACTGGTTCTTTGTTCAGTTTTGTACAGTTTATTGACTGTTTCTTTATTGAGTTTTGTACAGTTTATTGACTGGTTCTTTATTGAGTTTTGTACAGTTTATTGACTGTTTCTTTATTTAGTTTTGTACAGTTTATTGAATGTTTCTTCATTTAGTTTTGTACAGTTTATTGACTGTTTCTTTATTGAGTTTTATACAGTTTATTGACTGGTTCTTTGTTCAGTTTTGTTCAGTTTATTGACTGGTTCTTTGTTCAGTTTTGTACAGTTTATTGATTGGTTCTTTTTTGAGTTTTGTACAGTTTATTGACTGTTTGTTGATTGTGTTTTGTACAGCTTATTGACTCGTTCTTTATTGAGTTTTGTACAGTTTATTGACTGGTTCTTTATTTAGTTTTGTACAGTTTATTGACTGGTTCTTTGTTCAGTTTTGTACAGTTCATAGACTGGTTCTTTGTTCAGTTTTGTACAGTTTATTGACTGTTTCTTTATTGAGTTTTGTACAGTTTATTGACTGGTTCTTTATTGAGTTTTGTACAGTTTATTGACTGTTTCTTTATTTAGTTTTGTACAGTTTATTGAATGTTTCTTCATTTAGTTTTGTACAGTTTATTGACTGTTTCTTTATTGAGTTTTATACAGTTTATTGACTGGTTCTTTGTTCAGTTTTGTTCAGTTTATTGACTGGTTCTTTGTTCAGTTTTGTACAGTTTATTGATTGGTTCTTTTTTAGTTTTGTACAGTTTATTGACTGTTTGTTGATTGTGTTTTGTACAGTTTATTGACTCGTTCTTTATTGAGTTTTGTACAGTTTATTGACTGGTTCTTTACTGAGTTTTGTACAGTTTAATGACTGTTTCTTTATTGAGTTTTGTACAGTTTATTGACTAGTTCTTTATTCAGTTTTGTACAGTTTATTGACTGGTTCTTTGTTCAGTTTTGTACAGTTTATTGACTGGTTCTTTGTTCAGTTTTGTACAGTTTATTGACTGGTTCTTTTTTGAGTTTTGTACAGTTTATTGACTGTTTCTTTATTGAGTTTTGTACAGTTTATTGACTGGTTCTTTATTGAGTTTTGTACAGTTTATTGACTGTTTCTTTATTTAGTTTTGTACAGTTTATTTACTGTTTCTTTATTGAGTTTTGTATAGTTTATTGACTGATTCTTTATTGAGTTTTGTACAGTTTTTTTACTGTTTCTTTATTGAGTTTTGTACAGTTTTTTGACTGGTTCTTTATTGAGTTTTGTACAGTTTATTGACTGTTTCTTTATTTAGTTTGTGTACAATTTATTGACTGGTTGTTTATTTAGTTTTGTACAGTTTATTGACTGTTTGTTTATTTAGCTTTGTACAGTTTATTGACTGGTTCTTTATTTAGTTTTGTACAGTTTATTGACTGGTTCTTTGTTCAGTTTTGTACAGTTCATAGACTGGTTCTTTGTTCAGTTTTGTACAGTTTATTGACTGTTTCTTTATTGAGTTTTGTACAGTTTATTGACTGGTTCTTTATTGAGTTTTGTACAGTTTATTGACTGTTTCTTTATTTAGTTTTGTACAGTTTATTGAATGTTTCTTCATTTAGTTTTGTACAGTTTATTGACTGTTTCTTTATTGAGTTTTATACAGTTTATTGACTGGTTCTTTGTTCAGTTTTGTTCAGTTTATTGACTGGTTCTTTGTTCAGTTTTGTACAGTTTATTGATTGGTTCTTTTTTGAGTTTTGTACAGTTTATTGACTGTTTGTTGATTGTGTTTTGTACAGCTTATTGACTCGTTCTTTATTGAGTTTTGTACAGTTTATTGACTGGTTCTTTACTGAGTTTTGTACAGTTTAATGACTGTTTCTTTATTGAGTTTTGTACAGTTTATTGACTAGTTCTTTATTCAGTTTTGTACAGTTTATTGACTGGTTCTTTATTGAGTTTTGTATAGTTTATTGACTGTTTCTTGATTTAGTTTGTACAGTTTATTGACTGGTTCTTTGTTCAGTTTTGTACAGTTTATTGACTGGTTCTTTGTTCAGTTTTGTACAGTTTATTGACTGGTTCTTTGTTCAGTTTTGTACAGTTTATTGACTGGTTCTTTTTTGAGTTTTGTACAGTTTATTGACTGTTTCTTTATTGAGTTTTGTACAGTTTATTGACTGGTTCTTTATTGAGTTTTGTACAGTTTATTGACTGTTTCTTTATTTAGTTTTGTACAGTTTATTTACTGTTTCTTTATTGAGTTTTGTATAGTTTATTGACTGATTCTTTATTGAGTTTTGTACAGTTTTTTGACTGTTTCTTTATTGAGTTTTGTACAGTTTTTTGACTGGTTCTTTATTGAGTTTTGTACAGTTTATTGACTGTTTCTTTATTTAGTTTGTGTACAATTTATTGACTGGTTGTTTATTTAGTTTTGTACAGTTTATTGACTGTTTGTTTATTTAGCTTTGTACAGTTTCTTTACTGTTTCTTTATTTAGTTTTGTACAGTTTATTTATTGTTTCTTTATTTAGTTTTGTACAGTTTATTGACTGGTTCTTTATTGAGTTTTTTGCAGTTTATTGACTGGTTCTTTATTGAGTTTGTGTACTTTTTATTGACTGGTTCTTTATTGAGTTTTGTACAGTTTATTGACTGGTTCTTTATTGACTTTTGTACAGTTTATTGACTAGTTCTTTATTGAGTTTTGTATAGTTTATTGACTGTTTCTTTATTTAGTTTGTACAGTTTATTGACTGGTTCTTTGTTCAGTTTTGTACAGTTTATTGACTGGTTCTTTGTTCAGTTTTGTACAGTTTATTGACTGGTTCTTTTTTGAGTTTTGTAAAGTTTATTGACTGTTTCTTTATTTAGTTTGTGTACAATTTATTGACTAGTTCTTTATTTAGTTTTGTACAGTTTATTGACTGGTCTTTGTTAAGTTTTGTACAGTTTATTGACTGTTTCTCTGTTCAGTTTTGTTCTGTTTATTGACTGGTTCTTTGTTCAGTTTTGTACAGTTTATTGACTGGTTCTTTGTTCAGTTTTGTACAGTTTATTGACTGGTTCTTTTTTGAGTTTTGTACAGTTTATTGACTGTTTCTTTATTTAGTTTGTGTACAATTTATTGACTAGTTCTTTATTTAGTTTTGTACAGTTTATTGACTGGTCTTTGTTAAGTTTTGTACAGTTTATTGACTGTTTCTCTGTTCAGTTTTGTTCTGTTTATTGACTGGTTCTTTGTTCTGTTTTGCACAGTTTATTGACTGGTTCATTTTTGAGTTTTGTACAGTTTATTGACTGTTTCTTTATTGAGTTTGGTACAGTTTATTGACTGTTTCTTTATTGAGTTTTGTACAGTTTATTGACTGTTTCTTTATTGAGTTTTTTTACAGTTTATTGACTGGTTCTTTGTTCAGTTTTGTTCTGTTTCTTTACTGGTTCTTTGTTCAGTTTTGTTCTGTTTATTGACTGGTTCTTTATTCAGTTTTGTACAGTTTATTGACTGGTTCTTTATTTAGTTTTGTACAGTTTATTGACTGTTTCTTTATTTAGTTTTGTACAGTTTATTGACTGTTTCTATATTTAGTTTTGTACAGTTTATTGAATGTTTCTTTATTTAGTTTTTCACAGTTTATTGACTGGTTCTTTATTGAGTTTTGTAAAGTTTATTGACTAGTTCTTTATTGAGTTTTGTACAGTTTATTGATTGGTTCTTTATTGAGTTTTGTACAGTTTATTGACTTGTTCTTTATTGAGTTTTGTACAGTTTATTGACTAATTCTTTATTGAATTTTGTACAGTTTATTGACTGGTTCTTTATTAAGTTTTGTACAGTTTATTGACTGTTTCTTTATTGAGTTTTGTACAGTTTATTGACTGGTTCTTTGTTCAGTTTTGTTCTGTTTATTGACTGGTTCTTTATTCAGTTTTGTACAGTTTATTGACTGGTTCTTGATTCAGTTTTGTACAGTTTATTGACTGTTTCTTTATTGCGTTTTGTACAGTTTATTTACTGTTTCTTTATTTAGTTTTGTACAGTTTATTGACTGGTTCTTTATTGAGTTTTTTGCAGTTTATTGACTGGTTCTTTATTGAGTTTGTGTACATTTTATTGACTGGTTCTTTATTGAGTTTTGTACAGTTCATTGACTGGTTCTTTATTGACTTTTGTACAGTTTATTGACTGGTTCTTTATTGAGTTTTGTATAGTTTATTGACTGGTTCTTTATTTAGTTTTCTACAATTTATTGACTGGTTCTTTGTTTAGTTTTGTTCAGTTTATTGACTGGTTCTTTGTTCAGTTTTGTACAGTTTATTGATTGGTTCTTTTTTTACTTTTGTACAGTTTATTGACTGTTTGTTGATTGTGTTTTGTACAGTTTATTGACTCGTTCTTTATTGAGTTTTTAACAGTTTATTGACTGGTTCTTTATTCAGTTTTGTACAGTTTACTGACTGTTTCTTTATATAGTTTGGTACAGTTTATTGACTGTTTATTTATTGAGTTTTGTACAGTTTATTGACTGGTTCTTTACTGAGTTTTGTACAGTTTAATGACTGTTTCTTTATTGAGTTTTGTACAGTTTATTGACTAGTTATTTATTCAGTTTTGTACAGTTTATTGACTGGTTCTTTATTCAGTTTTGTACAGTTTATTGACTGGTTCTTTATTCAGTTTTGTACAGTTTATTGACTGTTTCTTTATTGAGTTTTGTATAGTTTATTGACTGATTCTTTATTGAGTTTTGTACAGTTTTTTGACTGTTTCTTTATTGAGTTTTGTACAGTTTTTTGACTGGTTCTTTATTGAGTTTTGTACAGTTTATTGACTGTTTCTTTATTCAGTTTTGTATAGTTTATTGACTGTTTCTTGATTTAGTTTTGTACAGTTTATTGACTGGTTCTTTATTGAGTTTTGTACAGTTTATTGACTGGTTCTTTATTGAGTTTTGTACAGTTTATTGACTGGTTCTTTATTCAGTTTTGTACAGTTTATTGGCTGGTTCTTTATTGAGTTTTGTACAGTTTATTGACTTGTTCTTTATTGAGTTTTGTACAGGTTATTGACTGGTTCTTTATTAAGTTTTGTACAGTTTATTGACTGTTTCTTTATTGAGTTTTGTACAGTTTATTGACTGGTTCTTTGTTCAGTTTTGTTCTGTTTATTGACTGGTTCTTTATTCAGTTTTGTACAGTTTATTGACTGGTTCTTTATTCAGTTTTGTACAGTTTTTTGACTGTTTCTTTATTGAGTTTTGTACAGTTTATTGACTGTTTCTTTATTGAGTTTTGTAAAGTTTATTGAATGTTTCTTTATTGAGTTTTGTACAGTTTATTGACTGTTTCTTTATTGAGTTTTGTACAATGTATTGACTGTTTCTTTATTGAGTTTTGCACAGTTTATTGACTGGTTCTTTGTTCAGTTTTGTTCTGTTTATTTACTGGTTCTTTGTTCAGTTTTGTTCTGTTTATTGACTGGTGCTTTATTCAGTTTTGTACAGTTTATTGACTGATTCTTTATTTGGTTTTGTACAGTTTATTGACTGTTTCTTTATTTAGTTTTGTACAGTTTATTCAATGTTTCTTTATTTAGTTTTTCACAGTTTATTGACTGTTTCTTTATTTAGTTTGTGTAAAATTTATTGACAAGTTCTTTATGTAGTTTTGTACAGTTTATTGACTTTTTCTTTATTTAGTTTTGTACAGTTTATTGACTATTTCTTTATTTAGTTTTGTACAGTTTATTGACTGTTTCTTTATTTAGTTTTGTACAGTTTATTGACTGGTTCTTTATTGAGTTTTGTACAGTTTATTGACTGTTTCTTTATTTAGTTTTGTACAGTTTATTGACTGGTTCTTTATTTAGTTTTGTACAGTTTATTGACTGTTTCTTTATTGAGTTTTGTACAGTTTATTGACTGGTTCTTTGTTTAGTTTGTGTACAATTTATTGACTGGTTGTTTATTTAGTTTTGTACAGTTTATTGACTGTTTGTTTATTTAGTTTTGTACAGTTTATTTACTGTTTCTTTATTTAGTTTTGTACAGTTTATTTACTGTTTCTTTATTTAGTTTTGTACAGTTTATTGACTGGTTCTTTATTGAGTTTTTTGCAGTTTATTGACTGGTTCTTTATTGAGTTTGTGTACTTTTTATTGACTGGTTCTTTATTGAGTTTTGTACAGTTTATTGACTGGTTCTTTATTGACTTTTGTACAGTTTATTGACTGGTTCTTTATTGAGTTTTGTATAGTTTATTGACTGTTTCTTTATTTAGTTTGTATAGTTTATTGACTGGTTCTTTGTTCAGTTTTGTACAGTTTATTGACTGGTTCTTTGTTCAGTTTTGTACAGTTTATTGACTGGTTCTTTTTTGAGTTTTGTGCAGTTTATTGACTGTTTCTTTATTGAGTTTTGTACAGTTTATTGACTGGTTCTTTATTGAGTTTTGTACAGTTTATTTACTGTTTCTTTATTTAGTTTTGTACAGTTTATTTACTGTTTCTTTATTTAGTTTTGTACAGTTTATTGACTGGTTCTTTTTTGAGTTTTGTACAGTTTTTTGACTGTTTCTTTATTGAGTTTTGTACACTGTTTCTTTATTTAGTTTTGTACAGTTTATTGACTGGTTCTTTATTGAGTTTTGTACAGTTTATTGACTGGTTCTTTATTGAGTTTTGTACAGTTTATTGACTGTTTCTTTATTTAGTTTTGTACAGTTTATTGACTGGTTCTTTATTTAGTTTTGTACAGTTTATTGACTGGTTCTTTATTGAGTTTTGTACAGTTTATTGACTGTTTCTTTATTTAGTTTGTGTACAATTTATTGACTGGTTCTTTATTTAGTTTTGTACAGTTTATTGACTGTTTGTTTATTTAGTTTTGTACAGTTTATTTACTGTTTATTTATTTAGTTTTGTACAGTTTATTTACTGTTTCTTTATTTAGTTTTGTACAGTTTATTGACTGGTTCTTTATTGAGTTTTTTGCAGTTTATTGACTGGTTCTTTATTGAGTTTGTGTACTTTTTATTGACTGGTTCTTTATTGAGTTTTGTACAGTTTATTGACTGGTTCTTTATTGACTTTTGTACAGTTTATTGACTGGTTCTCTATTGAGTTTTGTATAGTTTATTGACTGTTTCTTTATTTAGTTTGTATAGTTTATTGACTGGTTCTTTGTTCAGTTTTGTACAGTTTCTTGACTGGTTCTTTGTTCAGTTTTGTACAGTTTATTGACTGGTTCTTTTTTGAGTTTTGTACAGTTTATTGACTGTTTCTTTATTGAGTTTTGTACAGTTTATTGACTGGTTCTTTATTGAGTTTTGTACAGTTTATTTACTGTTTCTTTATTTAGTTTTGTACAGTTTATTTACTGTTTCTTTATTTAGTTTTGTACAGTTTATTGACTGGTTCTTTTTTGAGTTTTGTACAGTTTTTTGACTGTTTCTTTATTGAGTTTTGTACAGTTTATTGACTGGTTCTTTATTGAGTTTTGTACAGTTTATTGACTGGTTCTTTATTTAGTTTTGTACAGTTTATTGACTGGTTCTTTGTTCAGTTTTGTACAGTTTATTGACTGGTTCTTTATTGAGTTTTGTACAGTTTATTGACTGTTTCTTTATTTAGTTTTGTACAGTTTATTGAATGTTTCTTCATTTAGTTTTGTACAGTTTATTGACTGTTTCTTTATTGAGTTTTATACAGTTTATTGACTGGTTCTTTGTTCAGTTTTGTTCAGTTTATTGACTGGTCCTTTGTTCAGTTTTGTACAGTTTATTGATTGGTTCTTTTTTGAGTTTTGTACAGTTTATTGACTGTTTGTTGATTGTGTTTTGTACAGTTTATTGACTCGTTCTTTATTGAGTTTTGTACAGTTTATTGACTGGTTCTTTACTGAGTTTTGTACAGTTTAATGACTGTTTCTTTATTGAGTTTTGTACAGTTTATTGACTAGTTCTTTATTCAGTTTTGTACAGTTTATTGACTGGTTCTTTGTTCAGTTTTGTACAGTTTATTGACTGGTTCTTTGTTCAGTTTTGTACAGTTTATTGACTGGTTCTTTTTTGAGTTTTGTACAGTTTATTGACTGTTTCTTTATTGAGTTTTGTACAGTTTATTGACTGGTTCTTTATTGAGTTTTGTACAGTTTATTTACTGTTTCTTTATTTAGTTTTGTACAGTTTATTTACTGTTTCTTTATTTAGTTTTGTACAGTTTATTGACTGGTTCTTTTTTGAGTTTTGTACAGTTTTTTGACTGTTTCTTTATTGAGTTTTGTACAGTTTATTGACTGGTTCTTTATTGAGTTTTGTACAGTTTATTGACTGGTTCTTTATTTAGTTTTGTACAGTTTATTGACTGGTTCTTTGTTCAGTTTTGTACAGTTCATAGACTGGTTCTTTGTTCAGTTTTGTACAGTTTATTGACTGTTTCTTTATTGAGTTTTGTACAGTTTATTGACTGGTTCTTTATTGAGTTTTGTACAGTTTATTGACTGTTTCTTTATTTAGTTTTGTACAGTTTATTGACTGGTTCTTTATTGAGTTTTGTACAGTTTATTGACTGGTTCTTTATTGACTTTTGTACAGTTTATTGACTGTTTCTTTATTTAGTTTTGTACAGTTTATTGACTGGTTCTTTATTTAGTTTTGTACAGTTTATTGACTGGTTCTTTATTGAGTTTTGTACAGTTTATTGACTGTTTCTTTATTTAGTTTGTGTACAATTTATTGACTGGTTGTTTATTTAGTTTTGTACAGTTTATTGACTGTTTGTTTATTTAGTTTTGTACAGTTTATTTACTGTTTCTTTATTTAGTTTTGTACAGTTTATTTACTGTTTCTTTATTTAGTTTTGTACAGTTTATTGACTGGTTCTTTATTGAGTTTTTTGCAGTTTATTGACTGGTTCTTTATTGAGTTTGTGTACTTTTTATTGACTGGTTCTTTATTGAGTTTTGTACAGTTTATTGACTGGTTCTTTATTGACTTTTGTACAGTTTATTGACTGGTTCTTTATTGAGTTTTGTATAGTTTATTGACTGTTTCTTTATTTAGTTTGTATAGTTTATTGACTGGTTCTTTGTTCAGTTTTGTACAGTTTATTGACTGGTTCTTTGTTCAGTTTTGTACAGTTTATTGACTGGTTCTTTTTTGAGTTTTGTACAGTTTATTGACTGTTTCTTTATTGAGTTTTGTACAGTTTATTGACTAGTTCTTTATTGAGTTTTGTACAGTTTATTTACTGTTTCTTTATTTAGTTTTGTACAGTTTATTTACTGTTTCTTTATTTAGTTTTGTACAGTTTATTGACTGGTTCTTTTTTGAGTTTTGTACAGTTTTTTGACTGTTTCTTTATTGAGTTTTGTACAGTTTATTGACTGGTTCTTTATTGAGTTTTGTACAGTTTATTGACTGGTTCTTTATTTAGTTTTGTACAGTTTATTGACTGGTTCTTTGTTCAGTTTTGTACAGTTCATAGACTGGTTCTTTGTTCAGTTTTGTACAGTTTATTGACTGTTTCTTTATTGAGTTTTGTACAGTTTATTGACTGGTTCTTTATTGAGTTTTGTACAGTTTATTGACTGTTTGTTGATTGTGTTTTGTACAGTTTATTGAATGTTTCTTCATTTAGTTTTGTACAGTTTATTGACTGTTTCTTTATTGAGTTTTATACAGTTTATTGACCGGTTCTTTGTTCAGTTTTGTTCAGTTTATTGACTGGTTCTTTGTTCAGTTTTGTACAGTTTATTGATTGGTTCTTTTTTAGTTTTGTACAGTTTATTGACTGTTTGTTGATTGTGTTTTGTACAGTTTATTGACTCGTTCTTTATTGAGTTTTGTACAGTTTATTGACTGGTTCTTTACTGAGTTTTGTACAGTTTAATGACTGTTTCTTTATTGAGTTTTGTACAGTTTATTGACTAGTTCTTTATTCAGTTTTGTACAGTTTATTGACTGGTTCTTTATTGAGTTTTGTATAGTTTATTGACTGTTTCTTGATTTAGTTTGTACAGTTTATTGACTGGTTCTTTGTTCAGTTTTGTACAGTTTATTGACTGGTTCTTTGTTCAGTTTTGTACAGTTTATTGACTGGTTCTTTGTTCAGTTTTGTACAGTTTATTGACTGGTTCTTTTTTGAGTTTTGTACAGTTTATTGACTGTTTCTTTATTGAGTTTTGTACAGTTTATTGACTGGTTCTTTATTGAGTTTTGTACAGTTTATTGACTGTTTCTTTATTTAGTTTTGTACAGTTTATTTACTGTTTCTTTATTGAGTTTTGTATAGTTTATTGACTGATTCTTTATTGAGTTTTGTACAGTTTTTTGACTGTTTCTTTATTGAGTTTTGTACAGTTTTTTGACTGGTTCTTTATTGAGTTTTGTACAGTTTATTGACTGTTTCTTTATTTAGTTTGTGTACAATTTATTGACTGGTTGTTTATTTAGTTTTGTACAGTTTATTGACTGTTTGTTTATTTAGCTTTGTACAGTTTATTGACTGGTTCTTTATTTAGTTTTGTACAGTTTATTGACTGGTTCTTTGTTCAGTTTTGTACAGTTCATAGACTGGTTCTTTGTTCAGTTTTGTACAGTTTATTGACTGTTTCTTTATTGAGTTTTGTACAGTTTATTGACTGGTTCTTTATTGAGTTTTGTACAGTTTATTGACTGTTTCTTTATTTAGTTTTGTACAGTTTATTGAATGTTTCTTCATTTAGTTTTGTACAGTTTATTGACTGTTTCTTTATTGAGTTTTATACAGTTTATTGACTGGTTCTTTGTTCAGTTTTGTTCAGTTTATTGACTGGTTCTTTGTTCAGTTTTGTACAGTTTATTGATTGGTTCTTTTTTGAGTTTTGTACAGTTTATTGACTGTTTGTTGATTGTGTTTTGTACAGTTTATTGACTCGTTCTTTATTGAGTTTTGTACAGTTTATTGACTGGTTCTTTACTGAGTTTTGTACAGTTTAATGACTGTTTCTTTATTGAGTTTTGTACTGTTTATTGACTAGTTCTTTATTCAGTTTTGTACAGTTTATTGACTGGTTCTTTATTGAGTTTTGTATAGTTTATTGACTGTTTCTTGATTTAGTTTGTACAGTTTATTGACTGGTTCTTTGTTCAGTTTTGTACAGTTTATTGACTGGTTCTTTGTTCAGTTTTGTACAGTTTATTGACTGGTTCTTTGTTCAGTTTTGTACAGTTTATTGACTGGTTCTTTTTTGAGTTTTGTACAGTTTATTGACTGTTTCTTTATTGAGTTTTGTACAGTTTATTGACTGGTTCTTTATTGAGTTTTGTACAGTTTATTGACTGTTTCTTTATTGAGTTTTGTACAGTTTATTGACTGGTTCTTTATTGAGTTTTGTACAGTTTATTTACTGTTTCTTTATTTAGTTTTGTACAGTTTATTTACTGTTTCTTTATTTAGTTTTGTACAGTTTATTGACTGGTTCTTTTTTGAGTTTTGTACAGTTTTTTGACTGTTTCTTTATTGAGTTTTGTACAGTTTATTGACTGGTTCTTTATTGAGTTTTGTACAGTTTATTGACTGGTTCTTTATTTAGTTTTGTACAGTTTATTGACTGGTTCTTTGTTCAGTTTTGTACAGTTCATAGACTGGTTCTTTGTTCAGTTTTGTACAGTTTATTGACTGTTTCTTTATTGAGTTTTGTACAGTTTATTGACTGGTTCTTTATTGAGTTTTGTACAGTTTATTGACTGTTTCTTTATTTAGTTTTGTACAGTTTATTGAATGTTTCTTCATTTAGTTTTGTACAGTTTATTGACTGTTTCTTTATTGAGTTTTATACAGTTTATTGACTGGTTCTTTGTTCAGTTTTGTTCAGTTTATTGACTGGTCCTTTGTTCAGTTTTGTACAGTTTATTGATTGGTTCTTTTTTGAGTTTTGTACAGTTTATTGACTGTTTGTTGATTGTGTTTTGTACAGTTTATTGACTCGTTCTTTATTGAGTTTTGTACAGTTTATTGACTGGTTCTTTACTGAGTTTTGTACAGTTTAATGACTGTTTCTTTATTGAGTTTTGTACAGTTTATTGACTAGTTCTTTATTCAGTTTTGTACAGTTTATTGACTGGTTCTTTGTTCAGTTTTGTACAGTTTATTGACTGGTTCTTTGTTCAGTTTTGTACAGTTTATTGACTGGTTCTTTTTTGAGTTTTGTACAGTTTATTGACTGTTTCTTTATTGAGTTTTGTACAGTTTATTGACTGGTTCTTTATTGAGTTTTGTACAGTTTATTTACTGTTTCTTTATTTAGTTTTGTACAGTTTATTTACTGTTTCTTTATTTAGTTTTGTACAGTTTATTGACTGGTTCTTTTTTGAGTTTTTTGCAGTTTATTGACTGGTTCTTTATTGAGTTTGTGTACTTTTTATTGACTGGTTCTTTATTGAGTTTTGTACAGTTTATTGACTGGTTCTTTATTGACTTTTGTACAGTTTATTGACTGGTTCTCTATTGAGTTTTGTATAGTTTATTGACTGTTTCTTTATTTAGTTTGTATAGTTTATTGACTGGTTCTTTGTTCAGTTTTGTACAGTTTCTTGACTGGTTCTTTGTTCAGTTTTGTACAGTTTATTGACTGGTTCTTTATTGAGTTTTGTACAGTTTATTGACTGGTTCTTTATTGAGTTTTGTACAGTTTATTGACTGGTTCTTTATTGAGTTTTGTACAGTTTATTTACTGTTTCTTTATTTAGTTTTGTACAGTTTATTTACTGTTTCTTTATTTAGTTTTGTACAGTTTATTGACTGGTTCTTTTTTGAGTTTTGTACAGTTTTTTGACTGTTTCTTTATTGAGTTTTGTACAGTTTATTGACTGGTTCTTTATTGAGTTTTGTACAGTTTATTGACTGGTTCTTTATTTAGTTTTGTACAGTTTATTGACTGGTTCTTTGTTCAGTTTTGTACAGTTTATTGACTGGTTCTTTATTGAGTTTTGTACAGTTTATTGACTGTTTCTTTATTTAGTTTTGTACAGTTTATTGAATGTTTCTTCATTTAGTTTTGTACAGTTTATTGACTGTTTCTTTATTGAGTTTTATACAGTTTATTGACTGGTTCTTTGTTCAGTTTTGTTCAGTTTATTGACTGGTCCTTTGTTCAGTTTTGTACAGTTTATTGATTGGTTCTTTTTTGAGTTTTGTACAGTTTATTGACTGTTTGTTGATTGTGTTTTGTACAGTTTATTGACTCGTTCTTTATTGAGTTTTGTACAGTTTATTGACTGGTTCTTTACTGAGTTTTGTACAGTTTAATGACTGTTTCTTTATTGAGTTTTGTACAGTTTATTGACTAGTTCTTTATTCAGTTTTGTACAGTTTATTGACTGGTTCTTTGTTCAGTTTTGTACAGTTTATTGACTGGTTCTTTGTTCAGTTTTGTACAGTTTATTGACTGGTTCTTTTTTGAGTTTTGTACAGTTTATTGACTGTTTCTTTATTTAGTTTTGTACAGTTTATTGACTGGTTCTTTATTGAGTTTTGTACAGTTTATTTACTGTTTCTTTATTTAGTTTTGTACAGTTTATTTACTGTTTCTTTATTTAGTTTTGTACAGTTTATTGACTGGTTCTTTTTTGAGTTTTGTACAGTTTTTTGACTGTTTCTTTATTGAGTTTTGTACAGTTTATTGACTGGTTCTTTATTGAGTTTTGTACAGTTTATTGACTGGTTCTTTATTTAGTTTTGTACAGTTTATTGACTGGTTCTTTGTTCAGTTTTGTACAGTTCATAGACTGGTTCTTTGTTCAGTTTTGTACAGTTTATTGACTGTTTCTTTATTGAGTTTTGTACAGTTTATTGACTGGTTCTTTATTGAGTTTTGTACAGTTTATTGACTGTTTCTTTATTTAGTTTTGTACAGTTTAT
Source organism: Limnoperna fortunei (assembly GCA_944474755.1). Classification (NCBI taxonomy): domain Eukaryota; kingdom Metazoa; phylum Mollusca; class Bivalvia; order Mytilida; family Modiolidae; genus Limnoperna; species Limnoperna fortunei. The sequence continues at coordinate 31,479,706 of OX104119.1, read as the reverse complement.
TGACTGGTTCTTTATTGAGTTTTGTACAGTTTATTGACTGGTTCTTTATTGAGTTTTGTACAGTTTATTGACTGTTTCTTTATTTAGTTTTGTACAGTTTATTGACTGGTTCTTTATTTAGTTTTGTACAGTTTATTGACTGGTTCTTTATTGAGTTTTGTACAGTTTATTGACTGTTTCTTTATTTAGTTTGTGTACAATTTATTGACTGGTTGTTTATTTAGTTTTGTACAGTTTATTGACTGTTTGTTTATTTAGTTTTGTACAGTTTATTTACTGTTTCTTTATTTAGTTTTGTACAGTTTATTTACTGTTTCTTTATTTAGTTTTGTACAGTTTATTGACTGGTTTTTTATTGAGTTTTTTGCAGTTTATTGACTGGTTCTTTATTGAGTTTGTGTACTTTTTATTGACTGGTTCTTTATTGAGTTTTGTACAGTTTATTGACTGGTTCTTTATTGACTTTTGTACAGTTTATTGACTGGTTCTTTATTGAGTTTTGTATAGTTTATTGACTGTTTCTTTATTTAGTTTGTATAGTTTATTGACTGGTTCTTTGTTCAGTTTTGTACAGTTTATTGACTGGTTCTTTGTTCAGTTTTGTACAGTTTATTGACTGGTTCTTTTTTGAGTTTTGTACAGTTTATTGACTGTTTCTTTATTGAGTTTTGTACAGTTTATTGACTAGTTCTTTATTGAGTTTTGTACAGTTTATTTACTGTTTCTTTATTTAGTTTTGTACAGTTTATTTACTGTTTCTTTATTTAGTTTTGTACAGTTTATTGACTGGTTCTTTTTTGAGTTTTGTACAGTTTTTTGACTGTTTCTTTATTGAGTTTTGTACAGTTTATTGACTGGTTCTTTATTGAGTTTTGTACAGTTTATTGACTGGTTCTTTATTTAGTTTTGTACAGTTTATTGACTGGTTCTTTGTTCAGTTTTGTACAGTTCATAGACTGGTTCTTTGTTCAGTTTTGTACAGTTTATTGACTGTTTCTTTATTGAGTTTTGTACAGTTTATTGACTGGTTCTTTATTGAGTTTTGTACAGTTTATTGACTGTTTCTTTATTTAGTTTTGTACAGTTTATTGACTGTTTCTTCATTTAGTTTTGTACAGTTTATTGACTGTTTCTTTATTGAGTTTTATACAGTTTATTGACCGGTTCTTTGTTCAGTTTTGTTCAGTTTATTGACTGGTTCTTTGTTCAGTTTTGTACAGTTTATTGATTGGTTCTTTTTTAGTTTTGTACAGTTTATTGACTGTTTGTTGATTGTGTTTTGTACAGTTTATTGACTCGTTCTTTATTGAGTTTTGTACAGTTTATTGACTGGTTCTTTACTGAGTTTTGTACAGTTTAATGACTGTTTCTTTATTGAGTTTTGTACAGTTTATTGACTAGTTCTTTATTCAGTTTTGTACAGTTTATTGACTGGTTCTTTATTGAGTTTTGTATAGTTTATTGACTGTTTCTTGATTTAGTTTGTACAGTTTATTGACTGGTTCTTTGTTCAGTTTTGTACAGTTTATTGACTGGTTCTTTGTTCAGTTTTGTACAGTTTATTGACTGGTTCTTTGTTCAGTTTTGTACAGTTTATTGACTGGTTCTTTTTTGAGTTTTGTACAGTTTATTGACTGTTTCTTTATTGAGTTTTGTACAGTTTATTGACTGGTTCTTTATTGAGTTTTGTACAGTTTATTGACTGTTTCTTTATTTAGTTTTGTACAGTTTATTTACTGTTTCTTTATTGAGTTTTGTATAGTTTATTGACTGATTCTTTATTGAGTTTTGTACAGTTTTTTGACTGTTTCTTTATTGAGTTTTGTACAGTTTTTTGACTGGTTCTTTATTGAGTTTTGTACAGTTTATTGACTGTTTCTTTATTTAGTTTGTGTACAATTTATTGACTGGTTGTTTATTTAGTTTTGTACAGTTTATTGACTGTTTGTTTATTTAGCTTTGTACAGTTTATTGACTGGTTCTTTATTTAGTTTTGTACAGTTTATTGACTGGTTCTTTGTTCAGTTTTGTACAGTTCATAGACTGGTTCTTTGTTCAGTTTTGTACAGTTTATTGACTGTTTCTTTATTGAGTTTTGTACAGTTTATTGACTGGTTCTTTATTGAGTTTTGTACAGTTTATTGACTGTTTCTTTATTTAGTTTTGTACAGTTTATTGAATGTTTCTTCATTTAGTTTTGTACAGTTTATTGACTGTTTCTTTATTGAGTTTTATACAGTTTATTGACTGGTTCTTTGTTCAGTTTTGTTCAGTTTATTGACTGGTTCTTTGTTCAGTTTTGTACAGTTTATTGATTGGTTCTTTTTTGAGTTTTGTACAGTTTATTGACTGTTTGTTGATTGTGTTTTGTACAGTTTATTGACTCGTTCTTTATTGAGTTTTGTACAGTTTATTGACTGGTTCTTTACTGAGTTTTGTACAGTTTAATGACTGTTTCTTTATTGAGTTTTGTACAGTTTATTGACTAGTTCTTTATTCAGTTTTGTACAGTTTATTGACTGGTTCTTTATTGAGTTTTGTATAGTTTATTGACTGTTTCTTTATTTAGTTTTGTACAGTTTATTGACTGGTTCTTTGTTCAGTTTTGTACAGTTTATTGACTGGTTCTTTGTTCAGTTTTGTACAGTTTATTGACTGGTTCTTTGTTCAGTTTTGTACAGTTTATTGACTGGTTCTTTTTTGAGTTTTGTACAGTTTATTGACTGTTTCTTTATTGAGTTTTGTACAGTTTATTGACTGGTTCTTTATTGAGTTTTGTACAGTTTATTGACTGTTTCTTTATTGAGTTTTGTACAGTTTATTGACTGGTTCTTTATTGAGTTTTGTACAGTTTATTTAATGTTTCTTTATTTAGTTTTGTACAGTTTATTTACTGTTTCTTTATTTAGTTTTGTACAGTTTATTGACTGGTTCTTTTTTGAGTTTTGTACAGTTTTTTGACTGTTTCTTTATTGAGTTTTGTACAGTTTATTGACTGGTTCTTTATTGAGTTTTGTACAGTTTATTGACTGGTTCTTTATTTAGTTTTGTACAGTTTATTGACTGGTTCTTTGTTCAGTTTTGTACAGTTCATAGACTGGTTCTTTGTTCAGTTTTGTACAGTTTATTGACTGTTTCTTTATTGAGTTTTGTACAGTTTATTGACTGGTTCTTTATTGAGTTTTGTACAGTTTATTGACTGTTTCTTTATTTAGTTTTGTACAGTTTATTGAATGTTTCTTCATTTAGTTTTGTACAGTTTATTGACTGTTTCTTTATTGAGTTTTATACAGTTTATTGACTGGTTCTTTGTTCAGTTTTGTTCAGTTTATTGACTGGTCCTTTGTTCAGTTTTGTACAGTTTATTGATTGGTTCTTTTTTGAGTTTTGTACAGTTTATTGACTGTTTGTTGATTGTGTTTTGTACAGTTTATTGACTCGTTCTTTATTGAGTTTTGTACAGTTTATTGACTGGTTCTTTACTGAGTTTTGTACAGTTTAATGACTGTTTCTTTATTGAGTTTTGTACAGTTTATTGACTAGTTCTTTATTCAGTTTTGTACAGTTTATTGACTGGTTCTTTGTTCAGTTTTGTACAGTTTATTGACTGGTTCTTTGTTCAGTTTTGTACAGTTTATTGACTGGTTCTTTTTTGAGTTTTGTACAGTTTATTGACTGTTTCTTTATTGAGTTTTGTACAGTTTATTGACTGGTTCTTTATTGAGTTTTGTACAGTTTATTTACTGTTTCTTTATTTAGTTTTGTACAGTTTATTTACTGTTTCTTTATTTAGTTTTGTACAGTTTATTGACTGGTTCTTTTTTGAGTTTTGTACAGTTTTTTGACTGTTTCTTTATTGAGTTTTGTACAGTTTATTGACTGGTTCTTTATTGAGTTTTGTACAGTTTATTGACTGGTTCTTTATTTAGTTTTGTACAGTTTATTGACTGGTTCTTTGTTCAGTTTTGTACAGTTCATAGACTGGTTCTTTGTTCAGTTTTGTACAGTTTATTGACTGTTTCTTTATTGAGATTTGTACAGTTTATTGACTGGTTCTTTATTGAGTTTTGTACAGTTTATTGACTGTTTCTTTATTTAGTTTTGTACAGTTTATTGACTGGTTCTTTATTGAGTTTTGTACAGTTTATTGACTGGTTCTTTACTGAGTTTTGTACAGTTTATTGACTGTTTCTTTATTTAGTTTTGTACAGTTTATTGACTGGTTCTTTATTTAGTTTTGTACAGTTTATTGACTGGTTCTTTATTGAGTTTTGTACAGTTTATTGACTGTTTCTTTATTTAGTTTGTGTACAATTTATTGACTGGTTGTTTATTTAGTTTTGTACAGTTTATTGACTGTTTGTTTATTTAGTTTTGTACAGTTTATTTACTGTTTCTTTATTTAGTTTTGTACAGTTTATTTACTGTTTCTTTATTTAGTTTTGTACAGTTTATTGACTGGTTCTTTATTGAGTTTTTTGCAGTTTATTGACTGGTTCTTTATTGAGTTTGTGTACTTTTTATTGACTGGTTCTTTATTCAGTTTTGTACAGTTTATTGACTGGTTCTTTATTCAGTTTTGTACAGTTTATTGACTGGTTCTTTATTGAGTTTTGTATAGTTTATTGACTGTTTCTTTATTTAGTTTGTATAGTTTATTGACTGGTTCTTTGTTCAGTTTTGTACAGTTTATTGACTGGTTCTTTGTTCAGTTTTGTACAGTTTATTGACTGGTTCTTTTTTGAGTTTTGTACAGTTTATTGACTGTTTCTTTATTGAGTTTTGTACAGTTTATTGACTAGTTCTTTATTGAGTTTTGTACAGTTTATTTACTGTTTCTTTATTTAGTTTTGTACAGTTTATTTACTGTTTCTTTATTTAGTTTTGTACAGTTTATTGACTGGTTCTTTTTTGAGTTTTGTACAGTTTTTTGACTGGTTCTTTTTTGAGTTTTGTACAGTTTATTGACTGTTTCTTTATTGAGTTTTGTACAGTTTATTGACTGGTTCTTTATTGAGTTTTGTACAGTTTATTGACTGGTTCTTTGTTCAGTTTTGTACAGTTTATTGACTGGTTCTTTGTTCAGTTTTGTACAGTTTATTGACTGGTTCTTTTTTGAGTTTTGTACAGTTTATTGACTGTTTCTTTATTGAGTTTTGTACAGTTTATTGACTGGTTCTTTATTGAGTTTTGTACAGTTTATTGACTGTTTCTTTATTGAGTTTTGTACAGTTTATTTACTGTTTCTTTATTTAGTTTTGTACAGTTTATTTACTGTTTCTTTATTTAGTTTTGTACAGTTTATTGACTGGTTCTTTTTTGAGTTTTGTACAGTTTTTTGACTGTTTCTTTATTCAGTTTTGTACAGTTTATTGACTGGTTCTTTATTGAGTTTTGTACAGTTTATTGACTGGTTCTTTATTTAGTTTTGTACAGTTTATTGACTGGTTCTTTGTTCAGTTTTGTACAGTTCATAGACTGGTTCTTTGTTCAGTTTTGTACAGTTTATTGACTGTTTCTTTATTGAGTTTTGTACAGTTTATTGACTGGTTCTTTATTGAGTTTTGTACAGTTTATTGACTGTTTCTTTATTTAGTTTTGTACAGTTTATTGAATGTTTCTTCATTTAGTTTTGTACAGTTTATTGACTGTTTCTTTATTGAGTTTTATACAGTTTATTGACTGGTTCTTTGTTCAGTTTTGTTCAGTTTATTGACTGGTCCTTTGTTCAGTTTTGTACAGTTTATTGATTGGTTCTTTTTTGAGTTTTGTACAGTTTATTGACTGTTTGTTGATTGTGTTTTGTACAGTTTATTGACTCGTTCTTTATTGAGTTTTGTACAGTTTATTGACTGGTTCTTTACTGAGTTTTGTACAGTTTAATGACTGTTTCTTTATTGAGTTTTGTACAGTTTATTGACTAGTTCTTTATTCAGTTTTGTACAGTTTATTGACTGGTTCTTTGTTCAGTTTTGTACAGTTTATTGACTGGTTCTTTGTTCAGTTTTGTACAGTTTATTGACTGGTTCTTTTTTGAGTTTTGTACAGTTTATTGACTGTTTCTTTATTGAGTTTTGTACAGTTTATTGACTGGTTCTTTATTGAGTTTTGTACAGTTTATTTACTGTTTCTTTATTTAGTTTTGTACAGTTTATTTACTGTTTCTTTATTTAGTTTTGTACAGTTTATTGACTGGTTCTTTTTTGAGTTTTGTACAGTTTTTTGACTGTTTCTTTATTGAGTTTTGTACAGTTTATTGACTGGTTCTTTATTGAGTTTTGTACAGTTTATTGACTGGTTCTTTATTTAGTTTTGTACAGTTTATTGACTGGTTCTTTGTTCAGTTTTGTACAGTTCATAGACTGGTTCTTTCTTCAGTTTTGTACAGTTTATTGACTGTTTCTTTATTGAGTTTTGTACAGTTTATTGACTGGTTCTTTATTGAGTTTTGTACAGTTTATTGACTGTTTCTTTATTTAGTTTTGTACAGTTTATTGACTGGTTCTTTATTGAGTTTTGTACAGTTTATTGACTGGTTCTTTACTGAGTTTTGTACAGTTTATTGACTGTTTCTTTATTTAGTTTTGTACAGTTTATTGACTGGTTCTTTATTTAGTTTTGTACAGTTTATTGACTGGTTCTTTATTGAGTTTTGTACAGTTTATTGACTGTTTCTTTATTTAGTTTGTGTACAATTTATTGACTGGTTGTTTATTTAGTTTTGTACAGTTTATTGACTGTTTGTTTATTTAGTTTTGTACAGTTTATTTACTGTTTCTTTATTTAGTTTTGTACAGTTTATTTACTGTTTCTTTATTTAGTTTTGTACAGTTTATTGACTGGTTCTTTATTGAGTTTTTTGCAGTTTATTGACTGGTTCTTTATTGAGTTTGTGTACTTTTTATTGACTGGTTCTTTATTGAGTTTTGTACAGTTTATTGACTGGTTCTTTATTGACTTTTGTACAGTTTATTGACTGGTTCTTTATTGAGTTTTGTATAGTTTATTGACTGTTTCTTTATTTAGTTTGTATAGTTTATTGACTGGTTCTTTGTTCAGTTTTGTACAGTTTATTGACTGGTTCTTTGTTCAGTTTTGTACAGTTTATTGACTGGTTCTTTTTTGAGTTTTGTACAGTTTATTGACTGGTTCTTTATTGAGTTTTGTACAGTTTATTGACTAGTTCTTTATTGAGTTTTGTACAGTTTATTTACTGTTTCTTTATTTAGTTTTGTACAGTTTATTTACTGTTTCTTTATTTAGTTTTGTACAGTTTATTGACTGGTTCTTTTTTGAGTTTTGTACAGTTTTTTGACTGTTTCTTTATTGAGTTTTGTACAGTTTATTGACTGGTTCTTTATTGAGTTTTGTACAGTTTATTGACTGGTTCTTTATTTAGTTTTGTACAGTTTATTGACTGGTTCTTTGTTCAGTTTTGTACAGTTCATAGACTGGTTCTTTGTTCAGTTTTGTACAGTTTATTGACTGTTTCTTTATTGAGTTTTGTACAGTTTATTGACTGGTTCTTTATTGAGTTTTGTACAGTTTATTGACTGTTTCTTTATTTCGTTTTGTACAGTTTATTGAATGTTTCTTCATTTAGTTTTGTACAGTTTATTGACTGTTTCTTTATTGAGTTTTATACAGTTTATTGACTGGTTCTTTGTTCAGTTTTGTTCAGTTTATTGACTGGTTCTTTGTTCAGTTTTGTACAGTTTATTGATTGGTTCTTTTTTAGTTTTGTACAGTTTATTGACTGTTTGTTGATTGTGTTTTGTACAGTTTATTGACTCGTTCTTTATTGAGTTTTGTACAGTTTATTGACTGGTTCTTTACTGAGTTTTGTACAGTTTAATGACTGTTTCTTTATTGAGTTTTGTACAGTTTATTGACTAGTTCTTTATTCAGTTTTGTACAGTTTATTGACTGGTTCTTTATTGAGTTTTGTATAGTTTATTGACTGTTTCTTGATTTAGTTTGTACAGTTTATTGACTGGTTCTTTGTTCAGTTTTGTACAGTTTATTGACTGGTTCTTTGTTCAGTTTTGTACAGTTTATTGACTGGTTCTTTGTTCAGTTTTGTACAGTTTATTGACTGGTTCTTTTTGAGTTTTGTACAGTTTATTGACTGTTTCTTTATTGAGTTTTGTACAGTTTATTGACTGGTTCTTTATTGAGTTTTGTACAGTTTATTGACTGTTTCTTTATTTAGTTTTGTACAGTTTATTTACTGTTTCTTTATTGAGTTTTGTATAGTTTATTGACTGATTCTTTATTGAGTTTTGTACAGTTTTTTGACTGTTTCTTTATTGAGTTTTGTACAGTTTTTTGACTGGTTCTTTATTGAGTTTTGTACAGTTTATTGACTGTTTCTTTATTTAGTTTGTGTACAATTTATTGACTGGTTGTTTATTTAGTTTTGTACAGTTTATTGACTGTTTGTTTATTTAGCTTTGTACAGTTTATTGACTGGTTCTTTATTTAGTTTTGTACAGTTTATTGACTGGTTCTTTGTTCAGTTTTGTACAGTTCATAGACTGGTTCTTTGTTCAGTTTTGTACAGTTTATTGACTGTTTCTTTATTGAGTTTTGTACAGTTTATTGACTGGTTCTTTATTGAGTTTTGTACAGTTTATTGACTGTTTCTTTATTTAGTTTTGTACAGTTTATTGAATGTTTCTTCATTTAGTTTTGTACAGTTTATTGACTGTTTCTTTATTGAGTTTTATACAGTTTATTGACTGGTTCTTTGTTCAGTTTTGTTCAGTTTATTGACTGGTTCTTTGTTCAGTTTTGTACAGTTTATTGATTGGTTCTTTTTTGAGTTTTGTACAGTTTATTGACTGTTTGTTGATTGTGTTTTGTACAGTTTATTGACTCGTTCTTTATTGAGTTTTGTACTGTTTATTGACTGGTTCTTTACTGAGTTTTGTACAGTTTAATGACTGTTTCTTTATTGAGTTTTGTACAGTTTATTGACTAGTTCTTTATTCAGTTTTGTACAGTTTATTGACTGGTTCTTTATTGAGTTTTGTATAGTTTATTGACTGTTTCTTGATTTAGTTTGTACAGTTTATTGACTGGTTCTTTGTTCAGTTTTGTACAGTTTATTGACTGGTTCTTTGTTCAGTTTTGTACAGTTTATTGACTGGTTCTTTGTTCAGTTTTGTACAGTTTATTGACTGGTTCTTTTTTGAGTTTTGTACAGTTTATTGACTGTTTCTTTATTTAGTTTTGTACAGTTTATTGACTGGTTCTTTATTGAGTTTTGTACAGTTTATTGACTGCTTCTTTATTTAGTTTTGTACAGTTTATTTACTGTTTCTTTATTGAGTTTTGTATAGTTTATTGACTGATTCTTTATTGAGTTTTGTACAGTTTTTTGACTGTTTCTTTATTGAGTTTTGTACAGTTTTTTGACTGGTTCTTTATTGAGTTTTGTACAGTTTATTGACTGTTTCTTTATTTAGTTTGTGTACAATTTATTGACTGGTTGTTTATTTAGTTTTGTACAGTTTATTGACTGTTTGTTTATTTAGCTTTGTACAGTTTATTTACTGTTTCTTTATTTAGTTTTGTACAGTTTATTTATTGTTTTTTTATTTAGTTTTGTACAGTTTATTGACTGGTTCTTTATTGAGTTTTTTGCAGTTTATTGACTGGTTCTTTATTGAGTTTGTGTACTTTTTATTGACTGGTTCTTTATTGAGTTTTGTACAGTTTATTGACTGGTTCTTTATTGACTTTTGTACAGTTTATTGACTAGTTCTTTATCGAGTTTTGTATAGTTTATTGACTGTTTCTTTATTTAGTTTGTATAGTTTATTGACTGGTTCTTTGTTCAGTTTTGTACAGTTTATTGACTGGTTCTTTGTTCAGTTTTGTACAGTTTATTGACTGGTTCTTTTTTGAGTTTTGTACAGTTTATTGACTGTTTCTTTATTTAGTTTTGTACAGTTTATTGACTGTTTCTATATTTAGTTTTGTACAGTTTATTGAATGTTTCTTTATTTAGTTTTTCACAGTTTATTGACTGTTTCTTTATTTAGTTTGTGTACAATTTATTGACTAGTTCTTTATTTAGTTTTGTACAGTTTATTGACTGGTCTTTGTTAAGTTTTGTACAGTTTATTGACTGTTTCTTTGTTCAGTTTTGTTCTGTTTATTGACTGGTTCTTTGTTCTGTTTTGCACAGTTTATTGACTGGTTCATTTTTGAGTTTTGTACAGTTTATTGACTGTTTCTTTATTGAGTTTGGTACAGTTTATTGACTGTTTCTTTATTGAGTTTTGTACAGTTTATTGACTGTTTCTTTATTGAGTTTTTTTACAGTTTATTGACTGGTTCTTTGTTCAGTTTTGTTCTGTTTCTTTACTGGTTCTTTGTTCAGTTTTGTTCTGTTTATTGACTGGTTCTTTATTCAGTTTTGTACAGTTTATTGACTGGTTCTTTATTGAGTTTTGTACAGTTTATTGACTGTTTCTTTATTTAGTTTTGTACAGTTTATTGACTGTTTCTATATTTAGTTTTGTACAGTTTATTGAATGTTTCTTTATTTAGTTTTTCACAGTTTATTGACTGTTTCTTTATTTAGTTTGTGTACATTTTATTGACTAGTTCTTTATTTAGTTTTGTACAGTTTATTGACTGGTCTTTGTTCAGTTTTGTTCTGTTTATTGACTGGTTCTTTATTGAGTTTTGTACAGTTTATTGACTGGTTCTTTATTGAGTTTTGTACAGTTTATTGACTGGTTCTTTATTGAGTTTTGTACAGTTTATTGACTAGTTCTTTATTGAGTTTTGTACAGTTTATTGACTGGTTCTTTATTGAGTTTTGTAAAGTTTATTGACTAGTTCTTTATTGAGTTTTGTAAAGTTTATTGACTAGTTCTTTATTGAGTTTTGTACAGTTTATTGACTGTTTCTTTATTTAGTTTTGTACAGTTTATTTACTGTTTCTTTATTGAGTTTTGTATAGTTTATTGACTGATTCTTTATTGAGTTTTGTACAGTTTTTTGACTGTTTCTTTATTGAGTTTTGTACAGTTTTTTGACTGGTTCTTTATTGAGTTTTGTACAGTTTATTGACTGTTTCTTTATTTAGTTTATGTACAATTTATTGACTGGTTGTTTATTTAGTTTTGTACAGTTTATTGACTGTTTGTTTATTTAGCTTTGTACAGTTTATTGACTGGTTCTTTATTTAGTTTTGTACAGTTTATTGACTGGTTCTTTGTTCAGTTTTGTACAGTTCATAGACTGGTTCTTTGTTCAGTTTTGTACAGTTTATTGACTGTTTCTTTATTGAGTTTTGTACAGTTTATTGACTGGTTCTTTATTGAGTTTTGTACAGTTTATTGACTGTTTCTTTATTTAGTTTTGTACAGTTTATTGAATGTTTCTTCATTTAGTTTTGTACAGTTTATTGACTGTTTCTTTATTGAGTTTTATACAGTTTATTGACTGGTTCTTTGTTCAGTTTTGTTCAGTTTATTGACTGGTTCTTTGTTCAGTTTTGTACAGTTTATTGATTGGTTCTTTTTTGAGTTTTGTACAGTTTATTGACTGTTTGTTGATTGTGTTTTGTACAGTTTATTGACTCGTTCTTTATTGAGTTTTGTACAGTTTATTGACTGGTTCTTTACTGAGTTTTGTACAGTTTAATGACTGTTTCTTTATTGAGTTTTGTACAGTTTATTGACTAGTTCTTTATTCAGTTTTGTACAGTTTATTGACTGGTTCTTTATTGAGTTTTGTATAGTTTATTGACTGTTTCTTGATTTAGTTTGTACAGTTTATTGACTGGTTCTTTGTTCAGTTTTGTACAGTTTATTGACTGGTTCTTTGTTCAGTTTTGTACAGTTTATTGACTGGTTCTTTGTTCAGTTTTGTACAGTTTATTGACTGGTTCTTTTTTGAGTTTTGTACAGTTTATTGACTGTTTCTTTATTGAGTTTTGTACAGTTTATTGACTGGTTCTTTATTGAGTTTTGTACAGTTTATTGACTGTTTCTTTATTTAGTTTTGTACAGTTTATTTACTGTTTCTTTATTGAGTTTTGTATAGTTTATTGACTGATTCTTTATTGAGTTTTGTACAGTTTTTTGACTGTTTCTTTATTGAGTTTTGTACAGTTTTTTGACTGGTTCTTTATTGAGTTTTGTACAGTTTATTGACTGTTTCTTTATTTAGTTTGTGTACAATTTATTGACTGGTTGTTTATTTAGTTTTGTACAGTTTATTGACTGTTTGTTTATTTAGCTTTGTACAGTTTATTTACTGTTTCTTTATTTAGTTTTGTACAGTTTATTTATTGTTTCTTTATTTAGTTTTGTACAGTTTATTGACTGGTTCTTTATTGAGTTTTTTGCAGTTTATTGACTGGTTCTTTATTGAGTTTGTGTACTTTTTATTGACTGGTTCTTTATTGAGTTTTGTACAGTTTATTGACTGGTTCTTTATTGACTTTTGTACAGTTTATTGACTAGTTCTTTATTGAGTTTTGTATAGTTTATTGACTGTTTCTTTATTTAGTTTGTATAGTTTATTGTCTGGTTCTTTGTTCAGTTTTGTACAGTTTATTGACTGGTTCTTTGTTCAGTTTTGTACAGTTTATTGACTGGTTCTTTTTTGAGTTTTGTACAGTTTATTGACTGTTTCTTTATTTAGTTTTGTACAGTTTATTGACTGTTTCTATATTTAGTTTTGTACAGTTTATTGAATGTTTCTTTATTTAGTTTTTCACAGTTTATTGACTGTTTCTTTATTTAGTTTGTGTACAATTTATTGACTAGTTCTTTATTTAGTTTTGTACAGTTTATTGACTGGTCTTTGTTAAGTTTTGTACAGTTTATTGACTGTTTCTTTGTTCAGTTTTGTTCTGTTTGTTGACTGGTTCTTTGTTCTGTTTTGCACAGTTTATTGACTGGTTCATTTTTGAGTTTTGTACAGTTTATTGACTGTTTCTTTATTGAGTTTGGTACAGTTTATTGACTGTTTCTTTATTGAGTTTTGTACAGTTTATTGACTGTTTCTTTATTGAGTTTTTTTACAGTTTATTGACTGGTTCTTTGTTCAGTTTTGTTCTGTTTCTTTACTGGTTCTTTGTTCAGTTTTGTTCTGTTTATTGACTGGTTCTTTATTCAGTTTTGTACAGTTTATTGACTGGTTCTTTATTTAGTTTTGTACAGTTTATTGACTGTTTCTTTATTTAGTTTTGTACAGTTTATTGACTGTTTCTATATTTAGTTTTGTACAGTTTATTGAATGTTTCTTTATTTAGTTTTTCACAGTTTATTGACTGTTTCTTTATTTAGTTTGTGTACAATTTATTGACTAGTTCTTTATTTAGTTTTGTACAGTTTATTGACTGGTCTTTGTTCAGTTTTGTTCTGTTTATTGACTGGTTCTTTATTGAGTTTTGTACAGTTTATTGACTGGTTCTTTATTGAGTTTTGTACAGTTTATTGACTGGTTCTTTATTGAGTTTTGTAAAGTTTATTGACTAGTTCTTTATTGAGTTTTGTACAGTTTATTGACTGGTTCTTTATTGAGTTTTGTAAAGTTTATTGACTTGTTCTTTATTGAGTTTTGTAAAGTTTATTGACTAGTTCTTTATTGAGTTTTGTACAGTTTATTGACTGGTTCTTTATTGAGTTTTGTACAGTTTATTGACTTGTTCTTTATTGAGTTTTGTACAGTTTATTGACTGTTTCTTTATTGAGTTTTTTTACAGTTTATTGACTGGTTCTTTGTTCAGTTTTGTTCTGTTTCTTTACTGGTTCTTTGTTCAGTTTTGTTCTGTTTATTGACTGGTTCTTTATTCAGTTTTGTACAGTTTATTGACTGGTTCTTTATTGAGTTTTGTACAGTTTATTGACTGGTTCTTTATTTAGTTTTGTACAGTTTATTGACTGGTTCGTTGTTCAGTTTTGTACAGTTCATAGACTGGTTCTTTGTTCAGTTTTGTACAGTTTATTGACTGTTTCTTTATTGAGTTTTGTACAGTTTATTGACTGGTTCTTTATTGAGTTTTGTACAGTTTATTGACTGTTTCTTTATTTAGTTTTGTACAGTTTATTGACTGGTTCTTTATTGAGTTTTGTACAGTTTATTGACTGGTTCTTTATTGAGTTTTGTACAGTTTATTGACTGTTTCTTTATTTAGTTTTGTACAGTTTATTGACTGGTTCTTTATTTAGTTTTGTACAGTTTATTGACTGGTTCTTTATTGAGTTTTGTACAGTTTATTGACTGTTTCTTTATTTAGTTTGTGTACAATTTATTGACTGGTTCTTTATTTAGTTTTGTACAGTTTATTGACTGTTTGTTTATTTAGTTTTGTACAGTTTATTTACTGTTTCTTTATTTAGTTTTGTACAGTTTATTTACTGTTTCTTTATTTAGTTTTGTACAGTTTATTGACTGGTTCTTTATTGAGTTTTTTGCAGTTTATTGACTGGTTCTTTATTGAGTTTGTGTACTTTTTATTGACTGGTTCTTTATTGAGTTTTGTACAGTTTATTGACTGGTTCTTTATTGACTTTTGTACAGTTTATTGACTGGTTCTTTATTGAGTTTTGTATAGTTTATTGACTGTTTCTTTATTTAGTTTGTATAGTTTATTGACTGGTTCTTTGTTCAGTTTTGTACAGTTTATTGACTGGTTCTTTGTTCAGTTTTGTACAGTTTATTGACTGGTTCTTTTTTGAGTTTTGTACAATTATTGACTGTTTCTTTATTGAGTTTTGTACAGTTTATTGACTGGTTCTTTATTGAGTTTTGTACAGTTTATTTACTGTTTCTTTATTTAGTTTTGTACAGTTTATTTACTGTTTCTTTATTTAGTTTTGTACAGTTTATTGACTGGTTCTTTTTTGAGTTTTGTACAGTTTTTTGACTGTTTCTTTATTGAGTTTTGTACAGTTTATTGACTGGTTCTTTATTGAGTTTTGTACAGTTTATTGACTGGTTCTTTATTTAGTTTTGTACAGTTTATTGACTGGTTCTTTGTTCAGTTTTGTACAGTTCATAGACTGGTTCTTTGTTCAGTTTTGTACAGTTTATTGACTGTTTCTTTATTGAGTTTTGTACAGTTTATTGACTGGTTCTTTATTGAGTTTTGTACAGTTTATTGACTGTTTCTTTATTTAGTTTTGTACAGTTTATTGAATGTTTCTTCATTTAGTTTTGTACAGTTTATTGACTGTTTCTTTATTGAGTTTTATACAGTTTATTGACTGGTTCTTTGTTCAGTTTTGTTCAGTTTATTGACTGGTTCTTTGTTCAGTTTTGTACAGTTTATTGATTGGTTCTTTTTTGAGTTTTGTACAGTTTATTGACTGTTTGTTGATTGTGTTTTGTACAGTTTATTGACTCGTTCTTTATTGAGTTTTGTACAGTTTATTGACTGGTTCTTTACTGAGTTTTGTACAGTTTAATGACTGTTTCTTTATTGAGTTTTGTACAGTTTATTGACTAGTTCTTTATTCAGTTTTGTACAGTTTATTGACTGGTTCTTTGTTCAGTTTTGTACAGTTTATTGACTGGTTCTTTGTTCAGTTTTGTACAGTTTATTGACTGGTTCTTTTTTGAGTTCTGTATAGTTTATTGACTGTTTCTTTATTGAGTTTTGTACAGTTTATTGACTCGTTCTTTATTGAGTTTTGTACAGTTTATTTACTGTTTCTTTATTTAGTTTTGTACAGTTTATTTACTGTTTCTTTATTTAGTTTTGTACAGTTTATTGACTGGTTCTTTTTTGAGTTTTGTACAGTTTTTTGACTGTTTCTTTATTGAGTTTTGTACAGTTTATTGACTGGTTCTTTATTGAGTTTTGTACAGTTTATTGACTGGTTCTTTATTTAGTTTTGTACAGTTTATTGACTGGTTCTTTGTTCAGTTTTGTACAGTTCATAGACTGGTTCTTTGTTCAGTTTTGTACAGTTTATTGACTGTTTCTTTATTGAGTTTTGTACAGTTTATTGACTGGTTCTTTATTGAGTTTTGTACAGTTTATTGACTGTTTCTTTATTTAGTTTTGTACAGTTTATTGACTGGTTCTTTATTGAGTTTTGTACAGTTTATTGACTGGTTCTTTATTGAGTTTTGTACAGTTTATTGACTGTTTCTTTATTTAGTTTTGTACAGTTTATTGACTGGTTCTTTATTTAGTTTTGTACAGTTTATTGACTGGTTCTTTATTGAGTTTTGTACAGTTTATTGACTGTTTCTTTATTTAGTTTGTGTACAATTTATTGACTGGTTGTTTATTTAGTTTTGTACAGTTTATTGACTGTTTGTTTATTTAGTTTTGTACTGTTTATTTACTGTTTCTTTATTTAGTTTTGTACAGTTTATTTACTGTTTCTTTATTTAGTTTTGTACAGTTTATTGACTGGTTCTTTATTGAGTTTTTTGCAGTTTATTGACTGGTTCTTTATTGAGTTTGTGTACTTTTTATTGACTGGTTCTTTATTGAGTTTTGTACAGTTTATTGACTGGTTCTTTATTGACTTTTGTACAGTTTATTGACTGGTTCTTTATTGAGTTTTGTATAGTTTATTGACTGTTTCTTTATTTAGTTTGTATAGTTTATTGACTGGTTCTTTGTTCAGTTTTGTACAGTTTATTGACTGGTTCTTTGTTCAGTTTTGTACAGTTTATTGACTGGTTCTTTTTTGAGTTTTGTACAGTTTATTGACTGTTTCTTTATTGAGTTTTGTACAGTTTATTGACTGGTTCTTTATTGAGTTTTATACAGTTTATTGACTGGTTCTTTGTTCAGTTTTGTTCAGTTTATTGACTGGTTCTTTGTTCAGTTTTGTACAGTTTATTGATTGGTTCTTTTTTGAGTTTTGTACAGTTTATTGACTGTTTGTTGATTGTGTTTTGTACAGTTTATTGACTGGTTCTTTATTGAGTTTTGTACAGTTTATTGACTGGTTCTTTACTGAGTTTTGTACAGTTTAATGACTGTTTCTTTATTGAGTTTTGTACAGTTTATTGACTAGTTCTTTATTCAGTTTTGTACAGTTTATTGACTGGTTCTTTGTTCAGTTTTGTACAGTTTATTGACTGGTTCTTTGTTCAGTTTTGTACAGTTTATTGACTGGTTCTTTTTTGAGTTCTGTATAGTTTATTGACTGTTTCTTTATTGAGTTTTGTACAGTTTATTGACTCGTTCTTTATTGAGTTTTGTACAGTTTATTTACTGTTTCTTTATTTAGTTTTGTACAGTTTATTTACTGTTTCTTTATTTAGTTTTGTACAGTTTATTGACTGGTTCTTTTTTGAGTTTTGTACAGTTTTTTGACTGTTTCTTTATTGAGTTTTGTACAGTTTATTGACTGGTTCTTTATTGAGTTTTGTACAGTTTATTGACTGGTTCTTTATTTAGTTTTGTACAGTTTATTGACTGGTTCTTTGTTCAGTTTTGTACAGTTCATAGACTGGTTCTTTGTTCAGTTTTGTACAGTTTATTGACTGTTTCTTTATTGAGTTTTGTACAGTTTATTGACTGGTTCTTTATTGAGTTTTGTACAGTTTATTGACTGTTTCTTTATTTAGTTTTGTACAGTTTATTGACTGGTTCTTTATTGAGTTTTGTACAGTTTATTGACTGGTTCTTTATTGAGTTTTGTACAGTTTATTGTACAGTTTATTGACTGGTTCTTTATTGAGTTTTGTACAGTTTATTGACTGTTTCTTTATTTAGTTTTGTACAGTTTATTGACTGGTTCTTTATTTAGTTTTGTACAGTTTATTGACTGGTTCTTTATTGAGTTTTGTACAGTTTATTGACTGTTTCTTTATTTAGTTTGTGTACAATTTATTGACTGGTTGTTTATTTAGTTTTGTACAGTTTATTGACTGTTTGTTTATTTAGTTTTGTACAGTTTATTTACTGTTTCTTTATTTAGTTTTGTACAGTTTATTTACTGTTTCTTTATTTAGTTTTGTACAGTTTATTGACTGGTTCTTTATTGAGTTTTTTGCAGTTTATTGACTGGTTCTTTATTGAGTTTGTGTACTTTTTATTGACTGGTTCTTTATTGAGTTTTGTACAGTTTATTGACTGGTTCTTTATTGACTTTTGTACAGTTTATTGACTGGTTCTTTATTGAGTTTTGTATAGTTTATTGACTGTTTCTTTATTTAGTTTGTATAGTTTATTGACTGGTTCTTTGTTCAGTTTTGTACAGTTTATTGACTGGTTCTTTGTTCAGTTTTGTACAGTTTATTGACTGTTTCTTTATTGAGTTTTGTACAGTTTATTGACTAGTTCTTTATTCAGTTTTGTACAGTTTATTGACTGGTTCTTTGTTCAGTTTTGTACAGTTTATTGACTGGTTCTTTATTCAGTTTTGTACAGTTTATTGACTGGTTCTTTTTTGAGTTCTGTATAGTTTATTGACTGTTTCTTTATTGAGTTTTGTACAGTTTATTGACTCGTTCTTTATTGAGTTTTGTACAGTTTATTTACTGTTTCTTTATTTAGTTTTGTACAGTTTATTTACTGTTTCTTTATTTAGTTTTGTACAGTTTATTGACTGGTTCTTTTTTGAGTTTTGTACAGTTTTTTGACTGTTTCTTTATTGAGTTTTGTACAGTTTATTGACTGGTTCTTTATTGAGTTTTGTACAGTTTATTGACTGGTTCTTTATTTAGTTTTGTACAGTTTATTGACTGGTTCTTTGTTCAGTTTTGTACAGTTCATAGACTGGTTCTTTGTTCAGTTTTGTACAGTTTATTGACTGTTTCTTTATTGAGTTTTGTACAGTTTATTGACTGGTTCTTTATTGAGTTTTGTACAGTTTATTGACTGTTTCTTTATTGAGTTTTGTACAGTTTATTGACTGGTTCTTTATTGAGTTTTGTACAGTTTATTGACTGGTTCTTTATTGAGTTTTGTACAGTTTATTGTACAGTTTATTGACTGGTTCTTTATTGAGTTTTGTACAGTTTATTGACTGTTTCTTTATTTAGTTTTGTACAGTTTATTGACTGGTTCTTTATTTAGTTTTGTACAGTTTATTGACTGGTTCTTTATTGAGTTTTGTACAGTTTATTGACTGTTTCTTTATTTAGTTTGTGTACAATTTATTGACTGGTTGTTTATTTAGTTTTGTACAGTTTATTGACTGTTTGTTTATTTAGTTTTGTACAGTTTATTTACTGTTTCTTTATTTAGTTTTGTACAGTTTATTTACTGTTTCTTTATTTAGTTTTGTACAGTTTATTGACTGGTTCTTTATTGAGTTTTTTGCAGTTTATTGACTGGTTCTTTATTGAGTTTGTGTACTTTTTATTGACTGGTTCTTTATTGAGTTTTGTACAGTTTATTGACTGGTTCTTTATTGACTTTTGTACAGTTTATTGACTGGTTCTTTATTGAGTTTTGTATAGTTTATTGACTGTTTCTTTATTTAGTTTGTATAGTTTATTGACTGGTTCTTTGTTCAGTTTTGTACAGTTTATTGACTGGTTCTTTGTTCAGTTTTGTACAGTTTATTGACTGGTTCTTTTTTGAGTTTTGTACAGTTTATTGACTGTTTCTTTATTGAGTTTTGTACAGTTTATTGACTGGTTCTTTATTGAGTTTTGTACAGTTTATTTACTGTTTCTTTATTTAGTTTTGTACAGTTTATTTACTGTTTCTTTATGTAGTTTTGTACAGTTTATTGACTGGTTCTTTTTTGAGTTTTGTACAGTTTTTTGACTGTTTCTTTATTGAGTTTTGTACAGTTTATTGACTGGTTCTTTATTGAGTTTTGTACAGTTTATTGACTGGTTCTTTATTTAGTTTTGTACAGTTTATTGACTGGTTCTTTGTTCAGTTTTGTACAGTTCATAGACTGTTTCTTTATTGAGTTTTTTTACAGTTTATTGACTGGTTCTTTGTTCAGTTTTGTTCTGTTTCTTTACTGGTTCTTTGTTCAGTTTTGTTCTGTTTATTGACTGGTTCTTTATTCAGTTTTGTACAGTTTATTGACTGGTTCTTTATTGAGTTTTGTACAGTTTATTGACTGGTTCTTTATTGAGTTTTGTACAGTTTATTGACTGGTTCGTTGTTCAGTTTTGTACAGTTCATAGACTGGTTCTTTGTTCAGTTTTGTACAGTTTATTGACTGTTTCTTTATTGAGTTTTGTACAGTTTATTGACTGGTTCTTTATTGAGTTTTGTACAGTTTATTGACTGTTTCTTTATTTAGTTTTGTACAGTTTATTGACTGGTTCTTTATTGAGTTTTGTACAGTTTATTGACTGGTTCTTTATTGAGTTTTGTACAGTTTATTGACTGTTTCTTTATTTAGTTTTGTACAGTTTATTGACTGGTTCTTTATTTAGTTTTGTACAGTTTATTGACTGGTTCTTTATTGAGTTTTGTACAGTTTATTGACTGTTTCTTTATTTAGTTTGTGTACAATTTATTGACTGGTTGTTTATTTAGTTTTGTACAGTTTATTGACTGTTTGTTTATTTAGTTTTGTACAGTTTATTTACTGTTTCTTTATTTAGTTTTGTACAGTTTATTTACTGTTTCTTTATTTAGTTTTGTACAGTTTATTGACTGGTTCTTTATTGAGTTTTTTGCAGTTTATTGACTGGTTCTTTATTGAGTTTGTGTACTTTTTATTGACTGGTTCTTTATTGAGTTTTGTACAGTTTATTGACTGGTTCTTTATTGACTTTTGTACAGTTTATTGACTGGTTCTTTATTGAGTTTTGTATAGTTTATTGACTGTTTCTTTATTTAGTTTGTATAGTTTATTGACTGGTTCTTTGTTGAGTTTTGTACAGTTTATTGACTGGTTCTTTGTTCAGTTTTGTACAGTTTATTGACTGGTTCTTTTTTGAGTTTTGTACAATTATTGACTGTTTCTTTATTGAGTTTTGTACAGTTTATTGACTGGTTCTTTATTGAGTTTTGTACAGTTTATTTACTGTTTCTTTATTTAGTTTTGTACAGTTTATTGACTGTTTCTTTATTGAGTTTTGTACAGTTTATTGACTGGTTCTTTTTTGAGTTTTGTACAGTTTTTTGACTGTTTCTTTATTGAGTTTTGTACAGTTTATTGACTGGTTCTTTATTGAGTTTTGTACAGTTTATTGACTGGTTCTTTATTTAGTTTTGTACAGTTTATTGACTGGTTCTTTGTTCAGTTTTGTACAGTTCATAGACTGGTTCTTTGTTCAGTTTTGTACAGTTTATTGACTGTTTCTTTATTGAGTTTTGTACAGTTTATTGACTGGTTCTTTATTGAGTTTTGTACAGTTTATTGACTGTTTCTTTATTTAGTTTTGTACAGTTTATTGAATGTTTCTTCATTTAGTTTTGTACAGTTTATTGACTGTTTCTTTATTGAGTTTTATACAGTTTATTGACTGGTTCTTTGTTCAGTTTTGTTCAGTTTATTGACTGGTTCTTTGTTCAGTTTTGTACAGTTTATTGATTGGTTCTTTTTTGAGTTTTGTACAGTTTATTGACTGTTTGTTGATTGTGTTTTGTACAGTTTATTGACTCGTTCTTTATTGAGTTTTGTACAGTTTATTGACTGGTTCTTTACTGAGTTTTGTACAGTTTAATGACTGTTTCTTTATTGAGTTTTGTACAGTTTATTGACTAGTTCTTTATTCAGTTTTGTACAGTTTATTGACTGGTTCTTTGTTCAGTTTTGTACAGTTTATTGACTGGTTCTTTGTTCAGTTTTGTACAGTTTATTGACTGGTTCTTTTTTGAGTTCTGTATAGTTTATTGACTGTTTCTTTATTGAGTTTTGTACAGTTTATTGACTCGTTCTTTATTGAGTTTTGTACAGTTTATTTACTGTTTCTTTATTTAGTTTTGTACAGTTTATTTACTGTTTCTTTATTTAGTTTTGTACAGTTTATTGACTGGTTCTTTTTTGAGTTTTGTACAGTTTTTTGACTGTTTCTTTATTGAGTTTTGTACAGTTTATTGACTGGTTCTTTATTGAGTTTTGTACAGTTTATTGACTGGTTCTTTATTTAGTTTTGTACAGTTTATTGACTGGTTCTTTGTTCAGTTTTGTACAGTTCATAGACTGGTTCTTTGTTCAGTTTTGTACAGTTTATTGACTGTTTCTTTATTGAGTTTTGTACAGTTTATTGACTGGTTCTTTATTGAGTTTTGTACAGTTTATTGACTGTTTCTTTATTTAGTTTTGTACAGTTTATTGACTGGTTCTTTATTGAGTTTTGTACAGTTTATTGACTGGTTCTTTATTGAGTTTTGTACAGTTTATTGACTGTTTCTTTATTTAGTTTTGTACAGTTTATTGACTGGTTCTTTATTTAGTTTTGTACAGTTTATTGACTGGTTCTTTATTGAGTTTTGTACAGTTTATTGACTGTTTCTTTATTTAGTTTGTGTACAATTTATTGACTGGTTGTTTATTTAGTTTTGTACAGTTTATTGACTGTTTGTTTATTTAGTTTTGTACTGTTTATTTACTGTTTCTTTATTTAGTTTTGTACAGTTTATTTACTGTTTCTTTATTTAGTTTTGTACAGTTTATTGACTGGTTCTTTATTGAGTTTTTTGCAGTTTATTGACTGGTTCTTTATTGAGTTTGTGTACTTTTTATTGACTGGTTCTTTATTGAGTTTTGTACAGTTTATTGACTGGTTCTTTATTGACTTTTGTACAGTTTATTGACTGGTTCTTTATTGAGTTTTGTATAGTTTATTGACTGTTTCTTTATTTAGTTTGTATAGTTTATTGACTGGTTCTTTGTTCAGTTTTGTACAGTTTATTGACTGGTTCTTTGTTCAGTTTTGTACAGTTTATTGACTGGTTCTTTTTTGAGTTTTGTACAGTTTATTGACTGTTTCTTTATTGAGTTTTGTACAGTTTATTGACTGGTTCTTTATTGAGTTTTATACAGTTTATTGACTGGTTCTTTGTTCAGTTTTGTTCAGTTTATTGACTGGTTCTTTGTTCAGTTTTGTACAGTTTATTGATTGGTTCTTTTTTGAGTTTTGTACAGTTTATTGACTGTTTGTTGATTGTGTTTTGTACAGTTTATTGACTCGTTCTTTATTGAGTTTTGTACAGTTTATTGACTGGTTCTTTACTGAGTTTTGTACAGTTTAATGACTGTTTCTTTATTGAGTTTTGTACAGTTTATTGACTAGTTCTTTATTCAGTTTTGTACAGTTTATTGACTGGTTCTTTGTTCAGTTTTGTACAGTTTATTGACTGGTTCTTTGTTCAGTTTTGTACAGTTTATTGACTGGTTCTTTTTTGAGTTCTGTATAGTTTATTGACTGTTTCTTTATTGAGTTTTGTACAGTTTATTGACTCGTTCTTTATTGAGTTTTGTACAGTTTATTTACTGTTTCTTTATTTAGTTTTGTACAGTTTATTTACTGTTTCTTTATTTAGTTTTGTACAGTTTATTGACTGGTTCTTTTTTGAGTTTTGTACAGTTTTTTGACTGTTTCTTTATTGAGTTTTGTACAGTTTATTGACTGGTTCTTTATTGAGTTTTGTACAGTTTATTGACTGGTTCTTTATTTAGTTTTGTACAGTTTATTGACTGGTTCTTTGTTCAGTTTTGTACAGTTCATAGACTGGTTCTTTGTTCAGTTTTGTACAGTTTATTGACTGTTTCTTTATTGAGTTTTGTACAGTTTATTGACTGGTTCTTTATTGAGTTTTGTACAGTTTATTGACTGTTTCTTTATTGAGTTTTGTACAGTTTATTGACTGGTTCTTTATTGAGTTTTGTACAGTTTATTGACTGGTTCTTTATTGAGTTTTGTACAGTTTATTGTACAGTTTATTGACTGGTTCTTTATTGAGTTTTGTACAGTTTATTGACTGTTTCTTTATTTAGTTTTGTACAGTTTATTGACTGGTTCTTTATTTAGTTTTGTACAGTTTATTGACTGGTTCTTTATTGAGTTTTGTACAGTTTATTGACTGTTTCTTTATTTAGTTTGTGTACAATTTATTGACTGGTTGTTTATTTAGTTTTGTACAGTTTATTGACTGTTTGTTTATTTAGTTTTGTACAGTTTATTTACTGTTTCTTTATTTAGTTTTGTACAGTTTATTTACTGTTTCTTTATTTAGTTTTGTACAGTTTATTGACTGGTTCTTTATTGAGTTTTTTGCAGTTTATTGACTGGTTCTTTATTGAGTTTGTGTACTTTTTATTGACTGGTTCTTTATTGAGTTTTGTACAGTTTATTGACTGGTTCTTTATTGACTTTTGTACAGTTTATTGACTGGTTCTTTATTGAGTTTTGTATAGTTTATTGACTGTTTCTTTATTTAGTTTGTATAGTTTATTGACTGGTTCTTTGTTCAGTTTTGTACAGTTTATTGACTGTTTCTTTGTTCAGTTTTGTACAGTTTATTGACTGTTTCTTTATTGAGTTTTGTACAGTTTATTGACTAGTTCTTTATTCAGTTTTGTACAGTTTATTGACTGGTTCTTTGTTCAGTTTTGTACAGTTTATTGACTGGTTCTTTGTTCAGTTTTGTACAGTTTATTGACTGGTTCTTTTTTGAGTTCTGTATAGTTTATTGACTGTTTCTTTATTGAGTTTTGTACAGTTTATTGACTCGTTCTTTATTGAGTTTTGTACAGTTTATTTACTGTTTCTTTATTTAGTTTTGTACAGTTTATTTACTGTTTCTTTATTTAGTTTTGTACAGTTTATTGACTGGTTCTTTTTTGAGTTTTGTACAGTTTTTTGACTGTTTCTTTATTGAGTTTTGTACAGTTTATTGACTGGTTCTTTATTGAGTTTTGTACAGTTTATTGACTGGTTCTTTATTTAGTTTTGTACAGTTTATTGACTGGTTCTTTGTTCAGTTTTGTACAGTTCATAGACTGGTTCTTTGTTCAGTTTTGTACAGTTTATTGACTGTTTCTTTATTGAGTTTTGTACAGTTTATTGACTGGTTCTTTATTGAGTTTTGTACAGTTTATTGACTGTTTCTTTATTTAGTTTTGTACAGTTTATTGACTGTTTCTTTATTGAGTTTTGTACAGTTTATTGACTGGTTCTTTATTGAGTTTTGTACAGTTTATTGTACAGTTTATTGACTGGTTCTTTATTGAGTTTTGTACAGTTTATTGACTGTTTCTTTATTTAGTTTTGTACAGTTTATTGACTGGTTCTTTATTTAGTTTTGTACAGTTTATTGACTGGTTCTTTATTGAGTTTTGTACAGTTTATTGACTGTTTCTTTATTTAGTTTGTGTACAATTTATTGACTGGTTGTTTATTTAGTTTTGTACAGTTTATTGACTGTTTGTTTATTTAGTTTTGTACAGTTTATTTACTGTTTCTTTATTTAGTTTTGTACAGTTTATTTACTGTTTCTTTATTTAGTTTTGTACAGTTTATTGACTGGTTCTTTATTGAGTTTTTTGCAGTTTATTGACTGGTTCTTTATTGAGTTTGTGTACTTTTTATTGACTGGTTCTTTATTGAGTTTTGTACAGTTTATTGACTGGTTCTTTATTGACTTTTGTACAGTTTATTGACTGGTTCTTTATTGAGTTTTGTATAGTTTATTGACTGTTTCTTTATTTAGTTTGTATAGTTTATTGACTGGTTCTTTGTTCAGTTTTGTACAGTTTATTGACTGGTTCTTTGTTCAGTTTTGTACAGTTTATTGACTGGTTCTTTTTTGAGTTTTGTACAGTTTATTGACTGTTTGTTTATTTAGTTTTGTACAGTTTATTTACTGTTTCTTTATTGAGTTTTGTACAGTTTATTTACTGTTTCTTTATTTAGTTTTGTACAGTTTATTTACTGTTTCTTTATGTAGTTTTGTACAGTTTATTGACTGGTTCTTTTTTGAGTTTTGTACAGTTTTTTGACTGTTTCTTTATTGAGTTTTGTACAGTTTATTGACTGGTTCTTTATTGAGTTTTGTACAGTTTATTGACTGGTTCTTTATTTAGTTTTGTACAGTTTATTGACTGGTTCTTTGTTCAGTTTTGTACAGTTCATAGACTGGTTCTTTGTTCAGTTTTGTACAGTTTATTGACTGTTTCTTTATTGAGTTTTGTACAGTTTATTGACTGGTTCTTTATTGAGTTTTGTACAGTTTATTGACTGTTTCTTTATTTAGTTTTGTACAGTTTATTGAATGTTTCTTCATTTAGTTTTGTACAGTTTATTGACTGTTTCTTTATTGAGTTTTATACAGTTTATTGACTGGTTCTTTGTTCAGTTTTGTTCAGTTTATTGACTGGTTCTTTGTTCAGTTTTGTATAGTTTATTGATTGGTTCTTTTTTGAGTTTTGTACAGTTTATTGACTGTTTGTTGATTGTGTTTTGTACAGTTTATTGACTCGTTCTTTATTGAGTTTTGTACAGTTTATTGACTGGTTCTTTACTGAGTTTTGTACAGTTTAATGACTGTTTCTTTATTGAGTTTTGTACAGTTTATTGACTAGTTCTTTATTCAGTTTTGTACAGTTTATTGACTGGTTCTTTATTGAGTTTTGTATAGTTTATTGACTGTTTCTTGATTTAGTTTGTACAGTTTATTGACTGGTTCTTTGTTCAGTTTTGTACAGTTTATTGACTGGTTCTTTGTTCAGTTTTGTACAGTTTATTGACTGGTTCTTTGTTCAGTTTTGTACAGTTTATTGACTGGTTCTTTTTTGAGTTTTGTACAGTTCATTGACTGTTTCTTTATTGAGTTTTGTACAGTTTATTGACTGGTTCTTTATTGAGTTTTGTACAGTTTATTGACTGTTTCTTTATTTAGTTTTGTACAGTTTATTTACTGTTTCTTTATTGAGTTTTGTATAGTTTATTGACTGATTCTTTATTGAGTTTTGTACAGTTTTTTGACTGTTTCTTTATTGAGTTTTGTACCGTTTTTTGACTGGTTCTTTATTGAGTTTTGTACAGTTTATTGACTGTTTCTTTATTTAGTTTGTGTACAATTTATTGACTGGTTGTTTATGTAGTTTTGTACAGTTTATTGACTGTTTGTTTATTTAGCTTTGTACAGTTTATTTACTGTTTCTTTATTTAGTTTTGTACAGTTTATTTATTGTTTCTTTATTTAGTTTTGTACAGTTTATTGACTGGTTCTTTATTGAGTTTTTTGCAGTTTATTGACTGGTTCTTTATTGAGTTTGTGTACTTTTTATTGACTGGTTCTTTATTGAGTTTTGTACAGTTTATTGACTGGTTCTTTATTGACTTTTGTACAGTTTATTGACTGGTTCTTTATTGAGTTTTGTATAGTTTATTGACTGTTTCTTTATTTAGTTTGTATAGTTTATTGACTGGTTCTTTGTTCAGTTTTGTACAGTTTATTGACTGGTTCTTTGTTCAGTTTTGTACAGTTTATTGACTGGTTCTTTTTTGAGTTTTGTACAGTTTATTGACTGTTTCTTTATTGAGTTTTGTACAGTTTATTGACTGGTTCTTTATTGAGTTTTGTACAGTTTATTTACTGTTTCTTTATTTAGTTTTGTACAGTTTATTTACTGTTTCTTTATTTAGTTTTGTACAGTTTATTGACTGGTTCTTTTTTGAGTTTTGTACAGTTTTTTGACTGTTTCTTTATTGAGTTTTGTACAGTTTATTGACTGGTTCTTTATTGAGTTTTGTACAGTTTATTGACTGGTTCTTTATTTAGTTTTGTACAGTTTATTGACTGGTTCTTTGTTCAGTTTTGTACAGTTCATAGACTGGTTCTTTGTTCAGTTTTGTACAGTTTATTGACTGTTTCTTTATTGAGTTTTGTACAGTTTATTGACTGGTTCTTTATTGAGTTTTGTACAGTTTATTGACTGTTTCTTTATTTAGTTTTGTACAGTTTATTGAATGTTTCTTCATTTAGTTTTGTACAGTTTATTGACTGTTTCTTTATTGAGTTTTGTACAGTTTATTGACTGGTTCTTTATTGAGTTTTATACAGTTTATTGACTGGTTCTTTGTTCAGTTTTGTTCAGTTTATTGACTGGTTCTTTGTTCAGTTTTGTACAGTTTATTGATTGGTTCTTTTTTGAGTTTTGTACAGTTTATTGACTGTTTGTTGATTGTGTTTTGTACAGTTTATTGACTCGTTCTTTATTGAGTTTTGTACAGTTTATTGACTGGTTCTTTACTGAGTTTTGTACAGTTTAATGACTGTTTCTTTATTGAGTTTTGTACAGTTTATTGACTAGTTCTTTATTCAGTTTTGTACAGTTTATTGACTGGTTCTTTATTGAGTTTTGTATAGTTTATTTACTGTTTCTTGATTAAGTTTGTACAGTTTATTGACTGGTTCTTTGTTCAGTTTTGTACAGTTTATTGACTGGTTCTTTGTTCAGTTTTGTACAGTTTATTGACTGGTTCTTTGTTCAGTTTTGTACAGTTTATTGACTTGTTCTTTTTTGAGTTTTGTACAGTTTATTGACTGTTTCTTTATTGAGTTTTGTACAGTTTATTGACTGGTTCTTTATTGAGTTTTGTACAGTTTATTTACTGTTTCTTTATTTAGTTTTGTACAGTTTATTTACTGTTTCTTTATTGAGTTTTGTACAGTTTTTTGACTGGTTCTTTATTGAGTTTTGTGCAGTTTATTGACTGTTTCTTGATTCAGTTTTGTACAGTTTATTGACTCTTTCTTGAATTAGTTTTGTACAGTTTTTTGACTGTTTCTTTATTGAGTTTTGTACAGTTTTTTGACTGGTTCTTTATTGAGTTTTGTACAGTTTATTGACTGTTTCTTGATTCAGTTTTGTACAGTTTATTGACTCTTTCTTGATTTAGTTTTGTACTTTTTATTGACTGGTTCTTTATTGAGTTTTGTACAGTTTATTGACCGGTTCTTTATTGAGTTTTGTACAGTTTATTTACTGGTTCTTTATTGAGTTTTGTAAAGTTTATTGACTAGTTCTTCATTGAGTTTTGTACAGTTTATTGACTGGTTCTTTATTGAGTTTTGTACAGTTTATTTACTGTTTCTTTATGTAGTTTTGTACAGTTTATTTACTGTTTCTTTATTTAGTTTTGTACAGTTTATTGACTGTTTGTTTATTTAGCTTTGTACAGTTTATTTACTGTTTCTTTATTTAGTTTTGTACAGTTTATTTATTGTTTCTTTATTTAGTTTTGTACAGTTTATTGACTGGTTCTTTATTGAGTTTTTTGCAGTTTATTGACTGGTTCTTTATTGAGTTTGTGTACTTTTTATTGACTGGTTCTTTATTGAGTTTTGTACAGTTTATTGACTGGTTCTTTATTGACTTTTGTACAGTTTATTGACTGGTTCTTTATTGAGTTTTGTATAGTTTATTGACTGTTTCTTTATTTAGTTTGTACAGTTTATTGACTGGTTCTTTATTGACTTTTGTACAGTTTATTGACTGGTTCTTTATTGAGTTTTGTATAGTTTATTGACTGTTTCTTTATTTAGTTTGTATAGTTTATTGACTGGTTCTTTGTTCAGTTTTGTACAGTTTATTGACTGGTTCTTTGTTCAGTTTTGTACAGTTTATTGACTGGTTCTTTTTTGAGTTTTGTACAGTTTATTGACTGTTTCTTTATTGAGTTTTGTACAGTTTATTGACTGGTTCTTTATTGAGTTTTGTACAGTTTATTTACTGTTTCTTTATTTAGTTTTGTACAGTTTATTTACTGTTTCTTTATTTAGTTTTGTACAGTTTATTGACTGGTTCTTTTTTGAGTTTTGTACAGTTTTTTGACTGTTTCTTTATTGAGTTTTGTACAGTTTATTGACTGGTTCTTTATTGAGTTTTGTACAGTTTAATGACTGGTTCTTTATTTAGTTTTGTACAGTTTATTGACTGGTTCTTTGTTCAGTTTTGTACAGTTCATAGACTGGTTCTTTGTTCAGTTTTGTACAGTTTATTGACTGTTTCTTTATTGAGTTTTGTACAGCTTATTGACTGGTTCTTTATTGAGTTTTGTACAGTTTATTGACTGTTTCTTTATTTAGTTTTGTACAGTTTATTGAAAGTTTCTTCATTTAGTTTTGTACAGTTTATTGACTGTTTCTTTATTGAGTTTTGTACAGTTTATTGACTGGTTCTTTATTGAGTTTTATACAGTTTATTGACTGGTTCTTTGTTCAGTTTTGTTCAGTTTATTGACTGGTTCTTTGTTCAGTTTTGTACAGTTTATTGATTGGTTCTTTTTTGAGTTTTGTACAGTTTATTGACTGTTTGTTGATTGTGTTTTGTACAGTTTATTGACTCGTTCTTTGTTGAGTTTTGTACAGTTTATTGACTGGTTCTTTACTGAGTTTTGTACAGTTTAATGACTGTTTCTTTATTGAGTTTTGTACAGTTTATTGACTAGTTCTTTATTCAGTTTTGTACAGTTTATTGACTGGTTCTTTATTGAGTTTTGTATAGTTTATTGACTGTTTCTTGATTTAGTTTGTACAGTTTATTGACTGGTTCTTTGTTTAGTTTTGTACAGTTTATTGACTGGTTCTTTGTTCCGTTTTGTACAGTTTATTGACTGGTTCTTTGTTCAGTTTTGTACAGTTTATTGACTGTTTCTTGATTCAGTTTTGTACAGTTTATTGACTCTTTCTTGATTTAGTTTTGTACAGTTTTTTGACTGTTTCTTTATTGAGTTTTGTACAGTTTTTTGACTGGTTCTTTATTGAGTTTTGTACAGTTTATTGACTGTTTCTTGATTCAGTTTTGTACAGTTTATTGACTCTTTCTTGATTTAGTTTTGTACTTTTTATTGACTGGTTCTTTATTGAGTTTTGTACAGTTTATTGACTGGTTCTTTATTGAGTTTTGTAGAGTTTATTGACTGGTTCTTTATTGAGTTTTGTAAAGTTTATTGACTAGTTCTTCATTGAGTTTTGTACAGTTTATTGACTGGTTCTTTATTGAGTTTTGTACAGTTTATTGACTTGTTCTTTATTGAGATTTGTACAGTTTATTGACTAATTCTTTATTGAATTTTGTACAGTTTATTGACTGGTTCTTTATTCAGTTTTGTACAGTTTATTGACTGTTTCTTTATTGAGTTTTGTACAGTTTATTGACTGGTTCTATGTTCAGTTTTGTTCTGTTTATTGACTGGTTCTTTATTCAGTTTTGTACAGTTTATTGACTGGTTCTTTATTCAGTTTTGTACAGTTTATTGACTGGTTCTTTATTCAATTTTGTACAGTTTATTGACAGTTTCTTTATTTAGTTTTGTACAGTTTATTGACTGGTTCTTTGTTCTGTTTTGCACAGTTTATTGACTGGTTCATTTTTGAGTTTTGTACAGTTTATTGACTGTTTATTGAGTTTGGTACAGTTTAATGACTGGTTCTTTATTTAGTTTTGTACAGTTTATTGACTGGTTCTTTGTTCAGTTTTGTACAGTTCATAGACTGGTTCTTTGTTCAGTTTTGTACAGTTTATTGACTGTTTCTTTATTGAGTTTTGTACAGCTTATTGACTGGTTCTTTATTGAGTTTTGTACAGTTTATTGACTGTTTCTTTATTTAGTTTTGTACAGTTTATTGAATGTTTCTTCATTTAGTTTTGTACAGTTTATTGACTGTTTCTTTATTGAGTTTTGTACAGTTTATTGACTGGTTCTTTATTGAGTTTTATACAGTTTATTGACTGGTTCTTTGTTCAGTTTTGTTCAGTTTATTGACTGGTTCTTTGTTCAGTTTTGTACAGTTTATTGATTGGTTCTTTCTTGAGTTTTGTACAGTTTATTGACTGTTTGTTGATTGTGTTTTGTACAGTTTATTGACTCGTTCTTTGTTGAGTTTTGTACAGTTTATTGACTGGTTCTTTACTGAGTTTTGTACAGTTTAATGACTGTTTCTTTATTGAGTTTTGTACAGTTTATTGACTAGTTCTTTATTCAGTTTTGTACAGTTTATTGACTGGTTCTTTATTGAGTTTTGTATAGTTTATTGACTGTTTCTTGATTTAGTTTGTACAGTTTATTGACTGGTTCTTTGTTTAGTTTTGTACAGTTTATTGACTGGTTCTTTGTTCCGTTTTGTACAGTTTATTGACTGGTTCTTTGTTCAGTTTTGTACAGTTTATTGACTGTTTCTTGATTCAGTTTTGTACAGTTTATTGACTCTTTCTTGATTTAGTTTTGTACAGTTTTTTGACTGTTTCTTTATTGAGTTTTGTACAGTTTATTGACTGGTTCTTTATTGAGTTTTGTACAGTTTATTGACTGTTTCTTGATTCAGTTTTGTACAGTTTATTGACTCTTTCTTGATTTAGTTTTGTACTTTTTATTGACTGGTTCTTTATTGAGTTTTGTACAGTTTATTGACTGGTTCTTTATTGAGTTTTGTAGAGTTTATTGACTGGTTCTTTATTGAGTTTTGTAAAGTTTATTGACTAGTTCTTCATTGAGTTTTGTACAGTTTATTGACTGGTTCTTTATTGAGTTTTGTACAGTTTATTGACTTGTTCTTTATTGAGATTTGTACAGTTTATTGACTAATTCTTTATTGAATTTTGTACAGTTTATTGACTGGTTCTTTATTCAGTTTTGTACAGTTTATTGACTGTTTCTTTATTGAGTTTTGTACAGTTTATTGACTGGTTCTATGTTCAGTTTTGTTCTGTTTATTGACTGGTTCTTTATTCAGTTTTGTACAGTTTATTGACTGGTTCTTTATTCAGTTTTGTACAGTTTATTGACTGGTTCTTTATTCAATTTTGTACAGTTTATTGACAGTTTCTTTATTTAGTTTTGTACAGTTTATTGACTGGTTCTTTGTTCTGTTTTGCACAGTTTATTGACTGGTTCATTTTTGAGTTTTGTACAGTTTATTGACTGTTTATTGAGTTTGGTACAGTTTATTGACTGTTTCTTTATTGAGTTTTGTACAGTTTATTGACTGTTTCTTTATTGAGTTTTTTACAGTTTATTGACTGGTTCTTTGTTCAGTTTTGTTCTGTTTATTTACTGGTTCTTTGTTCAGTTTTGTTCTGTTTATTGACTGGTTCTTTATTCAGTTTTGTACAGTTTATTGACTGGTTCTTTATTTAGTTTTGTACAGTTGATTGACTGTTTCTTTATTTAGTTTTGTACAGTTTATTGACTGTTTCTATATTTAGTTTTGTACAGTTTATTGAATGTTTCTTTATTTAGTTTTTCACAGTTTATTGACTGTTTCTTTATTTAGTTTGTGTACAATTTATTGACTAGTTCTTTATTTAGTTTTGTACAGTTTATTGACTGGTTCTTTGTTAAGTTTTGTACAGTTTATTGACTGTTTCTTTATTGAGTTTTGTACAGTTTATTGACTGGTTCTTTGTTCAGTTTTGTTCTGTTTATTGACTGGTTCTTTATTCAGTTTTGTACAGTTTATTGACTGGTTCTTTACTCAGTTTTGTACAGTTTATTGACTGGTTCTTTATTGAGTTTTGTACAGTTTATTGACTGGTTCTTTATTGAGTTTTGTACAGTTTATTGACTGGTTCTTTATTGAGTTTTGTAAAGTTTATTGACTAGTTCTTTATTGAGTTTTGTACAGTTTATTGACTGGTTCTTTATTGAGTTTTGTACAGTTTATTGACTTGTTCTTTATTGAGTTTTGTACAGTTTATTGACTAATTCTTTATTAAATTTTGTACAGTTTATTGACTGGTTCTTTATTAAGTTTTGTACAGTCTATTGACTGTTTCTTTATTGAGTTTTGTACAGTTTATTGACTGGTTCTTTGTTCAGTTTTGTTCTGTTTATTGACTGGTTCTTTATTCAGTTTTGTACAGTTTATTGACTGGTTCTTTATGCAGTTTTGTACAGTTTATTGACTGTTTCTTTATTGAGTTTTGTACAGTTTATTTACTGTTTCTTTATTTAGTTTTGTACAGTTTATTGACTGGTTCTTTATTGAGTTTTTTGCAGTTTATTGACTGGTTCTTTATTGAGTTTGTGTACTTTTTATTGACTGGTTCTTTATTGAGTTTTGTACAGTTTATTGACTGGTTCTTTATTCAGTTTTGTACAGTTTATTGACAGGTTCTTTATCAGTTTTGTACAGTTTATTGACTGGTTCTTTATTTAGTTTTGTACATTTTATTGACTGTTTCTTTATTTAGTTTTGTACACTTTATTGACTGTTTCTATATTTAGTTTTGTACAGTTTATTGACTGTTTCTTTATTTAGTTTTTTACAGTTTATTGACTGTTTTTTTATTAGTTTGTGTACAATTTATTCACTGGTTCTTTATTTAGTTTTGTACAGTTTATTGACTGGTTCTTTATTCAGTTTTGTACAGTTTATTGACTGGTTCTTTATTCAGTTTTGTACAGTTTATTGACTGTTTCTTTATTGAGTTTTGTATAGTTTATTGACTGATTCTTTGTTGAGTTCTGTACAGTTTTTTGACTGTTTCTTTATTGAGTTTTGTACAGTTTTTTGACTGGGTCTTTATTGAGTTTTGTACAGTTTATTGACTGTTTCTTTATTGAGTTTTGTACAGGTTTATTGACTGTTTCTTGATTTAGTTTTGTACAGTTTATTGACTGGTTCTTTATTGAGTTTTGTACAGGTTATTGACTGGTTCTTTATTAAGTTTTGTTCAGTTTATTGACTGTTTCTTTATTGAGTTTTGTACAGTTTATTGACTGGTTCTTTGTTCAGTTTTGTTCTGTTTATTGACTGGTTCTTTATTCAGTTTTGTACAGTTTATTGACTGGTTCTTTATTCAGTTTTGTACAGTTTATTGACTGTTTCTTTATTGAGTTTTGTACAGTTTATTGACTGTTTCTTTATTGAGTTTTGTACAGTTTATTGAATGTTTCTTTATTGAGTTTTGTACCGTTTATTGACTGTTTCTTTATTGAGTTTTGTACAATTTATTGACTGTTTCTTTATTGAGTTTTGCACAGTTTATTGACTGGTTCTTTGTTCAGTTTTGTTCTGTTTATTTACTGGTTCTTTGTTCAGTTTTGTTCTGTTTTTTTTTGACTGGTTCTTTATTCAGTTTTGTACAGTTTATTGACTGATTCTTTATTTAGTTTTGTACAGTTTATTGACTGTTACTTTATTTAGTTTTGTACAGTTTATTGACTGTTTCTATATTTAGTTTTGTACAGTTTATTGAATGTTTCTTTATTTAGTTTTTCACAGTTTATTGACTGTTTCTTTATTTAGTTTGTGTAAAATTTATTGACTAGTTCTTTATGTAGTTTTGTACAGTTTATTGACTTTTTCTTTATTTAGTTTTGTACAGTTTATTGACTGTTTCTTTATTTAGTTTTGTACAGTTTATTGACTGTTTCTTTATTTAGTTTTGTACAGTTTATTGACTGGTTCTTTATTGAGTTTTGTACAGTTTATTGACTGTTTCTTTATTTAGTTTTGTACAGTTTATTGGCTGGTTCTTTATTTAGTTTTGTACAGTTTATTGACTGGTTCTTTATTGAGTTTTGTACAGTTTATTGACTGTTTCTTTATTTAGTTTGTGTACAATTTATTGACTGGTTGTTTATTTAGTTTTGTACAGTTTATTGACAGTTTTTTTATTTAGTTTTGTACAGTTTATTTACTGTTTCTTTATTTAGTTTTGTACAGTTTATTGGCTGGTTCTTTATTTAGTTTTGTACAGTTTATTGACTGGTTCTTTATTGAGTTTTGTACAGTTTATTGACTGTTTCTTTATTTAGTTTGTGTACAATTTATTGACTGGTTGTTTATTTAGTTTATTGAGTTTTGTACAGTTTATTGACTGGTTCTTTATTTAGTTTTGTACAGTTTATTGACTGGTTCTTTGTTCAGTTTTGTACAGTTCATAGACTGATTCTTTGTTCAGTTTTGTACAGTTTATTGACTGTTTCTTTATTGAGTTTTGTACAGTTTATTGACTGGTTCTTTATTGAGTTTTGTACAGTTTATTGACTGTTTCTTTATTTAGTTTTGTACAGTTTATTGAATGTTTCTTCATTTAGTTTTGTACAGTTTATTGACTGTTTCTTTATCAGTTTTGTTCAGTTTATTGACTGGTTCTTTGTTCAGTTTTGTACAGTTTATTGACTGGTTCTTTATTGAGTTTTTTGCAGTTTATTGACTGGTTCTTTATTGAGTTTGTGTACTTTTTATTGACTGGTTCTTTATTGAGTTTTGTACAGTTTATTGACTGGTTCTTTATTGAGTTTTGTACAGTTTATTGACTGGTTCTTTATTGAGTTTTGTACAGTTTATTGACTGTTTCTTTATTTAGTTTGTACAGTTTATTGACTGGTTCTTTGTTCAGTTTTGTACAGTTTATTGACTGGTTCTTTGTTCAGTTTTGTACAGTTTATTGACTGGATCTTTTTTGAGTTTTGTACAGTTTATTGACTGTTTCTTTATTGAGTTTTGTACAGTTTATTGACTGGTTCTTCATTTAGTTTTGTACAGTTTATTGACTGTTTCTTTATTTAGTTTTGTACAGTTTATTGACTGTTTCTTTATTTAGTTTTGTACAGTTTATTGACTGGTTCTTTATTGAGTTTTGTACAGTTTATTGACTGTTTCTTTATTTAGTTTTGTACAGTTTATTGGCTGGTTCTTTATTTAGTTTTGTACAGTTTATTGACTGGTTCTTTATTGAGTTTTGTACAGTTTATTGACTGTTTCTTTATTTAGTTTGTGTACAATTTATTGACTGGTTGTTTATTTAGTTTTGTACAGTTTATTGACAGTTTTTTTATTTAGTTTTGTACAGTTTATTTACTGTTTCTTTATTTAGTTTTGTACAGTTTATTGGCTGGTTCTTTATTTAGTTTTGTACAGTTTATTGACTGGTTCTTTATTGAGTTTTGTACAGTTTATTGACTGTTTCTTTATTTAGTTTGTGTACAATTTATTGACTGGTTGTTTATTTAGTTTATTGAGTTTTGTACAGTTTATTGACTGGTTCTTTATTTAGTTTTGTACAGTTTATTGACTGGTTCTTTGTTCAGTTTTGTACAGTTCATAGACTGATTCTTTGTTCAGTTTTGTACAGTTTATTGACTGTTTCTTTATTGAGTTTTGTACAGTTTATTGACTGGTTCTTTATTGAGTTTTGTACAGTTTATTGACTGTTTCTTTATTTAGTTTTGTACAGTTTATTGAATGTTTCTTCATTTAGTTTTGTACAGTTTATTGACTGTTTCTTTATTGAGTTTTGTACAGTTTATTCACTGGTTCTTTATTGAGTTTTATACAGTTTATTGACTGGTTCTTTATTGAGTTTTTTGCAGTTTATTGACTGGTTCTTTATTGAGTTTGTGTACTTTTTATTGACTAGTTCTTTATTGAGTTTTGTACAGTTTATTGACTGGTTCTTTATTGAGTTTTGTACAGTTTATTGACTTGTTCTTTATTGAGTTTTGTACAGTTTATTGACTAATTCTTTATTAAATTTTGTACAGTTTATTGACTGGTTCTTTATTAAGTTTTGTACAGTCTATTGACTGTTTCTTTATTGAGTTTTGTACAGTTTATTGACTGGTTCTTTGTTCAGTTTTGTTCTGTTTATTGACTGGTTCTTTATTCAGTTTTGTACAGTTTATTGACTGGTTCTTTATGCAGTTTTGTACAGTTTATTGACTGTTTCTTTATTGAGTTTTGTACAGTTTATTTACTGTTTCTTTATTTAGTTTTGTACAGTTTATTGACTGGTTCTTTATTGAGTTTTTTGCAGTTTATTGACTGGTTCTTTATTGAGTTTGTGTACTTTTTATTGACTGGTTCTTTATTGAGTTTTGTACAGTTTATTGACTGGTTCTTTATTCAGTTTTGTACAGTTTATTGACAGGTTCTTTATCAGTTTTGTACAGTTTATTGACTGGTTCTTTATTTAGTTTTGTACATTTTATTGACTGTTTCTTTATTTAGTTTTGTACACTTTATTGACTGTTTCTATATTTAGTTTTGTACAGTTTATTGACTGTTTCTTTATTTAGTTTTTTACAGTTTATTGACTGTTTTTTTATTAGTTTGTGTACAATTTATTCACTGGTTCTTTATTTAGTTTTGTACAGTTTATTGACTGGTTCTTTATTCAGTTTTGTACAGTTTATTGACTGGTTCTTTATTCAGTTTTGTACAGTTTATTGACTGTTTCTTTATTGAGTTTTGTATAGTTTATTGACTGATTCTTTGTTGAGTTCTGTACAGTTTTTTGACTGTTTCTTTATTGAGTTTTGTACAGTTTTTTGACTGGGTCTTTATTGAGTTTTGTACAGTTTATTGACTGTTTCTTTATTGAGTTTTGTACAGGTTTATTGACTGTTTCTTGATTTAGTTTTGTACAGTTTATTGACTGGTTCTTTATTGAGTTTTGTACAGGTTATTGACTGGTTCTTTATTAAGTTTTGTTCAGTTTATTGACTGTTTCTTTATTGAGTTTTGTACAGTTTATTGACTGGTTCTTTGTTCAGTTTTGTTCTGTTTTATTCAGTTTTGTACAGTTTATTGACTGGTTCTTTATTCAGTTTTGTACAGTTTATTGACTGTTTCTTTATTGAGTTTTGTACAGTTTATTGACTGTTTCTTTATTGAGTTTTGTACAGTTTATTGAATGTTTCTTTATTGAGTTTTGTACCGTTTATTGACTGTTTCTTTATTGAGTTTTGTACAATTTATTGACTGTTTCTTTATTGAGTTTTGCACAGTTTATTGACTGGTTCTTTGTTCAGTTTTGTTCTGTTTATTTACTGGTTCTTTGTTCAGTTTTGTTCTGTTTTTTTTTGACTGGTTCTTTATTCAGTTTTGTACAGTTTATTGACTGATTCTTTATTTAGTTTTGTACAGTTTATTGACTGTTACTTTATTTAGTTTTGTACAGTTTATTGACTGTTTCTATATTTAGTTTTGTACAGTTTATTGAATGTTTCTTTATTTAGTTTTTCACAGTTTATTGACTGTTTCTTTATTTAGTTTGTGTAAAATTTATTGACTAGTTCTTTATGTAGTTTTGTACAGTTTATTGACTTTTTCTTTATTTAGTTTTGTACAGTTTATTGACTGTTTCTTTATTTAGTTTTGTACAGTTTATTGACTGTTTCTTTATTTAGTTTTGTACAGTTTATTGACTGGTTCTTTATTGAGTTTTGTACAGTTTATTGACTGTTTCTTTATTTAGTTTTGTACAGTTTATTGGCTGGTTCTTTATTTAGTTTTGTACAGTTTATTGACTGGTTCTTTATTGAGTTTTGTACAGTTTATTGACTGTTTCTTTATTTAGTTTGTGTACAATTTATTGACTGGTTGTTTATTTAGTTTTGTACAGTTTATTGACAGTTTTTTTATTTAGTTTTGTACAGTTTATTTACTGTTTCTTTATTTAGTTTTGTACAGTTTATTGGCTGGTTCTTTATTTAGTTTTGTACAGTTTATTGACTGGTTCTTTATTGAGTTTTGTACAGTTTATTGACTGTTTCTTTATTTAGTTTGTGTACAATTTATTGACTGGTTGTTTATTTAGTTTATTGAGTTTTGTACAGTTTATTGACTGGTTCTTTATTTAGTTTTGTACAGTTTATTGACTGGTTCTTTGTTCAGTTTTGTACAGTTCATAGACTGATTCTTTGTTCAGTTTTGTACAGTTTATTGACTGTTTCTTTATTGAGTTTTGTACAGTTTATTGACTGGTTCTTTATTGAGTTTTGTACAGTTTATTGACTGTTTCTTTATTTAGTTTTGTACAGTTTATTGAATGTTTCTTCATTTAGTTTTGTACAGTTTATTGACTGTTTCTTTATTGAGTTTTGTACAGTTTATTGACTGGTTCTTTATTGAGTTTTATACAGTTTATTGACTGGTTCTTTATTGAGTTTTTTGCAGTTTATTGACTGGTTCTTTATTGAGTTTGTGTACTTTTTATTGACTGGTTCTTTATTGAGTTTTGTACAGTTTATTGACTGGTTCTTTATTGACTTTTGTACAGTTTATTGACTGGTTCTTTATTGAGTTTTGTATAGTTTATTGACTGTTTCTTTATTTAGTTTGTACAGTTTATTGACTGGTTCTTTGTTCAGTTTTGTACAGTTTATTGACTGGTTCTTTGTTCAGTTTTGTACAGTTTATTGACTGGATCTTTTTTGAGTTTTGTACAGTTTATTGACTGTTTCTTTATTGAGTTTTGTACAGTTTATTGACTGGTTCTTCATTTAGTTTTGTACAGTTTATTGACTGTTTCTTTATTTAGTTTTGTACAGTTTATTGACTGTTTCTTTATTTAGTTTTGTACAGTTTATTGACTGGTTCTTTATTGAGTTTTGTACAGTTTATTGACTGTTTCTTTATTTAGTTTTGTACAGTTTATTGGCTGGTTCTTTATTTAGTTTTGTACAGTTTATTGACTGGTTCTTTATTGAGTTTTGTACAGTTTATTGACTGTTTCTTTATTTAGTTTGTGTACAATTTATTGACTGGTTGTTTATTTAGTTT
Organism: Limnoperna fortunei; assembly: GCA_944474755.1. NCBI lineage: Eukaryota > Metazoa > Mollusca > Bivalvia > Mytilida > Modiolidae > Limnoperna > Limnoperna fortunei. The sequence goes on along the minus strand of OX104119.1, from coordinate 31,439,316 downwards.
TGTACAGTTTATTGACAGTTTTTTTATTTAGTTTTGTACAGTTTATTTACTGTTTCTTTATTTAGTTTTGTACAGTTTATTGGCTGGTTCTTTATTTAGTTTTGTACAGTTTATTGACTGGTTCTTTATTGAGTTTTGTACAGTTTATTGACTGTTTCTTTATTTAGTTTGTGTACAATTTATTGACTGGTTGTTTATTTAGTTTATTGAGTTTTGTACAGTTTATTGACTGGTTCTTTATTTAGTTTTGTACAGTTTATTGACTGGTTCTTTGTTCAGTTTTGTACAGTTCATAGACTGATTCTTTGTTCAGTTTTGTACAGTTTATTGACTGTTTCTTTATTGAGTTTTGTACAGTTTATTGACTGGTTCTTTATTGAGTTTTGTACAGTTTATTGACTGTTTCTTTATTTAGTTTTGTACAGTTTATTGAATGTTTCTTCATTTAGTTTTGTACAGTTTATTGACTGTTTCTTTATTGAGTTTTGTACAGTTTATTGACTGGTTCTTTATTGAGTTTTGTACAGTTTATTGACTGGTTCTTTATTGAGTTTTTTGCAGTTTATTGACTGGTTCTTTATTGAGTTTGTGTACTTTTTATTGACTGGTTCTTTATTGAGTTTTGTACAGTTTATTGACTGGTTCTTTATTGACTTTTGTACAGTTTATTGACTGGTTCTTTATTGAGTTTTGTATAGTTTATTGACTGTTTCTTTATTTAGTTTGTACAGTTTATTGACTGGTTCTTTGTTCAGTTTTGTACAGTTTATTGACTGGTTCTTTTTTGAGTTTTGTACGGTTTATTGACTGGTTCTTTATTTAGTTTTGTACAGTTTATTGATTGTTTCTTTATTGAGTTTTGTACAGTTTATTGACTGGTTCTTTATTGAGTTTTGTACAGTTTATTTACTGTTTCTTTATTTAGTTTTGTACAGTTTATTTACTGTTTCTTTATTTAGTTTTGTACAGTTTATTGACTGGTTCTTTTTTGAGTTTTGTACAGTTTTTTGACTGTTTCTTTATTGAGTTTTGTACAGTTTATTGACTGGTTCTTTATTGAGTTTTGTACAGTTTATTGACTGGTTCTTTATTTAGTTTTGTACAGTTTATTGACTGGTTCTTTATTGAGTTTTGTACAGTTTATTGACTGTTTCTTTATTTAGTTTTGTACAGTTTATTGAATGTTTCTTCATTTAGTTTTGTACAGTTTATTGACTGTTTCTTTATTGAGTTTTGTACAGTTTATTGACTGGTTCTTTATTGAGTTTTATACAGTTTATTGACTGGTTCTTTTTTCAGTTTTGTTCAGTTTATTGACTGGTTCTTTGTTCAGTTTTGTACAGTTTATTGATTGGTTCTTTTTTGAGTTTTGTACAGTTTATTGACTGTTTGTTGATTGTGTTTTGTACAGTTTATTGACTCGTTCTTTATTGAGTTTTTAACAGTTTATTGACTGGTTCTTTATTTAGTTTTGTACAGTTTATTTACTGTTTCTTTATTTAGTTTTGTACAGTTTATTTACTGTTTCTTTATTTAGTTTTGTACAGTTTATTGACTGGTTCTTTACTGAGTTTTGTACAGTTTAATGACTGTTTCTTTATTGTGTTTTGTACAGTTTATTGACTAGTTCTTTATTCAGTTTTGTACAGTTTATTGACTGGTTCTTTATTCAGTTTTGTACAGTTTATTGACTGGTTCTTTATTGAGTTTTGTACAGTTTATTGACTGTTTCTTTATTGAGTTTTGTATAGTTTATTGACTGATTCTTTATTGAGTTTTGTACAGTTTTTTGACTGTTTCTTTATTGAGTTTTGTACAGTTTTTTGACTGGTTCTTTATTGAGTTTTGTACAGTTTATTGACTGTTTCTTGATTCAGTTTTGTACAGTTTATTGACTCTTTCTTGATTTAGTTTTGTACAGTTTATTGACTGTTTCTTTATTGAGTTTTGTACAGTTTATTGACTGGTTCTTTATTGAGTTTTGTACAGTTTATTGACTGGTTCTTTATTGAGTTTTGTAAAGTTTATTGACTAGTTCTTTATTGAGTTTTGTACAGTTTATTGACTGGTTCTTTATTGAGTTTTGTACAGTTTATTGACTTGTTCTTTATTGAGATTTGTACAGTTTTTTGACTGGTTCTTTATTGAGTTTTGTACAGTTTATTGACTGTTTCTTGATTCAGTTTTGTACAGTTTATTGACTCTTTCTTGATTTAGTTTTGTACAGTTTATTGACTGGTTCTTTATTGAGTTTTGTACAGTTTATTGACTGGTTCTTTATTGAGTTTTGTACAGTTTATTGACTGGTTCTTTATTGAGTTTTGTAAAGTTTATTGACTAGTTCTTTATTGAGTTTTGTACAGTTTATTGACTGGTTCTTTATTGAGTTTTGTACAGTTTATTGACTTGTTCTTTATTGAGATTTGTACAGTTTATTGACTAATTCTTTATTGAATTTTGTACAGTTTATTGACTGGTTCTTTATTCAGATTTGTACAGTTTATTGGCTGGTTCCTTATTTAGTTTTGTACAGTTTATTGACTGGTTCTTTATTGAGTTTTGTACAGTTTATTGACTGTTTCTTTATTTAGTTTGTGTACAATTTATTGACTGGTTGTTTATTTAGTTTTGTACAGTTTATTGACAGTTTTTTTATTTAGTTTTGTACAGTTTATTTACTGTTTCTTTATTTAGTTTTGTACAGTTTATTGGCTGGTTCTTTATTTAGTTTTGTACAGTTTATTGACTGGTTCTTTATTGAGTTTTGTACAGTTTATTGACTGTTTCTTTATTTAGTTTGTGTACAATTTATTGACTGGTTGTTTATTTAGTTTATTGAGTTTTGTACAGTTTATTGACTGGTTCTTTATTTAGTTTTGTACAGTTTATTGACTGGTTCTTTGTTCAGTTTTGTACAGTTCATAGACTGATTCTTTGTTCAGTTTTGTACAGTTTATTGACTGTTTCTTTATTGAGTTTTGTACAGTTTATTGACTGGTTCTTTATTGAGTTTTGTACAGTTTATTGACTGTTTCTTTATTTAGTTTTGTACAGTTTATTGAATGTTTCTTCATTTAGTTTTGTACAGTTTATTGACTGTTTCTTTATTGAGTTTTGTACAGTTTATTGAGTGGTTCTTTATTGAGTTTTATACAGTTTATTGACTGGTTCTTTATTGAGTTTTTTGCAGTTTATTGACTGGTTCTTTATTGAGTTTGTGTACTTTTTATTGACTGGTTCTTTATTGAGTTTTGTACAGTTTATTGACTGGTTCTTTATTGAGTTTTGTACAGTTTATTGACTCGTTCTTTATTCAGTTTTGTATAGTTTATTGACTGTTTCTTTATTTAGTTTGTACAGTTTATTGACTGGTTCTTTGTTCAGTTTTGTACAGTTTATTGACTGGTTCTTTGTTCAGTTTTGTACAGTTTATTGACTGGTTCTTTTTTGAGTTTTGTACAGTTTATTGACTGTTTCTTTATTGAGTTTTGTACAGTTTATTGACTGGTTCTTTATTGAGTTTTGTACAGTTTATTTACTGTTTCTTTATTTAGTTTTGTACAGTTTATTTACTGTTTCTTTATTTAGTTTTGTACAGTTTATTGACTGGTTCTTTTTTGAGTTTTGTACAGTTTTTTGACTGTTTCTTTATTGAGTTTTGTACAGTTTATTGACTGGTTCTTTATTGAGTTTTGTACAGTTTATTGACTGGTTCTTTATTTAGTTTTGTACAGTTTATTGACTGGTTCTTTGTTCAGTTTTGTACAGTTGATAGACTGATTCTTTGTTCAGTTTTGTACAGTTTATTGACTGTTTCTTTATTGAGTTTTGTACAGTTTATTGACTGGTTCTTTATTGAGTTTTGTACAGTTTATTGACTGTTTCTTTATTTAGTTTTGTACAGTTTATTGAATGTTTCTTCATTTAGTTTTGTACAGTTTATTGACTGTTTCTTTATTGAGTTTTGTACAGTTTATTGACTGGTTCTTTATTGAGTTTTATACAGTTTATTGACTGGTTCTTTATTGAGTTTTGTACAGTTTATTGACTGTTTCTTTATTTAGTTTGTGTACAATTTATTGACTGGTTGTTTATTTAGTTTATTGAGTTTTGTACAGTTTATTGACTGGTTCTTTATTTAGTTTTGTACAGTTTATTGACTGGTTCTTTGTTCAGTTTTGTACAGTTCATAGACTGATTCTTTGTTCAGTTTTGTACAGTTTATTGACTGTTTCTTTATTGAGTTTTGTACAGTTTATTGACTGGTTCTTTATTGAGTTTTGTACAGTTTATTGACTGTTTCTTTATTTAGTTTTGTACAGTTTATTGAATGTTTCTTCATTTAGTTTTGTACAGTTTATTGACTGTTTCTTTATTGAGTTTTGTACAGTTTATTGACTGGTTCTTTATTGAGTTTTGTACAGTTTATTGACTGGTTCTTTATTGAGTTTTTTGCAGTTTATTGACTGGTTCTTTATTGAGTTTGTGTACTTTTTATTGACTGGTTCTTTATTGAGTTTTGTACAGTTTATTGACTGGTTCTTTATTGACTTTTGTACAGTTTATTGACTGGTTCTTTATTGAGTTTTGTATAGTTTATTGACTGTTTCTTTATTTAGTTTGTACAGTTTATTGACTGGTTCTTTGTTCAGTTTTGTACAGTTTATTGACTGGTTCTTTGTTCAGTTTTGTACAGTTTATTGACTGGTTCTTTTTTGAGTTTTGTACAGTTTATTGACTGTTTCTTTATTGAGTTTTGTACAGTTTATTGACTGGTTCTTTATTGAGTTTTGTACAGTTTATTTACTGTTTCTTTATTTAGTTTTGTACAGTTTATTTACTGTTTCTTTATTTAGTTTTGTACAGTTTATTGACTGGTTCTTTTTTGAGTTTTGTACAGTTTTTTGACTGTTTCTTTATTGAGTTTTGTACAGTTTATTGACTGGTTCTTTATTGAGTTTTGTACAGTTTATTGACTGGTTCTTTATTTAGTTTTGTACAGTTTATTGACTGGTTCTTTGTTCAGTTTTGTACAGTTGATAGACTGATTCTTTGTTCAGTTTTGTACAGTTTATTGACTGTTTCTTTATTGAGTTTTGTACAGTTTATTGACTGGTTCTTTATTGAGTTTTGTACAGTTTATTGACTGTTTCTTTATTTAGTTTTGTACAGTTTATTGAATGTTTCTTCATTTAGTTTTGTACAGTTTATTGACTGTTTCTTTATTGAGTTTTGTACAGTTTATTGACTGGTTCTTTATTGAGTTTTATACAGTTTATTGACTGGTTCTTTTTTCAGTTTTGTTCAGTTTATTGACTGGTTCTTTGTTCAGTTTTGTACAGTTTATTGATTGGTTCTTTTTTGAGTTTTGTACAGTTTATTGACTGTTTGTTGATTGTGTTTTGTACAGTTTATTGACTCGTTCTTTATTGAGTTTTTAACAGTTTATTGACTGGTTCTTTATTTAGTTTTGTACAGTTTATTTACTGTTTCTTTATTTAGTTTTGTACAGTTTATTTACTGTTTCTTTATTTAGTTTTGTACAGTTTATTGACTGGTTCTTTACTGAGTTTTGTACAGTTTAATGACTGTTTCTTTATTGTGTTTTGTACAGTTTATTGACTAGTTCTTTATTCAGTTTTGTACAGTTTATTGACTGGTTCTTTATTCAGTTTTGTACAGTTTATTGACTGGTTCTTTATTGAGTTTTGTACAGTTTATTGACTGTTTCTTTATTGAGTTTTGTATAGTTTATTGACTGATTCTTTATTGAGTTTTGTACAGTTTTTTGACTGTTTCTTTATTGAGTTTTGTACAGTTTTTTGACTGGTTCTTTATTGAGTTTTGTACAGTTTATTGACTGTTTCTTGATTCAGTTTTGTACAGTTTATTGACTCTTTCTTGATTTAGTTTTGTACAGTTTATTGACTGGTTCTTTATTGAGTTTTGTACAGTTTATTGACTGGTTCTTTATTGAGTTTTGTACAGTTTATTGACTGGTTCTTTATTGAGTTTTGTAAAGTTTATTGACTAGTTCTTTATTGAGTTTTGTACAGTTTATTGACTGGTTCTTTATTGAGTTTTGTACAGTTTATTGACTTGTTCTTTATTGAGATTTGTACAGTTTTTTGACTGGTTCTTTATTGAGTTTTGTACAGTTTATTGACTGTTTCTTGATTCAGTTTTGTACAGTTTATTGACTCTTTCTTGATTTAGTTTTGTACAGTTTATTGACTGGTTCTTTATTGAGTTTTGTACAGTTTATTGACTGGTTCTTTATTGAGTTTTGTACAGTTTATTGACTGGTTCTTTATTGAGTTTTGTAAAGTTTATTGACTAGTTCTTTATTGAGTTTTGTACAGTTTATTGACTGGTTCTTTATTGAGTTTTGTACAGTTTATTGACTTGTTCTTTATTGAGATTTGTACAGTTTATTGACTAATTCTTTATTGAATTTTGTACAGTTTATTGACTGGTTCTTTATTCAGATTTGTACAGTTTATTGGCTGGTTCCTTATTTAGTTTTGTACAGTTTATTGACTGGTTCTTTATTGAGTTTTGTACAGTTTATTGACTGTTTCTTTATTTAGTTTGTGTACAATTTATTGACTGGTTGTTTATTTAGTTTTGTACAGTTTATTGACTGTTTGTTTATTTAGTTTTGTACAGTTTATTTACTGTTTCTTTATTTAGTTTTGTACAGTTTATTTACTGTTTCTTTATTTAGTTTTGTACAGTTTATTGACTGGTTCTTTATTGAGTTTTTTGCAGTTTATTGACTGGTTCTTTATTGAGTTTGTGTACTTTTTATTGACTGGTTCTTTATTGAGTTTTGTACAGTTTATTGACTGGTTCTTTATTGACTTTTGTACAGTTTATTGACTGGTTCTTTATTGAGTTTTGTATAGTTTATTGACTGTTTCTTTATTTAGTTTGTACAGTTTATTGACTGGTTCTTTGTTCAGTTTTGTACAGTTTATTGACTGGTTCTTTGTTCAGTTTTGTACAGTTTATTGACTGGTTCTTTTTTGAGTTTTGTACAGTTTATTGACTGTTTCTTTATTGAGTTTTGTACAGTTTATTGACTGGTTCTTTATTGAGTTTTGTACAGTTTATTTACTGTTTCTTTATTTAGTTTTGTACAGTTTATTTACTGTTTCTTTATTTAGTTTTGTACAGTTTATTGACTGGTTCTTTTTTGAGTTTTGTACAGTTTTTTGACTGTTTCTTTATTGAGTTTTGTACAGTTTATTGACTGGTTCTTTATTGAGTTTTGTACAGTTTATTGACTGGTTCTTTATTTAGTTTTGTACAGTTTATTGACTGGTTCTTTGTTCAGTTTTGTACAGTTCATAGACTGATTCTTTGTTCAGTTTTGTACAGTTTATTGACTGTTTCTTTATTGAGTTTTGTACAGTTTATTGACTGGTTCTTTATTGAGTTTTGTACAGTTTATTGACTGTTTCTTTATTTAGTTTTGTACAGTTTATTGAATGTTTCTTCATTTAGTTTTGTACAGTTTATTGACTGTTTCTTTATTGAGTTTTGTACAGTTTATTGACTGGTTCTTTATTGAGTTTTATACAGTTTATTGACTGGTTCTTTTTTCAGTTTTGTTCAGTTTATTGACTGGTTCTTTGTTCAGTTTTGTACAGTTTATTGATTGGTTCTTTTTTGAGTTTTGTACAGTTTATTGACTGTTTGTTGATTGTGTTTTGTACAGTTTATTGACTCGTTCTTTATTGAGTTTTTAACAGTTTATTGACTGGTTCTTTATTTAGTTTTGTACAGTTTATTTACTGTTTCTTTATTTAGTTTTGTACAGTTTATTTACTGTTTCTTTATTTAGTTTTGTACAGTTTAATGACTGTTTCTTTATTGTGTTTTGCACAGTTTATTGACTAGTTCTTTATTCAGTTTTGTACAGTTTATTGACTGGTTCTTTATTCAGTTTTGTACAGTTTATTGACTGGTTCTTTATTGAGTTTTGTACAGTTTATTGACTGTTTCTTTATTGAGTTTTGTATAGTTTATTGACTGATTCTTTACTGAGTTTTGTACAGTTTTTTGACTGTTTCTTTATTGAGTTTTGTACAGTTTTTTGACTGGTTCTTTATTGAGTTTTGTACAGTTTATTGACTGTTTCTTGATTCAGTTTTGTACAGTTTATTGACTCTTTCTTTATTGAGTTTTGAACAGTTTATTGACTGGTTCTTTATTGAGTTTTGTACAGTTTATTGACTGGTTCTTTATTGAGTTTTGTACAGTTTATTGACTGGTTCTTTATTGAGTTTTGTAAAGTTTATTGACTAGTTCTTTATTGAGTTTTGTACAGTTTATTGACTGGTTCTTTATTGAGTTTTGTACAGTTTATTGACTGTTTCTTGATTCAGTTTTGTACAGTTTATTGACTCTTTCTTGATTTAGTTTTGTACAGTTTATTGACTGGTTCTTTATTGAGTTTTGTACAGTTTATTGACTGGTTCTTTATTGAGTTTTGTACAGTTTATTGACTGGTTCTTTATTGAGTTTTGTAAAGTTTATTGACTAGTTCTTTATTGAGTTTTGTACAGTTTATTGACTGGTTCTTTATTGAGTTTTGTACAGTTTATTGACTTGTTCTTTATTGAGATATGTACAGTTTATTGACTAATTCTTTATTGAATTTTGTACAGTTTATTGACTGGTTCTTTATTCAGTTTTGTACAGTTTATTGACTGTTTCTTTATTGAGTTTTGTACAGTTTATTGACTGGTTCTATGTTCAGTTTTGTTCTGTTTATTGACTGGTTCTTTATTCAGTTTTGTACAGTTTATTGACTGGTTCTTTATTCAGTTTTGTACAGTTTATTGACTGGTTCTTTATTCAGTTTTGTACAGTTTTTTGACTGGTTCTTTGTTCTGTTTTGCACAGTTTATTGACTGGTTCATTTTTGAGTTTTGTACAGTTTATTGACTGTTTCTTTATTGAGTTTGGTACAGTTTATTGACTGTTTCTTTATTGAGTTTTGTACAGTTTATTGACTGTTTCTTTATTGAGTTTTTTTACAGTTTATTGACTGGTTCTTTGTTCAGTTTTGTTCTGTTTCTTTACTGGTTGTTTGTTCAGTTTTGTTCTGTTTATTGACTGGTTCTGTATTCAGTTTTGTACAGTTTATTGACTGGTTCTTTATTTAGTTTTGTACAGTTTATTGACTGTTTCTTTATTTAGTTTTGTACAGTTTATTGACTGTTTCTGTATTTAGTTTTGTACAGTTTATTGAATGTTTCTTTATTTAGTTTTTCACAGTTTATTGACTGTTTCTTTATTTAGTTTGTGTACAATTTATTGACTAGTTCTTTATTTAGTTTTGTACAGTTTATTGACTGGTCTTTGTTAAGTTTTGTACAGTTTATTGACTGTTTCTTTGTTCAGTTTTGTTCTGTTTATTGACTGGTTCTTTGTTCTGTTTTGCACAGTTTATTGACTGGTTCATTTTTGAGTTTTGTACAGTTTATTGACTGTTTCTTTATTGAGTTTGGTACAGTTTATTGACTGTTTCTTTATTGAGTTTTGTACAGTTTATTGACTGTTTCTTTATTGAGTTTTTTTACAGTTTATTGACTGGTTCTTTGTTCAGTTTTGTTCTGTTTCTTTACTGGTTCTTTGTTCAGTTTTGTTCTGTTTATTGACTGGTTCTTTATTCAGTTTTGTACAGTTTATTGACTGGTTCTTTATTTAGTTTTGTACAGTTTATTGACTGTTTCTTTATTTAGTTTTGTACAGTTTATTGACTGTTTCTATATTTAGTTTTGTACAGTTTATTGAATGTTTCTTTATTTAGTTTTTCACAGTTTATTGACTGTTTCTTTATTTAGTTTGTGTACAATTTATTGACTAGTTCTTTATTTAGTTTTGTACAGTTTATTGACTGGTCTTTGTTAAGTTTTGTACAGTTTATTGACTGTTTCTTTGTTCAGTTTTGTTCTGTTTATTGACTGGTTCTTTATTCAGTTTTGTACAGTTTATTGACTGGTTCTTTACTCAGTTTTGTACAGTTTATTGACTGGTTCTTTATTGAGTTTTGTACAGTTTATTGACTGGTTCTTTATTGAGTTTTGTACAGTTTATTGACTGGTTCTTTATTGAGTTTTGTAAAGTTTATTGACTAGTTCTTTATTGAGTTTTGTACAGTTTATTGACTGGTTCTTTATTGAGTTTTGTAAAGTTTATTGACTAGTTCTTTATTGAGTTTTGTAAAGTTTATTGACTAGTTCTTTATTGAGTTTTGTACAGTTTATTGACTGGTTCTTTATTGACTTTTGTACAGTTTATTGACTTGTTCTTTATTGAGTTTTGTACAGTTTATTGACTGTTTCTTTATTGAGTTTTTTTACAGTTTATTGACTGGTTCTTTGTTCAGTTTTGTTCTGTTTCTTTACTGGTTCTTTGTTCAGTTTTGTTCTGTTTATTGACTGGTTCTTTATTCAGTTTTGTACAGTTTATTGACTGGTTCTTTATTTAGTTTTGTACAGTTTATTGACTGTTTCTTTATTTAGTTTTGTACAGTTTATTGACTGTTTCTATATTTAGTTTTGTACAGTTTATTGAATGTTTCTTTATTTAGTTTTTCACAGTTTATTGACTGTTTCTTTATTTAGTTTGTGTACAATTTATTGACTAGTTCTTTATTTAGTTTTGTACAGTTTATTGACTGGTCTTTGTTAAGTTTTGTACAGTTTATTGACTGATTCTTTGTTCTGTTTTGGACAGTTTATTGACTGGTTCATTTTTGAGTTTTGTACAGTTTATTGACTGTTTCTTTATTGAGTTTGGTACAGTTTATTGACTGTTTCTTTATTGAGTTTTGTACAGTTTATTGACTGTTTCTTTATTGAGTTTTTTTACAGTTTATTGACTGGTTCTTTGTTCAGTTTTGTTCTGTTTCTTTACTGGTTCTTTGTTCAGTTTTGTTCTGTTTATTGACTGGTTCTTTATTCAGTTTTGTACAGTTTATTGACTGGTTTTTTATTTAGTTTTGTACAGTTTATTGACTGTTTCTTTATTTAGTTTTGTACAGTTTATTGACTGTTTCTATATTTAGTTTTGTACAGTTTATTGAATGTTTCTTTATTTAGTTTTTCACAGTTTATTGACTGTTTCTTTATTTAGTTTGTGTACAATTTATTGACTAGTTCTTTATTTAGTTTTGTACAGTTTATTGACTGGTCTTTGTTAAGTTTTGTACAGTTTATTGACTGTTTCTTTGTTCAGTTTTGTTCTGTTTATTGACTGGTTCTTTATTCAGTTTTGTACAGTTTATTGACTGGTTCTTTACTCAGTTTTGTACAGTTTATTGACTGGTTCTTTATTGAGTTTTGTACAGTTTATTGACTTGTTCTTTATTGAGATATGTACAGTTTATTGACTAATTCTTTATTGAATTTTGTACAGTTTATTGACTGGTTCTTTATTCAGTTTTGTACAGTTTATTGACTGTTTCTTTATTGAGTTTTGTACAGTTTATTGACTGGTTCTATGTTCAGTTTTGTTCTGTTTATTGACTGGTTCTTTATTCAGTTTTGTACAGTTTATTGACTGGTTCTTTATTCAGTTTTGTACAGTTTATTGACTGGTTCTTTATTCAGTTTTGTACAGTTTTTTGACTGGTTCTTTGTTCTGTTTTGCACAGTTTATTGACTGGTTCATTTTTGAGTTTTGTACAGTTTATTGACTGTTTCTTTATTGAGTTTGGTACAGTTTATTGACTGTTTCTTTATTGAGTTTTGTACAGTTTATTGACTGTTTCTTTATTGAGTTTTTTTACAGTTTATTGACTGGTTCTTTGTTCAGTTTTGTTCTGTTTCTTTACTGGTTGTTTGTTCAGTTTTGTTCTGTTTATTGACTGGTTCTTTATTCAGTTTTGTACAGTTTATTGACTGGTTCTTTATTTAGTTTTGTACAGTTTATTGACTGTTTCTTTATTTAGTTTTGTACAGTTTATTGACTGTTTCTGTATTTAGTTTTGTACAGTTTATTGAATGTTTCTTTATTTAGTTTTTCACAGTTTATTGACTGTTTCTTTATTTAGTTTGTGTACAATTTATTGACTAGTTCTTTATTTAGTTTTGTACAGTTTATTGACTGGTCTTTGTTAAGTTTTGTACAGTTTATTGACTGTTTCTTTGTTCAGTTTTGTTCTGTTTATTGACTGGTTCTTTGTTCTGTTTTGCACAGTTTATTGACTGGTTCATTTTTGAGTTTTGTACAGTTTATTGACTGTTTCTTTATTGAGTTTGGTACAGTTTATTGACTGTTTCTTTATTGAGTTTTGTACAGTTTATTGACTGTTTCTTTATTGAGTTTTTTTACAGTTTATTGACTGGTTCTTTGTTCAGTTTTGTTCTGTTTCTTTACTGGTTCTTTGTTCAGTTTTGTTCTGTTTATTGACTGGTTCTTTATTCAGTTTTGTACAGTTTATTGACTGGTTCTTTATTTAGTTTTGTACAGTTTATTGACTGTTTCTTTATTTAGTTTTGTACAGTTTATTGACTGTTTCTATATTTAGTTTTGTACAGTTTATTGAATGTTTCTTTATTTAGTTTTTCACAGTTTATTGACTGTTTCTTTATTTAGTTTGTGTACAATTTATTGACTAGTTCTTTATTTAGTTTTGTACAGTTTATTGACTGGTCTTTGTTAAGTTTTGTACAGTTTATTGACTGTTTCTTTGTTCAGTTTTGTTCTGTTTATTGACTGGTTCTTTATTCAGTTTTGTACAGTTTATTGACTGGTTCTTTACTCAGTTTTGTACAGTTTATTGACTGGTTCTTTATTGAGTTTTGTACAGTTTATTGACTGGTTCTTTATTGAGTTTTGTACAGTTTATTGACTGGTTCTTTATTGAGTTTTGTAAAGTTTATTGACTAGTTCTTTATTGAGTTTTGTACAGTTTATTGACTGGTTCTTTATTGAGTTTTGTAAAGTTTATTGACTAGTTCTTTATTGAGTTTTGTAAAGTTTATTGACTAGTTCTTTATTGAGTTTTGTACAGTTTATTGACTGGTTCTTTATTGACTTTTGTACAGTTTATTGACTTGTTCTTTATTGAGTTTTGTACAGTTTATTGACTGTTTCTTTATTGAGTTTTTTTACAGTTTATTGACTGGTTCTTTGTTCAGTTTTGTTCTGTTTCTTTACTGGTTCTTTGTTCAGTTTTGTTCTGTTTATTGACTGGTTCTTTATTCAGTTTTGTACAGTTTATTGACTGGTTCTTTATTTAGTTTTGTACAGTTTATTGACTGTTTCTTTATTTAGTTTTGTACAGTTTATTGACTGTTTCTATATTTAGTTTTGTACAGTTTATTGAATGTTTCTTTATTTAGTTTTTCACAGTTTATTGACTGTTTCTTTATTTAGTTTGTGTACAATTTATTGACTAGTTCTTTATTTAGTTTTGTACAGTTTATTGACTGGTCTTTGTTAAGTTTTGTACAGTTTATTGACTGATTCTTTGTTCTGTTTTGGACAGTTTATTGACTGGTTCATTTTTGAGTTTTGTACAGTTTATTGACTGTTTCTTTATTGAGTTTGGTACAGTTTATTGACTGTTTCTTTATTGAGTTTTGTACAGTTTATTGACTGTTTCTTTATTGAGTTTTTTTACAGTTTATTGACTGGTTCTTTGTTCAGTTTTGTTCTGTTTCTTTACTGGTTCTTTGTTCAGTTTTGTTCTGTTTATTGACTGGTTCTTTATTCAGTTTTGTACAGTTTATTGACTGGTTTTTTATTTAGTTTTGTACAGTTTATTGACTGTTTCTTTATTTAGTTTTGTACAGTTTATTGACTGTTTCTATATTTAGTTTTGTACAGTTTATTGAATGTTTCTTTATTTAGTTTTTCACAGTTTATTGACTGTTTCTTTATTTAGTTTGTGTACAATTTATTGACTAGTTCTTTATTTAGTTTTGTACAGTTTATTGACTGGTCTTTGTTAAGTTTTGTACAGTTTATTGACTGTTTCTTTGTTCAGTTTTGTTCTGTTTATTGACTGGTTCTTTATTCAGTTTTGTACAGTTTATTGACTGGTTCTTTACTCAGTTTTGTACAGTTTATTGACTGGTTCTTTATTGAGTTTTGTACAGTTTATTGACTGGTTCTTTATTGAGTTTTGTACAGTTTATTGTCTGGTTCTTTATTGAGTTTTGTAAAGTTTATTGACTAGTTCTTTATTGAGTTTTGTACAGTTTATTGACTGGTTCTTTATTGAGTTTTGTACAGTTTATTGACTTGTTCTTTATTGAGTTTTGTACAGTTTATTGACTAATTCTTTATTGAATTTTGTACAGTTTATTGACTGGTTCTTTATTAAGTTTTGTACAGTTTATTGACTGTTTCTTTATTGAGTTTTGTACAGTTTATTGACTGGTTCTTTGTTCAGTTTTGTTCTGTTTATTGACTGGTTCTTTATTCAGTTTTGTACAGTTTATTGACTGGTTCTTTATGCAGTTTTGTACAGTTTATTGACTGTTTCTTTATTGAGTTTTGTACAGTTTATTCACTGTTTCTTTATTTAGTCTTGTACAGTTTATTGACTGGTTCTTTATTGAGTTTTTTGCAGTTTATTGACTGGTTCTTTATTGAGTTTGTGTACTTTTTATTGACTGGTTCTTTATTGAGTTTTGTACTGTTTATTGACTGGTTCTTTATTCAGTTTTGTACAGTTTATTGACTGGTTCTTTATCAGTTTTGTACAGTTTATTGACTGGTTCTTTATTTAGTTTTGTACATTTTATTGACTGTTTCTTTATTTAGTTTTGTACACTTTATTGACTGTTTCTATATTTAGTTTTGTACAGTTTATTGACTGTTTATTTGTTTAGTTTTGTACAGTTTATTGACTGTTTTTTTATTAGTTTGTGTACAATTTATTGACTGGTTCTTTATTTAGTTTTGTACAGTTAATTGACTGTTTCTTTATTTAGTTTTGTACAGTTTATTGACTTTTTCTTTATTTGGTTTTGTACAGTTTATTGACTGTTTCTTTATTAAGTTTTCAACAGTTTATTGACTGGTTCTTTGTTCAGTTTTGTTCAGTTTATTGAGTGGTTCTTTGTTCAGTTTTGTACAGTTTATTGATTGGTTCTTTTTTGAGTTTTCTACAGTTTATTGACTGTTTCTTTATTTAGTTTTGTACAGTTTATTGACTGTTTCTTTATTTAGTTTTGTACAGTTTATTGACTGGTTCTTTATTGCGTTTTGTACAGTTTATTGACTGTTTCTCTATTTAGTTTTGTACAGTTTATTGACTGGGTCTTTATTTAGTTTTTTACAGTTTATTGACTGGTTCTTTATTGAGTTTTGTACAGTTTATTGACTGTTGCTTTATTTAGTTTGTGTACAATTTATTGACTGGTTGTTTATTTAGTTTTGTACAGTTTATTGACTGTTTGTTTATTTAGTTTTGTAGAGTTTATTAACTGTTTCTTTAGTTAGTTTTGTACAGTTTATTGACTGGTTCTTTATTGAGTTTTGAACAGTTTATTGACTGGTTCTTTATTGAGTTTGTGTACATTTTATTGACTGGTTCTTTTTTGAGTTTTGTACAGTTCATTGACTGGTTCTTTATTGACTTTTGTACAGTTTATTGACTGGTCCTTTATTGAGTTTTGTATAGTTTATTGACTGGTTCTTTATTTAGTTTTCTACAGTTTATTGACTGGTTCTTTGTTCAGTTTTGTTCAGTTTATTGACTGGTTCTTTGTTCAGTTTTGTACAGTTTATTGATTGGTTCTTTTTTGAGTTTTGTACAGTTTATTGACTGTTTGTTGATTGTGTTTTGTACAGTTTATTGACTCGTTCTTTATTGAGTTTTTAACAGTTTATTGACTGGTTCTTTATTTAGTTTTGTACAGTTTACTGACTGTTTCTTTATATAGTTTGGTACAGTTTATTGACTGTTTATTTATTGAGTTTTGTACAGTTTATTGATTGGTTCTTTTTTGAGTTTTGTACAGTTTATTGACTGTTTGTTGATTGTGTTTTGTACAGTTTATTGACTCGTTCTTTATTGAGTTTTTAACAGTTTATTGACTGGTTCTTTATTTAGTTTTGTACAGTTTATTTACTGTTTCTTTATTTAGTTTTGTACAGTTTATTTACTGTTTCTTTATTTAGTTTTGTACAGTTTATTGACTGGTTCTTTACTGAGTTTTGTACAGTTTAATGACTGTTTCTTTATTGTGTTTTGTACAGTTTATTGACTAGTTCTTTATTCAGTTTTGTACAGTTTATTGACTGGTTCTTTATTCAGTTTTGTACAGTTTATTGACTGGTTCTTTATTGAGTTTTGTACAGTTTATTGACTGTTTCTTTATTGAGTTTTGTATAGTTTATTGACTGATTCTTTACTGAGTTTTGTACAGTTTTTTGACTGTTTCTTTATTGAGTTTTGTACAGTTTTTTGACTGGTTCTTTATTGAGTTTTGTACAGTTTATTGACTGTTTCTTGATTCAGTTTTGTACAGTTTATTGACTCTTTCTTGATTTAGTTTTGTACAGTTTATTGACTGGTTCTTTATTGAGTTTTGTACAGTTTATTGACTGGTTCTTTATTGAGTTTTGTACAGTTTATTGACTGGTTCTTTATTGAGTTTTGTAAAGTTTATTGACTAGTTCTTTATTGAGTTTTGTACAGTTTATTGACTGGTTCTTTATTGAGTTTTGTACAGTTTATTGACTGTTTCTTGATTCAGTTTTGTACAGTTTATTGACTCTTTCTTGATTTAGTTTTGTACAGTTTATTGACTGGTTCTTTATTGAGTTTTGTACAGTTTATTGACTGGTTCTTTATTGAGTTTTGTACAGTTTATTGACTGGTTCTTTATTGAGTTTTGTAAAGTTTATTGACTAGTTCTTTATTGAGTTTTGTACAGTTTATTGACTGGTTCTTTATTGAGTTTTGTACAGTTTATTGACTTGTTCTTTATTGAGATTTGTACAGTTTATTGACTAATTCTTTATTGAATTTTGTACAGTTTATTGACTGGTTCTTTATTCAGTTTTGTACAGTTTATTGACTGTTTCTTTATTGAGTTTTGTACAGTTTATTGACTGGTTCTATGTTCAGTTTTGTTCTGTTTATTGACTGGTTCTTTATTCAGTTTTGTACAGTTTATTGACTGGTTCTTTATTCAGTTTTGTACAGTTTATTGACTGGTTCTTTATTCAGTTTTGTACAGTTTTTTGACTGGTTCTTTGTTCTGTTTTGCACAGTTTATTGACTGGTTCATTTTTGAGTTTTGTACAGTTTATTGACTGTTTCTTTATTGAGTTTAGTACAGTTTATTGACTGTTTCTTTATTGAGTTTTGTACAGTTTATTGACTGTTTCTTTATTGAGTTTTTTTACAGTTTATTGACTGGTTCTTTGTTCAGTTTTGTTCTGTTTCTTTACTGGTTCTTTGTTCAGTTTTGTTCTGTTTATTGACTGGTTCTTTATTCAGTTTTGTACAGTTTATTGACTGGTTCTTTATTTAGTTTTGTACAGTTTATTGACTGTTTCTTTATTTAGTTTTGTACAGTTTATTGACTGTTTCTGTATTTAGTTTTGTACAGTTTATTGAATGTTTCTTTATTTAGTTTTTCACAGTTTATTGACAGTTTCTTTATTTAGTTTGTGTACAATTTATTGACTAGTTCTTTATTTAGTTTTGTACAGTTTATTGACTGGTCTTTGTTAAGTTTTGTACAGTTTATTGACTGTTTCTTTGTTCAGTTTTGTTCTGTTTATTGACTGGTTCTTTGTTCTGTTTTGCACAGTTTATTGACTGGTTCATTTTTGAGTTTTGTACAGTTTATTGACTGTTTCTTTATTGAGTTTGGTACAGTTTATTGACTGTTTCTTTTTTGAGTTTTGTACAGTTTATTGACTGTTTCTTTATTGAGTTTTTTTACAGTTTATTGACTGGTTCTTTGTTCAGTTTTGTTCTGTTTCTTTACTGGTTCTTTGTTCAGTTTTGTTCTGTTTATTGACTGGTTCTTTATTCAGTTTTGTACAGTTTATTGACTGGTTCTTTATTTAGTTTTGTACAGTTTATTGACTGTTTCTTTATTTAGTTTTGTACAGTTTATTGACTGTTTCTATATTTAGTTTTGTACAGTTTATTGAATGTTTCTTTACTTAGTTTTTCACAGTTTATTGACTGTTTCTTTATTTAGTTTGTGTACAATTTATTGACTAGTTCTTTATTTAGTTTTGTACAGTTTATTGACTGGTCTTTGTTAAGTTTTGTACAGTTTATTGACTGCTTCTTTGTTCAGTTTTGTTCTGTTTATTGACTGGTTCTTTATTCAGTTTTGTACAGTTTATTGACTGGTTCTTTATTCAGTTTTGTACAGTTTATTGACTGGTTCTTTATTGAGTTTTGTACAGTTTATTGACTGGTTCTTTATTGAGTTTTGTACAGTTTATTGACTGGTTCTTTATTGAGTTTTGTAAAGTTTATTGACTAGTTCTTTATTGAGTTTTGTACAGTTTATTGACTGGTTCTTTATTGAGTTTTGTAAAGTTTATTGAATAGTTCTTTATTGAGTTTTGTAAAGTTTATTGACTAGTTCTTTATTGAGTTTTGTACAGTTTATTGACTGGTTCTTTATTGACTTTTGTACAGTTTATTGACTTGTTCTTTATTGAGTTTTGTACAGTTTATTGACTGTTTCTTTATTGAGTTTTTTTACAGTTTATTGACTGGTTCTTTGTTCAGTTTTGTTCTGTTTCTTTACTGGTTCTTTGTTCAGTTTTGTTCTGTTTATTGACTGGTTCTTTATTCAGTTTTGTACAGTTTATTGACTGGTTCTTTATTTAGTTTTGTACAGTTTATTGACTGTTTCTTTATTTAGTTTTGTACAGTTTATTGACTGTTTCTATATTTAGTTTTGTACAGTTTATTGAATGTTTCTTTATTTAGTTTTTCACAGTTTATTGACTGTTTCTTTATTTAGTTTGTGTACAATTTATTGACTAGTTCTTTATTTAGTTTTGTACAGTTTATTGACTGGTCTTTGTTAAGTTTTGTACAGTTTATTGACTGATTCTTTGTTCTGTTTTGCACAGTTTATTGACTGGTTCATTTTTGAGTTTTGTACAGTTTATTGACTGTTTC
The DNA here is from genome assembly GCA_944474755.1 of Limnoperna fortunei. Lineage (NCBI taxonomy): Eukaryota > Metazoa > Mollusca > Bivalvia > Mytilida > Modiolidae > Limnoperna > Limnoperna fortunei. The sequence goes on along the minus strand of OX104119.1, from coordinate 31,420,175 downwards.
TTTATTGAGTTTGGTACAGTTTATTGACTGTTTCTTTATTGAGTTTTGTACAGTTTATTGACTGTTTCTTTATTGAGTTTTTTTACAGTTTATTGACTGGTTCTTTGTTCAGTTTTGTTCTGTTTCTTTACTGGTTCTTTGTTCAGTTTTGTTCTGTTTATTGACTGGTTCTTTATTCAGTTTTGTACAGTTTATTGACTGGTTTTTTATTTAGTTTTGTACAGTTTATTGACTGTTTCTTTATTTAGTTTTGTACAGTTTATTGACTGTTTCTATATTTAGTTTTGTACAGTTTATTGAATGTTTCTTTATTTAGTTTTTCACAGTTTATTGACTGTTTCTTTATTTAGTTTGTGTACAATTTATTGACTAGTTCTTTATTTAGTTTTGTACAGTTTATTGACTGGTCTTTGTTAAGTTTTGTACAGTTTATTGACTGTTTCTTTGTTCAGTTTTGTTCTGTTTATTGACTGGTTCTTTATTCAGTTTTGTACAGTTTATTGACTGGTTCTTTACTCAGTTTTGTACAGTTTATTGACTGGTTCTTTATTGAGTTTTGTACAGTTTATTGACTGGTTCTTTATTGAGTTTTGTACAGTTTATTGTCTGGTTCTTTATTGAGTTTTGTAAAGTTTATTGACTAGTTCTTTATTGAGTTTTGTACAGTTTATTGACTGGTTCTTTATTGAGTTTTGTACAGTTTATTGACTTGTTCTTTATTGAGTTTTGTACAGTTTATTGACTAAATCTTTATTGAATTTTGTACAGTTTATTGACTGGTTCTTTATTAAGTTTTGTACAGTTTATTGACTGTTTCTTTATTGAGTTTTGTACAGTTTATTGACTGGTTCTTTGTTCAGTTTTGTTCTGTTTATTGACTGGTTCTTTATTCAGTTTTGTACAGTTTATTGACTGGTTCTTTATGCAGTTTTGTACAGTTTATTGACTGTTTCTTTATTGAGTTTTGTACAGTTTATTCACTGTTTCTTTATTTAGTCTTGTACAGTTTATTGACTGGTTCTTTATTGAGTTTTTTGCAGTTTATTGACTGGTTCTTTATTGAGTTTGTGTACTTTTTATTGACTGGTTCTTTATTGAGTTTTGTACTGTTTATTGACTGGTTCTTTATTCAGTTTTGTACAGTTTATTGACTGGTTCTTTATCAGTTTTGTACAGTTTATTGACTGGTTCTTTATTTAGTTTTGTACATTTTATTGACTGTTTCTTTATTTAGTTTTGTACACTTTATTGACTGTTTCTATATTTAGTTTTGTACAGTTTATTGACTGTTTATTTGTTTAGTTTTGTACAGTTTATTGACTGTTTTTTTATTAGTTTGTGTACAATTTATTGACTGGTTCTTTATTTAGTTTTCTACAGTTAATTGACTGTTTCTTTATTTAGTTTTGTACAGTTTATTGACTGTTTCTTTATTTGGTTTTGTACAGTTTATTGACTGTTTCTTTATTAAGTTTTCAACAGTTTATTGACTGGTTCTTTGTTCAGTTTTGTTCAGTTTATTGAGTGGTTCTTTGTTCAGTTTTGTACAGTTTATTGATTGGTTCTTTTTTGAGTTTTCTACAGTTTATTGATTGTTTCTTTATTTAGTTTTGTACAGTTTATTGACTGTTTCTTTATTTAGTTTTGTACAGTTTATTGACTGGTTCTTTATTGCGTTTTGTACAGTTTATTGACTGTTTCTCTATTTAGTTTTGTACAGTTTATTGACTGGGTCTTTATTTAGTTTTTTACAGTTTATTGACTGGTTCTTTATTGAGTTTTGTACAGTTTATTGACTGTTGCTTTATTTAGTTTGTGTACAATTTATTGACTGGTTGTTTATTTAGTTTTGTACAGTTTATTGACTGTTTGTTTATTTAGTTTTGTAGAGTTTATTAACTGTTTCTTTAGTTAGTTTTGTACAGTTTATTGACTGGTTCTTTATTGAGTTTTGAACAGTTTATTGACTGGTTCTTTATTGAGTTTGTGTACATTTTATTGACTGGTTCTTTTTTGAGTTTTGTACAGTTCATTGACTGGTTCTTTATTGACTTTTGTACAGTTTATTGACTGGTCCTTTATTGAGTTTTGTATAGTTTATTGACTGGTTCTCTATTTAGTTTTGTACAGTTTATTGACTGGTTCTTTACTCAGTTTTGTACAGTTTATTGACTGGTTCTTTATTGAGTTTTGTACAGTTTATTGACTGGTTCTTTATTGAGTTTTGTACAGTTTATTGTCTGGTTCTTTATTGAGTTTTGTAAAGTTTATTGACTAGTTCTTTATTGAGTTTTGTACAGTTTATTGACTGGTTCTTTATTGAGTTTTGTACAGTTTATTGACTTGTTCTTTATTGAGTTTTGTACAGTTTATTGACTAAATCTTTATTGAATTTTGTACAGTTTATTGACTGGTTCTTTATTAAGTTTTGTACAGTTTATTGACTGTTTCTTTATTGAGTTTTGTACAGTTTATTGACTGGTTCTTTGTTCAGTTTCGTTCTGTTTATTGACTGGTTCTTTATTCAGTTTTGTACAGTTTATTGACTGGTTCTTTATGCAGTTTTGTACAGTTTATTGACTGTTTCTTTATTGAGTTTTGTACAGTTTATTCACTGTTTCTTTATTTAGTCTTGTACAGTTTATTGACTGGTTCTTTATTGAGTTTTTTGCAGTTTATTGACTGGTTCTTTATTGAGTTTGTGTACTTTTTATTGACTGGTTCTTTATTGAGTTTTGTACTGTTTATTGACTGGTTCTTTATTCAGTTTTGTACAGTTTATTGACTGGTTCTTTATCAGTTTTGTACAGTTTATTGACTGGTTCTTTATTTAGTTTTGTACATTTTATTGACTGTTTCTTTATTTAGTTTTGTACACTTTATTGACTGTTTCTATATTTAGTTTTGTACAGTTTATTGACTGTTTATTTGTTTAGTTTTGTACAGTTTATTGACTGTTTTTTTATTAGTTTGTGTACAATTTATTGACTGGTTCTTTATTTAGTTTTCTACAGTTAATTGACTGTTTCTTTATTTAGTTTTGTACAGTTTATTGACTGTTTCTTTATTTGGTTTTGTACAGTTTATTGACTGTTTCTTTATTAAGTTTTCAACAGTTTATTGACTGGTTCTTTGTTCAGTTTTGTTCAGTTTATTGAGTGGTTCTTTGTTCAGTTTTGTACAGTTTATTGATTGGTTCTTTTTTGAGTTTTCTACAGTTTATTGATTGTTTCTTTATTTAGTTTTGTACAGTTTATTGACTGTTTCTTTATTTAGTTTTGTACAGTTTATTGACTGGTTCTTTATTGCGTTTTGTACAGTTTATTGACTGTTTCTCTATTTAGTTTTGTACAGTTTATTGACTGGGTCTTTATTTAGTTTTTTACAGTTTATTGACTGGTTCTTTATTGAGTTTTGTACAGTTTATTGACTGTTGCTTTATTTAGTTTGTGTACAATTTATTGACTGGTTGTTTATTTAGTTTTGTACAGTTTATTGACTGTTTGTTTATTTAGTTTTGTAGAGTTTATTAACTGTTTCTTTAGTTAGTTTTGTACAGTTTATTGACTGGTTCTTTATTGAGTTTTGAACAGTTTATTGACTGGTTCTTTATTGAGTTTGTGTACATTTTATTGACTGGTTCTTTTTTGAGTTTTGTACAGTTCATTGACTGGTTCTTTATTGACTTTTGTACAGTTTATTGACTGGTCCTTTATTGAGTTTTGTATAGTTTATTGACTGGTTCTTTATTTAGTTTTCTACAGTTTATTGACTGGTTCTTTGTTCAGTTTTGTTCAGTTTATTGACTGGTTCTTTGTTCAGTTTTGTACAGTTTATTGATTGGTTCTTTTTTGAGTTTTGTACAGTTTATTGACTGTTTGTTGATTGTGTTTTGTACAGTTTATTGACTCGTTCTTTATTGAGTTTTTAACAGTTTATTGACTGGTTCTTTATTTAGTTTTGTACAGTTTACTGACTGTTTCTTTATATAGTTTGGTACAGTTTATTGACTGTTTATTTATTGAGTTTTGTACAGTTTATTGACTGGTTTTTTACTGAATTTTATACAGTTTAATGACTGTTTCTTTATTGAGTTTTGTACAGTTTATTGACTAGTTCTTTATTCAGTTTTGTACAGTTTATTGACTGGTTCTTTATTCAGTTTTGTACAGTTTATTGACTGGTTCTTTATTGAGTTTTGTACAGTTTATTGACTGTTTCTTTATTGAGTTTTGTATAGTTTATTGACTGATTATTGAGTTTTGTACAGTTTATTGACTGTTTCTTGATTTAGTTTTGTACAGTTTATTGACTGGTTCTTTATTGAGTTTTGTACAGTTTATTGACTGGTTCTTTATTGAGTTTTGTACAGTTTATTGACTGGTTCTTTATTGACTAGTTCTTTATTGAGTTTTGTACAGTTTATTGACTGGTTCTTTATTCAGTTTTGTACAGTTTATTGACTGGTTCTTTATTAAGTTTTGTACAGTTTATTGACTGTTTCTTTATTGAGTTTTGTACAGTTTATTGACTGTTTCTTTATTGAGTTTTGTACAGTTTATTGACTGTTTCTTTATTAAGTTTTGTACAGTTTATTGACTGTTTCTTTATTGAGTTTTGTACAATTTATTGACTGTTTCTTTATTGAGTTTTGCACAGTTTATTGACTGGTTCTTTATTGAGTTTTCAGTTTATTGACTGGTTCTTCATTCAGTTTTGTACAGTTTATTGACTGGTTCTTTATTAAGTTTTGTACAGTTTATTGACTGTTTCTTTATTGAGTTTTCTACAGTTTATTGACTGGTTCTTTGTTCAGTTTTGTTCTGTTTATTGACTGGTTCTTTATTCAGTTTTGTACAGTTTATTGACTGGTTCTTTTTTCAGTTTTGTACAGTTTATTGACTGTTTCTTTATTGAGTTTTGTACAGTTTATTTACTGTTTCTTTATTTAGTTTTGTACAGTTTATTGACTGGTTCTTTATTGAGTTTTTTGCAGTTTATTGACTGGTTTTTTATTGAGTTTGTGTATTTTTTATTGACTGGTTCTTTATTGAGTTTTGTACAGTTTATTGACTGGTTCTTTATTCAGTTTTGTACAGTTTATTGACTGGTTCTTTATCAGTTTTGTACAGTTTATTGACTGGTTCTTTATTTAGTTTTGTACATTTTATTGACTGTTTCTTTATTTAGTTTTGTACACTTTATTGACTGTTTCTATATTTAGTTTTGTACAGTTTATTGACTGTTTCTTTATTTAGTTTTGTACAGTTTATTGACTGTTTTTTTATTAGTTTGTGTACAATTTATTGACTGGTTCTTTATTTAGTTTTGTACAGTTAATTGACTGTTTCTTTATTTAGTTTTGTACAGTTTATTGACTGTTTCTTTATTTAGTTTTGTACAGTTTATTGACTGTTTCTTTATTAAGTTTTCAACAGTTTATTGACTGGTTCTTTGTTCAGTTTTGTTCAGTTTATTGAGTGGTTCTTTATTTAGTTTTGTACAGTTTATTGACTGTTTCTTTATTTAGTTTTGTACACTTTATTGACTGTTTCTTTATTTAGTTTTGTACAGTTTATTGACTGTTTCTTTATTTAGTTTTGTACAGTTTATTGACTGTTTCTTTATTTAGTTTTGTACAGTTTATTGACTGGTTCTTTCTTGCGTTTTGTACAGTTTATTGACTGTTTCTCTATTTAGTTTTGTACAGTTTATTGACTGGGTCTTTATTTAGTTTTTTACAGTTTATTGACTGGTTCTTTATTGAGTTTTGTACAGTTTATTGACTGTTTCTTTATTTAGTTTGTGTACAATTTATTGACTGGTTGTTTATTTAGTTTTGTACAGTTTATTGACTGTTTGTTTATTTGGATTTGTAGAGTTTATTAACTGTTTCTTTATTTAGTTTTGTACAGTTTATTGACTTGTTCTTTATTGAGTTTTGAACAGTTTATTGACTGGTTCTTTATTGAGTTTGTGTACATTTTATTGACTGGTTCTTTATTGAGTTTTGTACAGTTCATTGACTGGTTCTTTATTGACTTTTGTACAGTTTATTGACTGGTTCTTTATTGAGTTTTGTATAGTTTATTGACTGGTTCTTTATTTAGTTTTCTACAGTTTATTGACTGGTTCTTTGCTCAGTTTTGTTCAGTTTATTGATTCGTTCTTTTTTTAGTTTTGTACAGTTTATTGACTGTTTGTTGATTGTGTTTTGTACAGTTTATTGACTCGTTCTTTATTGAGTTTTTAACAGTTTATTGACTGTTTCTTTATTTAGTTTTGTACAGTTTACTGACTGTTTCTTTATATAGTTTGGTACAGTTTATCGACTGGTTCTTTATTGAGTTTTGTACAGTTTATTGACTGTTTCTTTATTGAGTTTTGTATAGTTTATTGACTGATTCTTTATTGAGTTTTGTACAGTTTGTTGACTGTTTCTTGATTTAGTTTTGTACAGTTTATTGACTGGTTCTTTATTTAATTTTGTACAGTTTATTGACTGGTTCTTTATTGAGTTTTGTACAGTTTATTGACTGGTTCTTTATTGAGTTTTGTAAAGTTTATTGACTAGTTCTTTATTGAGTTTTGTACAGTTTATTGACTGGTTCTTTATTGAGTTTTGTACAGTTTATTGACTTGTTCTTTATTGAGTTTTGTACAGTTTATTGACCAATTCTTTATTGAATTTTGTACAGTTTATTGACTGGTTCTTTATTAAGTTTTGTACAGTTTATTGACTGTTTCTTTATTGAGTTTTGTACAGTTTATTGACTGGTTCTTTGTTCAGTTTTGTTCTGTTTATTGACTGGTTCTTTATTCAGTTTTGTACAGTTTATTGACTGTTTCTTTATTGAGTTTTGTACAGTTTATTGACTGTTTCTTTATTAAGTTTTGTACAGTTTATTGACTGTTTCTTTATTGAGTTTTGTACAATTTATTGACTGTTTCTTTATTGAGTTTTGCACAGTTTATTGACTGGTTCTTTATTGAGTTTTGTACAGTTTATTGACTGGTTCTTTATTCAGTTTTGTACAGTTTATTGACTGGTTCTTTATTAAGTTTTGTACAGTTTATTGACTGTTTCTTTATTGAGTTTTGTACAGTTTATTGACTGGTTCTTTGTTCAGTTTTGTTCTGTTTATTGACTGGTTCTTTATTCAGTTTTGTACAGTTTATTGACTGGTTCTTTTTTCAGTTTTGTACAGTTTATTGACTGTTTCTTTATTGAGTTTTGTACAGTTTATTTACTGTTTCTTTATTTAGTTTTGTACACTTTATTGACTGGTTCTTTATTGAGTTTTTTGCAGTTTATTGACTGGTTCTTTATTGAGTTTGTGTACTTTTTATTGACTGGTTCTTTATTGAGTTTTGTACAGTTTATTGACTGGTTCTTTATTCAGTTTTGTACAGTTTATTGACTGGTTCTTTATCAGTTTTGTACAGTTTATTGACTGGTTCTTTATTTAGTTTTGTACATTTTATTGACTGTTTCTTTATTTAGTTTTGTACACTTTATTGACTGTTTCTATATTTAGTTTTGTACAGTTTATTGACTGTTTCTTTATTTAGTTTTGTACAGTTTATCGACTGTTTTTTTATTAGTTTGTGTACAATTTATTGACTGGTTCTTTATTTAGTTTTGTACAGTTAATTGACTGTTTCTTTATTTAGATTTGTACAGTTTATTGACTGTTTCTTTATTTAGTTTTGTACAGTTTATTGACTGTTTCTTTATTAAGTTTTCAACAGTTTATTGACTGGTTCTTTGTTCAGTTTTGTTCAGTTTATTGAGTGGTTCTTTGTTCAGTTTTGTACAGTTTATTGATTGGTTCTTTTTTGAGTTTTCTACAGTTTATTGACTGTTTCTTTATTTAGTTTTGTACAGTTTATTGACTGTTTCTTTATTTAGTTTTGTACAGTTTATTGACTGTTTCTTTATTTAGTTTTGTACAGTTTATTGACTGGTTCTTTATTGCGTTTTGTACAGTTTATTGACTGTTTCTCTATTTAGTTTTGTACAGTTTATTGACTGGGTCTTTATTTAGTTTTTTACAGTTTATTGACTGGTTCTTTATTGAGTTTTGTACAGTTTATTGACTGTTTCTTTATTTAGTTTGTGTAGAATTTTTTGACTGGTTGTTTATTTAGTTTTGTACAGTTTATTGACTGTTTGTTTATTTAGATTTGTAGAGTTTATTGACTAGTTCTTTATTGAGTTTTGTACAGTTTATTGACTAGTTCTTTATTCAGTTTTGTACAGTTTATTGACTGGTTCTTTATTCAGTTTTGTACAGTTTATTGACTGTTTCTTTATTGAGTTTTGTACAGTTTATTGACTGTTTCTTTATTGAGTTTTGTACAGTTTATTGACTGTTTCTTTATTAAGTTTTGTACAGTTTATTGACTGTTTCTTTATTGAGTTTTGTACAATTTATTGACTGTTTCTTTATTGAGTTTTGCACAGTTTATTGACTGGTTCTTTATTGAGTTTGTACATTTTATTGACTGGTTCTTTATTCAGTTTTGTACAGTTTATTGACTGGTTCTTTATTAAGTTTTGTACAGTTTACTGACTGTTTCTTTATTTAGTTCTGTACAGTTTATTGACTGGTTCTTTATTGAGTTTTGTACAGTTTATTGACTGGTTCTTTATTCAGTTTTGTACAGTTTATTGACTGGTTCTTTATTAAGTCTTGTACAGTTTATTGACTGTTTCTTTATTGAGTTTTGTACAGTTTATTGACTGGTTCTTTGTTCAGTTTTGTTCTGTTTATTGACTGGTTCTTTATTCAGTTTTGTACAGTTTATTGACTGGTTCTTTTTTCAGTTTTGTACAGTTTATTGACTGTTTCTTTATTGAGTTTTGTACAGTTTATTTACTGTTTCTTTATTTAGTTTTGTACACTTTATTGACTGGTTCTTTATTGAGTTTTTTGCAGTTTATTGACTGGTTCTTTATTGAGTTTGTGTACTTTTTATTGACTGGTTCTTTATTGAGTTTTGTACAGTTTATTGACTGGTTCTTTATTCAGTTTTGTACAGTTTATTGACTGGTTCTTTATCAGTTTTGTACAGTTTATTGACTGGTTCTTTATTTAGTTTTGTACATTTTATTGACTGTTTCTTTATTTAGTTTTGTACACTTTATTGACTGTTTCTATATTTAGTTTTGTACAGTTTATTGACTGTTTCTTTATTTAGTTTTGTACAGTTTATCGACTGTTTTTTTATTAGTTTGTGTACAATTTATTGACTGGTTCTTTATTTAGTTTTGTACAGTTAATTGACTGTTTCTTTATTTAGATTTGTACAGTTTATTGACTGTTTCTTTATTTAGTTTTGTACAGTTTATTGACTGTTTCTTTATTAAGTTTTCAACAGTTTATTGACTGGTTCTTTGTTCAGTTTTGTTCAGTTTATTGAGTGGTTCTTTGTTCAGTTTTGTACAGTTTATTGATTGGTTCTTTTTTGAGTTTTCTACAGTTTATTGACTGTTTCTTTATTTAGTTTTGTACAGTTTATTGACTGTTTCTTTATTTAGTTTTGTACAGTTTATTGACTGTTTCTTTATTTAGTTTTGTACAGTTTATTGACTGGTTCTTTATTGCGTTTTGTACAGTTTATTGACTGTTTCTCTATTTAGTTTTGTACAGTTTATTGACTGGGTCTTTATTTAGTTTTTTACAGTTTATTGACTGGTTCTTTATTGAGTTTTGTACAGTTTATTGACTGTTTCTTTATTTAGATTTGTAGAGTTTATTAACTGTTTCTTTATTTAGTTTTGTACAGTTTATTGACTTGTTCTTTATTGAGTTTTGAACAGTTTATTGACTGGTTCTTTATTGAGTTTGTGTACATTTTATTGACTGGTTCTTTATTGAGTTTTGTACAGTTCATTGACTGGTTCTTTATTGACTTTTGTACAGTTTATTGACTGGTTCTTTATTGAGTTTTGTATAGTTTATTGACTGGTTCTTTATTTAGTTTTCTACAGTTTATTGACTGGTTCTTTGCTCAGTTTTGTTCAGTTTATTGACTGGTTCTTTGTTCAGTTTTGTACAGTTTATTGATTGGTTCTTTTTTTAGTTTTGTACAGTTTATTGACTGTTTGTTGATTGTGTTTTGTACAGTTTATTGACTCGTTCTTTATTGAGTTTTTAACAGTTTATTGACTGTTTCTTTATTTAGTTTTGTACAGTTTACTGACTGTTTCTTTATATAGTTTGGTACAGTTTATCGACTGGTTCTTTATTGAGTTTTGTACAGTTTATTGACTGTTTCTTTATTGAGTTTTGTATAGTTTATTGACTGATTCTTTATTGAGTTTTGTACAGTTTGTTGACTGTTTCTTGATTTAGTTTTGTACAGTTTATTGACTGGTTCTTTATTTAATTTTGTACAGTTTATTGACTGGTTCTTTATTGAGTTTTGTACAGTTTATTTTCTGGTTCTTTATTGAGTTTTGTAAAGTTTATTGACTAGTTCTTTATTGAGTTTTGTACAGTTTATTGACTGGTTCTTTATTGAGTTTTGTACAGTTTATTGACTGTTTCTTTATTGAGTTTTGTACAGTTTATTGACTAATTCTTTATTGAATTTTGTACAGTTTATTGACTGGTTCTTTATTAAGTTTTGTACAGTTTACTGACTGTTTCTTTATTGAGTTTTGTACAGTTTATTGACTGGTTCTTTGTTCAGTTTTGTTCTGTTTATTGACTGGTTCTTTATTCAGTTTTGTACAGTTTATTGACTGGTTCTTTATTGAGCTTTGTAAAGTTTATTGACTAGTTCTTTATTGAGTTTTGTACAGTTTATTGACTGGTTCTTTATTCAGTTTTGTACAGTTTATTGACTGGTTCTTTATTGAGTTTTGTACAGTTTATTGACTGTTTCTTTATTGAGTTTTGTACAGTTTATTGACTGTTTCTTTATTGAGTTTTGTACAGTTTATTGACTGTTTCTTTATTAAGTTTTGTACAGTTTATTGACTGTTTCTTTATTGAGTTTTGTACAATTTATTGACTGTTTCTTTATTGAGTTTTGCACAGTTTATTGACTGGTTCTTTATTGAGTTTTGTACAGTTTATTGACTGGTTCTTTGTTCAGTTTTGTTCTGTTTATTGACTGGTTCTTTATTCAGTTTTGTACAGTTTATTGACTGGTTCTTTATTCAGTTTTGTACAGTTTATTGACTGTTTCTTTATTTAGTTTTGTACAGTTTATTGACTGGTTCTTTATTGAGTTTTTTGCAGTTTATTGACTGGTTCTTTATTGAGTTTGTGTTCTTTTTATTGACTGGTTCTTTATTGAGTTTTGTACAGTTTATTGACTGGTTCTTTATTCAGTTTTGTACAGTTTATTGACTGGTTCTTTATCAGTTTTGTACAGTTTATTGACTGGTTCTTTATTTAGTTTTGTACATTTTATTGACTGTTTCTTTATTTAGTTTTGTACACTTTATTGACTGTTTCTATATTTAGTTTTGTACACTTTATTGACTGTTTCTTTATTTAGTTTTGTACAGTTTATTGACTGTTTTTTTATTAGTTTGTGTACAATTTATTGACTGGTTCTTTATTTAGTTTTGTACAGTTAATTGACTGTTTCTTTATTTAGTTTTGTACAGTTTATTGACTGTTTCTTTATTTAGTTTTGTACAGTTTATTGACTGTTTCTTTATTAAGTTTTCAACAGTTTATTGACTGGTTCTTTGTTCAGTTTTGTTCAGTTTATTGAGTGGTTCTTTGTTCAGTTTTGTACAGTTTATTGATTGGTTCTTTTTTGAGTTTTCTACAGTTTATTGACTGTTTCTTTATTTAGTTTTGTACAGTTTATTGACTGGTTCTTTATTTAGTTTTGTACAGTTTATTGACTGTTTCTTTATTTAGTTTTGTACAGTTTATTGACTGGTTCTTTATTGCGTTTTGTACAGTTTATTGACTGGTTCTTTGTTCAGTTTTGTTCTGTTTATTGACTGGTTCTTTATTCAGTTTTGTACAGTTTATTGACTGGTTCTTTATTGAGTTTTGTAAAGTTTATTGACTAGTTCTTTATTGAGTTTTGTACACTTTATTGACTGGTTCTTTATTCAGTTTTGTACAGTTTATTGACTGGTTCTTTATTCAGTTTTGTACCATTTATTGACTGTTTCTTTATTGAGTTTTGTACAGTTTATTGACTGTTTCTTTATTGAGTTTTGTACAGTTTATTGACTGTTTCTTTATTAAGTTTTGTACAGTTTATTGACTGTTTCTTTATTGAGTTTTGTACAATTTATTGACTGTTCTTTATTGAGTTTTGCACAGTTTATTGACTGGTTCTTTATTGAGTTTGTACATTTTATTGACTGGTTCTTTATTCAGTTTTGTACAGTTTATTGACTGGTTCTTTATTAAGTTTTGTACAGTTTACTGACTGTTTCTTTATTGAGTTTTGTACAGTTTATTGACTGGTCCTTTGTTCAGTTTTGTTCTGTTTATTGACTGGTTCTTTATTCAGTTTTGTACAGTTTATTGACTGGTTCTTTATTTAGTTTTGTACAGTTTATTGACTGTTTCTTTATTGAGTTTTGTACAGTTTATTTACTGTTTCTTTATTTAGTTTTGTACAGTTTATTGACTGGTTCTTTATTGAGTTTTTTTGCAGTTTATTGACTGGTTCTTTATTGAGTTTGTGTACTTTTTATTGACTGGTTCTTTATTGAGTTTTGTACAGTTTATCGACTGGTTCTTTATTCAGTTTTGTACAGTTTTTTGACTGGTTCTTTATCAGTTTTGTACAGTTTATTGACTGGTTCTTTATTTAGTTTTGTACATTTTATTGACTGTTTCTTTATTTAGTTTTGTACACTTTATTGACTGTTTCTGTATTTAGTTTTGTACAGTTTATTGACTGTTTCTTTATTTAGTTTTGTACAGTTTATTGACTGTTTTTTATTAGTTTGTGTACAATTTATTGACTGGTTCTTTATTTAGTTTGTACAGTTAATTGACTGTTTCTTTATTTAGTTTTGTACAGTTTATTGACTGTTTCTTTATTTAGTTTTGTACAGTTTATTGACTGTTTCTTTATTAAGTTTTCAACAGTTTATTGACTGGTTCTTTGTTCAGTTTTGTTCAGTTTATTGAGTGGTTCTTTGTTCAGTTTTGTACAGTTTATTGATTGGTTCTTTTTTGAGTTTTCTACAGTTTATTGACTGTTTCTTTATTTAGTTTTGTACAGTTTATTGACTGTTTCTTTATTTAGTTTTGTACAGTTTATTGACTGTTTCTTTATTTAGTTTTGTACAGTTTATTGACTGGTTCTTTATTGCGTTTTCTACAGTTTATTGACTGTTTCTCTATTTAGTTTTGTACAGTTTATTGACTGGGTCTTTATTTAGTTTTTTACAGTTTATTGACTGGTTCTTTATTGAGTTTTGTACAGTTTATTGACTGTTTCTCTATTTAGTTTGTGTACAATTTATTGACTGGTTGTTTATTTAGTTTTGTACAGTTTATTGACTGTTTGTTTATTTAGATTTGTAGAGTTTATTAACTGTTTCTTTATTTAGTTTTGTACAGTTTATTGACTGGTTCTTTATTGAGTTTTGTACAGTTTATTGACTGGTTCTTTATTGAGTTTGTGTACATTTTATTGACTGGTTCTTTATTGAGTTTTGTACAGTTCATTGACTGGTTCTTTATTGACTTTTGTACAGTTTATTGACTGGTTCTTTATTGAGTTTTGTATAGTTTATTGACTGGTTCTATATTTAGTTTTCTACAGTTTATTGACTGGTTCTTTGCTCAGTTTTGTTCAGTTTATTGACTGGTTCTTTGTTCAGTTTTGTACAGTTTATTGATTGGTTCTTTTTTTAGTTTTGTACAGTTTATTGATTGGTTCTTTTTTTAGTTTTGTACAGTTTATTGACTGTTTGTTGATTGTGTTTTGTACAGTTTATTGACTCGTTCTTTATTCAGTTTTTAACAGTTTATTGACTGTTTCTTTATTTAGTTTTGTACAGTTTACTGTTTCTTTATATAGTTTGGTACAGTTTATTGACTGGTTCTTTATTGAGTTTTGTACAGTTTATGACTGTTTCTTTATTGAGTTTTGTATAGTTTATTGACTGATTCTTTATTGAGTTTTGTACAGTTTGTTGACTGTTTCTTGATTTAGTTTTGAAAAGTTTATTGACTGGTTCTTTATTGAGTTTTGTACAGTTTATTGACTGGTTCTTTATTGAGTTTTGTACAGTTTATTGACTGGTTCTTTATTGAGTTTTGTAAAGTTTATTGACTAGTTCTTTATTGAGTTTTGTACAGTTTATTGACTGGTTCTTTATTGAGTTTTGTACAGTTTATTGACTTGTTCTTTATTGAGTTTTGTACAGTTTATTGACTAATTCTTTATTGAATTTTGTACAGTTTATTGACTGGTTCTTTTTTCAGTTTTGTACATTTTTTGACTGGTTCTTTATTGAGTTTTGTACAGTTTATTGACTGTTTCTTTATTGAGTTTTGTACAGTTTGTTGACTGTTTCTTTATTTAGTTTTGTACAGTTTATTGACTGGTTCTTTATTGAGTTTTTTGCAGTTTATTGACTGGTTCTTTATTGAGTTTGTGTACTTTTTATTGACTGGTTCTTTATTGAGTTTTGTACAGTTTATTGACTGGTTCTTTATTCAGTTTTGTACAGTTTATTGACTGGTTCTTTATCAGTTTTGTACAGTTTATTGACTGGTTCTTTATTTAGTTTTTTACATTTTATTGACTGTTTCTTTATTGAGTTTTGTACACTTTATTGACTGTTTCTATATTTAGTTTTGTACAGTTTTTTGACTGTTTCTTTATTTAGTTTTGTACAGTTTATTGACTCTTTTTTTATTAGTTTGTGTACAATTTATTGACTGGTTCTTTATTTAGTTTTGTACAGTTAATTGACTGTTTCATTATTTAGTTTTGTACAGTTTATTGACTGTTTCTTTATTTAGTTTTGTACAGTTTATTGACTGTTTCTTTATTAAGTTTTCAACAGTTTATTGACTGGTTCTTTGTTCAGTTTTGTTCAGTTTATTGAGTGGTTCTTTGTTCAGTTTTGTACAGTTTATTGATTGGTTCTTTTTTGAGTTTTCTACAGTTTATTGACTGTTTCTTTATTTAGTTTTTTACAGTTTATTGACTGTTTCTTTATTTAGTTTTGTACAGTTTATTGACTGTTTCTTTATTTAGTTTTGTACAGTTTATTGACTGGTTCTTTATTGCGTTTTGTACAGTTTATTGACTGTTTCTCTATTTAGTTTTGTACAGTTTATTGACTGGGTCTTTATTTAGTTTTTTACAGTTTATTGACTGGTTCTTTATTGAGTTTTGTACAGTTTATTGACTGTTTCTTTATTTAGATTTGTAGAGTTTATTAACTGTTTCTTTATTTAGTTTTGTACAGTTTATTGACTTGTTCTTTATTGAGTTTTGAACAGTTTATTGACTGGTTCTTTATTGAGTTTGTGTACATTTTATTGACTGGTTCTTTATTGAGTTTTGTACAGTTCATTGACTGGTTCTTTATTGACTTTTGTACAGTTTATTGACTGGTTCTTTATTGAGTTTTGTATAGTTTATTGACTGGTTCTTTATTTAGTTTTCTACAGTTTATTGACTGGTTCTTTGCTCAGTTTTGTTCAGTTTATTGACTGGTTCTTTGTTCAGTTTTGTACAGTTTATTGATTGGTTCTTTTTTTAGTTTTGTACAGTTTATTGACTGTTTGTTGATTGTGTTTTGTACACTTTATTGACTCGTTCTTTATTGAGTTTTTAACAGTTTATTGACTGTTTCTTTATTTAGTTTTGTACAGTTTACTGACTGTTTCTTTATATAGTTTGGTACAGTTTATCGACTGGTTCTTTATTGAGTTTTGTACAGTTTATTGACTGTTTCTTTATTGAGTTTTGTATAGTTTATTGACTGATTCTTTATTGAGTTTTGTACAGTTTGTTGACTGTTTCTTTATTGAGTTTTGTACAGTTTATTGACTAATTCTTTATTGAATTTTGTACAGTTTATTGACTGGTTCTTTATTCAGTTTTGTACAGTTTACTGACTGTTTCTTTATTGAGTTTTGTACAGTTTATTGACTTGTTCTTTATTGAGTTTTGTATAGTTTATTGACTGGTTCTTTATTTAGTTTTCTACAGTTTATTGACTGGTTCTTTGCTCAGTTTTGTTCAGTTTATTGACTGGTTCTTTGTTCAGTTTTGTACAGTTTATTGATTGGTTCTTTTTTTAGTTTTGTACAGTTTATTGACTGTTTGTTGATTGTGTTTTGTACAGTTTATTGACTCGTTCTTTATTGAGTTTTTAACAGTTTATTGACTGTTTCTTTATTTAGTTTTGTACAGTTTACTGACTGTTTCTTTATATAGTTTGGTACAGTTTATCGACTGGTTCTTTATTGAGTTTTGTACAGTTTATTGACTGTTTCTTTATTGAGTTTTGTATAGTTTATTGACTGATTCTTTATTGAGTTTTGTACAGTTTGTTGACTGTTTCTTGATTTAGTTTTGTACAGTTTATTGACTGGTTCTTTATTTAATTTTGTACAGTTTATTGACTGGTTCTTTATTGAGTTTTGTACAGTTTATTGACTGGTTCTTTATTGAGTTTTGTAAAGTTTATTGACTAGTTCTTTATTGAGTTTTGTACAGTTTATTGACTGGTTCTTTATTGAGTTTTGTACAGTTTATTGACTTGTTCTTTATTGAGTTTTGTACAGTTTATTGACTAATTCTTTATTGGATTTTGTACAGTTTATTGACTGGTTCTTTATTAAGTTTTGTACAGTTTACTGACTGTTTCTTTATTGAGTTTTGTACAGTTTATTGACTGGTTCTTTGTTCAGTTTTGTTCTGTTTATTGACTGGTTCTTTATTCAGTTTTGTACAGTTTATTGACTGGTTCTTTATTGAGTTTTGTAAAGTTTATTGACTAGTTCTTTATTGAGTTTTGTACAGTTTATTGACTGGTTCTTTATTCAGTTTTGCACAGTTTATTGACTGGTTCTTTATTGAGTTTTGTACAGTTTATTGACTGTTTTTTTATTGAGTTTTGTACAGTTTATTGACTGTTTCTTTATTGAGTTTTGTACA
The DNA here is from genome assembly GCA_944474755.1 of Limnoperna fortunei. Taxonomy (NCBI): domain Eukaryota; kingdom Metazoa; phylum Mollusca; class Bivalvia; order Mytilida; family Modiolidae; genus Limnoperna; species Limnoperna fortunei. The sequence continues at coordinate 31,403,045 of OX104119.1, read as the reverse complement.
GTTTATTGACTGTTTCTTTATTAAGTTTTGTACAGTTTATTGACTGTTTCTTTATTGAGTTTTGTACAATTTATTGACTGTTTCTTTATTGAGTTTTGCACAGTTTATTGACTGGTTCTTTATTGAGTTTTGTACAGTTTATTGACTGGTTCTTTGTTCAGTTTTGTTCTGTTTATTGACTGGTTCTTTATTCAGTTTTGTACAGTTTATTGACTGGTTCTTTATTCAGTTTTGTACAGTTTATTGACTGTTTCTTTATTTAGTTTTGTACAGTTTATTGACTGGTTCTTTATTGAGTTTTTTGCAGTTTATTGACTGGTTCTTTATTGAGTTTGTGTACTTTTTATTGACTGGTTCTTTATTGAGTTTTGTACAGTTTATTGACTGGTTCTTTATTCAGTTTTGTACAGTTTATTGACTGGTTCTTTATCAGTTTTGTACAGTTTATTGACTGGTTCTTTATTTAGTTTTGTACATTTTATTGACTGTTTCTTTATTTAGTTTTGTACACTTTATTGACTGTTTCTATATTTAGTTTTGTACACTTTATTGACTGTTTCTTTATTTAGTTTTGTACAGTTTATTGACTGTTTTTTTATTAGTTTGTGTACAATTTATTGACTGGTTCTTTATTTAGTTTTGTACAGTTAATTGACTGTTTCTTTATTTAGTTTTGTACAGTTTATTGACTGTTTCTTTATTTAGTTTTGTACAGTTTATTGACTGTTTCTTTATTAAGTTTTCAACAGTTTATTGACTGGTTCTTTGTTCAGTTTTGTTCAGTTTATTGAGTGGTTCTTTGTTCAGTTTTGTACAGTTTATTGATTGGTTCTTTTTTGAGTTTTCTACAGTTTATTGACTGTTTCTTTATTTAGTTTTGTACAGTTTATTGACTGTTTCTTTATTTAGTTTTGTACAGTTTATTGACTGGTTCTTTGTTCAGTTTTGTTCTGTTTATTGACTGGTTCTTTATTCAGTTTTGTACAGTTTATTGACTGGTTCTTTATTGAGTTTTGTAAAGTTTATTGACTAGTTCTTTATTGAGTTTTGTACACTTTATTGACTGGTTCTTTATTCAGTTTTGTACAGTTTATTGACTGGTTCTTTATTCAGTTTTGTACAGTTTATTGACTGTTTCTTTATTGAGTTTTGTACAGTTTATTGACTGTTTCTTTATTGAGTTTTGTACAGTTTATTGACTGTTTCTTTATTAAGTTTTGTACAGTTTATTGACTGTTTCTTTATTGAGTTTTGTACAATTTATTGACTGTTCTTTATTGAGTTTTGCACAGTTTATTGACTGGTTCTTTATTGAGTTTGTACATTTTATTGACGGGTTCTTTATTCAGTTTTGTACAGTTTATTGACTGGTTCTTTATTAAGTTTTGTACAGTTTACTGACTGTTTCTTTATTGAGTTTTGTACAGTTTATTGACTGGTCCTTTGTTCAGTTTTGTTCTGTTTATTGACTGGTTCTTTATTCAGTTTTGTACAGTTTATTGACTGGTTCTTTATTCAGTTTTGTACAGTTTATTGACTGTTTCTTTATTGAGTTTTGTACAGTTTATTTACTCTTTCTTTATTTAGTTTTGTACAGTTTATTGACTGGTTCTTTATTGAGTTTTTTTGCAGTTTATTGACTGGTTCTTTATTGAGTTTGTGTACTTTTTATTGACTGGTTCTTTATTGAGTTTTGTACAGTTTATCGACTGGTTCTTTATTCAGTTTTGTACAGTTTTTTGACTGGTTCTTTATCAGTTTTGTACAGTTTATTGACTGGTTCTTTATTTAGTTTTGTACATTTTATTGACTGTTTCTTTATTTAGTTTTGTACACTTTATTGACTGTTTCTGTATTTAGTTTTGTACAGTTTATTGACTGTTTCTTTATTTAGTTTTGTACAGTTTATTGACTGTTTTTTATTAGTTTGTGTACAATTTATTGACTGGTTCTTTATTTAGTTTTGTACAGTTAATTGACTGGTTCTTTATTTAGTTTTGTACAGTTTATTGACTGTTTCTTTATTTAGTTTTGTACAGTTTATTGACTGTTTCTTTATTAAGTTTTCAACAGTTTATTGACTGGTTCTTTGTTCAGTTTTGTTCAGTTTATTGAGTGGTTCTTTGTTCAGTTTTGTACAGTTTATTGATTGGTTCTTTTTTGAGTTTTCTACAGTTTATTGACTGTTTCTTTATTTAGTTTTGTACAGTTTATTGACTGTTTCTTTATTTAGTTTTGTACAGTTTATTGACTGTTTCTTTATTTAGTTTTGTACAGTTTATTGACTGGTTCTTTATTGCGTTTTCTACAGTTTATTGACTGTTTCTCTATTTAGTTTTGTACAGTTTATTGACTGGGTCTTTATTTAGTTTTTTACAGTTTATTGACTGGTTCTTTATTGAGTTTTGTACAGTTTATTGACTGTTTCTCTATTTAGTTTGTGTACAATTTATTGACCGGTTGTTTATTTAGTTTTGTACAGTTTATTGACTGTTTGTTTATTTAGATTTGTAGAGTTTATTAACTGTTTCTTTATTTAGTTTTGTACAGTTTATTGACTGGTTCTTTATTGAGTTTTGAACAGTTTATTGACTGGTTCTTTATTGAGTTTGTGTACATTTTATTGACTGGTTCTTTATTGAGTTTTGTACAGTTCATTGACTGGTTCTTTATTGACTTTTGTACAGTTTATTGACTGGTTCTTTATTGAGTTTTGTATAGTTTATTGACTGGTTCTAGATTTAGTTTTCTACAGTTTATTGACTGGTTCTTTGCTCAGTTTTGTTCAGTTTATTGACTGGTTCTTTGTTCAGTTTTGTACAGTTTATTGATTGGTTCTTTTTTTAGTTTTGTACAGTTTATTGATTGGTTCTTTTTTTAGTTTTGTACAGTTTATTGACTGTTTGTTGATTGTGTTTTGTACAGTTTATTGACTCGTTCTTTATTCAGTTTTTAACAGTTTATTGACTGTTTCTTTATTTAGTTTTGTACAGTTTACTGTTTCTTTATATAGTTTGGTACAGTTTATTGACTGGTTCTTTATTGAGTTTTGTACAGTTTATTGACTGTTTCTTTATTGAGTTTTGTATAGTTTATTGACTGATTCTTTATTGAGTTTTGTACAGTTTGTTGACTGTTTCTTGATTTAGTTTTGTACAGTTTATTGACTGGTTCTTTATTGAGTTTTGTACAGTTTATTGACTGGTTCTTTATTGAGTTTTGTACAGTTTATTGCCTGGTTCTTTATTGAGTTTTGTAAAGTTTATTGACTAGTTCTTTATTGAGTTTTGTACAGTTTATTGACTTGTTCTTTATTGAGTTTTGTACAGTTTATTGACTTGTTCTTTATTGAGTTTTGTACAGTTTATTGACTAATTCTTTATTGAATTTTGTACAGTTTATTGACTGGTTCTTTATTCAGTTTTGTACAGTTTATTGACTGGTTCTTTATTCAGTTTTGTACAGTTTATTGACTGTTACTTTATTGAGTTTTGTACAGTTTATTGACTAATTCTTTATTGAATTTTGTACAGTTTATTGACTGTTTCTTTATTTAGTTTTGTACAGTTTATTGACTGGTTCTTTATTGAGTTTTTTGCAGTTTATTGACTGGTTCTTTATTGAGTTTGTGTACTTTTTATTGACTGGTTCTTTATTGAGTTTGTGTACTTTTTATTGACTGGTTCTTTATTGAGTTTTGTACAGTTTATTGACTGGTTCTTTATTCAGTTTTGTACAGTTTATTGACTGTTTCTTTATTTAGTTTTGTACAGTTTATTGACTGGTTCTTTATTGCGTTTTGTACAGTTTATTGACTGTTTCTCTATTTAGTTTTGTACAGTTTATTGACTGGGTCTTTATTTAGTTTTTTACAGTTTATTGACTGGTTCTTTATTGAGTTTTGTACAGTTTATTGACTGTTTCTTTATTTAGATTTGTAGAGTTTATTAACTGTTTCTTTATTTAGTTTTGTACAGTTTATTGACTTGTTCTTTATTGAGTTTTGAACAGTTTATTGACTGGTTCTTTATTGAGTTTGTGTACATTTTATTGACTGGTTCTTTATTGAGTTTTGTACAGTTCATTGACTGGTTCTTTATTGACTTTTGTACAGTTTATTGACTGGTTCTTTATTGAGTTTTGTATAGTTTATTGACTGGTTCTTTATTTAGTTTTCTACAGTTTATTGACTGGTTCTTTGCTCAGTTTTGTTCAGTTTATTGACTGGTTCTTTGTTCAGTTTTGTACAGTTTATTGATTGGTTCTTTTTTTAGTTTTGTACAGTTTATTGACTGTTTGTTGATTGTGTTTTGTACAGTTTATTGACTCGTTCTTTATTGAGTTTTTAACAGTTTATTGACTGTTTCTTTATTTAGTTTTGTACAGTTTACTGACTGTTTCTTTATATAGTTTGGTACAGTTTATCGACTGGTTCTTTATTGAGTTTTGTACAGTTTATTGACTGTTTCTTTATTGAGTTTTGTATAGTTTATTGACTGATTCTTTATTGAGTTTTGTACAGTTTGTTGACTGTTTCTTGATTTAGTTTTGTACAGTTTATTGACTGGTTCTTTATTTAATTTTGTACAGTTTATTGACTGGTTCTTTATTGAGTTTTGTACAGTTTATTGACTGGTTCTTTATTGAGTTTTGTAAAGTTTATTGACTAGTTCTTTATTGAGTTTTGTACAGTTTATTGACTGGTTCTTTATTGAGTTTTGTACAGTTTATTGACTTGTTCTTTATTGAGTTTTGTACAGTTTATTGACTAATTCTTTATTGAATTTTGTACAGTTTATTGACTGGTTCTTTATTAAGTTTTGTACAGTTTACTGACTGTTTCTTTATTGAGTTTTGTACAGTTTATTGACTGGTTCTTTGTTCAGTTTTGTTCTGTTTATTGACTGGTTCTTTATTCAGTTTTGTACAGTTTATTGACTGGTTCTTTATTGAGTTTTGTAAAGTTTATTGACTGGTTCTTTATTGAGTTTTGTACAGTTTATTGACTGGTTCTTTATTCAGTTTTGTACAGTTTATTGACTGTTTCTTTATTGAGTTTTGTACAGTTTATTGACTGTTTCTTTATTGAGTTTTGTACAGTTTATTGACTGTTTCTTTATTGAGTTTTGTACAGTTTATTGACTGTTTCTTTATTAAGTTTTGTACAGTTTATTGACTGTTTCTTTATTGAGTTTTGTACAATTTATTGACTGTTTCTTTATTGAGTTTTGCACAGTTTATTGACTGGTTCTTTATTGAGTTTTGTACAGTTTATTGACTGTTTCTTTATTGAGTTTTGCACAGTTTATTGACTGGTTCTTTATTCAGTTTTGTACAGTTTATTGACTGGTTCTTTATTCAGTTTTGTACAGTTTATTGACTGTTTCTTTATTTAGTTTTGTACAGTTTATTGACTGGTTCTTTATTGAGTTTTTTGCAGTTTATTGACTGGTTCTTTATTGAGTTTGTGTACTTTTTATTGACTGGTTCTTTATTGAGTTTTGTACAGTTTATTGACTGTTTCTTTATTCAGTTTTGTACAGTTTATTGACTGGTTCTTTATCAGTTTTGTACAGTTTATTGACTGGTTCTTTATTTAGTTTTGTACATTTTATTGACTGTTTCTTTATTTAGTTTTGTACACTTTATTGACTGTTTCTATATTTAGTTTTGTACACTTTATTGACTGTTTCTTTATTTAGTTTTGTACAGTTTATTGACTGTTTTTTTATTAGTTTGTGTACAATTTATTGACTGGTTCTTTATTTAGTTTTGTACAGTTAATTGACTGTTTCTTTATTTAGTTTTGTACAGTTTATTGACTGTTTCTTTATTTAGTTTTGTACAGTTTATTGACTGTTTCTTTATTAAGTTTTCAACAGTTTATTGACTGGTTCTTTGTTCAGTTTTGTTCAGTTTATTGAGTGGTTCTTTGATCAGTTTTGTACAGTTTATTGATTGGTTCTTTTTTGAGTTTTCTACAGTTTATTGACTGTTTCTTTATTTAGTTTTGTACAGTTTATTGACTGTTTCTTTATTTAGTTTTGTACAGTTTATTGACTGTTTCTTTATTTAGTTTTGTACAGTTTATTGACTGGTTCTTTATTGCGTTTTGTACAGTTTATTGACTGGTTCTTTGTTCAGTTTTGTTCTGTTTATTGACTGGTTCTTTATTCAGTTTTGTACAGTTTATTGACTGGTTCTTTATTGAGTTTTGTAAAGTTTATTGACTAGTTCTTTATTGAGTTTTGTACACTTTATTGACTGGTTCTTTATTCAGTTTTGTACAGTTTATTGACTGGTTCTTTATTCAGTTTTGTACAGTTTATTGACTGTTTCTTTATTGAGTTTTGTACAGTTTATTGACTGTTTCTTTATTGAGTTTTGTACAGTTTATTGACTGTTTCTTTATTAAGTTTTGTACAGTTTATTGACTGTTTCTTTATTGAGTTTTGTACAATTTATTGACTGTTCTTTATTGAGTTTTGCACAGTTTATTGACTGGTTCTTTATTGAGTTTGTACATTTTATTGACTGGTTCTTTATTCAGTTTTGTACAGTTTATTGACTGGTTCTTTATTAAGTTTTGTACAGTTTACTGACTGTTTCTTTATTGAGTTTTGTACAGTTTATTGACTGGTCCTTTGTTCAGTTTTGTTCTGTTTATTGACTGGTTCTTTATTCAGTTTTGTACAGTTTATTGACTGGTTCTTTATTCAGTTTTGTACAGTTTATTGACTGTTTCTTTATTGAGTTTTGTACAGTTTATTTACTGTTTCTTTATTTAGTTTTGTACAGTTTATTGACTGGTTCTTTATTGAGTTTTTTTGCAGTTTATTGACTGGTTCTTTATTGATTTTGTCTACTTTTTATTGACTGGTTCTTTATTGAGTTTTGTACAGTTTATCGACTGGTTCTTTATTCAGTTTTGTACAGTTTTTTGACTGGTTCTTTATCAGTTTTGTACAGTTTATTGACTGGTTCTTTATTTAGTTTTGTACATTTTATTGACTGTTTCTTTATTTAGTTTTGTACACTTTATTGACTGTTTCTGTATTTAGTTTTGTACAGTTTATTGATTGTTTCTTTATTTAGTTTTGTACAGTTTATTGACTGTTTTTTATTAGTTTGTGTACAATTTATTGACTGGTTCTTTATTTAGTTTTGTACAGTTAATTGACTGTTTCTTTATTTAGTTTTGTACAGTTTATTGACTGTTTCTTTATTTAGTTTTGTACAGTTTATTGACTGTTTCTTTATTAAGTTTTCAACAGTTTATTGACTGGTTCTTTGTTCAGTTTTGTTCAGTTTATTGAGTGGTTCTTTGTTCAGTTTTGTACAGTTTATTGATTGGTTCTTTTTTGAGTTTTCTACAGTTTATTGACTGTTTCTTTATTTAGTTTTGTACAGTTTATTGACTGTTTCTTTATTTAGTTTTGTACAGTTTATTGACTGTTTCTTTATTTAGTTTTGTACAGTTTATTGACTGGTTCTTTATTGCGTTTTCTACAGTTTATTGACTGTTTCTCTATTTAGTTTTGTACAGTTTATTGACTGGGTCTTTATTTAGTTTTTTACAGTTTATTGACTGGTTCTTTATTGAGTTTTGTACAGTTTATTGACTGTTTCTCTATTTAGTTTGTGTACAATTTATTGACTGGTTGTTTATTTAGTTTTGTACAGTTTATTGACTGTTTGTTTATTTAGATTTGTAGATTTTATTAACTGTTTCTTTATTTAGTTTTGTACAGTTTATTGACTGGTTCTTTATTGAGTTTTGAACAGTTTATTGACTGGTTCTTTATTGAGTTTGTGTACATTTTATTGACTGGTTCTTTATTGAGTTTTGTACAGTTCATTGACTGGTTCTTTATTGACTTTTGTACAGTTTATTGACTGGTTCTTTATTGAGTTTTGTATAGTTTATTGACTGGTTCTATATTTAGTTTTCTACAGTTTATTGACTGGTTCTTTGCTCAGTTTTGTTCAGTTTATTGACTGGTTCTTTGTTCAGTTTTGTACAGTTTATTGATTGGTTCTTTTTTTAGTTTTGTACAGTTTATTGATTGGTTTTTTTTTTAGTTTTGTACAGTTTATTGACTGTTTGTTGATTGTGTTTTGTACAGTTTATTGACTCGTTCTTTATTCAGTTTTTAACAGTTTATTGACTGTTTCTTTATTTAGTTTTGTACAGTTTACTGTTTCTTTATATAGTTGGTACAGTTTATTGACTGGTTCTTTATTGAGTTTTGTACAGTTTATTGACTGTTTCTTTATTGAGTTTTGTATAGTTTATTGACTGATTCTTTATTGAGTTTTGTACAGTTTGTTGACTGTTTCTTGATTTAGTTTTGTACAGTTTATTGACTGGTTCTTTATTGAGTTTTGTACAGTTTATTGACTGGTTCTTTATTGAGTTTGTACAGTTTATTGACTGGTTCTTTATTGAGTTTTGTAAAGTTTATTGACTAGTTCTTTATTGAGTTTTGTACAGTTTATTGACTGGTTCTTTATTGAGTTTTGTACAGTTTATTGACTTGTTCTTTATTGAGTTTTGTACAGTTTATTGACTAATTCTTTATTGAATTTTGTACAGTTTATTGACTGGTTCTTTATTCAGTTTTGTACAGTTTATTGACTGGTTCTTTATTCAGTTTTGTACAGTTTATTGACTGTTACTTTATTGAGTTTTGTACAGTTTGTTGACTGTTTCTTTATTTAGTTTTGTACAGTTTATTGACTGGTTCTTTATTGAGTTTTTTGCAGTTTATTGACTGGTTCTTTATTGAGTTTGTGTACTTTTTATTGACTGGTTCTTTATTGAGTTTTGTACAGTTTATTGACTGGTTCTTTATTCAGTTTTGTACAGTTTATTGACTGGTTCTTTATCAGTTTTGTACAGTTTATTGACTGGTTCTTTATTTAGTTTTTTACATTTTATTGACTGTTTCTTTATTGAGTTTTGTACACTTTATTGACTGTTTCTATATTTAGTTTTGTACAGTTTATTGACTGTTTCTTTATTTAGTTTTGTACAGTTTATTGACTGTTTTTTTATTAGTTTGTGTACAATTTATTGACTGGTTCTTTATTTAGTTTTGTACAGTTAATTGACTGTTTCTTTATTTAGTTTTGTACAGTTTATTGACTGTTTCTTTATTTAGTTTTGTACAGTTTATTGACTGTTTCTTTATTAAGTTTTCAACAGTTTATTGACTGGTTCTTTGCTCAGTTTTGTTCAGTTTATTGAGTGGTTCTTTGTTCAGTTTTGTACAGTTTATTGATTGGTTCTTTTTAGAGTTTTCTACAGTTTTTTGACTGTTTCTTTATTTAGTTTTGTACAGTTTATTGACTGTTTCTTTATTTAGTTTTGTACAGTTTATTAACTGTTTCTTTATTTAGTTTTGTACAGTTTATTGACCGGTTCTTTATTGCGTTTTTGTACAGTTTATTGACTGGTTCTTTGTTCAGTTTTGTTCTGTTTATTGACTGGTTCTTTATTCAGTTTTGTACAGTTTATTGACTGGTTCTTTATTGAGTTTTGTAAAGTTTATTGACTAGTTCTTTATTGAGTTTTGTACAGTTTATTGACTGGTTCTTTATTCAGTTTTGTACAGTTTATTGACTGGTTCTTTATTCAGTTTTGTACAGTTTATTGACTGTTTCTTTATTGAGTTTTGTACAGTTTATTGACTGTTTCTTTATTGAGTTTTGTACAGTTTATTGACTGTTTCTTTATTAAGTTTTGTACAGTTTATTGACTGTTTCTTTATTGAGTTTTGTACAATTTATTGACTGTTTCTTTATTGAGTTTTGCACAGTTTATTGACTGGTTCTTTATTGAGTTTTGTACATTTTATTGACTGGTTCTTTATTCAGTTTTGTACAGTTTATTGACTGGTTCTTTATTAAGTTTTGTACAGTTTACTGACTGTTTCTTTATTGAGTTTTGTACAGTTTATTGACTGGTTCTTTGTTCAGTTTTGTTCTGTTTATTGACTGATTCTTTATTCAGTTTTGTACAGTTTATTGACTGGTTCTTTATTCAGTTTTGTACAGTTTATTGACTGTTTCTTTATTGAGTTTTGTACAGTTTATTTACTGTTTCTTTATTTAGTTTTGTACAGTTTATTGACTGGTTCTTTATTGAGTTTTTTGCAGTTTATTGACTGGTTCTTTATTGAGTTTGTGTACTTTTTATTGCCTGGTTCTTTATTGAGTTTTGTACAGTTTATTGACTGGTTCTTTATTCAGTTTTGTACAGTTTATTGACTGGTTCTTTATCAGTTTTGTACAGTTTATTGACTGGTTCTTTATTTAGTTTTGTACATTTTATTGACTGTTTCTTTATTTAGTTTTGTACACTTTATTGACTGTTTCTGTATTTAGTTTTGTACAGTTTATTGACTGTTTTTTTATTAGTTTGTGTACAATTTATTGACTGGTTCTTTATTTAGTTTTGTACAGTTAATTGACTGTTTCTTTATTTAGTTTTGTACAGTTTATTGACTGTTTCTTTATTTAGTTTTGTACAGTTTATTGACTGTTTCTTTATTAAGTTTTCAACAGTTTATTGACTGGTTCTTTGTTCAGTTTTGTTCAGTTTATTGAGTGGTTCTTTGTTCAGTTTTGTACAGTTTATTGATTGGTTCTTTTTTGAGTTTTCTACAATTTATTGACTGTTTCTTTATTTAGTTTTGTACAGTTTATTGACTGTTTCTTTATTTAGTTTTGTACAGTTTATTGACTGTTTCTTTATTTAGTTTTGTACAGTTTATTGACTGGTTCTTTATTGCGTTTTGTACAGTTTATTGACTGTTTCTCTATTTAGTTTTGTACAGTTTATTGACTGGGTCTTTATTTAGTTTTTTACAGTTTATTGACTGGTTCTTTATTGTGTTTTGTACAGTTTATTGACTGTTTCTCTATTTAGTTTGTGTACAATTTATTGATTGGTTGTTTATTTAGTTTTGTACAGTTTATTGACTGTTTGTTTATTTAGATTTGTAGAGTTTATTAACTGTTTCTTTATTTAGTTTTGTACAGTTTATTGACTGGTTCTTTATTGAGTTTTGAACAGTTTATTGACTGGTTCTTTATTGAGTTTGTGTACATTTTATTGACTGGTTCTTTATTGAGTTTTGTACAGTTCATTGACTGGTTCTTTATTCAGTTTTGTACAGTTTATTGACTGGTTCTTTATCAGTTTTGTACAGTTTATTGACTGGTTCTTTATTTAGTTTTGTACATTTTATTGACTGTTTCTTTATTTAGTTTTGTACACTTTATTGACTGTTTCTGTATTTAGTTTTGTACAGTTTATTGACTGTTTCTTTATTTAGTTTTGTACAGTTTATTGACTGTTTTTTTATTAGTTTGTGTACAATTTATTGACTGGTTCTTTATTTAGTTTTGTACAGTTAATTGACTGTTTCTTTATTTAGTTTTGTACAGTTTATTGACTATTTCTTTATTTAGTTTTGTACAGTTTATTGACTGGTTCTTTGTTCAGTTTTCAACAGTTTATTGACTGGTTCTTTGTTCAGTTTTGTTCAGTTTATTGAGTGGTTCTTTGTTCAGTTTTGTACAGTTTATTGATTGGTTCTTTTTTGAGTTTTCTACAGTTTATTGACTGTTTCTTTATTTAGTTTTGTACAGTTTATTGACTGTTTCTTTATTTAGTTTTGTACAGTTTATTGACTGTTTCTTTATTTAGTTTTGTACAGTTTATTGACTGGTTCTTTATTGCGTTTTGTACAGTTTATTGACTGTTTCTCTATTTAGTTTTGTACAGTTTATTGACTGGGTCTTTATTTAGTTTTTTACAGTTTATTGACTGGTTCTTTATTGAGTTTTGTACAGTTTATTGACTGTTTCTCTATTTAGTTTGTGTACAATTTATTGACTGGTTGTTTATTTAGTTTTGTACAGTTTATTGACTGTTTGTTTATTTAGATTTGTAGAGTTTATTAACTGTTTCTTTATTTAGTTTTGTAAAGTTTATTGACTGGTTCTTTATTGAGTTTTGAACAGTTTATTGACTGGTTCTTTATTGAGTTTGTGTACATTTTATTGACTGGTTCTTTATTGAGTTTTGTACAGTTCATTGACTGGTTCTTTATTGTCTTTTGTACAGTTTATTGACTGGTTCTTTGTTCAGTTTTGTTCAGTGTATTGAGTGGTTCTTTGTTCAGTTTTGTACAGTTTATTGATTGGTTCTTTTTTGAGTTTTCTACAGTTTATTGACTGTTTCTTTATTTAGTTTTGTACAGTTTATTGTCTGCTTCTTTATTTAGTTTTGTACAGTTTATTGACTGTTTCTTTATTTAGTTTTGTACAGTTTATTGACTGGTTCTTTATTGCGTTTTGTACAGTTTATTGACTGTTTCTCTATTTAGTTTTGTACAGTTTATTGACTGGGTCTTTATTTAGTTTTTTACAGTTTATTGACTGTTTCTTTATTGAGTTTGTGTACATTTTATTGACTGGTTCTTTATTGAGTTTTGTACAGTTCATTGACTGGTTCTTTATTGACTTTTGTACAGTTTATTGACTGGTTCTTTATTGAGTTTTGTATAGTTTATTGACTGGTTCTTTATTTAGTTTTCTACAGTTTATTGACTGGTTCTTTGCTCAGTTTTATTCAGTTTATTGACTGGTTCTTTGTTCAGTTTTGTACAGTTTATTGATTGGTTCTTTTTTTAGTTTTGTACAGTTTATTGACTGTTTGTTGATTGTGTTTTGTACAGTTTATTGACTCGTTCTTTATTCAGTTTTTAACAGTTTATTGACTGTTTCTTTATTTAGTTTTGTACAGTTTACTGTTTCTTTATATAGTTTGGTACAGTTTATTGACTGGTTCTTTATTGAGTTTTGTACAGTTTATTGACTGTTTCTTTATTGAGTTTTGTATAGTTTATTGACTGATTCTTTATTGAGTTTTGTACAGTTTGTTGACTGTTTCTTGATTTAGTTTTGTACAGTTTATTGACTGGTTCTTTATTGAGTTTTGTACAGTTTATTGACTGGTTCTTTATTGAGTTTTGTACAGTTTATTGACTGGTTCTTTATTGAGTTTTGTAAAGTTTATTGACTAGTTCTTTATTGAGTTTTGTACAGTTTATTGACTGGTTCTTTATTGAGTTTTGTACAGTTTATTGACTTGTTCTTTATTGAGTTTTGTACAGTTTATTGACTAATTCTTTATTGAATTTTGTACAGTTTATTGACTGGTTCTTTATTAAGTTTTGTACAGTTTATTGACTGTTTCTTTATTGAGTTTTGTACAGTTTATTGACTGGTTCTTTGTTCAGTTTTGTTCTGTTTATTGACTGGTTCTTTATTCAGTTTTGTACAGTTTATTGACTGGTTCTTTATTGAGTTTTGTACAGTTTATTGACTGTTTCTTTATTAAGTTTTGTACAGTTTATTGGCTGTTTCTTTATTGAGTTTTGTACAATTTATTGACTGTTTCTTTATTGAGTTTTGCACAGTTTATTGACTGGTTCTTTATTGAGTTTTGTACAGTTTATTAACTGGTTCTTTATTCAGTTTTGTACAGTTTATTGACTGGTTCTTTATTAAGTTTTGTACAGTTTATTGACTGTTTCTTTATTGAGTTTTGTACAGTTTATTGACTGGTTCTTTGTTCAGTTTTGTTCTGTTTATTGACTGGTTCTTTATTCAGTTTTGTACAGTTTATTGACTGGTTCTTTATTCAGTTTTGTACAGTTTATTGACTGTTTCTTTATTGAGTTTTGTACAGTTTATTTACTGTTTCTTCATTTAGTTTTGTACAGTTTTTTGACTGGTTCTTTATTGAGTTTTTTGCAGTTTATTGACTGGTTATTTATTGAGTTTGTGTACTTTTTATTGACTGGTTCTTTATTGAGTTTTGTACAGTTTATTGACTGGTGCTTTATTCAGTTTTGTACAGTTTATTGACTGGTTCTTTATCAGTTTTGTACAGTTTATTGACTGGTTCTTTATTTAGTTTTGTACATTTTATTGACTGTTTCTTTATTTAGTTTTGTACACTTTATTGACTGTTTCTATATTTAGTTTTGTACAGTTTATTGACTGTTTCTTTATTTAGTTTTGTACAGTTTATTGACTGTTTTTTTATTAGTTTGTGTACAATTTATTGACTGGTTCTTTATTTAGTTTTGTACAGTTAATTGACTGTTTCTTTATTTAGTTTTGTACAGTTTATTGACTGTTTCTTTATTTAGTTTTGTACAGTTTATTGACTGTTTCTTTATTAAGTTTTCAACAGTTTATTGACTGGTTCTTTGTTCAGTTTTGTTCAGTTTTTTGAGTGGTTCTTTGTTCAGTTTTGTACAGTTTATTGATTGGTTCTTTTTTTAGTTTTCTACAGTTTATTGACTGTTTCTTTATTTAGTTTTGTACAGTTTATTGACTGTTTCTTTATTTAGTTTTGTACAGTTTATTGACTGGTTCTTTATTGCGTTTTGTACAGTTTATTGACTGTTTCACTATTTAGTTTTGTACAGTTTATTGACTGGGTCTTTATTTAGTTTTTTACAGTTTATTGACTGGTTCTTTATTGAGTTTTGTACAGTTTATTGACTGTTTCTTTATTTAGTTAGTGTACAATTTATTGACTGGTTGTTTATTTAGTTTTGTACAGTTTATTGACTGTTTGTTTATTTAGATTTGTAGAGTTTATTAACTGTTTCTTTATTTAGTTTTGTACAGTTTATTGACTGGTTCTTTATTGAGTTTTGAACAGTTTATTGACTGGTTCTTTATTGAGTTTGTGTACATTTTATTGACTGGTTCTTTATTGAGTTTTGTACAGTTCATTGAGTTGTTCTTTATTGACTTTTGTACAGTTTATTGACTGGTTCTTTATTGAGTTTTGTATAGTTTATTGACTGGTTCTTTATTTTGTTTTCTACAGTTAATTGACTGGTTCTTTGTTCAGTTTTGTTCAGTTTATTGACTGGTTCTTTGTTCAGTTTTGTACAGTTTATTGATTGGTTCTTTTTTTAGTTTTGTACAGTTTATTGACTGTTTGTTGATTGTGTTTTGTACAGTTTATTGACTCGTTCTTTATTTAGTTTTGTACAGTTTATTGACTGGTTCTTTATTCAGTTTTGTACAGTTTACTGACTGTTTCTTTATATAGTTTGGTACAGTTTATTGACTGTTTATTTATTGAGTTTTGTACAGTTTATTGACTGGTTCTTTACTGAGTTTTGTACAGTTTAATGACTGTTTCTTTATTGAGTTTTGTACAGTTTATTGACTAGTTCTTTATTCAGTTTTGTACAGTTTATTGACTGGTTCTTTATTCAGTTTTGTACAGTTTATTGACTGGTTCTTTATTGAGTTTTGTACAGTTTATTGACTGTTTCTTTATTGAGTTTTGTATAGTTTATTGACTGATTCTTGATTTAGTTTTGTACAGTTTATTGACTGGTTCTTTATTGAGTTTTGTACAGTTTATTGACTGTTTCTTTATTGAGTTTTGTACAGTTTATTGACTGTTTCTTGATTTAGTTTTGTACAGTTTATTGACTGGTTCTTTATTGAGTTTTGTACAGTTTATTGACTGGTTCTTTATTGAGTTTTGTACAGTTTATTGACTGGTTCTTTATTGAGTTTTGTAAAGTTTATTGACTAGTTCTTTATTGAGTTTTGTACAGTTTATTGACTGGTTCTTTATTGAGTTTTGTACAGTTTATTGACTTGTTCTTTATTGAGTTTTGTACAGTTTATTGATTAATTCTTTATTGAATTTTGTACAGTTTATTGACTGGTTCGTTATTAAGTTTTGTACAGTTTATTGACTGTTTCTTTATTGAGTTTTGTACAGTTTATTGACTGGTTCTTTGTTCAGTTTTGTTCTGTTTATTGACTGGTTCTTTATTCAGTTTTGTACAGTTTATTGACTGGTTCTTTATTCAGTTTTGTACAGTTTATTGACTGTTTCTTTATTGAGTTTTGTACAGTTTATTGACTGTTTCTTTATTGAGTTTTGTACAGTTTATTGACTGTTTCTTTATTGAGTTTTGTACAATTTATTGACTGTTTCTTTATTGAGTTTTGTACAATTTATTGACTGGTTCTTTGTTCAGTTTTTTCTGTTTATTTACTGGTTCATTGTTCAGTTTTGTTCTGTTTATTGACTGGTTCTTTATTCAGTTTTGTACAGTTTATTGACTGGTTCTTTATTTAGTTTTGTACAGTTTATTGACTGTTTCTTTATTTAGTTTTGTACAGTTTATTGACTGTTTCTATATTTAGTTTTGTACAGTTTATTGAATGTTTCTTTATTTAGTTTTTCACAGTTTATTGACTGTTTCTTAATTTTGTTTGTGTAAAATTTATTGACTAGTTTTTTATTTAGTTTTGTACAGTTTATTGACTTTTTCTTTATTTAGTTTTGTACAGTTTATTGACTGTTTCTTTATTTAGTTTTGTACAGTTTATTGACTGTTTCTTTATTTAGTTTTGTACAGTTTATTGACTGGTTCTTTATTGAGTTTTGTACAGTTTATTGACTGTTTCTTTATTTAGTTTTGTACAGTTTATTGACTGGTTCTTTATTTTGTTTTGTACAGTTTATTGACTGGTTCTTTATTGAGTTTTATACAGTTTCTTGACTGTTTCTTTATTTAGTTTGTATACAATTTATTGAGTGGTTGTTTATTTAGTTTTGTACAGTTTATTGACTGTTTGTTTATTTAGTTTTGTACAGTTTATTTACTGTTTCTTTATTTAGTTTTGTACAGTTTATTTATTGTTTCTTTATTTAGTTTTGTACAGTTTATTGACTGGTTCTTTATTGAGTTTTTTGCAGTTTATTGACTGGTTCTTTATTAAGTTTGTGTACTTTTTATTGACTGGTTCTTTTTTGAGTTTTGTACAGTTTATTGACCGGTTCTTTATTGAGTTTTGTACAGTTTATTGACTGTTTCTTTATTGAGTTTTGTACAATTTATTGACTGTTTCTTTATTGAGTTTTGCACAGTTTATTGACTGGTTCTTTGTTCAGTTTTTTTCTGTTTATTTACTGGTTCATTGTTCAGTTTGTTCTGTTTATTGACTGGTTCTTTATTCAGTTTTGTACAGTTTATTGACTGGTTCTTTATTTAGTTTTGTACAGTTTATTGACTGTTTCTTTATTTAGTTTTGTACAGTTTATTGACTGTTTCTATATTTAGTTTTGTACAGTTTATTGAATGTTTCTTTATTTAGTTTTTCACAGTTTATTGACTGTTTCTTAATTTGATTTGTGTAAAATTTATTGACTAGTTCTTTATTTAGTTTTGTACAGTTTATTGACTTTTTCTTTATTTAGTTTTGTACAGTTTATTGACTGTTTCTTTATTTAGTTTTGTACAGTTTATTGACTGTTTCTTTATTTAGTTTTGTACAGTTTATTGACTGGTTCTTTATTGAGTTTTGTACAGTTTATTGACTGTTTCTTTATTTAGTTTTGTACAGTTTATTGACTGGTTCTTTATTTTGTTTTGTACAGTTTATTGACTGGTTCTTTATTGAGTTTTATACAGTTTCTTGACTGTTTCTTTATTTAGTTTGTATACAATTTATTGACTGTTTCTTTATTGAGTTTTGTACAGTTTATTGACTGTTTGTTTATTTAGTTTTGTACAGTTTATTTACTGTTTCTTTATTTAGTTTTGTACAGTTTATTTATTGTTTCTTTATTTAGTTTTGTACAGTTTATTGACTGGTTCTTTATTGAGTTTTTTGCAGTTTATTGACTGGTTCTTTATTGAGTTTGTGTACTTTTTATTGACTGGTTCTTTATTGAGTTTTGTACAGTTTATTGACCGGTTCTTTATTGACTTTTGTACAGTTTATTGACTGGTTCTTTATTGAGTTTTGTATAGTTTATTGACTGTTTCTTTATTTAGTTTGTACAGTTTATTGACTGGTTCTTTGTTCAGTTTTGTACAGTTTATTGACTGGTTCATTATTCAGTTTTGTACAGTTTATTGACTGGTTCTTTTTTGAGTTTTGTACAGTTTATTGACTGTTTCTTTATTGAGTTTTGTACAGTTTATTGACTGGTTCTTTATTGAGTTTTGTACAGTTTATTTACTGTTTCTTTATTTAGTTTTGTACAGTTTATTTACTGTTTCTTTATTTAGTTTTGTACAGTTTATTGACTGGTTCTTTTTTGAGTTTTGTACAGTTTTTTGACTGTTTCTTTATTGAGTTTTGTACAGTTTATTGACTGGTTCTTTATTGAGTTTTGTACAGTTTATTGACTGGTTCTTTATTTAGTTTTGTACAGTTTATTGACTGGTTCTTTGCTCAGTTTTGTACAGTTCATAGACTGGTTCTTTGTTCAGTTTTGTACAGTTTATTGACTGTTTCTTTATTGAGTTTTGTACAGTTTATTGACTGGTTCTTTATTGAGTTTTGTACAGTTTATTGACTATTTCTTTATTTAGTTTTGTACAGTTTATTGAATGTTTCTTCATTTAGTTTTGTACAGTTTATTGACTGGTTCTTTATTGAGTTTTGTACAGTTTATTTACTGTTTCTTTATTTAGTTTTGTACAGTTTATTTACTGTTTCTTTATTTAGTTTTGTACAGTTTATTGACTGGTTCTTTTTTGAGCTTTGTACAGTTTTTTGACTGTTTCTTTATTGAGTTTTGTACAGTTTATTGACTGGTTCTTTATTGAGTTTTGTACAGTTTATTGACTGGTTCTTTGCTCAGTTTTGTACAGTTCATAGACTGGTTCTTTGTTCAGTTTTGTACAGTTTATTGACTGGTTCTTTATTTAGCTTTGTACAGTTCATTGACTGGTTCTTTGTTCAGTTTTGTACAGTTCATAGACTGGTTTTTTGTTCAGTTTTGTACAGTTTATTGACTGTTTCTTTATTGAGTTTTGTACAGTTTATTGACTGGTTCTTTATTGAGTTTTGTACATTTTATTGACTGTTTCTTTGTTTAGTTTTGTACATTTTATTGACTGTTTCTATATTTAGTTTTGTACAGTTTATTGAATGTTTCTTTATTTAGTTTTTCACAGTTTATTGACTGTTTCTTTATTTAGTTTGTGTACAATTTATTGACTTGTTCTTTATTTAGTTTTGTACAGTTTATTGACTGGTCTTTGTTAAGTTTTGTACAGTTTATTGACTGTTTCTTTATTGAGTTTTGTACAGTTTATTGACTGGTTCTTTGTTCAGTTTTGTTCTGTTTATTGACTGGTTCTTTATTCAGTTTTGTACAGTTTATTGACTGGTTCTTTACTCAGTTTTGTACAGTTTATTGACTGGTTCTTTATTGAGTTTTGTACAGTTTATTGACTGGTTCTTTATTGAGTTTTGTACAGTTTATTGACTGGTTCTTTATTGAGTTTTGTAAAGTTTATTGACTAGTTCTTTATTGAGTTTTGTACAATTTATTGACTGGTTCTTTATTGAGTTTTGTACAGTTTATTGACTTGTTCTTTATTGAGTTTGGTACAGTTTATTGACTAATTCTTTATCGAATTTTGTACAGTTTATTGACTGGTTCTTTATTAAATTTTGTACAGTTTATTGACTGTTTCTTTATTGAGTTTTGTACAGTTTATTGACTGGTTCTTTGTTCAGTTTTGTTCTGTTTATTGACTGGTTCTTTATTCAGTTTTGTTCAGTTTATTGACTGGTTCTTTATGCAGTTTTGTACAGTTTATTGACTGTTTCTTTATTGAGTTTTGTACAGTTTATTCACTGTTTCTTTATTTAGTTTTGTACAGTTTATTGAGTGGTTCTTTATTGAGTTTTTTGCAGTTTATTGACTGGTTCTTTATTGAGTTTGTGTACTTTTTAGTGACTGGTTCTTTATTGAGTTTTGTACTGTTTATTGACTGGTTCTTTATTCAGTTTTGTACAGTTTATTGACTGGTTCTTTATCAGTTTTGTACAGTTTATTGACTGGTTCTTTATTTAGTTTTGTACATTTTATTGACTGTTTCTTTATTTAGTTTTGTACACTTTATTGACTGTTTCTATATTTAGTTTTGTACAGTTTATTGACTGTTTCTTTATTTAGTTTTGTACAGTTTATTGACTGTTTTTTTATTATTTTGTGTACAATTTATTGACTGGTTCTTTATTTAGTTTTGTACAGTTAATTGACTGTTTCTTTATTTAGTTTTGTACAGTTTATTGACTGTTTCTTTATTTAGTTTTGTACTGTTTATTGACTGTTTCTTTATTAAGTTTTCAACAGTTTATTGACTGGTTCTTTGTTCAGTTTTGTTCAGTTTATTGAGTGGTTCTTTGTTCAGTTTTGTACAGTTTATTGATTGGTTCTTTTTTGAGTTTTCTACAGTTTATTGACTGTTTCTTTATTTAGTTTTGTACAGTTTATTGACTGTTTCTTTATTTAGTTTTGTACAGTTTATTGACTGGTTCTTTATTGCGTTTTGTACAGTTTATTGACTGTTTCTCTATTTAGTTTTGTACAGTTTATTGACTGGTTCTTTATTGAGTTTTGTACAGTTTATTGACTATTTCTTTATTTAGTTTTGTACAGTTTATTGAATGTTTCTTCATTTAGTTTTGTACAGTTTATTGACTGGTTCTTTATTGAGTTTTGTACAGTTTATTTACTGTTTCTTTATTTAGTTTTGTACAGTTTATTTACTGTTTCTTTATTTAGTTTTGTACAGTTTATTGACTGGTTCTTTTTTGAGCTTTGTACAGTTTTTTGACTGTTTCTTTATTGAGTTTTGTACAGTTTATTGACTTGTTCTTTATTGAGTTTTGTACAGTTTATTGACTGGTTCTTTATTTAGCTTTGTACAGTTCATTGACTGGTTCTTTGTTCAGTTTTGTACAGTTCATAGACTGGTTTTTTGTTCAGTTTTGTACAGTTTATTGACTGTTTCTTTATTGAGTTTTGTACAGTTTATTGACTGGTTCTTTATTGAGTTTTGTACAGTTTATTGACTGTTTCTTTATTTAGTTTTGTACAGTTTATTGACTGTTTCTATATTTAGTTTTGTACAGTTTATTGAATGTTTCTTTATTTAGTTTTTCACAGTTTATTGACTGTTTCTTTATTTAGTTTGTGTACAATTTATTGACTTGTTCTTTATTTAGTTTTGTACAGTTTATTGACTGGTCTTTGTTAAGTTTTGTACAGTTTATTGACTGTTTCTTTATTGAGTTTTGTACAGTTTATTGACTGGTTCTTTGTTCAGTTTTGTTCTGTTTATTGACTGGTTCTTTATTCAGTTTTTGTACAGTTTATTGACTGGTTCTTTACTCAGTTTTGTACAGTTTATTGACTGGTTCTTTATTGAGTTTTGTACAGTTTATTGACTGGTTCTTTATTGAGTTTTGTACAGTTTATTGACTGGTTCTTTATTGAGTTTTGTAAAGTTTATTGACTAGTTCTTTATTGAGTTTTGTACAATTTATTGACTGGTTCTTTATTGAGTTTTGTACAGTTTATTGACTTGTTCTTTATTGAGTTTTGTACAGTTTATTGACTAATTCTTTATCGAATTTTGTACAGTTTATTGACTGGTTCTTTATTAAGTTTTGTACAGTTTATTGACTGTTTCTTTATTGAGTTTTGTACAGTTTATTGACTGGTTCTTTGTTCAGTTTTGTTCTGTTTATTGACTGGTTCTTTATTCAGTTTTGTTCAGTTTATTGACTGGTTCTTTATGCAGTTTTGTACAGTTTATTGACTGTTTCTTTATTGAGTTTTGTACAGTTTATTCACTGTTTCTTTATTTAGTTTTGTACAGTTTATTGAGTGGTTCTTTATTGAGTTTTTTGCAGTTTATTGACTGGTTCTTTATTGAGTTTGTGTACTTTTTAGTGACTGGTTCTTTATTGAGTTTTGTACTGTTTATTGACTGGTTCTTTATTCAGTTTTGTACAGTTTATTGACTGGTTCTTTATCAGTTTTGTACAGTTTATTGACTGGTTCTTTATTTAGTTTTGTACATTTTATTGACTGTTTCTTTATTTAGTTTTGTACACTTTATTGACTGTTTCTATATTTAGTTTTGTACAGTTTATTGACTGTTTCTTTATTTAGTTTTGTACAGTTTATTGACTGTTTTTTTATTATTTTGTGTACAATTTATTGACTGGTTCTTTATTTAGTTTTGTACAGTTAATTGACTGTTTCTTTATTTAGTTTTGTACAGTTTATTGACTGTTTCTTTATTTAGTTTTGTACTGTTTATTGACTGTTTCTTTATTAAGTTTTCAACAGTTTATTGACTGGTTCTTTGTTCAGTTTTGTTCAGTTTATTGACTGGTTCTTTGTTCAGTTTTGTACAGTTTATTGATTGGTTCTTTTTTTGAGTTTTCTACAGTTTATTGACTGTTTCTTTATTTAGTTTTGTACAGTTTATTGACTGTTTCTTTATTTAGTTTTGTACAGTTTATTGACTGGTTCTTTATTGCGTTTTGTACAGTTTATTGACTGTTTCTCTATTTAGTTTTGTACAGTTTACTGACTGGGTCTTTATTTAGTTTTTTACAGTTTATTGACTGGTTCTTTATTGAGTTTTGTACAGTTTATTGACTGTTGCTTATTTAGTTTGTGTACAATTTATTGACAGGTTGTTTATTTAGTTTTGTACAGTTTATTGACTGTTTGTTTATTTAGTTTTGTAGAGTTTATTAACTGTTTCTTTATTTAGTTTTGTACAGTTTATTGACTGGTTCTTTATTGAGTTTTGAACAGTTTATTGACTGGTTCTTTATTGAGTTTGTGTACATTTTATTGACTGGTTCTTTTTTGAGTTTTGTACAGTTCATTGACTGGTTCTTTATTGACTTTTGTACAGTTTAGTGACTGGTTCTTTATTGAGTTTTGTATAGTTCATTGACTGGTTCTTTATTTAGTTTTCTACAGTTTATTGACTGGTTCTTTGTTCAGTTTTGTTCAGTTTATTGACTGGTTCTTTGTTCAGTTTTGTACAGTTTATTGATTGGTTCTTTTTTGAGTTTTGTACAGTTTATTGACTGTTTGTTGATTGTGTTTTGTACAGTTTATTGACTCGTTCTTTATTGAGTTTTTAACAGTTTATTGACTGGTTCTTTATTTAGTTTTGTACAGTTTACTGACTGTTTCTTTATATAGTTTGGTACAGTTTATTGACTGTTTATTTATTGAGTTTTGTACAGTTTATTGACTGGTTCTTTATTGAGTTTTGTACAGTTTATTGACTGTTTCTTTATTGAGTTTTGTACAGTTTATTGACTAGTTCTTTATTCAGTTTTGTACAGTTTATTGACTGGTTCTTTATTCAGTTTTGTACAGTTTATTGACTGTTTCTTTATTGAGTTTTGTATAGTTTATTGACTGATTCTTTATTGAGTTTTGTACAGTTTATTGACTGTTTCTTGATTTAGTTTTGTACAGTTTATTGACTGGTTCTTTATTGAGTTTTGTACAGTTTATTGACTGGTTCTTTATTCAGTTTTGTACAGTTTATTGACTGGTTCTTTATCGAGTTTTGTAAAGTTTATTGACTAGTTCTTTATTGAGTTTTGTACAGTTTATTGACTCGTTCTTTATTGAGTTTTTAACAGTTTATTGACTGGTTCTTTATTGAGTTTTGTACAGTTTACTGACTGTTTCTTTATATAGTTTGGTACAGTTTATTGACTGTTTATTTATTGAGTTTTGTACATTTTATTGACTGGTTCTTTACTGGATTTTGTACAGTTTAATGACTGTTTCTTTATTGAGTTTTGTACAGTTTATTGACTAGTTCTTTATTCAGTTTTGTACAGTTTATTGACTGGTTCTTTATTGAGTTTTGTACAGTTTATTGACTGTTTCTTTATTGAGTTTTGTATAGTTTTTGACTGATTCTTTATTGAGTTTTGTACAGTTTATTGACTGTTTCTTGATTTAGTTTTGTACAGTTTATTGACTGGTTCTTTATTGAGTTTTGTACAGTTTATTGACTGGTTCTTTATTGAGTTTTGTACAGTTTATTGACTGGTTCTTTATCGAGTTTTGTAAAGTTTATTGACTAGTTCTTTATTGAGTTTTGTACAGTTTATTGACTGTTTCTTTATTCAGTTTTGTACAGTTTATTGACTGGTTCTTTATTCAGTTTTGTACAGTTTATTGACTGTTTCTTTATTGAGTTTTGTACAGTTTATTGACTGTTTCTTTATTGAGTTTTGTACAGTTTATTGACTGTTTCTTTATTGAGTTTTGTACAGTTTATTGACTGTTTCTTCATTGAGTTTTGTACAATTTATTGACTGTTTCTTTATTGAGTTTTGCACAGTTTATTGACTGGTTCTTTATTGAGTTTTGTACAGTTTATTGACTGGTTCTTTATTCAGTTTTGTACAGTTTATTAACTGGTTCTTTATTAAGTTTTGTACAGTTTATTGACTGTTTCTTTATTGAGTTTTGTACAGTTTATTGACTGGTTCTTTGTTCAGTTTTGTTCTGTTTATTGACTGGTTCTTTATTCAGTTTTGTACAGTTTATTGACTGGTTCTTTAATCAGTTTTGTACAGTTTATTGACTGTTTCTTTATTGAGTTTTGTACAGTTTATTTACTGTTTCTTTATTTAGTTTTGTACAGTTTATTGACTGGTTCTTTATTGAGTTTTTTGCAGTTTATTGACTGGTTCTTTATTGAGTTTGAGTACTTTTTATTGACTGGTTCTTTATTGAGTTTTGTACAGTTTATTGACTGGTTCTTTATTCAGTTTTGTACAGTTTATTGACTGGTTCTTTATCAGTTTTGTACAGTTTATTGACTGGTTCTTTATTTAGTTTTGTACATTTTATTGACTGTTTCTTTATTTAGTTTTGTACACTTTATTGACTGTTTCTTTATTTAGTTTTGTACAGTTTATTGACTGTTTCTTTATTTAGTTTTGTACAGTTTATTGACTGTTTTTTTATTAGTTTGTGTACAATTTATTGACTGGTTCTTTATTTAGTTTTGTACAGTTAATTGACTGTTTCTTTATTTAGTTTTGTACAGTTTATTGACTGTTTCTTTATTTAGTTTTGTACAGTTTATTGACTGTTTCTTTATTAAGTTTTCAACAGTTTATTGACTGGTTCTTTGTTCAGTTTTGTTCAGTTTATTGAGTGGTACTTTGTTCAGTTTTGTACAGTTTATTGATTGGTTCTTTTTTGAGTTTTCTACAGTTTATTGACTGTTTCTTTATTTAGTTTTGTACAGTTTATTGACTGTTTCTTTATTTAGTTTTGTACAGTTTATTGACTGGTTCTTTATTGAGTTTTGTACAGTTTATTGACTTGTTCTTTATTGAGTTTTGTACAGTTTATTGACTAATTCTTTATCGAATTTTGTACAGTTTATTGACTGGTTCTTTATTAAGTTTTGTACAGTTTATTGACTGTTTCTTTATTGAGTTTTGTACAGTTTATTGACTGGTTCTTTGTTCAGTTTTGTTCTGTTTATTGACTGGTTCTTTATTCAGTTTTGTTCAGTTTATTGACTGGTTCTTTATGCAGTTTTGTACAGTTTATTGACTGTTTCTTTATTGAGTTTTGTACAGTTTATTCACTGTTTCTTTATTTAGTTTTGTACAGTTTATTGAGTGGTTCTTTATTGAGTTTTTTGCAGTTTATTGACTGGTTCTTTATTCAGTTTGTGTACTTTTTAGTGACTGGTTCTTTATTGAGTTTTGTACTGTTTATTGACTGGTTCTTTATTCAGTTTTGTACAGTTTATTGACTGGTTCTTTATCAGTTTTGTACAGTTTATTGACTGGTTCTTTATTTAGTTTTGTACATTTTATTGACTGTTTCTTTATTTAGTTTTGTACACTTTATTGACTGTTTCTATATTTAGTTTTGTACAGTTTATTGACTGTTTCTTTATTTAGTTTTGTACAGTTTATTGACTGTTTTTTTATTATTTTGTGTACAATTTATTGACTGGTTCTTTATTTAGTTTTGTACAGTTAATTGACTGTTTCTTTATTTAGTTTTGTACAGTTTATTGACTGTTTCTTTATTTAGTTTTGTACAGTTTATTGACTGGTTCTTTATTTAGTTTTGTACAGTTTATTGACTGTTTCTTTATTTAGTTTTGTACAGTTTATTGACTGGTTCTTTATTGCGTTTTGTACAGTTTATTGACTGTTTCTCTATTTAGTTTTGTACAGTTTACTGACTGGGTCCTTATTTAGTTTTTTACAGTTTATTGACTGGTTCTTTATTGAGTTTTGTACAGTTTATTGACTGTTGCTTATTTAGTTTGTGTACAATTTATTGACAGGTTGTTTATTTAGTTTTGTACAGTTTATTGACTGTTTGTTTATTTAGTTTTGTAGAGTTTATTAACTGTTTCTTTATTTAGTTTTGTACAGTTTATTGACTGGTTCTTTATTGAGTTTTGAACAGTTTATTGACTGGTTCTTTATTGAGTTTGTGTACATTTTATTGACTGGTTCTTTTTTGAGTTTTGTACAGTTCATTGACTGGTTCTTTATTGACTTTTGTACAGTTTATTGACTGGTTCTTTATTGAGTTTTGTATAGTTTATTGACTGGTTCTTTATTTAGTTTTCTACAGTTTATTGACTGGTTCTTTGTTCAGTTTTGTTCAGTTTATTGACTGGTTCTTTGTTCAGTTTTGTACAGTTTATTGATTGGTTCTTTTTTGAGTTTTGTACAGTTTATTGACTGTTTGTTGATTGTGTTTTGTACAGTTTATTGACTCGTTCTTTATTGAGTTTTTAACAGTTTATTGACTGGTTCTTTATTTAGTTTTGTACAGTTTACTGACTGTTTCTTTATATAGTTTGGTACAGTTTATTGACTGTTTATTTATTGAGTTTTGTACAGTTTATTGACTGGTTCTTTACTGAATTTTGTACAGTTTAATGACTGTTTCTTTATTGAGTTTTGTACAGTTTATTGACTAGTTCTTTATTCAGTTTTGTACAGTTTATTGACTGGTTCTTTATTCAGTTTTGTACAGTTTATTGACTGTTTCTTTATTGAGTTTTGTATAGTTTATTGACTGATTCTTTATTGAGTTTTGTACAGTTTATTGACTGTTTCTTGATTTAGTTTTGTACAGTTTATTGACTGGTTCTTTATTGAGTTTTGTACAGTTTATTGACTGGTTCTTTATTGAGTTTTGTACAGTTTATTGACTGGTTCTTTATTGAGTTTTGTACAGTTTATTGACTGGTTCTTTATCGAGTTTTGTAAAGTTTATTGACTAGTTCTTTATTGAGTTTTGTACAGTTTATTGACTCGTTCTTTATTGAGTTTTTAACAGTTTATTGACTGGTTCTTTATTTAGTTTTGTACAGTTTACTGACTGTTTCTTTATATAGTTTGGTACAGTTTATTGACTGTTTATTTATTGAGTTTTGTACATTTTATTGACTGGTTCTTTACTGAATTTTGTACAGTTTAATGACTGTTTCTTTATTGAGTTTTGTACAGTTTATTGACTAGTTCTTTATTCAGTTTTGTACAGTTTATTGACTGGTTCTTTATTGAGTTTTGTACAGTTTATTGACTGGTTCTTTATTGAGTTTTGTATAGTTTATTGACTGATTCTTTATTGAGTTTTGTACAGTTTATTGACTGTTTCTTCATTTAGTTTTGTAGACTTTATTGACTGGTTCTTTATTGAGTTTTTTACAGTTTATTGACTGGTTCTTTATTGAGTTTTGTACAGTTTATTGACTGGTTCTTTATCGAGTTTTGTAAAGTTTATTGACTAGTTCTTTATTGAGTTTTGTACAGTTTATTGACTGGTTCTTTATTCAGTTTTGTACAGTTTATTGACTGGTTCTTTATTCAGTTTTGTACAGTTTATTGACTGTTTCTTTATTGAGTTTTGTACAGTTTATTGACTGTTTCTTTATTGAGTTTTGTACAGTTTATTGACTGTTTCTTTATTAAGTTTTGTACAGTTTATTGACTGTTTCTTCATTGAGTTTTGTACAATTTATTGACTGTTTCTTTATTGAGTTTTGCACAGTTTATTGACTGGTTCTTTATTGAGTTTTGTACAGTTTATTGACTGGTTCTTTATTCAGTTTTGTACAGTTTATTAACTGGTTCTTTATTAAGTTTTGTACAGTTTATTGACTGTTTCTTTATTGAGTTTTGTACAGTTTATTGACTGGTTCTTTGTTCAGTTTTGTTCTGTTTATTGACTGGTTCTTTATTCAGTTTTGTACAGTTTATTGACTGGTTCTTTATTCAGTTTTGTACAGTTTATTGACTGTTTCTTTATTGAGTTTTGTACAGTTTATTTACTGTTTCTTTATTTAGTTTTGTACAGTTTATTGACTGGTTCTTTATTGAGTTTTTTGCAGTTTATTGACTGGTTCTTTATTGAGTTTGTGTACTTTTTATTGACTGGTTCTTTATTGAGTTTTGTACAGTTTATTGACTGGTTCTTTATTCAGTTTTGTACAGTTTATTGACTGGTTCTTTATCAGTTTTGTACAGTTTATTGACTGGTTCTTTATTTAGTTTTGTACATTTTATTGACTGTTTCTTTATTTAGTTTTGTACACTTTATTGACTGTTTCTATATTTAGTTTTGTACAGTTTATTGACTGTTTCTTTATTTAGTTTTGTACAGTTTATTGACTGTTTTTTTATTAGTTTGTGTACAATTTATTGACTGGTTCTTTATTTAGTTTTGTACAGTTAATTGACTGTTTTTTTATTTAGTTTTGTACAGTTTATTGACTGTTTCTTTATTTAGTTTTGTACAGTTTATTGACTGTTTCTTTATTAAGTTTTCAACAGTTTATTGACTGGTTCTTTGTTCAGTTTTGTTCAGTTTATTGAGTGGTTCTTTGTTCAGTTTTGTACAGTTTATTGATTGGTTCTTTTTTGAGTTTTCTACAGTTTATTGACTGTTTCTTTATTTAGTTTTGTACAGTTTATTGACTGTTTCTTTATTTAGTTTTGTACAGTTTATTGACTGGTTCTTTATTGAGTTTTGTACAGTTTATTGACTTGTTCTTTATTGAGTTTTGTACAGTTTATTGACTAATTCTTTATCGAATTTTGTACAGTTTATTGACTGGTTCTTTATTAAGTTTTGTACAGTTTATTGACTGTTTCTTTATTGAGTTTTGTACAGTTTATTGACTGGTTCTTTGTTCAGTTTTGTTCTGTTTATTGACTGGTTCTTTATTCAGTTTTGTTCAGTTTATTGACTGGTTCTTTATGCAGTTTTGTACAGTTTATTGACTGTTTCTTTATTGAGTTTTGTACAGTTTATTCACTGTTTCTTTATTTAGTTTTGTACAGTTTATTGAGTGGTTCTTTATTGAGTTTTTTGCAGTTTATTGACTGGTTCTTTATTGAGTTTGTGTACTTTTTAGTGACTGGTTCTTTATTGAGTTTTGTACTGTTTATTGACTGGTTCTTTATTCAGTTTTGTACAGTTTATTGACTGGTTCTTTATCAGTTTTGTACAGTTTATTGACTGGTTCTTTATTTAGTTTTGTACATTTTATTGACTGTTTCTTTGTTTAGTTTTGTACACTTTATTGACTGTTTCTATATTGAGTTTTGTACAGTTTATTGACTGTTTCTTTATTTAGTTTTGTACAGTTTATTGACTGTTTTTTTATTATTTTGTGTACAATTTATTGACTGGTTCTTTATTTAGTTTTGTACAGTTAATTGACTGTTTCTTTATTTAGTTTTGTACAGTTTATTGACTGTTTCTTTATTTAGTTTTGTACTGTTTATTGACTGTTTCTTTATTAAGTTTTCAACAGTTTATTGACTGGTTCTTTGTTCAGTTTTGTTCAGTTTATTGAGTGGTTCTTTGTTCAGTTTTGTACAGTTTATTTATTGGTTCTTTTTTGAGTTTTCTACAGTTTATTGACTGTTTCTTTATTTAGTTTTGTACAGTTTATTGACTGTTTCTTTATTTAGTTTTGTACAGTTTATTGACTGGTTCTTTATTGCGTTTTGTACAGTTTATTGACTGTTTCTCTATTTAGTTTTGTACAGTTTACTGACTGGGTCTTTATTTAGTTTTTTACAGTTTATTGACTGGTTCTTTATTGAGTTTTGTACAGTTTATTGACTGTTGCTTATTTAGTTTGTGTACAATTTATTGACAGGTTGTTTATTTAGTTTTGTACAGTTTATTGACTGTTTGTTTATTTAGTTTTGTAGAGTTTATTAACTGTTTCTTTATTTAGTTTTGTACAGTTTATTGACTGGTTCTTTATTGAGTTTTGAACAGTTTATTGACTGGTTCTTTATTGAGTTTGTGTACATTTCATTGACTGGTTCTTTTTTGAGTTTTTGTACAGTTCATTGACTGGTTCTTTATTGACTTTTGTACAGTTTATTGACTGGTTCTTTATTGAGTTTTGTATAGTTTATTGACTGGTTCTTTATTTAGTTTTCTACAGTTTATTGACTGGTTCTTTGTTCAGTTTTGTTCAGTTTATTGACTGGTTCTTTGTTCAGTTTTGTACAGTTTATTGATTGGTTCTTTTTTGAGTTTTGTACAGTTTATTGACTGTTTGTTGATTGTGTTTTGTACAGTTTATTGACTCGTTCTTTATTGAGTTTTTAACAGTTTATTGACTGGTTCTTTATTTAGTTTTGTACAGTTTACTGACTGTTTCTTTATATAGTTTGGTACAGTTTATTGACTGTTTATTTATTGAGTTTTGTACAGTTTATTGACTGGTTCTTTACTGAATTTTGTACAGTTTAATGACTGTTTCTTTATTGAGTTTTGTACAGTTTATTGACTAGTTCTTTATTCAGTTTTGTACACTTTATTGACTGTTTCTATATTTAGTTTTGTACAGTTTATTGACTGTTTCTTTATTTAGTTTTGTATAGTTTATTGACTGATTCTTTATTGAGTTTTGTACAGTTTATTGACTGTTTCTTGATTTAGTTTTGTACAGTTCATTGACTGGTTCTTTATTGAGTTTTGTACAGTTTATTGACTGGTTCTTTATTGAGTTTTGTACAGTTTATTGACTGGTTCTTTATCGAGTTTTGTAAAGTTTATTGACTAGTTCTTTATTGAGTTTTGTACAGTTTATTGACTCGTTCTTTATTGAGTTTTTAACAGTTTATTGACTGGTTCTTTATTTAGTTTTGTACAGTTTACTGACTGTTTCTTTATATAGTTTGGTACAGTTTATTGACTGTTTATTTATTGAGTTTTGTACATTTTATTGACTGGTTCTTTACTGAATTTTGTACAGTTTAATGACTGTTTCTTTATTGAGTTTTGTACAGTTTATTGACTAGTTCTTTATTCAGTTTTGTACAGTTTATTGACTGGTTCTTTATTGAGTTTTGTACAGTTTATTGACTGTTTCTTTATTGAGTTTTGTATAGTTTATTGACTGATTCTTTATTGAGTTTTGTACAGTTTATTGACTGTTTCTTGATTTAGTTTTGTACAGTTTATTGACTGGTTCTTTATTGAGTTTTGTACAGTTTATTGACTGGTTCTTTATTGAGTTTTGTACAGTTTATTGACTGTTTCTTTATTGAGTTTTGTAAAGTTTATTGACTGGTTCTTTATTCAGTTTTGTACAGTTTATTGACTGTTTCTTTATTGAGTTTTGTACAGTTTCTTGACTGTTTCTTTATTGAGTTTTGTACAGTTTATTGACTGGTTCTTTATTGAGTTTTGTACAGTTTATTGACTGGTTCTTTATTCAGTTTTGTACAGTTTATTGACTGGTTCTTTATTCAGTTTTGTACAGTTTATTGACTGTTTCTTTATTGAGTTTTGTACAGTTTATTGACTGTTTCTTTATTGAGTTTTGTACAGTTTATTGACTGGTTCTTTATTAAGTTTTGTACAGTTTATTGACTGTTTCTTCATTGAGTTTTGTACAATTTATTGACTGTTTCTTTATTGAGTTTTGCACAGTTTATTGACTGGTTCTTTATTGAGTTTTGTACAGTTTATTGACTGGTTCTTTATTCAGTTTTGTACAGTTTATTGACTGGTTCTTTATTCAGTTTTGTACAGTTTATTGACTGGTTCTTTATTGAGTTTTGTACAGTTTATTGACTGGTTCTTTATCGAGTTTTGTAAAGTTTATTGACTAGTTCTTTATTGAGTTTTGTACAGTTTATTGACTGGTTCTTTATTCAGTTTTGTACAGTTTATTGACTGGTTCTTTATTCAGTTTTGTACAGTTTATTGACTGGTTCTTTATTGAGTTTTGTACAGTTTATTGACTGTTTCTTTATTGAGTTTTGTACAGTTTATTGACTGTTGCTTATTTAGTTTGTGTACAATTTATTGACAGGTTGTTTATTTAGTTTTGTACAGTTTATTGACTGTTTGTTTATTTAGTTTTGTAGAGTTTATTAACTGTTTCTTTATTTAGTTTTGTACAGTTTATTGACTGGTTCTTTATTGAGTTTTGAACAGTTTATTGACTGGTTCTTTATTGAGTTTGTGTACATTTTATTGACTGGTTCTTTTTTGAGTTTTGTACAGTTCATTGACTGGTTCTTTATTGACTTTTGTACAGTTTATTGACTGGTTCTTTATTGAGTTTTGTATAGTTTATTGACTGGTTCTTTATTTAGTTTTCTACAGTTTATTGACTGGTTCTTCATTCAGTTTTGTACAGTTTATTGACTGGTTCTTGGTTCAGTTTTGTACAGTTTATTGATTGGTTCTTTTTTGAGTTTTGTACAGTTTATTGACTGTTTGTTGATTGTGTTTTGTACAGTTTATTGACTCGTTCTTTATTGAGTTTTTAACAGTTTATTGACTGGTTCTTTATTGAGTTTGTGTACATTTCATTGACTGGTTCTTTTTTGAGTTTTTGTACAGTTCATTGACTGGTTCTTTATTGACTTTTGTACAGTTTATTGACTCTGGTTCTTTATTTAGTTTTCTACAGTTTATTGACTGGTTCTTTGTTCAGTTTTGTTCAGTTTATTGACTGGTTCTTTGTTCAGTTTTGTACAGTTTATTGATTGGTTCTTTTTTGAGTTTTGTACAGTTTATTGACTGTTTGTTGATTGTGTTTTGTACAGTTTATTGACTCGTTCTTTATTGAGTTTTTAACAGTTTATTGACTGGTTCTTTATTTAGTTTTGTACAGTTTACTGACTGTTTCTTTATATAGTTTGGTACAGTTTATTGACTGTTTATTTATTGAGTTTTGTACAGTTTATTGACTGGTTCTTTACTGAATTTTGTACAGTTTAATGACTGTTTCTTTATTGAGTTTTGTACAGTTTATTGACTAGTTCTTTATTCAGTTTTGTACAGTTTATTGACTGGTTCTTTATTCAGTTTTGTACAGTTTATTGACTGTTTCTTTATTGAGTTTTGTATAGTTTATTGACTGATTCTTTATTGAGTTTTGTACAGTTTATTGACTGTTTCTTGATTTAGTTTTGTACAGTTCATTGACTGGTTCTTTATTGAGTTTTGTACAGTTTATTGACTGGTTCTTTATTGAGTTTTGTACAGTTTATTGACTGGTTCTTTATCGAGTTTTGTAAAGTTTATTGACTAGTTCTTTATTGAGTTTTGTACAGTTTATTGACTCGTTCTTTATTGAGTTTTTAACAGTTTATTGACTGGTTCTTTATTTAGTTTTGTACAGTTTACTGACTGTTTCTTTATATAGTTTGGTACAGTTTATTGACTGTTTATTTATTGAGTTTTGTACATTTTATTGACTGGTTCTTTACTGAATTTTGTACAGTTTAATGACTGTTTCTTTATTGAGTTTTGTACAGTTTATTGACTAGTTCTTTATTCAGTTTTGTACAGTTTATTGACTGGTTCTTTATTGAGTTTTGTACAGTTTATTGACTGTTTCTTTATTGAGTTTTGTATAGTTTATTGACTGATTCTTTATTGAGTTTTGTACAGTTTATTGACTGTTTCTTGATTTAGTTTTGTACAGTTTATTGACTGGTTCTTTATTGAGTTTTGTACAGTTTATTGACTGTTTCTTTATTGAGTTTTGTACAGTTTATTGACTGGTTCTTTATCGAGTTTTGTAAAGTTTATTGACTAGTTCTTTATTGAGTTTTGTACAGTTTATTGACTGGTTCTTTATTCAGTTTTGTACAGTTTATTGACTGGTTCTTTATTCAGTTTTGTACAGTTTATTGACTGTTTCTTTATTGAGTTTTGTACAGTTTATTGACTGTTTCTTTATTGAGTTTTGTACAGTTTATTGACTGTTTCTTTATTAAGTTTTGTACAGTTTATTGACTGTTTCTTCATTGAGTTTTGTACAATTTATTGACTGTTTCTTTATTGAGTTTTGCACAGTTTATTGACTGGTTCTTTATTGAGTTTTGTACAGTTTATTGACTGGTTCTTTATTCAGTTTTGTACAGTTTATTGACTGGTTCTTTATTCAGTTTTGTACAGTTTATTGACTGGTTCTTTATTGAGTTTTGTACAGTTTATTGACTGGTTCTTTATCGAGTTTTGTAAAGTTTATTGACTAGTTCTTTATGGAGTTTTGTACAGTTTATTGACTGGTTCTTTATTCAGTTTTGTACAGTTTATTGACTGGTTCTTTATTCAGTTTTGTACAGTTTATTGACTGTTTCTTTATTGAGTTTTGTACAGTTTATTGACTGTTTCTTTATTGAGTTTTGTACAGTTTATTGACTGTTTTTTTATTAAGTTTTGTACAGTTTATTGACTGTTTCTTCATTGAGTTTTGTACAATTTATTGACTGTTTCTTTATTGAGTTTTGCACAGTTTATTGACTGGTTCTTTATTGAGTTTTGTACAGTTTATTGACTGGTTCTTTATTCAGTTTTGTACAGTTTATTAACTGGTTCTTTATTAAGTTTTGTACAGTTTATTGACTGTTTCTTTATTGAGTTTTGTACAGTTTATTGACTGGTTCTTTGTTCAGTTTTGTTCTCTTTATTGACTGGTTCTTTATTCAGTTTTGTACAGTTTATTGACTGGTTCTTTATTCAGTTTTGTACAGTTTATTGACTGTTTCTTTATTGAGTTTTGTACAGTTTATTTACTGTTTCTTTATTTAGTTTTGTACAGTTTATTGACTGGTTCTTTATTGAGTTTTTTGCAGTTTATTGACTGGTTCTTTATTGAGTTTGTGTACTTTTTATTGACTGGTTCTTTATTGAGTTTTGTACAGTTTATTGACTGGTTCTTTATTCAGTTTTGTACAGTTTATTGACTGGTTCTTTATCAGTTTTGTACAGTTTATTGACTGGTTCTTTATTTAGTTTTGTACATTTTATTGACTGTTTCTTTATTTAGTTTTGTACACTTTATTGACTGTTTCTATATTTAGTTTTGTACAGTTTATTGACTGTTTCTTTATTTAGTTTTGTACAGTTTATTGACTGTTTTTTTATTAGTTTGTGTACAATTTATTGACTGGTTCTTTATTTAGTTTTGTACAGTTAATTGACTGTTTCTTTATTTAGTTTTGTACAGTTTATTGACTGTTTCTATATTTAGTTTTGTACAGTTTATTGACTGTTTCTTTATTAAGTTTTCAACAATTTATTGACTGGTTCTTTGTTCAGTTTTGTTCAGTTTATTGAGTGGTTCTTTGTTCAGTTTTGTACAGTTTATTGATTGGTTCTTTTTTGAGTTTTCTACAGTTTATTGACTGTTTCTTTATTTAGTTTTGTACAGTTTATTGACTGTTTCTTTATTTAGTTTTGTACAGTTTATTGACTGGTTCTTTATTTAGTTTTGTACAGTTTATTGACTGTTTCTTTATTTAGTTTTGTACAGTTTATTGACTGGTTCTTTATTGCGTTTTGTACAGTTTATTGACTGGTTCTTTATTGCGTTTTGTACAGTTTATTGACTGTTTCTCTATTTAGTTTTGTACAGTTTATTGACTGTTTCTTTATTGAGTTTTTTACAGTTTATTGACTAGTTCTTTATTCAGTTTTGTACAGTTTATTGACTGGTTCTTTATTCAGTTTTGTACAGTTTATTGACTGTTTCTTTATTTAGTTTTGTATAGTTTATTGACTGATTCTTTATTGAGTTTTGTACAGTTTATTGACTGTTTCTCTATTTAGTTTTGTACAGTTTATTGACTGGTTCTTTATTGAGTTTTGTACAGTTTATTGACTGGTTCTTTATTGAGTTTTGTACAGTTTATTGACTGGTTCTTTATCGAGTTTTGTAAAGTTTATTGACTAGTTCTTTATTGAGTTTTGTACAGTTTATTGACTCGTTCTTTATTGAGTTTTTAACAGTTTATTGACTGGTTCTTTATTTAGTTTTGTACAGTTTACTGACTGTTTCTTTATATAGTTTGGTACAGTTTATTGACTGTTTATTTATTGAGTTTTGTACATTTTATTGACTGGTTCTTTACTGAATTTTGTACAGTTTAATGACTGTTTCTTTATTGAGTTTTGTACAGTTTATTGACTAGTTCTTTATTCAGTTTTGTACAGTTTATTGACTGGTTCTTTATTGAGTTTTGTACAGTTTATTGACTGTTTCTTTATTGAGTTTTGTATAGTTTATTGACTGATTCTTTATTGAGTTTTGTACAGTTTATTGACTGTTTCTTGATTTAGTTTTGTACAGTTTATTGACTGGTTCTTTATTGAGTTTTGTACAGTTTATTGACTTGTTCTTTATTGAGTTTTGTACAGTTTATTGACTGGTTCTTTATTCAGTTTTGTACAGTTTATTGACTGGTTCTTTATTCAGTTTTGTACAGTTTATTGACTGTTTCTTTATTGAGTTTTGTACAGTTTATTGACTGTTTCTTTATTGAGTTTTGTACAGTTTATTGACTGTTTCTTTATTAAGTTTTGTACAGTTTATTGACTGTTTCTTCATTGAGTTTTGTACAATTTATTGACTGTTTCTTTATTGAGTTTTGCACAGTTTATTGACTGGTTCTTTATTGAGTTTTGTACAGTTTATTGACTGGTTCTTTATTCAGTTTTGTACAGTTTATTAACTGGTTCTTTATTAAGTTTTGTACAGTTTATTGACTGTTTCTTTATTGAGTTTTGTACAGTTTATTGACTGGTTCTTTGTTCAGTTTTGTTCTGTTTATTGACTGGTTCTTTATTCAGTTTTGTACAGTTTATTGACTGGTTCTTTATTCAGTTTTGTACAGTTTATTGACTGTTTCTTTATTGAGTTTTGTACAGTTTATTTACTGTTTCTTTATTTAGTTTTGTACACTTTATTGACTGGTTCTTTATTGAGTTTTTTGCAGTTTATTGACTGGTTCTTTATTGAGTTTGTGTACTTTTTATTGACTGGTTCTTTATTGAGTTTTGTACAGTTTATTGACTGGTTCTTTATTCAGTTTTGTACAGTTTATTGACTGGTTCTTTATCAGTTTTGTACAGTTTATTGACTGGTTCTTTATTTAGTTTTGTACATTTTATTGACTGTTTCTTTATTTAGTTTTGTACACTTTATTGACTGTTTCTATATTTAGTTTTGTACAGTTTATTGACTGTTTCTT
Organism: Limnoperna fortunei; assembly: GCA_944474755.1. Lineage (NCBI taxonomy): Eukaryota > Metazoa > Mollusca > Bivalvia > Mytilida > Modiolidae > Limnoperna > Limnoperna fortunei. The sequence goes on along the minus strand of OX104119.1, from coordinate 31,365,584 downwards.
TATTTAGTTTTGTACAGTTTATTGACTGTTTTTTTATTAGTTTGTGTACAATTTATTGACTGGTTCTTTATTTAGTTTTGTACAGTTAATTGACTGTTTCTTTATTTAGTTTTGTACAGTTTATTGACTGTTTCTTTATTTAGTTTTGTACAGTTTATTGACTGTTTCTTTATTAAGTTTTCAACAATTTATTGACTGGTTCTTTGTTCAGTTTTGTTCAGTTTATTGAGTGGTTCTTTGTTCAGTTTTGTACAGTTTATTGATTGGTTCTTTTTTGAGTTTTCTACAGTTTATTGACTGTTTCTTTATTTAGTTTTGTACAGTTTATTGACTGTTTCTTTATTTAGTTTTGTACAGTTTATTGACTGTTTCTTTATTTAGTTTTGTACAGTTTATTGACTGTTTCTTTATTTAGTTTTGTACAGTTTATTGACTGGTTCTTTATTGCGTTTTGTACAGTTTATTGACTGGTTCTTTATTGCGTTTTGTACAGTTTATTGACTGTTTCTCTATTTAGTTTTGTACAGTTTATTGACTGTTTCTTTATTGAGTTTTTTACAGTTTATTGACTAGTTCTTTATTCAGTTTTGTACAGTTTATTGACTGGTTCTTTATTCAGTTTTGTACAGTTTATTGACTGTTTCTTTATTTAGTTTTGTATAGTTTATTGACTGATTCTTTATTGAGTTTTGTACAGTTTATTGACTGTTTCTTGATTTAGTTTTGTACAGTTTATTGACTGGTTCTTTATTGAGTTTTGTACAGTTTATTGACTGGTTCTTTATTGAGTTTTGTACAGTTTATTGACTGGTTCTTTATCGAGTTTTGTAAAGTTTATTGACTAGTTCTTTATTGAGTTTTGTACAGTTTATTGACTCGTTCTTTATTGAGTTTTTAACAGTTTATTGACTGGTTCTTTATTTAGTTTTGTACAGTTTACTGACTGTTTCTTTATATAGTTTGGTACAGTTTATTGACTGTTTATTTATTGAGTTTTGTACATTTTATTGACTGGTTCTTTACTGAATTTTGTACAGTTTAATGACTGTTTCTTTATTGAGTTTTGTACAGTTTATTGACTAGTTCTTTATTCAGTTTTGTACAGTTTATTGACTGGTTCTTTATTGAGTTTTGTACAGTTTATTGACTGTTTCTTTATTGAGTTTTGTATAGTTTATTGACTGATTCTTTATTGAGTTTTGTACAGTTTATTGACTGTTTCTTGATTTAGTTTTGTACAGTTTATTGACTGGTTCTTTATTGAGTTTTGTACAGTTTATTGACTTGTTCTTTATTGAGTTTTGTACAGTTTATTGACTGGTTCTTTATCGAGTTTTGTAAAGTTTATTGACTAGTTCTTTATTGAGTTTTGTACAGTTTATTGACTGGTTCTTTATTCAGTTTTGTACAGTTTATTGACTGGTTCTTTATTCAGTTTTGTACAGTTTATTGACTGTTTCTTTATTGAGTTTTGTACAGTTTATTGACTGTTTCTTTATTGAGTTTTGTACAGTTTATTGACTGTTTCTTTATTAAGTTTTGTACAATTTATTGACTGTTTCTTTATTGAGTTTTGCACAGTTTATTTACTGGTTCTTTATTGAGTTTTGTACAGTTTATTGACTGGTTCTTTATTCAGTTTTGTACAGTTTATTAACTGGTTCTTTATTAAGTTTTGTACAGTTTATTGACTGTTTCTTTATTGAGTTTTGTACAGTTTATTGACTGGTTCTTTGTTCAGTTTTGTTCTGTTTATTGACTGGTTCTTTATTCAGTTTTGTACAGTTTATTGACTGGTTCTTTATTCAGTTTTGTACAGTTTATTGACTGTTTCTTAATTGAGTTTTGTACAGTTTATTTACTGTTTCTTTATTTAGTTTTGTACAGTTTATTGACTGGTTCTTTATTGAGTTTTTTGCAGTTTATTGACTGGTTCTTTATTGAGTTTGTGTACTTTTTATTGACTGGTTCTTTATTGAGTTTTGTACAGTTTATTGACTGGTTCTTTATTCAGTTTTGTACAGTTTATTGACTGGTTCTTTATTAGTTTTGTACAGTTTATTGACTGGTTCTTTATTTAGTTTTGTACATTTTATTGACTGGTTCTTTATTTAGTTTTGTACAGTTTATTGACTGTTTCTTTATTTAGTTTTGTACAGTTTATTGACTGTTTCTTTATTTAGTTTTGTACAGTTTATTGACTGTTTTTTTTATTAGTTTGTGTACAATTTATTGACTGGTTCTTTATTTAGTTTTGTACAGTTAATTGACTGTTTCTTTATTTAGTTTTGTACAGTTTATTGACTGTTTCTTTATTTAGTTTTGTACAGTTTATTGACTGTTTCTTTATTAAGTTTTCAACAGTTTATTGACTGGTTCTTTGTTCAGTTTTGTTCAGTTTATTGAGTGGTTCTTTGTTCAGTTTTGTACAGTTTATTGATTGGTTCTTTTTTGAGTTTTCTACAGTTTATTGACTGTTTCTTTATTTAGTTTTGTACAGTTTATTGACTGTTTCTTTATTTAGTTTTGTACAGTTTATTGACTGTTTCTTTATTTAGTTTTGTACAGTTTATTGACTGTTTCTTTATTTAGTTTTGTACAGTTTATTGACTGGTTCTTTATTGCGTTTTGTACAGTTTATTGACTGGTTCTTTATTGCGTTTTGTACAGTTTATTGACTGTTTCTCTATTTAGTTTTGTACAGTTTATTGACTGGGTCTTTATTTAGTTTTTTACAGTTTATTGACTGGTTCTTTATTGAGTTTTGTACAGTTTATTGACTGTTTCTTTATTTAGTTTGTGTACAATTTATTGACTGTTTGTTTATTTAGATTTGTAGAGTTTATTAACTGTTTCCTTATTTAGTTTTGTACAGTTTATTGACTGGTTCTTTATTGAGTTTTTAACAGTTTATTGACTGGTTCTTTATTGAGTTTTGTACAGTTCATTGACTGGTTCTTTATTGACTTTTGTACAGTTTATTGACTGGTTCTTTATTGAGTTTTGTATAGTTTATTGACTGTTCTTTATTTAGTTTTCTACAGTTTATTGACTGATTCTTTGCTCAGTTTTGTTCAGTTTATTGACTGGTTCTTTGTTCAGTTTTGTACAGTTTATTGATTGGTTCTTTTTTTAGTTTTGTACAGTTTATTGACTGTTTGTTGATTGTGTTTTGTACAGTTTATTGACTCGTTCTTTATTGAGTTTTTAACAGTTTATTGACTGTTTCTTTATTTTGTTTTGTACAGTTTACTGACTGTTTCTTTATATAGTTTGGTACAGTTTATTGACTGGTTCTTTATTGAGTTTTGTACACTTTATTGACTGTTTCTTTATTGCGTTTTGTATAGTTTATTGACTGATTCTTTATTGAGTTTTGTACAGTTTGTTGACTGGGTCTTTATTTAGTTTTTTACAGTTTATTGACTGGTTCTTTATTGAGTTTTGTACAGTTTATTGACTGTTTCTTTATTGAGTTTTGTACAGTTTATTGACTGTTTCTTTATTGAGTTTTGTACAGTTTATTGACTGTTTCTTTATTGAGTTTTGTACAGTTTATTGACTGTTTCTTTATTGAGTTTTGTACAGTTTATTGACTGTTTCTTTATTAAGTTTTGTACAGTTTATTGACTGTTTCTTCATTGAGTTTTGTACAATTTATTGACTGTTTCTTTATTGAGTTTTGCACAGTTTATTGACTGGTTCTTTATTGAGTTTTGTACAGTTTATTGACTGGTTCTTTATTCTGTTTTGTACAGTTTATTAACTGGTTCTTTATTAAGTTTTGTACAGTTTATTGACTGTTTCTTTATTGAGTTTTGTACAGTTTATTGACTGGTTCTTTGTTCAGTTTTGTTCTGTTTATTGACTGGTTCTTTATTCAGTTTTGTACAGTTTATTGACTGGTTCTTTATTCAGTTTTGTACAGTTTATTGACTGTTTCTTTATTGAGTTTTGTACAGTTTATTTACTGTTTCTTTATTTAGTTTTGTACAGTTTATTGACTGGTTCTTTATTGAGTTTTTTGCAGTTTATTGACTGGTTCTTTATTGAGTTTGTGTACTTTTTATTGACTGGTTCTTTATTGAGTTTTGTACAGTTTATTGACTGGTTCTTTATTCAGTTTTGTACAGTTTGTTGACTGGTTCTTTATCAGTTTTGTACAGTTTATTGACTGGTTCTTTATTTAGTTTTGTACATTTTATTGACTGTTTCTTTATTTAGTTTTGTACACTTTATTGACTGTTTCTATATTTAGTTTTGTACAGTTTATTGACTGTTTCTTTATTTAGTTTTGTACAGTTTATTGACTGTTTTTTTATTAGTTTGTGTACAATTTATTGACTGGTTCTTTATTTAGTTTTGTACAGTTAATTGACTGTTTCTTTATTTAGTTTTGTACAGTTTATTGACTGTTTCTTTATTTAGTTTTGTACAGTTTATTGACTGTTTCTTTATTAAGTTTTCAACAATTTATTGACTGGTTCTTTGTTCAGTTTTGTTCAGTTTATTGAGTGGTTCTTTGTTCAGTTTTGTACAGTTTATTGATTGGTTCTTTTTTGAGTTTTCTACAGTTTATTGACTGTTTCTTTATTTAGTTTTGTACAGTTTATTGACTGTTTCTTTATTTAGTTTTGTACAGTTTATTGACTGTTTCTTTATTTAGTTTTGTACAGTTTATTGACTGTTTCTTTATTTAGTTTTGTACAGTTTATTGACTGGTTCTTTATTGCGTTTTGTACAGTTTATTGACTGGTTCTTTATTGCGTTTTGTACAGTTTATTGACTGTTTCTCTATTTAGTTTTGTACAGTTTATTGACTGTTTCTTTATTGAGTTTTTTACAGTTTATTGACTAGTTCTTTATTCAGTTTTGTACAGTTTATTGACTGGTTCTTTATTCAGTTTTGTACAGTTTATTGACTGTTTCTTTATTTAGTTTTGTATAGTTTATTGACTGATTCTTTATTGAGTTTTGTACAGTTTATTGACTGTTTCTTGATTTAGTTTTGTACAGTTTATTGACTGGTTCTTTATTGAGTTTTGTACAGTTTATTGACTGGTTCTTTATTGAGTTTTGTACAGTTTATTGACTGGTTCTTTATCGAGTTTTGTAAAGTTTATTGACTAGTTCTTTATTGAGTTTTGTACAGTTTATTGACTCGTTCTTTATTGAGTTTTTAACAGTTTATTGACTGGTTCTTTATTTAGTTTTGTACAGTTTACTGACTGTTTCTTTATATAGTTTGGTACAGTTTATTGACTGTTTATTTATTGAGTTTTGTACATTTTATTGACTGGTTCTTTACTGAATTTTGTACAGTTTAATGACTGTTTCTTTATTGAGTTTTGTACAGTTTATTGACTAGTTCTTTATTCAGTTTTGTACAGTTTATTGACTGGTTCTTTATTGAGTTTTGTACAGTTTATTGACTGTTTCTTTATTGAGTTTTGTATAGTTTATTGACTGATTCTTTATTGAGTTTTGTACAGTTTATTGACTGTTTCTTGATTTAGTTTTGTACAGTTTATTGACTGGTTCTTTATTGAGTTTTGTACAGTTTATTGACTTGTTCTTTATTGAGTTTTGTACAGTTTATTGACTGGTTCTTTATCGAGTTTTGTAAAGTTTATTGACTAGTTCTTTATTGAGTTTTGTACAGTTTATTGACTGGTTCTTTATTCAGTTTTGTACAGTTTATTGACTGGTTCTTTATTCAGTTTTGTACAGTTTATTGACTGTTTCTTTATTGAGTTTTGTACAGTTTATTGACTGGTTCTTTATTGAGTTTTGTACAGTTTATTGACTGTTTCTTTATTAAGTTTTGTACAATTTATTGACTGTTTCTTTATTGAGTTTTGCACAGTTTATTTACTGGTTCTTTATTGAGTTTTGTACAGTTTATTGACTGGTTCTTTATTCAGTTTTGTACAGTTTATTAACTGGTTCTTTATTAAGTTTTGTACAGTTTATTGACTGTTTCTTTATTGAGTTTTGTACAGTTTATTGACTGGTTCTTTGTTCAGTTTTGTTCTGTTTATTGACTGGTTCTTTATTCAGTTTTGTACAGTTTATTGACTGGTTCTTTATTCAGTTTTGTACAGTTTATTGACTGTTTCTTAATTGAGTTTTGTACAGTTTATTTACTGTTTCTTTATTTAGTTTTGTACAGTTTATTGACTGGTTCTTTATTGAGTTTTTTGCAGTTTATTGACTGGTTCTTTATTGAGTTTGTGTACTTTTTATTGACTGGCTCTTTATTGAGTTTTGTACAGTTTATTGACTGGTTCTTTATTCAGTTTTGTACAGTTTATTGACTGGTTCTTTATTAGTTTTGTACAGTTTATTGACTGGTTCTTTATTTAGTTTTGTACATTTTATTGACTGGTTCTTTATTTAGTTTTGTACAGTTTATTGACTGTTTCTTTATATAGTTTGGTACAGTTTATTGACTGTTTCTTTATTTAGTTTTGTACAGTTTATTGACTGTTTTTTTTATTAGTTTGTGTACAATTGATTGACTGGTTCTTTATTTAGTTTTGTACAGTTAATTGACTGTTTCTTTATTTAGTTTTGTACAGTTTATTGACTGTTTCTTTATTTAGTTTTGTACAGTTTATTGACTGTTTCTTTATTAAGTTTTCAACAGTTTATTGACTGGTTCTTTGTTCAGTTTTGTTCAGTTTATTGAGTGGTTCTTTGTTCAGTTTTGTACAGTTTATTGATTGGTTCTTTTTTGAGTTTTCTACAGTTTATTGACTGTTTCTTTATTTAGTTTTGTACAGTTTATTGACTGTTTCTTTATTTAGTTTTGTACAGTTTATTGACTGTTTCTTTATTTAGTTTTGTACAGTTTATTGACTGTTTCTTTATTTAGTTTTGTACAGTTTATTGACTGGTTCTTTATTGCGTTTTGTACAGTTTATTGACTGGTTCTTTATTGAGTTTTGTACAGTTTATTGACTGTTTCTCTATTTAGTTTTGTACAGTTTATTGACTGGGTCTTTATTTAGTTTTTTACAGTTTATTGACTGGTTCTTTATTGAGTTTTGTACAGTTTATTGACTGTTTCTTTATTTAGTTTGTGTACAATTTATTGACTGTTTGTTTATTTAGATTTGTAGAGTTTATTAACTGTTTCCTTATTTAGTTTTGTACAGTTTATTGACTGGTTCTTTATTGAGTTTTGAACAGTTTATTGACTGGTTCTTTATTGAGTTTTGTACAGTTCATTGACTGGTTCTTTATTGACTTTTGTACAGTTTATTGACTGGTTCTTTATTGAGTTTTGTATAGTTTATTGACTGTTCTTTATTTAGTTTTCTACAGTTTATTGACTGATTCTTTGCTCAGTTTTGTTCAGTTTATTGACTGGTTCTTTGTTCAGTTTTGTACAGTTTATTGATTGGTTCTTTTTTTAGTTTTGTACAGTTTATTGACTGTTTGTTGATTGTGTTTTGTACAGTTTATTGACTCGTTCTTTATTGAGTTTTTAACAGTTTATTGACTGTTTCTTTATTTTGTTTTGTACAGTTTACTGACTGTTTCTTTATATAGTTTGGTACAGTTTATTGACTGGTTCTTTATTGAGTTTTGTACACTTTATTGACTGTTTCTTTATTGAGTTTTGTATAGTTTATTGACTGATTCTTTATTCAGTTTTGTACAGTTTGTTGACTGGGTCTTTATTTAGTTTTTTACAGTTTATTGACTGGTTCTTTATTGAGTTTTGTACAGTTTATTGACTGTTTCTTTATTTAGTTTGTGTACAATTTATTGACTGTTTGTTTATTTAGATTTGTAGAGTTTATTAACTGTTTCTTTATTTAGTTTTGTACAGTTTATTGACTGGTTCTTTATTGAGTTTTTAACAGTTTATTGACCGGTTCTTTATTGAGTTTGTGTACATTTTATTGACTGGTTCTTTATTGAGTTTTGTACAGTTCATTGACTGGTTCTTTATTGACTTTTGTACAGTTTATTGACTGGTTCTTTATTGAGTTTTGTATAGTTTATTGACTGTTCTTTATTTAGTTTTCTACAGTTTATTGACTGGTTCTTTGCTCAGTTTTGTTCAGTTTATTGACTGGTTCTTTGTTCAGTTTTGTACAGTTTATTGATTGGTTCTTTTTTTAGTTTTGTACAGTTTATTGACTGTTTGTTGATTGTGTTTTGTACAGTTTATTGACTCGTTCTTTATTGGGTTTTTAACAGTTTATTGACTGTTTCTATATTTAGTTTTGTACAGTTTATTGACTGTTTCTTTATATAGTTTGGTACAGTTTATTGACTGGTTCTTTATTGAGTTTTGTACAGTTTATTGACTGTTTCTTTATTGAGTTTTGTATAGTTTATTGACTGATTCTTTATTGAGTTTTGTACAGTTTGTTGACTGTTTCTTGATTTAGTTTTGTACAGTTTATTGACTGGTTCTTTATTGAGTTTTGTACAGTTTATTGACTGGTTCTTTATTGAGTTTTGTACAGTTTATTGACTGGTTCTTTATCGAGTTTTGTAAAGTTTATTGACTAGTTCTTTATTGAGTTTTGTACAGTTTATTGACTGGTTCTTTATTCAGTTTTGTACAGTTTATTGACTGGTTCTTTATTCAGTTTTGTACAGTTTATTGACTGTTTCTTTATTGAGTTTTGTACAGTTTATTGACTGTTTCTTCATTGAGTTTTGTACAATTTATTGACTGTTTCTTTATTGAGTTTTGCACAGTTTATTGACTGGTTCTTTATTGAGTTTTGTACAGTTTATTGACTGGTTCTTTATTCAGTTTTGTACAGTTTATTGACTGGTTCTTTATTAAGTTTTGTACAGTTTATTGACTGTTTCTTTATTGAGTTTTGTACAGTTTATTGACTGGTTCTTTGTTCAGTTTTGTTCTGTTTATTGACTGGTTCTTTATTCAGTTTTGTACAGTTTATTGACTGGTTCTTTATTCAGTTTTGTACAGTTTATTGACTGTTTCTTTATTGAGTTTTGTACAGTTTATTGACTGTTTCTTTATTGAGTTTTGTACAGTTTATTGACTGGGTCTTTATTTAGTTGGGTACATTTTATTTACTGGTTCTTTATTGAGTTTTGTACAGTTTATGGACTGTTTCTTTCTTTAGTTTGTGTACAATTTATTGACTGGTTGTTTATTTAGATTTGTACAGTTTATTGACTGTTTGTTTATTTAGTTTTGTACAGTTTATTGACTGTTTCTTTATTTAGTTTTGTACAGTTTATTGACTGTTTCTTTATGTAGTTTTGTACAGTTTATTGAATGTTTCTTTATTTAGTTTCTCACATGTTAATTGACTGTTTCTTTATTTAGTTTGAGTACAATTTATTGACTAGTTCTTTATTTAGTTTTGTACAGTTTATTGACTTTTTCTTTATTTAGTTTTGTACAGTTTATTGACTGTTTCTTTATTTAGTTTTGTACAGTTTATTGTTGATTGTTTCTTTATTTAGTTTTGTACAGTTTATTAACTGGTTCTTTATTCAGTTTTGTACAGTCTATTGACTGGTTCTTTATTCAGTTTTGTACAGTTTATTGACTGGTTCTTTGTTCAGTTTTGTACAGTTTATTGACTGTTTCTTTATTGAGTTTTGAATAGTTTGTTGACTGATTCTTTATTGAGTTTTGTACAGTTTTTTGACTGTTTCTTTATTGAGTTTTGTACAGTTTTTTTGACTGTTTCTTTATTGAGTTTTGTACAGTTTATTGACTGTTTCTTGATTTAGTTTTGTACAGTTTATTGACTGGTTCTTTATTGAGTTTTGTACAGTTTATTGACTGGTTCTTTATTGAGTTTTGTACAGTTTATTGACTGGTTCTTTATTGAGTTTTGTACAGTTTATTGACTGGTTTTTTATTGAGTTTTGTACAGTTTATTGACTGGTTCTTTATTGAGTTTGTACAGTTTATTGACTGGTTCTTTATTGAGTTTTGAACAGTTTATTTACTTGTTCTTTATTGAGTTTTGTACAGTTTATTGACTGTTTCTTTATTGAGTTTTGTACAGTTTATTGACTGGTTCTTTATTCAGTTTTGTACTGTTTATTGACTGTTTCTTTATTGAGTTTTGTATAGTTTATTGACTGGTTCTTTGTTCAGTTTTGTTCAGTATATTGACTGGTTCTTTATTCAGTTTTGTACAGTTTATTGACTAATTCTTTATTCAGTTTTGTACAGTTTATTGACAGTTTCTTTATTTAGTTTTGTACAGTTTATTGACTGGTTCTTTGTTCAGTTTTGTACAGTTTATTGACTGGTTCATTTTTGAGTTTTGTACAGTTTATTGACTGTTTCTTCATTGAGTTTTGTACAGTTTATTGACTGTTTCTTTATTGAGTTTTGTACAGTTTATTGACTGGGTCTTTATTTAGTTGTGTACAGTTTATTGACTGGTTCTTTATTGAGTTTTGTACAGTTTATGGACTGTTTCTTTCTTTAGTTTGTGTACAATTTATTGACTGGTTGTTTATTTAGATTTGTACAGTTTATTGACTGTTTGTTTATTTAGTTTTGTACAGTTTATTGACTGTTTCTTTATTTAGTTTTGTACAGTTTATTGACTGTTTCTTTATGTAGTTTTGTGCAGTTTATTGAATGTTTCTTTATTTAGTTTCTCACAGTTTATTGACTGTTTCTTTATTTAGTTTGAGTACAATTTATTGACTAGTTCTTTATTTAGTTTTGTACAGTTTATTGACTTTTTCTTTATTTAGTTTTGTACAGTTTATTGACTGTTTCTTTATTTAGTTTTGTACAGTTTATTGTTGATTGTTTCTTTATTTAGTTTTGTACAGTTTATTAACTGGTTCTTTATTCAGTTTTGTACAGTTTATTGACTGGTTCTTTATTCAGTTTTGTACAGTTTATTGACTGGTTCTTTGTTCAGTTTTGTACAGTTTATTGACTGTTTCTTTATTGAGTTTTGAATAGTTTGTTGACTGATTCTTTATTGAGTTTTGTACAGTTTTTTGACTGTTTCTTTATTGAGTTTTGTACAGTTTTTTTGACTGTTTCTTTATTGAGTTTTGTACAGTTTATTGCCTGTTTCTTGATTTAGTTTTGTACAGTTTATTGACTGGTTCTTTATTGAGTTTTGTACAGTTTATTGACTGGTTCTTTATTGAGTTTTGTACAGTTTATTGACTGGTTCTTTATTGAGTTTTGTACAGTTTATTGACTGGTTCTTTATTGAGTTTTGTACAGTTTATTGACTAATTCTTTATTCAGTTTTGTACAGTTTATTGACAGTTTCTTTATTTAGTTTTGTGCAGTTTATTGACTGGTTCTTTGTTCAGTTTTGTACAGTTTATTGACTGGTTCATTTTTGAGTTTTGTACAGTTTATTGACTGTTTCTTCATTGAGTTTTGTACAGTTTATTGACTGTTTCTTTATTGAGTTTTGTACAGTTTATTGACTGGGTCTTTATTTAGTTGTGTACAGTTTATTGACTGGTTCTTTATTGAGTTTTGTACAGTTTATGGACTGTTTCTTTCTTTAGTTTGTGTACAATTTATTGACTGGTTGTTTATTTAGATTTGTACAGTTTATTGACTGTTTGTTTATTTAGTTTTGTACAGTTTATTGACTGTTTCTTTATTTAGTTTTGTACAGTTTATTGACTGTTTCTTTATGTAGTTTTGTGCAGTTTATTGAATGTTTCTTTATTTAGTTTCTCACAGTTTATTGACTGTTTCTTTATTTAGTTTGAGTACAATTTATTGACTAGTTCTTTATTTAGTTTTGTACAGTTTATTGACTTTTTCTTTATTTAGTTTTGTACAGTTTATTGACTGTTTCTTTATTTAGTTTTGTACAGTTTATTGTTGATTGTTTCTTTATTTAGTTTTGTACAGTTTATTAACTGGTTCTTTATTCAGTTTTGTACAGTTTATTGACTGGTTCTTTATTCAGTTTTGTACAGTTTATTGACTGGTTCTTTGTTCAGTTTTGTACAGTTTATTGACTGTTTCTTTATTGAGTTTTGAATAGTTTGTTGACTGATTCTTTATTGAGTTTTGTACAGTTTTTTGACTGTTTCTTTATTGAGTTTTGTACAGTTTTTTTGACTGTTTCTTTATTCAGTTTTGTACAGTTTATTGACTGTTTCTTGATTTAGTTTTGTACAGTTTATTGACTGGTTCTTTATTGAGTTTTGTACAGTTTATTGACTGGTTCTTTATTGAGTTTTGTACAGTTTATTGACTGGTTCTTTATTGAGTTTTGTACAGTTTATTGACTGGTTCTTTATTGAGTTTTGTACAGTTTATTGACTGGTTCTTTATTGAGTTTTGTACAGTTTATTGACTTGTTCTTTATTGAGTTTTGTACAGTTTATTGACTGTTTCTTTATTGAGTTTTGTACAGTTTATTGACTGGTTCTTTATTCAGTTTTGTACTGTTTATTGACTGTTTCTTTATTCAGTTTTGTTCAGTATATTGACTAATTCTTTATTCAGTTTTGTACAGTTTATTGACTGTTTCTTTATTGAGTTTTGAATAGTTTGTTGACTGATTCTTTATTGAGTTTTGTACAGTTTTTTGACTGTTTCTTTATTGAGTTTTGTACAGTTTTTTTGACTGTTTCTTTATTGAGTTTTGTACAGTTTATTGACTGTTTCTTGATTTAGTTTTGTACAGTTTATTGACTGGTTCTTTATTGAGTTTTGTAGTTTATTGACTGGTTCTTTATTGAGTTTTGTACAGTTTATTGACTGGTTCTTTATTGATTTTTGTACAGTTTATTGACTGGTTCTTTATTGAGTTTTGTACAGTTTATTGACTGGTTCTTTATTGAGTTTTGTACAGTTTATTGACTTGTTCTTTATTGAGTTTTGTACAGTTTATTGACTGTTTCTTTATTGAGTTTTGTACAGTTTATTGACTGGTTCTTTATTCAGTTTTGTACTGTTTATTGACTGTTTCTTTGTTGAGTTTTGTATAGTTTATTGACTGGTTCTTTGTTCAGTTTTGTTCTGTTTATTGACTGGTTCTTTATTCAGTTTTGTTCAGTATATTGACTGGTTCTTTATTCAGTTTTGTACAGTTTATTGACTGTTTCTTTATTCAGTTTTGTACAGTTTATTGACTGTTTCTTTATTCAGTTTTGAATAGTTTGTTGACTGATTCTTTATTGAGTTTTGTACAGTTTTTTGGCTGTTCCTTTATTGAGTTTTGTTCAGTATATTGACTGGTTCTTTATTCAGTTTTGTACAGTTTATTGACAGTTTCTTTATTTAGTTTTGTACAGTTTATTGACTGGTTCTTTGTTCAGTTTTGTACAGTTTATTGACTGGTTCATTTTTGAGTTTTGTACAGTTTATTGACTGTTTCTTCATTGAGTTTTGTACAGTTTATTGACTGTTTCTTTCTTGAGTTTTGTACAGTTTCTTGACTGGGTCTTTATTTAGTTGTGTACAGTTTATTGACTTGTTCTTTATTGAGTTTTGTACAGTTTATGGACTGTTTCTTTCTTTAGTTTGTGTACAATTTATTGACTGGTTGTTTATTTAGATTTGTACAGTTTATTGACTGTTTGTTTATTTAGTTTTGTACAGTTTATTGACTGTTTCTTTGTTTAGTTTTGTACAGTTTATTGACTGTTTCTTTATGTAGTTTTGTGCAGTTTATTGAATGTTTCTTTATTTAGTTTCTCACAGTTTATTGACTGTTTCTTTATTTAGTTTGAGTACAATTTATTGACTAGTTCTTTATTTAGTTTTGTACAGTTTATTGACTTTTTCTTTATTTAGTTTTGTACAGTTTATTGACTGTTTCTTTATTTAGTTTTGTACAGTTTATTGTTGATTGTTTCTTTATTTAGTTTTGTACAGTTTATTAACTGGTTCTTTATTCAGTTTTGTGCAGTTTATTGACTGGTTCTTTATTCAGTTTGTACAGTTTATTGACTGGTTCTTTGTTCAGTTTTGTACAGTTTATTGACTGTTTCTTTATTGAGTTTTGAATAGTTTATTGACTGATTCTTTATTGAGTTTTGTACAGTTTTTTGACTGTTTCTTTATTGAGTTTTGTACAGTTTTTTTGACTGTTCCTTAATTGAGTTTTGTACAGTTTATTGACTGTTTCTTGATTTAGTTTTGTACAGTTTATTGACTGGTTCTTTATTGAGTTTTGTACAGTTTATTGACTGGTTCTTTATTGAGTTTTGTACAGTTTATTGACTGGTTCTTTATTGAGTTTTGTACAGTTTATTGACTTGTTCTTTATTGAGTTTTGTACAGTTTATTGACTGTTTCTTTATTGAGTTTTGTACAGTTTATTGACTGGTTCTTTATTCAGTTTTGTACTGTTTATTGACTGCATCTTTATTGAGTTTTGTATAGTTTATTGACTGGTTCTTTGTTCAGTTTTGTTCTGTTTATTGACTGGTTCTTTATTCAGTTTTGTTCAGTATATTGACTGGTTCTTTATTCAGTTTTGTACAGTTTATTGACTGTTTCTTTATTCAGTTTTGAATAGTTTGTTGACTGATTCTTTATTGAGTTTTGTACAGTTTTTGGCTGTTCCTTTATTGAGTTTTGTACAGTTTTTTGACTGGTTCTTTATTGAGTTTTGTACAGTTTATTGATTGTTTCTTTATTGAGGTTTGTAAAGTTTATTGACTGTTTCTTGATTTAGTTGTGTACAGTTTATTGACTGGTTCTTTATTGAGTTTTGTACAGTTTATTGACTGGTTCTTTATTGAGTTTTGTACAGTTTATTGACTGGTTCTTTATTGAGTTTTGTACAGTTTATTGACTGTTTCTTTATTGAGTTTTGTACAGTTTATTGTCTGTTTCTTTATTCAGTTTTGTACAGTTTATTGACTGTTTCTTTATTGAGTTTTGTATAGTTTATTGACTGATTCTTTATTGAGTTTTGTACAGTTTTTTGACTGTTTCTTTATTGAGTTTTGTACAGTTTATTGACTGTTTCTTTATTGAGTTTTGTACAGTTTATTGACTGGTTCTTTGTTCAGTTTTATTCTGTTTATTGACTGGTTCTTTATTCAGTTTTGTTCTGTTTATTGACTGGTTCTTTATTCAGTTTTGTTCAGTTTATTGACTGGTTCTTTATTCAGTTTTGTACAGTTTATTGACTGGTTCTTTATTCAGTTTTGTACAGTATATTGACAGTTTATTTATTTAGTTTTGTACAGTTTATTAACTGGTTCTTTGTTCAGTTTTGTACAGTTTATTGAGTGGTTCATTTTTGAGTTTTGTACAGTTTATTGACTGTTTCCTTATTGAGTTTTGTACAGTTTATTGACTGTTTCTTTATTGAGTTTTGTACAGTTTATTGACTGTTTCTTTATTGAGTTTTGTACAGTTTATTGACTGGTTCTTTATTTAGTTTTGTACAGTTTATTGACTGTTTCTTTATGTAGTTTTGTACAGTTTATTGACTGTTTCTATATTTAGTTTTGTACAGTTTATTGAATGTTTCTTTATTTAGTTTTTCACAGTTTATTGACTGTTTCTTTATTTAGTTTGTGTACAATTTATTGACTAGTTCTTTATTTAGTTTTCTACAGTTTATTGACTTTTTCTTTATTTAGTTTTGTACAGTTTATTGACTGTTTCTTTATTTAGTTTTGTACAGTTTATTGACTGTTTCTTTATTTAGTTTTGTACAGTTTATTGACTGGTTCTTTATTTAGTTTTGTACAGTTTATTGACTAATTCTTTATTTAGTTTTGTACAGTTTATTGACTGGTTATTTATTCAGTTTTGTACTGTTTATTGACTGTTTCTTTATTGAATTTTGTACAGTTTATTGACTGGTTCTTTGTTCAGTTTTGTTCTGTTTATTGACTGGTTCTTTATTCAGTTTTGTTCAGTTTATTGACTGGTTCTTTATTCAGGTTTGTACAGTTTATTGACTGGTTCTTTATTGCGTTTTGTACAGTTTATTGACTGTTTCTCTTATTAGGTTTGTACAGTTTATTGACTGGGTCTTTATTTAGTTTTGTACAGTTTATTGACTGGTTCTTTATTGAGTTTTGTACAGTTTATGGACTGTTTCTTTATTTAGTTTGTGTACAATTTATTGACTGGTTGTTTATTTAGTTTTGTACAGTTTATTGACTGTTTGTTTATTTAGTTTTGTACAGTTTATTGACTGTTTCTTTATTTAGTTTTGTACAGTTTATTGACTGGTTCTTTTTTTTTGAGTTTTGAACAGTTTATTGACTGGTCCTTTATTGAGTTAGTGAACATTTTATTGACTGGTTCTTTATTGAGTTTTGTACAGTTCATTGACTGGTTCTTTATTGACTTTTGTACAGTTTATTGACTGGTTCTTTATTGAGTTTTGTATAGTTTATTGACTGATTTTTATTTAGTTTTCTACAGTTTATTGACTTGTTCTTTGTTCAGTTTCGTTCAGTTTATTGACTGGTTCTTTGTTCAGTTTTGTACAGTTTATTGATTGGTTCTTTTTTTACTTTTGTACAGTTTATTGACTGTTTGTTGATTGAGTTTTGTACAGTTTATTGACTGGTTCTTTATTGAGTTTTATACAGTTTATTGACTGTTTCTTTATTGAGTTTTGTACAGTTTATTGACTGGTTCTTTATTCAGTTTTGTACAGTTTATTGACTATTTCTTTATTGAGTTTTGTATAGTTTATTGACTGATTCTTTATTGAGTTTTGTACAGTTTTTTGACTGTTTCTTTATTGAGTTTTGTACAGTTTTTGACTGGTTCTTTATTGAGTTTTGTACAGTTTATTGACTGTTTCTTTATTGAGGTTTGTACAGTTTATTGTCTCGTTCTTTATTGAGTTTTTAACAGTTTATTGACTGTTTCTTTATTTAGTTTTGTACAGTTTACTGACTGTTTCTTTATTTAGTTTGGTACAGTTTATTAACTGTTTCTTTATTGAGTTTTGTACAGTTTATTGACTGGTTCTTTATTGAGTTTTGTACAGTTTATTGACTGTTTCTTTATTGAGTTTTGTACAGTTTATTGACTGTTTCTTTATTCAGTTTTGTACAGTTTATTGACTATTTCTTTATTGAGTTTTGTATAGTTTATTGACTGATTCTTTATTGAGTTTTGTATAGTTTTTTGACTGTTTCTTTATTGAGATTTGTACAGTTTATTGACTGTTTCTTTATTGAGTTTTGTACAGTTTATTGACTGGTTCTTTGTTCAGTTTTATTCTTTTTATTGACTGGTTCTTTATTCAGTTTTGTTCTGTTTATTGACTGGTTCTTTATTCAGTTTTGTTCAGTTTATTGACTGGTTCTTTATTCAGTTTTGTACAGTTTATTGACTGGTTCTTTAGTCAGTTTTGTACAGTTTATTGACAGTTTATTTATTTAGTTTTGTACAGTTTATTAACTGGTTCTTTGTTCAGTTTTGTACAGTTTATTGAGTCGTTCATTTTTGAGTTTTGTACAGTTTATTGACTGTTTCTTTATTGAGTTTTGTACAGTTTATTGACTGTTTCTTTATTGAGTTTTGTACAGTTTATTGACTGTTTCTTTATTGAGTTTTGTACAGTTTATTGACTGGTTCTTTATTTAGTTTTGTACAGTTTATTGACTGTTTCTTTATGTAGTTTTGTACAGTTTATTGACTGTTTCTATATTTAGTTTTGTACAGTTTATTGAATGTTTCTTTATTTAGTTTTTCACAGTTTATTGACTGTTTCTTTATTTAGTTTGTGTACAATTTATTGACTAGTTCTTTATTTAGTTTTCTACAGTTTATTGACTTTTTCTTTATTTAGTTTTGTACAGTTTATTGACTGTTTCTTTATTTAGTTTTGTACAGTTTATTGACTGTTTCTTTATTTAGTTTTGTACAGTTTATTCACTGGTTCTTTATTTAGTTTTGTACAGTTTATTGACTGGTTCTTTATTGAGTTTTGTACAGTTTATTGACTGGTTATTTATTCAGTTTTGTACAGTTTATTGACTGTTTCTTTATTTAGTTTTGTACAGTTTATTGACTGGTTCTTTGTTCAGTTTTGTTCTGTTTATTGACTGGTTCTTTATTCAGTTTTGTTCAGTTTATTGACTGGTTATTTATTCAGTTTTGTACTGTTTATTGACTGTTTCTTTATTGAATTTTGTACAGTTTATTGACTGGTTCTTTGTTCAGTTTTGTTCTGTTTATTGACTGGTTCTTTATTCAGTTTTGTTCAGTTTATTGACTGGTTCTTTATTCAGGTTTGTACAGTTTATTGACTGGTTCTTTATTGCGTTTTGTACAGTTTATTGACTGTTTCTCTTATTAGGTTTGTACAGTTTATTGACTGGGTCTTTATTTAGTTTTGTACAGTTTATTGACTGGTTCTTTATTGCGTTTTGTACAGTTTATGGACTGTTTCTTTATTTAGTTTGTGTACAATTTATTGACTGGTTGTTTATTTAGATTTGTACAGTTTATTGACTGTTTCTTTATTTAGTTTTGTACAGTTTATTGACTGTTTCTTTATTTAGTTTTGTACAGTTTATTGACTGGTTCTTTTTTTTGAGTTTTGAACAGTTTATTGACTGGTCCTTTATTGAGTTAGTGAACATTTTATTGACTGGTTCTTTTTTGAGTTTTGTACAGTTCATTGACTGGTTCTTTATTGACTTTTGTACAGTTTATTGACTTTTTCTTTATTTAGTTTTGTATAGTTTATTGACTGATTTTTATTTAGTTTTCTACAGTTTATTGACTTGTTCTTTGTTCAGTTTCGTTCAGTTTATTGACTGGTTCTTTGTTCAGTTTTGTACAGTTTATTGATTGGTTCTTTTTTTACTTTTGTACAGTTTATTGACTGTTTGTTGATTGAGTTTTGTACAGTTTATTGACTGGTTCTTTATTGAGTTTTATACAGTTTATTGACTGTTTCTTTATTGAGTTTTGTACAGTTTATTGACTGGTTCTTTATTCAGTTTTGTACAGTTTATTGACTATTTCTTTATTGAGTTTTGTATAGTTTATTGACTGATTCTTTATTGAGTTTTGTACAGTTTTTTGACTGTTTCTTTATTGAGTTTTGTACAGTTTTTGACTGGTTCTTTATTGAGTTTTGTACAGTTTATTGACTGTTTCTTTATTGAGGTTTGTACAGTTTATTGTCTCGTTCTTTATTGAGTTTTTAACAGTTTATTGACTTTTTCTTTATTTAGTTTTGTACAGTTTACTGACTGTTTCTTTATTTAGTTTTGTACAGTTTATTAACTGTTTCTTTATTGAGTTTTGTACAGTTTATTGACTGGTTCTTTATTGAGTTTTGTACAGTTTATTGACTGTTTCTTTATTGAGTTTTGTACAGTTTATTGACTGTTTCTTTATTCAGTTTTGTACAGTTTATTGACTATTTCTTTATTGAGTTTTGTATAGTTTATTGACTGATTCTTTATTGAGTTTTGTACAGTTTTTTGACTGTTTCTTTATTGAGATTTGTACAGTTTATTGACTGTTTCTTTATTGAGTTTTGTACAGTTTATTGACTGGTTCTTTGTTCAGTTTTATTCTTTTTATTGACTGGTTCTTTATTCAGTTTTGTTCTGTTTATTGACTGGTTCTTTATTCAGTTTTGTTCAGTTTATTGACTGGTTCTTTATTCAGTTTTGTACAGTTTATTGACTGGTTCTTTAGTCAGTTTTGTACAGTTTATTGACAGTTTATTTATTTAGTTTTGTACAGTTTATTAACTGGTTCTTTGTTCAGTTTTGTACAGTTTATTGAGTCGTTCATTTTTGAGTTTTGTACAGTTTATTGACTGTTTCTTTATTGAGTTTTGTACAGTTTATTGACTGTTTCTTTATTGAGTTTTGTACAGTTTATTGACTGTTTCTTTATTGAGTTTTGTACAGTTTATTGACTGGTTCTTTATTTAGTTTTGTACAGTTTATTGACTGTTTCTTTATGTAGTTTTGTACAGTTTATTGACTTTTTCTATATTTAGTTTTGTACAGTTTATTGAATGTTTCTTTATTTAGTTTTTCACAGTTTATTGACTGTTTCTTTATTTAGTTTGTGTACAATTTATTGACTAGTTCTTTATTTAGTTTTCTACAGTTTATTGACTTTTTCTTTATTTAGTTTTGTACAGTTTATTGACTGTTTCTTTATTTAGTTTTGTACAGTTTATTGACTGTTTCTTTATTTAGTTTTGTACAGTTTATTCACTGGTTCTTTATTTAGTTTTGTACAGTTTATTGACTGGTTCTTTATTGAGTTTTGTACAGTTTATTGACTGGTTATTTATTCAGTTTTGTACTGTTTATTGACTGTTTCTTTATTGAGTTTTGTACAGTTTATTGACTGGTTCTTTGTTCAGTTTTGTTCTGTTTATTGACTGGTTCTTTATTCAGTTTTGTTCAGTTGATTGACTGGTTCTTTATTCAGTTTTGTACAGTTTATTGACTAGTTTTTTATTCAGTTTTGTACAGTTTATTGACACTTTCTTTATTTAGTTTTGTACAGTTTATTGACTGGTTCTTAGTTCAGTTTTGTACAGTTTATTGACTGGTTCATTTTTGAGTTTTGTACAGTTTATTGACTGTTTCTTCATTGAGTTTTGTACAGTTTATTGACTGTTTCTTTATTGAGTGTTGTACAGTTTCTTGACTGGGTCTTTATTTAGTTGTGTACAGTTTATTGACTTGTTCTTTATTGAGTTTTGTACAGTTTATGGACTGTTTCTTTCTTTAGTTTGTGTACAATTTATTGACTGGTTGTTTATTTAGATTTGTACAGTTTATTGACTGTTTGTTTATTTAGTTTTGTACAGTTTATTGACTGTTTCTTTATTTAGTTTTGTACAGTTTATTGACTGTTTCTTTATGTAGTTTTGTGCAGTTTATTGAATGTTTCTTTATTTAGTTTCTCACAGTTTATTGACTGTTTCTTTATTTAGTTTGAGTACAATTTATTGACTAGTTCTTTATTTAGTTTTGTACAGTTTATTGACTTTTTCTTTATTTAGTTTTGTACAGTTTATTGACTGTTTCTTTATTTAGTTTTGTACAGTTTATTGTTGATTGTTTCTTTATTTAGTTTTGTACAGTTTATTAACTGGTTCTTTATTCAGTTTTGCACAGTTTATTGACTGGTTCTTTATTCAGTTTTGTACAGTTTATTGACTGGTTCTTTGTTCAGTTTTGTACAGTTTATTGACTGTTTCTTTATTGAGTTTTGAATAGTTTGTTGACTGATTCTTTATTGAGTTTTGTACAGTTTTTTGACTGTTTCTTTATTGAGTTTTGTACAGTTTTTTTGACTGTTTCTTTATTGAGTTTTGTACAGTTTATTGACTGTTTCTTGATTTAGTTTTGTACAGTTTATTGACTGGTTCTTTATTTAGTTTTGTACAGTTTATTGACTGTTTCTTTATGTAGTTTTGTACAGTTTATTGACTGTTTCTATATTTAGTTTTGTACAGTTTATTGAATGTTTCTTTATTTAGTTTTTCACAGTTTATTGACTGTTTCTTTATTTAGTTTGTGTACAATTTATTGACTAGTTCTTTATTTAGTTTTCTACAGTTTATTGACTTTTTCTTTATTTAGTTTTGTACAGTTTATTGACTGTTTCTTTATTTAGTTTTGTACAGTTTATTGACTGTTTCTTTATTTAGTTTTGTACAGTTTATTGACTGGTTCTTTATTTAGTTTTGTACAGTTTATTGACTAATTCTTTATTGAGTTTTGTACAGTTTATTGACTGGTTATTTATTCAGTTTTGTACTGTTTATTGACTGTTTCTTTATTGAATTTTGTACAGTTTATTGACTGGTTCTTTGTTCAGTTTTGTTCTGTTTATTGACTGGTTCTTTATTCAGTTTTGTTCAGTTTATTGACTGGTTCTTTATTCAGGTTTGTACAGTTTATTGACTGGTTCTTTATTGCGTTTTGTACAGTTTATTGACTGTTTCTCTATTTAGTTTTGTACAGTTTATTGACTGGGTCTTTATTTAGTTTTGTACAGTTTATTGACTGGTTCTTTATTGAGTTTTGTACAGTTTATGGACTGTTTCTTTATTTAGTTTGTGTACAATTTATTGACTGGTTGTTTATTTAGTTTTGTACAGTTTATTGACTGTTTGTTTATTTAGTTTTGTACAGTTTATTGACTGTTTCTTTATTTAGTTTTGTACAGTTTATTGACTGGTTCTTTTTTTTTGAGTTTTGAACAGTTTATTGACTGGTCCTTTATTGAGTTAGTGAACATTTTATTGACTGGTTCTTTATTGAGTTTTGTACAGTTCATTGACTGGTTCTTTATTGACTTTTGTACAGTTTATTGACTGGTTCTTTATTGAGTTTTGTATAGTTTATTGACTGGTTTTTATTTAGTTTTCTACAGTTTATTGACTTGTTCTTTGTTCAGTTTCGTTCAGTTTATTGACTGGTTCTTTGTTCAGTTTTGTACAGTTTATTGATTGGTTCTTTTTTGACTTTTGTACAGTTTATTGACTGTTTGTTGATTGAGTTTTGTACAGTTTATTGACTGGTTCTTCATTGAGTTTTATACAGTTTATTGACTGTTTCTTTATTGAGTTTTGTACAGTTTATTGACTGGTTCTTTATTCAGTTTTGTACAGTTTATTGACTATTTCTTTATTGAGTTTTGTATAGTTTATTGACTGATTCTTTATTGAGTTTTGTACAGTTTTTTGACTGTTTCTTTATTGAGTTTTGTACAGTTTTTGACTGGTTCTTTATTGAGTTTTGTACAGTTTATTGACTGTTTCTTTATTGAGGTTTGTACAGTTTATTGTCTCGTTCTTTATTGAGTTTTTAACAGTTTATTGACTGTTTCTTTATTTAGTTTTGTACAGTTTACTGACTGTTTCTTTATTTAGTTTGGTACAGTTTATTAACTGTTTCTTTATTGAGTTTTGTACAGTTTATTGACTGGTTCTTTATTGAGTTTTGTACAGTTTATTGACTGTTTCTTTATTGAGTTTTGTACAGTTTATTGACTGTTTCTTTATTCAGTTTTGTACAGTTTATTGACTATTTCTTTATTGAGTTTTGTATAGTTTATTGACTGATTCTTTATTGAGTTTTGTACAGTTTTTTGACTGTTTCTTTATTGAGATTTGTACAGTTTATTGACTGTTTCTTTATTGAGTTTTGTACAGTTTATTGACTGGTTCTTTGTTCAGTTTTATTCTTTTTATTGACTGGTTCTTTATTCAGTTTTGTTCTGTTTATTGACTGGTTCTTTATTCAGTTTTGTTCTGTTTATTGACTGGTTCTTTATTCAGTTTTGTACAGTTTATTGACTGTTTCTTTATTCAGTTTTGTACAGTTTATTGACTGTTTCTTTATTTAGTTTTGTACAGTTTATTAACTGGTTCTTTGTTCAGTTTTGTACAGTTTATTGAGTCGTTCATTTTTGAGTTTTGTACAGTTTATTGACTGTTTCTTTATTGAGTTTTGTACAGTTTATTGACTGTTTCTTTATTGAGTTTTGTACAGTTTATTGACTGTTTCTTTATTGAGTTTTGTACAGTTTATTGACTGGTTCTTTATTTAGTTTTGTACAGTTTATTGACTGTTTCTTTATGTAGTTTTGTACAGTTTATTGACTGTTTCTATATTTAGTTTTGTACAGTTTATTGAATGTTTCTTTATTTAGTTTTTCACAGTTTATTGACTGTTTCTTTATTTAGTTTGTGTACAATTTATTGACTAGTTCTTTATTTAGTTTTCTACAGTTTATTGACTTTTTCTTTATTTAGTTTTGTACAGTTTATTGACTGTTTCTTTATTTAGTTTTGTACAGTTTATTGACTGTTTCTTTATTCAGTTTTGTACAGTTTATTGACTGGTTCTTTATTTAGTTTTGTACAGTTTATTGACTAATTCTTTATTGAGTTTTGTACAGTTTATTGACTGGTTATTTATTCAGTTTTGTACTGTTTATTGACTGTTTCTTTATTGAGTTTTGTACAGTTTATTGACTGGTTCTTTGTTCAGTTTTGTTCTGTTTATTGACTGTTTCTTTATTGAGTTTTGTACAGTTTATTGACTGGTTCTTTATTCAGTTTTGTACAGTTTATTGACTAGTTTTTTATTCAGTTTTGTACAGTTTATTGACACTTTCTTTATTTAGTTTTGTACAGTTTATTGACTGGTTCTTAGTTCAGTTTTGTACAGTTTATTGACTGGTTCATTTTTGAGTTTTGTACAGTTTATTGACTGTTTCTTTATTGAGTTTTGTACAGTTTATTGACTGTTTCTTTATTGAGTTTTGTACAGTTTATTGACTGTTTCTTTATTGAGTTTTGTACAGTTTATTGACTGGTTCTTTGTTCAGTTTTGTTCTGTTTATTGACTGGTTCTTTGTTCAGTTTTGTTCTGTTTATTGACTGGTTCTTTATTCAGTTTTGTACAGTTTATTGACTGTTTCTTTATTTAGTTTTTTACAGTTTATTGACTGGTTCTTTTTTTTGAGTTTTGAACAGTTTATTGACTGGTCCTTTATTGAGTTTGTGAACATTTTATTGACTGGTTCTTTATTGACTTTTGTACAGTTTATTGACTGGTTCTTTATTGAGTTTTGTATAGTTTATTGACTGGTTCTTTATTTAGTTTTCTACAGTTTATTGACTTGTTATTTGTTCAGTTTTGTTCAGTTTATTGACTGGTTCTTTGTTCAGTTTTGTACAGTTTATTGATTGGTTCTTTTTTGAGTTTTGTACAGTTTATTGACTGTTTGTTGATTGAGTTTTGTACAGTTTATTGACCAGTTCTTTATTTAGTTTTCTACAGTTTATTGACTTTTTCTTTATTTAGTTTTGTACAGTTTATTGACTGTTTCTTTATTTAGTTTTGTACAGTTTATTGACTGGTTCTTTATTTAGTTTTGTACAGTTTATTGACTAATTCTTTATTGAGTTTTGTACAGTTTATTGACTGGTTATTTATTCAGTTTTGTACTGTTTATTGACTGGTTCTTTATTGAGTTTTGTACAGTTTATTGACTGGTTCTTTATTGAGTTTTATACAGTTTATTGACTGTTTCTTTATTGAGTTTTGTACAGTTTATTGACTGGTTCTTTATTCAGTTTTGTACAGTTTATTGACTATTTCTTTATTGAGTTTTGTATAGTTTATTGACTGATTCTTTATTGAGTTTTGTACAGTTTTTTGACTGTTTCTTTATTGAGTTTTGTACAGTTTATTGACTGGTTCTTTATTGAGTTTTGTACAGTTTATTGACTGTTTCTTTATTGAGGTTTGTACAGTTTATTGTCTCGTTCTTTATTGAGTTTTTAACAGTTTATTGACTGTTTCTTTATTTAGTTTTGTACAGTTTACTGACTGTTTCTTTATTTAGTTTGGTACAGTTTATTGACTGTTTCTTTATTGAGTTTTGTACAGTTTATTGACTGGTTCTTTATTGAGTTTTGTACAGTTTATTGACTGTTTCTTTATTGAGTTTTGTACAGTTTATTGACTGTTTCTTTATTCAGTTTTGTACAGTTTATTGACTATTTCTTTATTGAGTTTTGTATAGTTTATTGACTGATTCTTTATTGAGTTTTGTACAGTTTTTTGACTGTTTCTTTATTGAGTTTTGTTCAGTTTATTGACTGTTTCTTTATTGAGTTTTGTACAGTTTATTGACTGGTTCTTTGTTCAGTTTTATTCTGTTTTTTGACTGGTTCTTTATTCAGTTTTGTTCTGTTTATTGACTGGTTCTTTATTCAGTTTTGTTCAGTTTATTGACTGGTTCTTTATTCAGTTTTGTACAGTTTATTGACTGGTTCTTTATTCAGTTTTGTACAGTTTATTGACTGTTTCTTTATTTAGTTTGTGTACAATTTATTGACCAGTTCTTTATTTAGTTTTCTACAGTTTATTGACTTTTTCTTTATTTAGTTTTGTACAGTTTATTGACTGTTTCTTTATTTAGTTTTGTACAGTTTATTGACTGTTTCTTTATTTAGTTTTGTACAGTTTATTGACTGGTTCTTTATTTAGTTTTGTACAGTTTATTGACTAATTCTTTCTTGAGTTTTGTACAGTTTATTGACTGGTTATTTATTCAGTTTTGTACTGTTTATTGACTGTTTCTTTATTGAGTTTTGTACAGTTTATTGACTGGTTCTTTGTTCAGTTTTGTTCTGTTTATTGACTGGTTCTTTATTCAGTTTTGTTCAGTTTATTGACTGGTTCTTTATTCAGTTTTGTACAGTTTATTGACTAGTTTTTTATTCAGTTTTGTACAGTTTATTGACACTTTCTTTATTTAGTTTTGTACAGTTTATTGACTGGTTCTTAGTTCAGTTTTGTACAGTTTATTGACTGGTTCATTTTTGAGTTTTGTACAGTTTATTGACTGTTTCTTCATTGAGTTTTGTACAGTTTATTGACTGTTTCTTTATTGAGTTTTGTACAGTTTCTTGACTGGGTCTTTATTTAGTTGTGTACAGTTTATTGACTTGTTCTTTATTGAGTTTTGTACAGTTTATGGACTGTTTCTTTCTTTAGTTTGTGTACAATTTATTGACTGGTTGTTTTATTTAGATTTATACAGTTTATTGACTGTTTGTTTATTTTGTTTTGTACAGTTTATTGACTGTTTCTTTATTTAGTTTTGTACAGTTTATTGACTGTTTCTTTATGTAGTTTTGTGCAGTTTATTGAATGTTTCTTTATTTAGTTTCTCACAGTTTATTGACTGTTTCTTTATTTAGTTTGAGTACAATTTATTGACTAGTTCTTTATTTAGTTTTGTACAGTTTATTGACTTTTTCTTTATTTAGTTTTGTACAGTTTATTGACTGTTTCTTTATTTAGTTTTGTACAGTTTATTGTTGATTGTTTCTTTATTTAGTTTTGTACAGTTTATTAACTGGTTCTTTATTCAGTTTTGCACAGTTTATTGACTGGTTCTTTATTCAGTTTTGTACAGTTTATTGACTGGTTCTTTGTTCAGTTTTGTACAGTTTATTGACTGTTTCTTTATTGAGTTTTGAATAGTTTGTTGACTGATTCTTTATTGAGTTTTGTACAGTTTTTTGACTGTTTCTTTATTGAGTTTTGTACAGTTTTTTTTACTGTTTCTTTATTGAGTTTTGTACAGTTTATTGACTGTTTCTTGATTTAGTTTTGTACAGTTTATTGACTGGTTCTTTATTGAGTTTTGTACAGTTTATTGACTGGTTCTTTATTGAGTTTTGTACAGTTTATTGACTGGTTCTTTATTGAGTTTTGTACAGTTTATTGACTGGTTCTTTATTGAGTTTTGTACAGTTTATTGACTATTTCTTATTGAGTTTTGTACAGTTTATTGACTTGTTCTTTATTGAGTTTTGTACAGTTTATTGACTGTTTCTTTATTGAGTTTTGTACAGTTTATTGACTGGTTCTTTATTCAGTTTTGTACTGTTTATTGACTGTTTCTTTATAGAGTTTTGTATAGTTTATTGACTGGTTCTTTGTTCAGTTTTGTTCTGTTTATTGACTGGTTCTTTATTCAGTTTTGTTCAGTATATTGACTGGTTCTTTATTCAGTTTTGTACAGTTTATTGACTAATTCTTTATTCAGTTTTGTACAGTTTATTGACTGTTTCTTTATTGAGTTTTGAATAGTTTGTTGACTGATTCTTTATTGAGTTTTGTACAGTTTTTTGACTGTTTCTTTATTGAGTTTTGTACAGTTTTTTTGACTGTTTCTTTATTGAGTTTTGTACAGTTTATTGACTGTTTCTTGATTTAGTTTTGTACAGTTTATTGACTGGTTCTTTATTGAGTTTTGTAGTTTATTGACTGGTTCTTTATTGAGTTTTGTACAGTTTATTGACTGGTTCTTTATTGAGTTTTGTACAGTTTATTGACTGGTTCTTTATTGAGTTTTGTACAGTTTATTGACTGGTTCTTTATTGAGTTTTGTACAGTTTATTGACTTGTTCTTTATTGAGTTTTGTACAATTTATTGACTGTTTCTTTATTGAGTTTTGTACAGTTTATTGACTGGTTCTTTATTCAGTTTTGTACTGTTTATTGACTGTTTCTTTATTGAGTTTTGTATAGTTTATTGACTGGTTCTTTGTTCAGTTTTGTTCTGTTTATTGACTGGTTCTTTATTCAGTTTTGTTCAGTATATTGACTGGTTCTTTATTCAGCTTTGTACAGTTTATTGACTAATTCTTTATTCAGTTTTGTACAGTTTATTGACTGTTTCTTTATTCAGTTTTGAATAGTTTGTTGACTGATTCTTTATTGAGTTTTGTACAGTTTTTTGGCTGTTCCTTTATTGAGTTTTGTTCAGTATATTGACTGGTTCTTTATTCAGTTTTGTACAGTTTATTGACAGTTTCTTTATTTAGTTTTGTACAGTTTATTGACTGGTTCTTTGTTCAGTTTTGTACAGTTTATTGACTGGTTCATTTTTGAGTTTTGTACAGTTTATTGACTGTTTCTTCATTGAGTTTTGTACAGTTTATTGACTGTTTCTTTCTTGAGTTTTGTACAGTTTCTTGACTGGGTCTTTATTTAGTTGTGTACAGTTTATTGACTTGTTCTTTATTGAGTTTTGTACAGTTTATGGACTGTTTCTTTCTTTAGTTTGTGTACAATTTATTGACTGGTTGTTTATTTAGATTTGTACAGTTTATTGACTGTTTGTTTATTTAGTTTTGTACAGTTTATTGACTGTTTCTTTATTTAGTTTTGTACAGTTTATTGACTGTTTCTTTATGTAGTTTTGTGCAGTTTATTGAATGTTTCTTTATTTAGTTTCTCACAGTTTATTGGCTGTTTCTTTATTTAGTTTGAGTACAATTTATTGACTAGTTCTTTATTTAGTTTTGTACAGTTTATTGACTTTTTCTTTATTTAGTTTTGTACAGTTTATTGACTGTTTCTTTATTTAGTTTTGTACAGTTTATTGTTGATTGTTTCTTTATTTAGTTTTGTACAGTTTATTAACTGGTTCTTTATTCAGTTTTGTACAGTTTATTGACTGGTTCTTTATTCAGTTTGTACAGTTTATTGACTGGTTCTTTGTTCAGTTTTGTACAGTTTATTGACTGTTTCTTTATTGAGTTTTGAATAGTTTGTTGACTGATTCTTTATTGAGTTTTGTACAGTTTTTTGACTGTTTCTTTATTGAGTTTTGTACAGTTTTTTTGACTGTTTCTTTATTGAGTTTTGTACAGTTTATTGACTGTTTCTTGATTTAGTTTTGTACAGTTTATTGACTGGTTCTTTATTGAGTTTTGTACAGTTTCTTGACTGGTTCTTTATTGAGTTTTGTACAGTTTATTGACTGGTTCTTTATTGAGTTTTGTACAGTTTATTGACTGGTTCTTTATTGAGTTTTGTACAGTTTATTGACTGGCTCTTTATTGAGTTTTGTACAGTTTATTGACTTGTTCTTTATTGAGTTTTGTACAGTTTATTGACTGTTTCTTTATTGAGTTTTGTACAGTTTATTGACTGGTTCTTTATTCAGTTTTGTACTGTTTATTGACTGTTTCTTTATTGAGTTTTGTATAGTTTATTGACTGGTTCTTTGTTCACTTTTGTTCTGTTTATTGACTGGTTCTTTATTCAGTTTTGTTCAGTATATTGACTGGTTCTTTATTCAGTTTTGTACAGTTTATTGACTAATTCTTTATTCAGTTTTGTACAGTTTATTGACTGTTTCTTTATTCAGTTTTGAATAGTTTGTTGACTGATTCTTTATTGAGTTTTGTACAGTTTTTTGGCTGTTCCTTTATTGAGTTTTGTACAGTTTTTTTGACTGGTTCTTTATTGAGTTTTGTACAGTTTATTGATTGTTTCTTTATTGAGGTTTGTAAAGTTTATTGACTGTTTCTTGATTTAGTTGTGTACAGTTTATTGACTGGTTCTTTATTGAGTTTTGTACAGTTTATTGACTGGTTCTTTATTGAGTTTTGTACAGTTTATTGACTGGTTCTTTATTGAGTTTTGTACAGTTTATTGACTGTTTCTTTATTGAGTTTTGTACAGTTTATTGACTGTTTCTTTATTCAGTTTTGTACAGTTTATTGACTATTTCTTTATTGAGTTTTGTATAGTTTATTGACTGATTCTTTATTGAGTTTTGTACAGTTTTTTGACTGTTTCTTTATTGAGTTTTGTACAGTTTATTGACTGTTTCTTTATTGAGTTTTGTACAGTTTATTGACTGGTTCTTTGTTCAGTTTTATTCTGTTTATTGACTGGTTCTTTATTCAGTTTTGTTCTGTTTATTGACTGGTTCTTTATTCAGTTTTGTTCAGTTTATTGACTGGTTCTTTATTCAGTTTTGTACAGTTTATTGACTGGTTCTTTATTCA
Source organism: Limnoperna fortunei (assembly GCA_944474755.1). NCBI lineage: Eukaryota > Metazoa > Mollusca > Bivalvia > Mytilida > Modiolidae > Limnoperna > Limnoperna fortunei. The sequence continues at coordinate 31,335,294 of OX104119.1, read as the reverse complement.
GTTTTGTACAGTTTATTGACAGTTTATTTATTTAGTTTTGTACAGTTTATTAACTGGTTCTTTGTTCAGTTTTGTACAGTTTATTGAGTGGTTCATTTTTGAGTTTTGTACAGTTTATTGACTGTTTCCTTATTGAGTTTTGTACAGTTTATTGACTGTTTCTTTATTGAGTTTTGTACAGTTTATTGACTGTTTCTTTATTGAGTTTTGTACAGTTTATTGACTGGTTCTTTATTTAGTTTTGTACAGTTTATTGACTGTTTCTTTATGTAGTTTTGTACAGTTTATTGACTGTTTCTATATTTAGTTTTGTACAGTTTATTGAATGTTTCTTTATTTAGTTTTTCACAGTCTATTGACTGTTTCTTTATTTAGTTTGTGTACAATTTATTGACTAGTTCTTTATTTAGTTTTCTACAGTTTATTGACTTTTTCTTTATTTAGTTTTGTACAGTTTATTGACTGTTTCTTTATTTAGTTTTGTACAGTTTATTGACTGTTTCTTTATTTAGTTTTGTACAGTTTATTGACTGGTTCTTTATTTAGTTTTGTACAGTTTATTGACTAATTCTTTATTGAGTTTTGTACAGTTTATTGACTGGTTATTTATTCAGTTTTGTACTGTTTATTGACTGTTTCTTTATTGAATTTTGTACAGTTTATTGACTGGTTCTTTGTTCAGTTTTGTTCTGTTTATTGACTGGTTCTTTATTCAGTTTTGTTCAGTTTATTGACTGGTTCTTTATTCAGGTTTGTACAGTTTATTGACTGGTTCTTTATTGCGTTTTGTACAGTTTATTGACTGTTTCTCTATTTAGTTTTGTACAGTTTATTGACTGGGTCTTTATTTAGTTTTGTACGGTTTATTGACTGGTTCTTTATTGAGTTTTGTACAGTTTATGGACTGTTTCTTTATTTAGTTTGTGTACAATTTATTGACTGGTTGTTTATTTAGTTTTGTACAGTTTATTGACTGTTTGTTTATTTAGTTTTGTACAGTTTATTGACTGTTTCTTTATTTAGTTTTGTACAGTTTATTGACTGGTTCTTTTTTTTTGAGTTTTGAACAGTTTATTGACTGGTCCTCTATTGAGTTAGTGAACATTTTATTGACTGGTTCTTTATTGAGTTTTGTACAGTTCATTGACTGGTTCTTTATTGACTTTTGTACAGTTTATTGACTTGTTCTTTATTGAATTTTGTATAGTTTATTGACTGGTTTTTATTTAGTTTTCTACAGTTTATTGACTTGTTCTTTGTTCAGTTTTGTTCAGTTTATTGACTGGTTCTTTGTTCAGTTTTGTACAGTTTATTGATTGGTTCTTTTTTGACTTTTGTACAGTTTATTGACTGTTTGTTGATTGAGTTTTGTACAGTTTATTGACTGGTTCTTTATTGAGTTTTATACAGTTTATTGACTGTTTCTTTATTGAGTTTTGTACAGTTTATTGACTGGTTCTTTATTCAGTTTTGTACAGTTTATTGACTATTTCTTTATTGAGTTTTGTATAGTTTATTGACTGATTCTTTATTGAGTTTTGTACAGTTTTTTTACTGTTTCTTTATTGAGTTTTGTACAGTTTTTGACTGGTTCTTTATTGAGTTTTGTACAGTTTATTGACTGTTTCTTTATTGAGGTTTGTACAGTTTATTGTCTCGTTCTTTATTGAGTTTTTAACAGTTTATTGACTGTTTCTTTATTTAGTTTTGTACAGTTTACTGACTGTTTCTTTATTTAGTTTGGTACAGTTTATTAACTGTTTCTTTATTGAGTTTTGTACAGTTTATTGACTGGTTCTTTATTGAGTTTTGTACAGTTTATTGACTGTTTCTTTATTGAGTTTTGTACAGTTTATTGACTGTTTCTTTATTCAGTTTTGTACAGTTTATTGACTATTTCTTTATTGAGTTTTGTATAGTTTATTGACTGATTCTTTATTGAGTTTTGTACAGTTTTTTGACTGTTTCTTTATTGAGATTTGTACAGTTTATTGACTGTTTCTTTATTGAGTTTTGTACAGTTTATTGACTGGTTCTTTGTTCAGTTTTATTCTTTTTATTGACTGGTTCTTTATTCAGTTTTGTTCTGTTTATTGACTGGTTCTTTATTCAGTTTTGTTCAGTTTATTGACTGGTTCTTTATTCAGTTTTGTACAGTTTATTGACTGGTTCTTTATTCAGTTTTGTACAGTTTATTGACAGTTTATTTATTTAGTTTTGTACAGTTTAGTAACTGGTTCTTTGTTCCGTTTTGTACAGTTTATTGAGTGGTTCATTTTTGAGTTTTGTACAGTTTATTGACTGTTTCTTTATTGAGTTTTGTACAGTTTATTGACTGTTTCTTTATTGAGTTTTGTACAGTTTATTGACTGTTTCTTTATTGAGTTTTGTACAGTTTATTGCCTGGTTCTTTATTTAGTTTTGTACAGTTTATTGACTGTTTCTTTATGTAGTTTTGTACAGTTTATTGACTGTTTCTATATTTAGTTTTGTACAGTTTATTGAATGTTTCTTTATTTAGTTTTTCACAGTTTATTGACTGTTTCTTTATTTAGTTTGTGTACAATTTATTGACTAGTTCTTTATTTAGTTTTCTACAGTTCATTGACTTTTTCTTTATTTAGTTTTGTACAGTTTATTGACTGTTTCTTTATTTAGTTTTGTACAGTTTATTGACTGTTTCTTTATTTAGTTTTGTACAGTTTATTGACTGGTTCTTTATTTAGTTTTGTACAGTTTATTGACTAATTCTTTATTGAGTTTTGTACAGTTTATTGACTGGTTATTTATTCAGTTTTGTACTGTTTATTGACTGTTTCTTTATTGAGTTTTGTACAGTTTATTGACTGGTTCTTTGTTCAGTTTTGGTCTGTTTATTGACTGTTTCTTTATTCAGTTTTGTTCAGTTTATTGACTGGTTCTTTATTCAGTTTTGTACAGTTTATTGACTAGTTTTTTATTCAGTTTTGTACAGTTTATTGACACTTTCTTTATTTAGTTTTGTACAGTTTATTGACTGGTTCTTAGTTCAGTTTTGTACAGTTTATTGACTGGTTCATTTTTGAGTTTTGTACAGTTTATTGACTGTTTCTTTATTGAGTTTTGTACAGTTTATTGACTGTTTCTTTATTGAGTTTTGTACAGTTTATTGACTGTTTCTTTATTGAGTTTTGTACAGTTTATTGACTGGTTCTTTGTTCAGTTTTGTTCTGTTTATTGACTGGTTCTTTGTTCAGTTTTGTTCTGTTTATTGACTGGTTCTTTATTCAGTTTTGTACAGTTTATTGACTGTTTCTTTATTTAGTTTTTTACAGTTTATTGACTGGTTCTTTTTTTTTTGAGTTTTGAACAGTTTATTGACTGGTCCTTTATTGAGTTTGTGAACATTTTATTGACTGGTTCTTTATTGACTTTTGTACAGTTTATTGACTGGTTCTTTATTGAGTTTTGTATAGTTTATTGACTGGTTCTTTATTTAGTTTTCTACAGTTTATTGACTTGTTATTTGTTCAGTTTTGTTCAGTTTACTGGTTCTTTGTTCAGTTTTGTACAGTTTATTGATTGGTTCTTTTTTGAGTTTTGTACAGTTTATTGACTGTTTGTTGATTGAGTTTTGTACAGTTTATTGACCAGTTCTTTATTTAGTTTTCTACAGTTTATTGACTTTTTCTTTATTTAGTTTTGTACAGTTTATTGACTGTTTCTTTATTTAGTTTTGTACAGTTTATTGACTGTTTCTTTATTTAGTTTTGTACAGTTTATTGACTGGTTCTTTATTTAGTTTTGTACAGTTTATTGACTAATTCTTTATTGAGTTTTGTACAGTTTATTGACTGGTTATTTATTCAGTTTTGTACTGTTTATTGACTGTTTCTTTATTGAGTTTTGTACAGTTTATTGACTGGTTCTTTATTGAGTTTTGTACAGTTTATTGACTGTTTCTTTATTGAGTTTTGTACAGTTTATTGACTGGTTCTTTATTCAGTTTTGTACAGTTTATTGACTATTTCTTTATTGAGTTTTGTATAGTTTATTGACTGATTCTTTATTGAGTTTTGTACAGTTTTTTTGACTGTTTCTTTATTGAGTTTTGAACAGTTTTTGACTGGTTCTTTATTGAGTTTTGTACAGTTTATTGACTGTTTCTTTATTGAGGTTTGTACAGTTTATTGTCTCGTTCTTTATTGAGTTTTTAACAGTTTATTGACTGTTTCTTTATTTAGTTTTGTACAGTTTACTGACTGTTTCTTTATTTAGTTTGGTACAGTTTATTGACTGTTTCTTTATTGAGTTTTGTACAGTTTATTGACTGGTTCTTTATTGAGTTTTGTACAGTTTATTGACTGTTTCTTTATTGAGTTTTGTACAGTTTATTGACTGTTTCTTTATTCAGTTTTGTACAGTTTATTGACTATTTCTTTATTGAGTTTTGTATAGTTTATTGACTGATTCTTTATTGAGTTTTGTACAGTTTTTTGACTGTTTCTTTATTGAGTTTTGTTCAGTTTATTGACTGTTTCTTTATTGAGTTTTGTACAGTTTATTGACTGGTTCTTTGTTCAGTTTTATTCTGTTTTTTGACTGGTTCTTTATTCAGTTTTGTTTTGTTTATTGACTGGTTCTTTATTCAGTTTTGTTCAGTTTATTGACTGGTTCTTTATTCAGTTTTGTACAGTTTATTGACTGGTTCTTTATTCAGTTTTGTACAGTTTATTGACTGTTTCTTTATTTAGTTTGTGTACAATTTATTGACCAGTTCTTTATTTAGTTTTCTACAGTTTATTGACTTTTTCTTTATTTAGTTTTGTACAGTTTATTGACTGTTTCTTTATTTAGTTTTGTACAGTTTATTGACTGTTTCTTTATTTAGTTTTGTACAGTTTATTGACTGGTTCTTTATTTAGTTTTGTACAGTTTATTGACTAATTCTTTCTTGAGTTTTGTACAGTTTATTGACTGGTTATTTATTCAGTTTTGTACTGTTTATTGACTGTTTCTTTATTGAGTTTTGTACAGTTTATTGACTGGTTCTTTGTTCAGTTTTGTTCTGTTTATTGACTGGTTCTTTATTCAGTTTTGTTCAGTTTATTGACTGGTTCTTTATTCAGTTTTGTACAGTTTATTGACTGGTTCTTTATTCAGTTTTGTACAGTTTATTTACACTTTCTTTATTTAGTTTTGTACAGTTTATTGACTGGTTCTTTGTTTAGTTTTGTACAGTTTCTTGACTGGTTCATTTTTGAGTTTTGTACAGTTTATTGACTGTTTCTTTATTGAGTTTTGTACAGTTTATTGACTGTTTCTTTCTTGAGTTTTGTACAGTTTATTGACTGTTTCTTTATTGAGTTTTGTACAGTTTATTGACTGGTTCTTTGTTCAGTTTTGTTCTGTTTATTGACTGGTTCTTTGTTCAGTTTTGTTCTGTTTATTGACTGGTTCTTTATTCAGTTTTGTACAGTTTATTGACTGGTTCTTTTTTGAGTTTTGTACAGTTTATTGACTGGTTCTTTTTTGAGTTTTGTACAGTTTATTGTCTCGTTCTTTATTGAGTTTTTAACAGTTTATTGACTGGTTCTTTATTTAGTTTTGTACAGTTTACTGACTGTTTCTTTATTTAGTTTGGTACAGTTTATTCACTGTTTCTTAATTCAGTTTTGTACAGTTTATTGACTGGATCTTTATTGAGTTTTATACAGTTTATTGACTGTTTCTTTCTTTATTGAGTTTTGTACAGTTTATTGACTGGTTCTTTATTCAGTTTTGTACAGTTTATTGACTATTTCTTTATTGAGTTTTGTATAGTTTATTGACTGATTCTTTATTGAGTTTTGTACAGTTTTTTGACTGTTTCTTTATTGAGTTTTGTACAGTTTTTTGACTGGTTCTTTATTGAGTTTTGTACAGTTTATTGACTGTTTCTTTATTGAGGTTTGTAAAGTTTATTGACTGTTTCTTGATATAGTTTTGTGCAGTTTATTGACTGATTCTTTATTGAGTTTTGCACAGTTTATTGACTGTTTCTTTATTGAGTTTTGTACAGTTTATTGTCTGGTTCTTTATTGAGTTTTGTACAGTTTATTGACTGGTTCTTTATTGAGTTTTGTACAGTTTATTGACTTGTTCTTTACTGAGTTTTGTACAGTTTATTGACTATGTCTTTATTGAGTTTTGTATAGTTTATTGACTGATTCTTTTTTGAGTTTTGTACAGTTTTTTGACTGTTTCTTTATTGAGTTTTGTACAGTTTATTGACTGTTTCTTTATTGAGTTTGGTACAGTTTATTGACTGGTTCTTTGTTCAGTTTTATTCTGTTTATTGACTGGTTCTTTATTCAGTTTTGTTCTGTTTATTGACTGGTTCTTTATTCAGTTTTGTTCAGTTTATTGACTGGTTCTTTATTCAGTTTTGTACAGTTTATTGACTGGTTCTTTATTCAGTTTTGTACAGTTTATTGACTGTTTCTTTATTTAGTTTGTGTACAATTTATTGACCAGTTCTTTATTTAGTTTTCTACAGTTTATTATTGACTTTTTCTTTATTTAGTTTTGTACAGTTTATTGACTGTTTCTTTATTTAGTTTTGTACAGTTTATTGACTGTTTCTTTATTTAGTTTTGTACAGTTTATTGACTGGTTCTTTATTTAGTTTTGTACAGTTTATTGACTAATTCTTTATTGAGTTTTGTACAGTTTATTGACTGGTTATTTATTCAGTTTTGTACTGTTTATTGACTGTTTCTTTATTGAGTTTTGTACAGTTTATTGACTGGTTCTTTGTTCAGTTTTGTTCTGTTTATTGACTGGTTCTTTATTCAGTTTTGTTCAGTTTATTGACTGGTTCTTTATTCAGTTTTGTACAGTTTATTGACTGGTTCTTTATTCAGTTTTGTACAGTTTATTGACACTTTCTTTATTTAGTTTTGTACAGTTTATTGACTGGTTCTTTGTTTAGTTTTGTACAGTTTCTTGACTGGTTCATTTTTGAGTTTTGTACAGTTTATTGACTGTTTCTTTATTGAGTTTTGTACAGTTTATTGACTGTTTCTTTCTTGAGTTTTGTACAGTTTATTGACTGTTTCTTTATTGAGTTTTGTACAGTTTATTGACTGGTTCTTTGTTCAGTTTTGTTCTGTTTATTGACTGGTTCTTTGTTCAGTTTTGTTCTGTTTATTGACTGGTTCTTTATTCAGTTTTGTACAGTTTATTGACTGGTTCTTTTTTGAGTTTTGTACAGTTTATTGACTGGTTCTTTATTGAGTTTTGTACAGTTTATTGTCTCGTTCTTTATTGAGTTTTTAACAGTTTATTGACTGGTTCTTTATTTAGTTTTGTACAGTTTACTGACTGTTTCTTTATTTAGTTTGGTACAGTTTATTGACTGTTTCTTAATTCAGTTTTGTACAGTTTATTGACTGGTTCTTTTTTGAGTTTTGTACAGTTTATTGTCTCGTTCTTTATTGAGTTTTTAACAGTTTATTGACTGGTTCTTTATTTAGTTTTGTACAGTTTACTGACTGTTTCTTTATTTAGTTTGGTACAGTTTATTGACTGTTTCTTAATTCAGTTTTGTACAGTTTATTGACTGGATCTTTATTGAGTTTTATACAGTTTATTGACTGTTTCTTTATTGAGTTTTGTACAGTTTATTGACTGGTTCTTTATTCAGTTTTGTACAGTTTATTGACTATTTCTTTATTGAGTTTTGTATAGTTTATTGACTGATTCTTTATTGAGTTTTGTACAGTTTTTTGACTGTTTCTTTATTGAGTTTTGTACAGTTTTTTGACTGGTTCTTTATTGAGTTTTGTACAGTTTATTGACTGTTTCTTTATTGAGGTTTGTAAAGTTTATTGACTGTTTCTTGATATAGTTTTGTGCAGTTTATTGACTGATTCTTTATTGAGTTTTGCACAGTTTATTGACTGTTTCTTTATTGAGTTTTGTACAGTTTATTGTCTGGTTCTTTATTGAGTTTTGTACAGTTTATTGACTGGTTCTTTATTGAGTTTTGTACAGTTTATTGACTTGTTCTTTACTGAGTTTTCTACAGTTTATTGACAGTTTCTTTATTTAGTTTTGTACAGTTTATTGGCTGGTTCTTTGTTCAGTTTTGTACAGTTTATTGGCTGGTTCTTTGTTCAGTTTTGTTCTGTTTATTGACTGGTTCTTTATTTAGTTTTGTACAGTTTATTGACTGTTTCTTTATGTAGTTTTGTACAGTTTATTGAATGGTTCTTTATTTAGTTTCTCACAGTTTATTCACTTCTTTATTTAGTTTGTGTACAATTTATTGACTAGTTCTTTATTTAGTTTTGTACAGTTTATTGACTTTTTCTTTATTTAGTTTTGTACAGTTTATTGACTGTTTCTTTATTTAGTTTTGTACAGTTTATTGTTGATTGTTTCTTTATTTAGTTTTGTATAGTTTATTAACTGGTTCTTTATTCAGTTTTGTACAGTTTATTGACTGGTTCTTTATTCAGTTTTGTACAGTTTATTGACTGGTTCTTTGTTCAGTTTTGTACAGTTTATTGACTGTGTCTTTATTGAGTTTTGAATAGTTTGTTGACTGATTCTTTATTGAGTTTTGTACAGTTTATTGACTGTTTCTTTATTGAGTTTTGTACAGTTTATTGACTGGTTCTTTATTGAGTTTTGTACAGTTTATTGATTGTTTCTTTATTGAGGTTTGTAAAGTTTATTGACTGTTTCTTGATTTAGTTTTGTACAGTTTATTGACTGGTTCTTTATTGAGTTTTGTATAGTTTATTGACTGATTCTTTTTTGAGTTTTGTACAGTTTTTTGACTGTTTCTTTATTGAGTTTTGTACAGTTTATTGACTGTTTCTTTATTGAGTTTTGTACAGTTTATTGACTGGTTCTTTGTTCAGTTTTATTCTGTTTATTGACTGGTTCTTTATTCAGTTTTGTTCTGTTTATTGACTGGTTCTTTATTCAGTTTTGTACAGTTTATTGACTGGTTCTTTATTCAGTTTTGTACAGTTTATTGACTGGTTCTTTATTCAGTTTTGTACAGTTTATTGACTGTTTCTTTATTTAGTTTGTGTACAATTTATTGACCAGTTCTTTATTTAGTTTTCTACAGTTTATTATTGACTTTTTCTTTATTTAGTTTTGTACAGTTTATTGACTGTTTCTTTATTTAGTTTTGTACAGTTTATTGACTGTTTCTTTATTTAGTTTTGTACAGTTTATTGACTGGTTCTTTATTTAGTTTTGTACAGTTTATTGACTAATTCTTTATTGAGTTTTGTACAGTTTATTGACTGGTTATTTATTCAGTTTTGTACTGTTTATTGACTGTTTCTTTATTGAGTTTTGTACAGTTTATTGACTGGTTCTTTGTTCAGTTTTGTTCAGTTTATTGACTGGTTCTTTATTCAGTTTTGTTCAGTTTATTGACTGGTTCTTTATTCAGTTTTGTACAGTTTATTGACTGGTTCTTTATTCAGTTTTGTACAGTTTATTGACACTTTCTTTATTTAGTTTTGTACAGTTTATTGACTGGTTCTTTGTTTAGTTTTGTACAGTTTCTTGACTGGTTCATTTTTGAGTTTTGTACAGTTTATTGACTGTTTCTTTATTGAGTTTTGTACAGTTTATTGACTGTTTCTTTCTTGAGTTTTGTACAGTTTATTGATTGTTTCTTTATTGAGTTTTGTACAGTTTATTGACTGGTTCTTTGTTCAGTTTTGTTCTGTTTATTGACTGGTTCTTTGTTCAGTTTTGTTCTGTTTATTGACTGGTTCTTTATTCAGTTTTGTACAGTTTATTGACTGGTTCTTTTTTGAGTTTTGTACAGTTTATTGACTGGTTCTTTTTTCAGTTTTGTACAGTTTATTGTCTCGTTCTTTATTGAGTTTTTAACAGTTTATTGACTGGTTCTTTATTTAGTTTTGTACAGTTTACTGACTGTTTCTTTATTTAGTTTGGTACAGTTTATTGACTGTTTCTTAATTCAGTTTTGTACAGTTTATTGACTGGATCTTTATTGAGTTTTATACAGTTTATTGACTGTTTCTTTATTGAGTTTTGTACAGTTTATTGATTGGTTCTTTATTCAGTTTTGTACAGTTTATTGACTATTTCTTTATTGAGTTTTGTATAGTTTATTGACTGATTCTTTATTGAGTTTTGTACAGTTTTTTGACTGTTTCTTTATTGAGTTTTGTACAGTTTTTTGACTGGTTCTTTATTGAGTTTTGTACAGTTTATTGACTGTTTCTTTATTGAGGTTTATAAAGTTTATTGACTGTTTCTTGATATAGTTTTGTGCAGTTTATTGACTGATTCTTTATTGAGTTTTGCACAGTTTATTGACTGTTTCTTTATTGAGTTTTGTACAGTTTATTATCTGGTTCTTTATTGAGTTTTGTACAGTTTATTGACTGGTTCTTTATTGAGTTTTGTACAGTTTATTGACTTGTTCTTTACTGAGTTTTCTACAGTTTATTGACAGTTTCTTTATTTAGTTTTGTACAGTTTATTGGCTGGTTCTTTGTTCAGTTTTGTACAGTTTATTGGCTGGTTCTTTGTTCAGTTTTGTTCTGTTTATTGACTGGTTCTTTATTTAGTTTTGTACAGTTTATTGACTGTTTCTTTATGTAGTTTTGTACAGTTTATTGAATGGTTCTTTATTTAGTTTCTCACAGTTTATTCACTTCTTTATTTAGTTTGTGTACAATTTATTGACTAGTTCTTTATTTAGTTTTGTACAGTTTATTGACTTTTTCTTTATTGAGTTTTGCACAGTTTATTGACTGTTTCTTTATTTAGTTTTGTACAGTTTATTGTTGATTGTTTCTTTATTTAGTTTTGTATAGTTTATTAACTGGTTCTTTATTCAGTTTTGTACAGTTTATTGACTGGTTCTTTATTCAGTTTTGTACAGTTTATTGACTGGTTCTTTGTTCAGTTTTGTACAGTTTATTGACTGTGTCTTTATTGAGTTTTGAATAGTTTGTTGACTGATTCTTTATTGAGTTTTGTACAGTTTTTTGACTGTTTCTTTATTGAGTTTTGTACAGTTTTTTGACTGGTTCTTTATTGAGTTTTGTACAGTTTATTGATTGTTTCTTTATTGAGGTTTGTAAAGTTTATTGACTGTTTCTTGATTTAGTTTTGTACAGTTTATTGACTGGTTCTTTATTGAGTTTTGTACAGTTTATTGACTGGTTCTTTATTGAGTTTTGTACAGTTTATTGACTAGTTCTTTATTGAGTTTTGTACAGTTTATTGACTGGTTCTTTATTGAGTTTTGTACAGTTTATTGACTGGTTCTTTATTGAGTTTTGTACAGTTTATTGACTTGTTCTTTATTGAGTTTTGTACAGTTTATTGACTGTTTCTTTATTGAGTTTTGTACAGTTTATTGACTGGTTCTTTATTCAGTTTGTACTGTTTATTGACTGTTTCTTTATTGAATTTTGTATAGTTTATTGACTTGTTCTTTGTTCAGTTTTGTTCTGTTTATTGACTGGTTCTTTATTCAGTTTTGTTCAGTATATTGACTGGTTCTTTATTCAGTTTTGTACAGTTTATTGACTAATTCTTTATTCAGTTTTTTTACAGTTTATTGACAGTTTCTTTATTTAGTTTTGTACAGTTTATTGACTGGTTCTTTGTTCAGTTTTGTACAGTTATTGACTGGTTCATTTTTGAGTTTTGTACAGTTTATTGACTGTTTCTTTATTGAGTTTTGTACAGTTTATTGACTGTTTCTTTATTGAGTTTTGTACAGTTTATTGACTGGTTCTTTGTTCAGTTTTGTTCTGTTTATTGACTGGTTCTTTGTTCAGTTTTGTTCTGTTTATTGACTGGTTCTTTATTCAGTTTTGTACAGTTTATTGACTGGTTCTTTTTGAGTTTTGTACAGTTTATTGTCTCGTTCTTTATTGAGTTTTTAACAGTTTATTGACTGGTTCTTTATTTAGTTTTGTACAGTTTACTGACTGTTTCTTTATTTAGTTTGGTACAGTTTATTGACTGTTTCTTAATTCAGTTTTGTACAGTTTATTGACTGGATCTTTATTGAGTTTTATACAGATTATTGACTGTTTCTTTATTGAGTTTTGTACAGTTTATTGACTGGTTCTTTATTCAGTTTTGTACAGTTTATTGACTATTTCTTTATTGAGTTTTGTATAGTTTATTGACTGATTCTTTATTGAGTTTTGTACAGTTTTTTGACTGTTTCTTTATTGAGTTTTGTACAGTTTTTTGACTGGTTCTTTATTGAGTTTTGTACAGTTTATTGACTGTTTCTTTATTGAGGTTTGTAAAGTTTATTGACTGTTTCTTGATATAGTTTTGTGCAGTTTATTGACTGATTCTTTATTGAGTTTTGCACAGTTTATTGACTGTTTCTTTATTGAGTTTTGTACAGTTTATTGTCTGGTTCTTTATTGAGTTTTGTACAGTTTATTGACTGGTTCTTTATTGAGTTTTGTACAGTTTATTGACTTGTTCTTTACTGAGTTTTGTACAGTTTATTGACAGTTTCTTTATTTAGTTTTGTACAGTTTATTGGCATGTTCTTTGTTCAGTTTTGTACAGTTTATTGGCTGGTTCTTTGTTCAGTTTTGTTCTGTTTATTGACTGGTTCTTTATTTAGTTTTGTACAGTTTATTGACTAGTTCTTTATTTAGTTTTGTACAGTTTATTGACTTTTTCTTTATTTAGTTTTGTACAGTTTATTGACTGTTTATTTATTTAGTTTTGTACAGTTTATTGTTGATTGTTTCTTTGTTTAGCTTTGTACAGTTTATTAACTGGTTCTTTATTCAGTTTTGTACAGTTTATTGACTGGTTCTTTATTCAGTTTTGTACAGTTTATTGACTGGTTCTTTGTTCAGTTTTGTACAGTTTATTGACTGTGTCTTTATTGAGTTTTGAATAGTTTGTTGACTGATTCTTTATTGAATTTTGTACAGTTTTTTTACTGTTTCTTTATTGAGTTTTGTACAGTTTTTTGACTGGTTCTTTATTGAGTTTTGTACAGTTTATTGATTGTTTCTTTATTGAGGTTTGTAAAGTTTATTGACTGTTTCTTGATTTAGTTTTGTACAGTTTATTGACTGGTTCTTTATTGAGTTTTGTACAGTTTATTGACTGGTTCTTTATTGAGTTTTGTACAGTTTATTGACTAGTTCTTTATTGAGTTTTGTACAGTTTATTGACTGGTTCTTTATTGAGTTTTGTACAGTTTATTGACTGGTTCTTTATTGAGTTTTGTACAGTTTATTGACTTGTTCTTTATTGAGTTTTGTACAGTTTATTGACTGTTTCTTTATTGAGTTTTGTACAGTTTATTGACTGGTTCTTTATTCAGTTTGTACTGTTTATTGACTGTTTCTTTATTGAATTTTGTATAGTTTATTGACTTGTTCTTTGTTCAGTTTTGTTCTGTTTATTGACTGGTTCTTTATTCAGTTTTGTTCAGTATATTGACTGGTTCTTTATTCAGTTTTGTACAGTTTATTGGCTAATTCTTTATTCAGTTTTTTTACAGTTTATTGACAGTTTCTTTATTTAGTTTTGTACAGTTTATTGACTGGTTCTTTGTTCAGTTTTGTACAGTTATTGACTGGTTCATTTTTGAGTTTTGTACAGTTTATTGACTGTTTCTTCATTGAGTTTTGTACAGTTTATTGACTGTTTCTTTATTGAGTTTTGTACAGTTTATTGACTGGGTCTTTATTTAGTTTTGTACAGTTTATTGACTTGTTCTTTAATGAGTTTTGTACAGTTTATTGACTAATTCTTTATTGAGTTTTGTACAGTTTATTGACTGGTTCTTTATTCAGTTTTGTACTGTTTATTGACTGTTTCCTTATTGAGTTTTGTACAATTTATTGACTGGTTCTTTGTTCAGTTTTGTTCTGTTTATTGACTGGTTCTTTATTCAGTTTTGTACAGTTTATTGACTGGTTCTTTATTCAGTTTTGTACAGTTTATTGACTGGTTCTTTATTCAGTTTTGTACAGTTTATTGACAGTTTCGTTATTTAGTTTTGTACAGTTTATTGACTGGTTCTTTGTTCAGTTTTGTACAGTTTATTGACTGGTTCATTTTTGAGTTTTGTACAGTTTATTGACTGTTTCTTTATTGAGTTTTGTACAGTTTATTGACTGTTTCTTTATCGAGTTTTGTACAATTTATTGACTGTTTCTTTATTTAGTTTTGTACAGTTTATTGACTGGTTCTTTGTTCAGTTTTGTTCTGTTTATTGGCTGGTTCTTTGTTCAGTTTTGTTCTGTTTATTGACTGGTTCTTTATTGAGTTTTGTACAGTTTATTGACTGGTTCTTTATTTAGTTTTGTACAGTTTATTGACTGTTTCTTTATGTAGTTTTGTACAGTTTATTGACTGTTTCTTTATTTAGTTTGTGTACAGTTTATTGACTAGTTCTTTATTTAGTTTTGTACAGTTTATTGACTTTTTCTTTATTTAGTTTTGTACAGTTTATTGACTGTTTCTTTATTTAGTTTTGTACAGTTTATTGTTGATTGTTTCTTTATTTAGTTTTGTACAGTTTATTAACTGGTTCTTTATTCAGTTTTGTACAGTTTATTGACTGGTTCTTTATTCAGTTTTGTACAGTTTATTGACTGGTTCTTTGTTCAGTTTTGTATAGTTTATTGACTGTTTCTTTATTGAGTTTTGAATAGTTTGTTGACTGATTCTTTATTGAGTTTTGTACAGTTTTTTGACTGTTTCTTTATTGAGTTTTGTACAGTTTTTTGACTGGTTCTTTATTGAGTTTTGTACAGTTTATTGATTGTTTCTTTATTGAGGTTTGTAAAGTTTATTGACTGTTTCTTGATTTAGTTTTGTACAGTTTATTGACTGGTTCTTTATTGAGTTTTGTACAGTTTATTGACTGGTTCTTTATTGAGTTTTGTACAGTTTATTGACTGGTACTTTATTCAGTTTGTACTGTTTATTGACTGTTTCTTTATTGAATTTTGTATAGTTTATTGACTTGTTCTTTGTTCAGTTTTGTTCTGTTTATTGACTGGTTCTTTATTCAGTTTTGTTCAGTATATTGACTGGTTCTTTATTCAGTTTTGTACAGTTTATTGACTAATTCTTTATTCAGTTTTTTTACAGTTTATTGACAGTTTCTTTATTTAGTTTTGTACAGTTTATTGACTGGTTCTTTGTTCAGTTTTGTAGAGTTATTGACTGGTTCATTTTTGAGTTTTGTACAGTTTATTGACTGTTTCTTTCTTGAGTTTTGTACAGTTTATTGACTGTTTCTTTATTGAGTTTTGTACAGTTTATTGACTGGTTCTTTGTTCAGTTTTGTTCTGTTTATTGACTGGTTCTTTGTTCAGTTTTGTTCTGTTTATTGACTGGTTCTTTATTGAGTTTTGTACAGTTTATTGACTGGTTCTTTATGTAGTTTTGTACAGTTTATTGAATGGTTCTTTATTTAGTTTCTCACAGTTTATTGACTTCTTTATTTAGTTTGTGTACAATTTATTGACTAGTTCTTTATTTAGTTTTGTACAGTTTATTGACTTTTTCTTTATTTAGTTTTGTACAGTTTATTGACTGTTTCTTTATTTAGTTTTGTACAGTTTATTGTTGATTGTTTCTTTATTTAGTTTTGTACAGTTTATTAACTGGTTCTTTATTCAGTTTTGTACAGTTTTTTGACTGGTTCTTTATTCAGTTTTGTACAGTTTATTGACTGGTTCTTTGTTCAGTTTTGTACAGTTTATTGACTGGTTCTTTGTTCAGTTTTGTTCTGTTTATTGGCTGGTTCTTTGTTCAGTTTTGTTCTGTTTATTGACTGGTTCTTTATTTAGTTTTGTACAGTTTATTGACTGTTTCTTTATGTAGTTTTGTACAGTTTATTGAATGGTTCTTTATTTAGTTTCTCACAGTTTATTGACTTCTTTATTTAGTTTGTGTACAATTTATTGACTAGTTCTTTATTTAGTTTTGTACAGTTTATTGACTGTTTCTTTATTTAGTTTTGTACAGTTTATTGTTGATTGTTTCTTTATTGAGTTTTGTACAATTTATTGACTGTTTCTTTATTTAGTTTTGTACAGTTTATTGACTGGTTCTTTGTTCAGTTTTGTTCTGTTTATTGGCTGGTTCTTTGTTCAGTTTTGTTCTGTTTATTGACTGGTTCTTTATTTAGTTTTGTACAGTTTATTGACTGTTTCTTTATGTAGTTTTGTACAGTTTATTGAATGGTTCTTTATTTAGTTTCTCACAGTTTATTGACTTCTTTATTTAGTTTGTGTACAATTTATTGACTAGTTCTTTATTTAGTTTTGTACAGTTTATTGACTTTTTCTTTATTTAGTTTTGTACAGTTTATTGACTGTTTCTTTATTTAGTTTTGTACAGTTTATTGTTGATTGTTTCTTTATTTATTTTTGTACAGTTTATTAACTGGTTCTTTATTCAGTTTTGTACAGTTTATTGACTGGTTCTTTATTCAGTTTTGTACAGTTTATTGACTGGTTCTTTGTTCAGTTTTGTACAGTTTATTGACTGTGTCTTTATTGAGTTTTGAATAGTTTGTTGACTGATTCTTTATTGAGTTTTGTACAGTTTTTTGACTGTTTCTTTATTGAGTTTTGTACAGTTTTTTGACTGGTTCTTTATTGAGTTTTGTACAGTTTATTGATTGTTTCTTTATTGAGGTTTGTAAAGTTTATTGACTGTTTCTTGATTTAGTTTTGTACAGTTTATTGACTGGTTCTTTATTGAGTTTTGTACAGTTTATTGACTGGTTCTTTATTGAGTTTTGTACAGTTTATTGACTAGTTCTTTATTGAGTTTTGTACAGTTTATTGACTGGTTCTTTATTGAGTTTTGTACAGTTTATTGACTGGTTCTTTATTGAGTTTTGTACAGTTTATTGACTTGTTCTTTATTGAGTTTTGTACAGTTTATTGACTGTTTCTTTATTGAGTTTTGTACAGTTTATTGACTGGTTCTTTATTCAGTTTGTACTGTTTATTGACTGTTTCTTTATTGAATTTTGTATAGTTTATTGACTTGTTCTTTGTTCAGTTTTGTTCTGTTTATTGACTGGTTCTTTATTCAGTTTTGTTCAGTATATTGACTGGTTCTTTATTCAGTTTTGTACAGTTTATTGACTAATTCTTTATTCAGTTTTTTTACAGTTTATTGACAGTTTCTTTATTTAGTTTTGTACAGTTTATTGACTGGTTCTTTGTTCAGTTTTGTACAGTTATTGACTGTTTCATTTTTGAGTTTTGTACAGTTTATTGACTGTTTCTTCATTGAGTTTTGTACAGTTTATTGACTGTTTCTTTATTGAGTTTTGTACAGTTTATTGACTGGGTCTTTATTTAGTTTTGTACAGTTTATTGACTTGTTCTTTAATGAGTTTTGTACAGTTTATTGACTAATTCTTTATTGAGTTTTGTACAGTTTATTGACTGTTTCTTTATTCAGTTTTGTACTGTTTATTGACTGTTTCTTTATTGAGTTTTGTACAATTTATTGACTGGTTCTTTGTTCAGTTTTGTTCTGTTTATTGACTGGTTCTTTATTCAGTTTTGTACAGTTTATTGACTGGTTCTTTATTCAGTTTTGTACAGTTTATTGACTGGTTCTTTATTCAGTTTTGTACAGTTTATTGACAGTTTCTTTATTTAGTTTTGTACAGTTTATTGACTGGTTCTTTGTTCAGTTTTGTACAGTTTATTGACTGGTTCTTTGTTCAGTTTTGTACAGTTTATTGACTGGTTCATTTTTGAGTTTTGTACAGTTTATTGACTATTTCTTTATTGAGTTTTGTACAGTTTATTGACTGTTTCTTTATTGAGTTTTGTACAATTTATTGACTGTTTCTTTATTTAGTTTTGTACAGTTTATTGACTGGTTCTTTGTTCAGTTTTGTTCTGTTTATCGGCTGGTTCTTTGTTCAGTTTTGTTCTGTTTATTGACTGGTTCTTTATTGAGTTTTGTACAGTTTATTGACTGGTTCTTTATTTAGTTTTGTACAGTTTATTGACTGTTTCTTTATTTAGTTTTGTACAGTTTATTGACTGTTTCTTTATTTAGTTTGTGTACAATTTATTGACTAGTTCTTTATTTAGTTTTGTACAGTTTATTGACTTTTTCTTTATTTAGTTTTGTACAGTTTATTGACTGTTTCTTTATTTAGTTTTGTACAGTTTATTGTTGATTGTTTCTTTATTTAGTTTTGTACAGTTTATTAACTGGTTCTTTATTCAGTTTTGTACAGTTTATTGACTGGTTCTTTATTCAGTTTTGTACAGTTTATTGACTGGTTCTTTGTTCAGTTTTGTACAGTTTATTGACTGTTTCTTTATTGAGTTTTGAATAGTTTGTTGACTGATTCTTTATTGAGTTTTGTACAGTTTTTTGACTGTTTCTTTATTGAGTTTTGTACAGTTTTTTGACTGGTTCTTTATTGAGTTTTGTACAGTTTATTGATTGTTTCTTTATTGAGGTTTGTAAAGTTTATTGACTGTTTCTTGATTTAGTTTTGTACAGTTTATTGACTGGTTCTTTATTGAGTTTTGTACAGTTTATTGACTGGTTCTTTATTGAGTTTTGTACAGTTTATTGACTGGTACTTTATTCAGTTTGTACTGTTTATTGACTGTTTCTTTATTGAATTTTGTATAGTTTATTGACTTGTTCTTTGTTCAGTTTTGTTCTGTTTATTGACTGGTTCTTTATTCAGTTTTGTTCAGTATATTGACTGGTTCTTTATTCAGTTTTGTACAGTTTATTGACTAATTCTTTATTCAGTTTTTTTACAGTTTATTGACAGTTTCTTTATTTAGTTTTGTACAGTTTATTGACTGGTTCTTTGTTCAGTTTTGTAGAGTTATTGACTGGTTCATTTTTGAGTTTTGTACAGTTTATTGACTGTTTCTTTCTTGAGTTTTGTACAGTTTATTGACTGGTTCTTTGTTCAGTTTTGTACAGTTTATTGACTGGTTCATTTTTGAGTTTTGTACAGTTATTGACTGTTTCTTTATTGAGTTTTGTACAGTTTATTGACTGTTTCTTTATTGAGTTTTGTACAATTTATTGACTGTTTCTTTATTTAGTTTTGTACAGTTTATTGACTGGTTCTTTGTTCAGTTTTGTTCTGTTTATTGGCTGGTTCTTTGTTCAGTTTTGTTCTGTTTATTGACTGGTTCTTTATTGAGTTTTGTACAGTTTATTGACTGGTTCTTTATTTAGTTTTGTACAGTTTATTGACTGTTTCTTTATGTAGTTTTGTACAGTTTATTGACTGTTTCTTTATTTAGTTTGTGTACAATTTATTGACTAGTTCTTTATTTAGTTTTGTACAGTTTATTGACTTTTTCTTTATTTAGTTTTGTACAGTTTATTGACTGTTTCTTTATTTAGTTTTGTACAGTTTATTGTTGATTGTTTCTTTATTTAGTTTTGTACAGTTTATTAACTGGTTCTTTATTCAGTTTTGTACAGTTTATTGACTGGTTCTTTATTCAGTTTTGTACAGTTTATTGACTGGTTCTTTGTTCAGTTTTGTACAGTTTATTGACTGTTTCTTTATTGAGTTTTGAATAGTTTGTTGACTGATTCTTTATTGAGTTTTGTACAGTTTTTTGACTGTTTCTTTATTGAGTTTTGTACAGTTTTTTGACTGGTTCTTTATTGAGTTTTGTACAGTTTATTGATTGTTTCTTTATTGAGGTTTGTAAAGTTTATTGACTGTTTCTTGATTTAGTTTTGTACAGTTTATTGACTGGTTCTTTATTGAGTTTTGTACAGTTTATTGACTGGTTCTTTATTGAGTTTTGTACAGTTTATTGACTGGTACTTTATTCAGTTTGTACTGTTTATTGACTGTTTCTTTATTGAATTTTGTATAGTTTATTGACTTGTTCTTTGTTCAGTTTTGTTCTGTTTATTGACTGGTTCTTTATTCAGTTTTGTTCAGTATATTGACTGGTTCTTTATTCAGTTTTGTACAGTTTATTGACTAATTCTTTATTCAGTTTTTTTACAGTTTATTGACAGTTTCTTTATTTAGTTTTGTACAGTTTATTGACTGGTTCTTTGTTCAGTTTTGTAGAGTTATTGACTGGTTCATTTTTGAGTTTTGTACAGTTTATTGACTGTTTCTTTCTTGAGTTTTGTACAGTTTATTGACTGTTTCTTTATTGAGTTTTGTACAGTTTATTGACTGGTTCTTTGTTCAGTTTTGTTCTGTTTATTGACTGGTTCTTTGTTCAGTTTTGTTCTGTTTATTGACTGGTTCTTTATTTAGTTTTGTACAGTTTATTGACTATTTCTTTATGTAGTTTTGTACAGTTTATTGAATGGTTCTTTATTTAGTTTCTCACAGTTTATTGACTTCTTTATTTAGTTTGTGTACAATTTATTGACTAGTTCTTTATTTAGTTTTGTACAGTTTATTGACTTTTTCTTTATTTAGTTTTGTACAGTTTATTGACTGTTTCTTTATTTAGTTTTGTACAGTTTATTGTTGATTGTTTCTTTATTTAGTTTTGTACAGTTTATTGACTGGTTCTTTATTCAGTTTTGTACAGTTTATTGACTGTTTCTTTATTCAGTTTTGTACAGTTTATTGACTGGTTCTTTGTTCAGTTTTGTACAGTTTATTGACTGGTTCTTTGTTCAGTTTTGTTCTGTTTATTGGCTGGTTCTTTGTTCAGTTTTGTTCTGTTTATTGACTGGTTCTTTATTCAGTTTTGTACAGTTTATTGACTGTTTCTTTATGTAGTTTTGTACAGTTTATTGAATGGTTCTTTATTTAGTTTCTCACAGTTTATTGACTTCTTTATTTAGTTTGTGTACAATTTATTGACTAGTTCTTTATTTAGTTTTGTACAGTTTATTGACTTTTTCTTTATTTAGTTTTGTACAGTTTATTGACTGTTTCTTTATTTAGTTTTGTACAGTTTATTGTTGATTGTTTCTTTATTGAGTTTTGTACAATTTATTGACTGTTTCTTTATTTAGTTTTGTACAGTTTATTGACTGGTTCTTTGTTCAGTTTTGTTCTGTTTATTGGCTGGTTCTTTGTTCAGTTTTGTTCTGTTTATTGACTGGTTCTTTATTCAGTTTTGTACAGTTTATTGACTGGTTCTTTGTTCAGTTTTGTACAGTTTATTGACTGTTTCTTTATTGAGTTTTGAATAGTTTGTTGACTGATTCTTTATTGAGTTTTGTACAGTTTTTTGACTGTTTCTTTATTGAGTTTTGTACAGTTTTTTGACTGGTTCTTTATTGAGTTTTGTACAGTTTATTGATTGTTTCTTTATTGAGGTTTGTAAAGTTTATTGACTGTTTCTTGATTTAGTTTTGTACAGTTTATTGACTGGTTCTTTATTGAGTTTTGTACAGTTTATTGACTGGTTCTTTATTGAGTTTTGTACAGTTTATTGACTGGTACTTTATTCAGTTTGTACTGTTTATTGACTGTTTCTTTATTGAATTTTGTATAGTTTATTGACTTGTTCTTTGTTCAGTTTTGTTCTGTTTATTGACTGGTTCTTTATTCAGTTTTGTTCAGTATATTGACTGGTTCTTTATTCAGTTTTGTACAGTTTATTGACTAATTCTTTATTCAGTTTTTTTACAGTTTATTGACAGTTTCTTTATTTAGTTTTGTACAGTTTATTGACTGGTTCTTTGTTCAGTTTTGTAGAGTTATTGACTGGTTCATTTTTGAGTTTTGTACAGTTTATTGACTGTTTCTTTCTTGAGTTTTGTACAGTTTATTGACTGGTTCTTTGTTCAGTTTTGTACAGTTTATTGACTGGTTCATTTTTGAGTTTTGTACAGTTTATTGACTGTTTCTTTATTGAGTTTTGCACAGTTTATTGACTGTTTCTTTATTGAGTTTTGTACAATTTATTGACTGTTTCTTTATTTAGTTTTGTACAGTTTATTGACTGGTTCTTTGTTCAGTTTTGTTCTGTTTATTGGCTGGTTCTTTGTTCAGTTTTGTTCTGTTTATTGACTGGTTCTTTATTGAGTTTTGTACAGTTTATTGACTGGTTCTTTATTTAGTTTTGTACAGTTTATTGACTGTTTCTTTATGTAGTTTTGTACAGTTTATTGACTGTTTCTTTATTTAGTTTGTGTACAATTTATTGACTAGTTCTTTATTTAGTTTTGTACAGTTTATTGACTTTTTCTTTATTTAGTTTTGTACAGTTTATTGACTGTTTCTTTAATTAGTTTTGTACAGTTTATTGTTGATTGTTTCTTTATTTAGTTTTGTACAGTTTATTAACTGGTTCTTTATTCAGTTTTGTACAGTTTATTGACTGGTTCTTTATTCAGTTTTGTACAGTTTATTGACTGGTTCTTTGTTCAGTTTTGTACAGTTTATTGACTGTTTCTTTATTGAGTTTTGAATAGTTTGTTGACTGATTCTTTATTGAGTTTTGTACAGTTTTTTGACTGTTTCTTTATTGAGTTTTGTACAGTTTTTTGACTGGTTCTTTATTGAGTTTTGTACAGTTTATTGATTGTTTCTTTATTGAGGTTTGTAAAGTTTATTGACAGTTTCTTGATTTAGTTTTGTACAGTTTATTGACTGGTTCTTTATTGAGTTTTGTAAAGTTTATTGACTGGTTCTTTATTGAGTTTTGTACAGTTTATTGACTGGTACTTTATTCAGTTTGTACTGTTTATTGACTGTTTCTTTATTGAATTTTGTATAGTTTATTGACTTGTTCTTTGTTCAGTTTTGTTCTGTTTATTGACTGGTTCTTTATTCAGTTTTGTTCAGTATATTGACTGGTTCTTTATTCAGTTTTGTACAGTTTATTGACTAATTCTTTATTCAGTTTTTTTACAGTTTATTGACAGTTTCTTTATTTAGTTTTGTACAGTTTATTGACTGGTTCTTTGTTCAGTTTTGTAGAGTTATTGACTGGTTCATTTTTGAGTTTTGTACAGTTTATTGACTGTTTCTTTCTTGAGTTTTGTACAGTTTATTGACTGTTTCTTTATTGAGTTTTGTACAGTTTATTGATTGTTTCTTTATTGAGGTTTGTAAAGTTTATTGACTGTTTCTTGATTTAGTTTTGTACAGTTTATTGACTGGTTCTTTATTGAGTTTTGTACAGTTTATTGACTGGTTCTTTATTGAGTTTTGTACAGTTTATTGACTGGTACTTTATTCAGTTTGTACTGTTTATTGACTGTTTCTTTATTGAATTTTGTATAGTTTATTGACTTGTTCTTTGTTCAGTTTTGTTCTGTTTATTGACTGGTTCTTTATTCAGTTTTGTTCAGTATATTGACTGGTTCTTTATTCAGTTTTGTACAGTTTATTGACTAATTCTTTATTCAGTTTTTTTACAGTTTATTGACAGTTTCTTTATTTAGTTTTGTACAGTTTATTGACTGGTTCTTTGTTCAGTTTTGTAGAGTTATTGACTGGTTCATTTTTGAGTTTTGTACAGTTTATTGACTGTTTCTTTCTTGAGTTTTGTACAGTTTATTGACTGGTTCTTTGTTCAGTTTTGTACAGTTTATTGACTGGTTCATTTTTGAGTTTTGTACAGTTTATTGACTGTTTCTTTATTGAGTTTTGTACAGTTTATTGACTGTTTCTTTATTGAGTTTTGTACAATTTATTGACTGTTTCTTTATTTAGTTTTGTACAGTTTATTGACTGGTTCTTTGTTCAGTTTTGTTCTGTTTATTGGCTGGTTCTTTGTTCAGTTTTGTTCTGTTTATTGACTGGTTCTTTATTGAGTTTTGTACAGTTTATTGACTGGTTCTTTATTTAGTTTTGTACAGTTTATTGACTGTTTCTTTATGTAGTTTTGTACAGTTTATTGACTGTTTCTTTATTTAGTTTGTGTACAATTTATTGACTAGTTCTTTATTTAGTTTTGTACAGTTTATTGACTTTTTCTTTATTTAGTTTTGTACAGTTTATTGACTGTTTCTTTAATTAGTTTTGTACAGTTTATTGTTGATTGTTTCTTTATTTAGTTTTGTACAGTTTATTAACTGGTTCTTTATTCAGTTTTGTACAGTTTATTGACTGGTTCTTTATTCAGTTTTGTACAGTTTATTGACTGGTTCTTTGTTCAGTTTTGTACAGTTTATTGACTGTTTCTTTATTGAGTTTTGAATAGTTTGTTGACTGATTCTTTATTGAGTTTTGTACAGTTTTTTGACTGTTTCTTTATTGAGTTTTGTACAGTTTTTTGACTGGTTCTTTATTGAGTTTTGTACAGTTTATTGATTGTTTCTTTATTGAGGTTTGTAAAGTTTATTGACAGTTTCTTGATTTAGTTTTGTACAGTTTATTGACTGGTTCTTTATTGAGTTTTGTAAAGTTTATTGACTGGTTCTTTATTGAGTTTTGTACAGTTTATTGACTGGTACTTTATTCAGTTTGTACTGTTTATTGACTGTTTCTTTATTGAATTTTGTATAGTTTATTGACTTGTTCTTTGTTCAGTTTTGTTCTGTTTATTGACTGGTTCTTTATTCAGTTTTGTTCAGTATATTGACTGGTTCTTTATTCAGTTTTGTACAGTTTATTGACTAATTCTTTATTCAGTTTTTTTACAGTTTATTGACAGTTTCTTTATTTAGTTTTGTACAGTTTATTGACTGGTTCTTTGTTCAGTTTTGTAGAGTTATTGACTGGTTCATTTTTGAGTTTTGTACAGTTTATTGACTGTTTCTTTCTTGAGTTTTGTACAGTTTATTGACTGTTTCTTTATTGAGTTTTGTACAGTTTATTGACTGGTTCTTTATTCAGTTTTGTACAGTTTATTGACTGGTTCTTTGTTCAGTTTTGTTCTGTTTATTGACTGGTTCTTTATTTAGTTTTGTACAGTTTATTGACTGTTTCTTTATGTAGTTTTGTACAGTTTATTGAATGGTTCTTTATTTAGTTTCTCACAGTTTATTGACTTCTTTATTTAGTTTGTGTACAATTTATTGACTAGTTCTTTATTTAGTTTTGTACAGTTTATTGACTTTTTCTTTATTTAGTTTTGTACAGTTTATTGACTGTTTCTTTATTTAGTTTTGTACAGTTTATTGTTGATTGTTTCTTTATTGAGTTTTGTACAATTTATTGACTGTTTCTTTATTTAGTTTTGTACAGTTTATTGACTGGTTCTTTGTTCAGTTTTGTTCTGTTTATTGGCTGGTTCTTTGTTCAGTTTTGTTCTGTTTATTGACTGGTTCTTTATTCAGTTTTGTACAGTTTATTGACTGGTTCTTTGTTCAGTTTTGTACAGTTTATTGACTGTTTCTTTATTGAGTTTTGAATAGTTTGTTGACTGATTCTTTATTGAGTTTTGTACAGTTTTTTGACTGTTTCTTTATTGAGTTTTGTACAGTTTTTTGACTGGTTCTTTATTGAGTTTTGTACAGTTTATTGATTGTTTCTTTATTGAGGTTTGTAAAGTTTATTGACTGTTTCTTGATTTAGTTTTGTACAGTTTATTGACTGGTTCTTTATTGAGTTTTGTACAGTTTATTGACTGGTTCTTTATTGAGTTTTGTACAGTTTATTGACTGGTACTTTATTCAGTTTGTACTGTTTATTGACTGTTTCTTTATTGAATTTTGTATAGTTTATTGACTTGTTCTTTGTTCAGTTTTGTTCTGTTTATTGACTGGTTCTTTATTCAGTTTTGTTCAGTATATTGACTGGTTCTTTATTCAGTTTTGTACAGTTTATTGACTAATTCTTTATTCAGTTTTTTTACAGTTTATTGACAGTTTCTTTATTTAGTTTTGTACAGTTTATTGACTGGTTCTTTGTTCAGTTTTGTAGAGTTATTGACTGGTTCATTTTTGAGTTTTGTACAGTTTATTGACTGTTTCTTTCTTGAGTTTTGTACAGTTTATTGACTGGTTCTTTGTTCAGTTTTGTACAGTTTATTGACTGGTTCATTTTTGAGTTTTGTACAGTTTATTGACTGTTTCTTTATTGAGTTTTGTACAGTTTATTGACTGTTTCTTTATTGAGTTTTGTACAATTTATTGACTGTTTCTTTATTTAGTTTTGTACAGTTTATTGACTGGTTCTTTGTTCAGTTTTGTTCTGTTTATTGGCTGGTTCTTTGTTCAGTTTTGTTCTGTTTATTGACTGGTTCTTTATTGAGTTTTGTACAGTTTATTGACTGGTTCTTTATTTAGTTTTGTACAGTTTATTGACTGTTTCTTTATGTAGTTTTGTACAGTTTATTGACTGTTTCTTTATTTAGTTTGTGTACAATTTATTGACTAGTTCTTTATTTAGTTTTGTACAGTTTATTGACTTTTTCTTTATTTAGTTTTGTACAGTTTATTGACTGTTTCTTTAATTAGTTTTGTACAGTTTATTGTTGATTGTTTCTTTATTTAGTTTTGTACAGTTTATTAACTGGTTCTTTATTCAGTTTTGTACAGTTTATTGACTGGTTCTTTATTCAGTTTTGTACAGTTTATTGACTGGTTCTTTGTTCAGTTTTGTACAGTTTATTGACTGTTTCTTTATTGAGTTTTGAATAGTTTGTTGACTGATTCTTTATTGAGTTTTGTACAGTTTTTTGACTGTTTCTTTATTGAGTTTTGTACAGTTTTTTGACTGGTTCTTTATTGAGTTTTGTACAGTTTATTGATTGTTTCTTTATTGAGGTTTGTAAAGTTTATTGACAGTTTCTTGATTTAGTTTTGTACAGTTTATTGACTGGTTCTTTATTGAGTTTTGTAAAGTTTATTGACTGGTTCTTTATTGAGTTTTGTACAGTTTATTGACTGGTACTTTATTCAGTTTGTACTGTTTATTGACTGTTTCTTTATTGAATTTTGTATAGTTTATTGACTTGTTCTTTGTTCAGTTTTGTTCTGTTTATTGACTGGTTCTTTATTCAGTTTTGTTCAGTATATTGACTGGTTCTTTATTCAGTTTTGTACAGTTTATTGACTAATTCTTTATTCAGTTTTTTTACAGTTTATTGACAGTTTCTTTATTTAGTTTTGTACAGTTTATTGACTGGTTCTTTGTTCAGTTTTGTAGAGTTATTGACTGGTTCATTTTTGAGTTTTGTACAGTTTATTGACTGTTTCTTTCTTGAGTTTTGTACAGTTTATTGACTGTTTCTTTATTGAGTTTTGTACAGTTTATTGACTGTTTCTTTATTGAGGTTTGTAAAGTTTATTGACTGTTTCTTGATTTAGTTTTGTACAGTTTATTGACTGGTTCTTTATTGAGTTTTGTACAGTTTATTGACTGGTTCTTTATTGAGTTTTGTACAGTTTATTGACTGGTACTTTATTCAGTTTGTACTGTTTATTGACTGTTTCTTTATTGAATTTTGTATAGTTTATTGACTTGTTCTTTGTTCAGTTTTGTTCTGTTTATTGACTGGTTCTTTATTCAGTTTTGTTCAGTATATTGACTGGTTCTTTATTCAGTTTTGTACAGTTTATTGACTAATTCTTTATTCAGTTTTTTTACAGTTTATTGACAGTTTCTTTATTTAGTTTTGTACAGTTTATTGACTGGTTCTTTGTTCAGTTTTGTAGAGTTATTGACTGGTTCATTTTTGAGTTTTGTACAGTTTATTGACTGTTTCTTTCTTGAGTTTTGTACAGTTTATTGACTGGTTCTTTGTTCAGTTTTGTACAGTTTATTGACTGGTTCATTTTTGAGTTTTGTACAGTTTATTGACTGTTTCTTTATTGAGTTTTGTACAGTTTATTGACTGTTTCTTTATTGAGTTTTGTACAATTTATTGACTGTTTCTTTATTTAGTTTTGTACAGTTTATTGACTGGTTCTTTGTTCAGTTTTGTTCTGTTTATTGGCTGGTTCTTTGTTCAGTTTTGTTCTGTTTATTGACTGGTTCTTTATTGAGTTTTGTACAGTTTATTGACTGGTTCTTTATTTAGTTTTGTACAGTTTATTGACTGTTTCTTTATGTAGTTTTGTACAGTTTATTGACTGTTTCTTTATTTAGTTTGTGTACAATTTATTGACTAGTTCTTTATTTAGTTTTGTACAGTTTATTGACTTTTTCTTTATTTAGTTTTGTACAGTTTATTGACTGTTTCTTTAATTAGTTTTGTACAGTTTATTGTTGATTGTTTCTTTATTTAGTTTTGTACAGTTTATTAACTGGTTCTTTATTCAGTTTTGTACAGTTTATTGACTGGTTCTTTATTCAGTTTTGTACAGTTTATTGACTGGTTCTTTGTTCAGTTTTGTACAGTTTATTGACTGTTTCTTTATTGAGTTTTGAATAGTTTGTTGACTGATTCTTTATTGAGTTTTGTACAGTTTTTTGACTGTTTCTTTATTGAGTTTTGTACAGTTTTTTGACTGGTTCTTTATTGAGTTTTGTACAGTTTATTGATTGTTTCTTTATTGAGGTTTGTAAAGTTTATTGACAGTTTCTTGATTTAGTTTTGTACAGTTTATTGACTGGTTCTTTATTGAGTTTTGTAAAGTTTATTGACTGGTTCTTTATTGAGTTTTGTACAGTTTATTGACTGGTACTTTATTCAGTTTGTACTGTTTATTGACTGTTTCTTTATTGAATTTTGTATAGTTTATTGACTTGTTCTTTGTTCAGTTTTGTTCTGTTTATTGACTGGTTCTTTATTCAGTTTTGTTCAGTATATTGACTGGTTCTTTATTCAGTTTTGTACAGTTTATTGACTAATTCTTTATTCAGTTTTTTTACAGTTTATTGACAGTTTCTTTATTTAGTTTTGTACAGTTTATTGACTGGTTCTTTGTTCAGTTTTGTAGAGTTATTGACTGGTTCATTTTTGAGTTTTGTACAGTTTATTGACTGTTTCTTTCTTGAGTTTTGTACAGTTTATTGACTGTTTCTTTATTGAGTTTTGTACAGTTTATTGACTGGTTCTTTGTTCAGTTTTGTTCTGTTTATTGACTGGTTCTTTGTTCAGTTTTGTTCTGTTTATTGACTGGTTCTTTATTTAGTTTTGTACAGTTTATTGACTGTTTCTTTATGTAGTTTTGTACAGTTTATTGAATGGTTCTTTATTTAGTTTCTCACAGTTTATTGACTTCTTTATTTAGTTTGTGTACAATTTATTGACTAGTTCTTTATTTAGTTTTGTACAGTTTATTGACTTTTTCTTTATTTAGTTTTGTACAGTTTATTGACTGTTTCTTTATTTAGTTTTGTACAGTTTATTGTTGATTGTTTCTTTATTTAGTTTTGTACAGTTTATTAACTGGTTCTTTATTCAGTTTTGTACAGTTTATTGACTGGTTCTTTATTCAGTTTTGTACAGTTTATTGACTGGTTCTTTGTTCAGTTTTGTACAGTTTATTGACTGGTTCTTTGTTCAGTTTTGTTCTGTTTATTGGCTGGTTCTTTGTTCTGTTTATTGACTGGTTCTTTATTTAGTTTTGTACAGTTTATTGACTGTTTCTTTATGTAGTTTTGTACAGTTTATTGAATGGTTCTTTATTTAGTTTCTCACAGTTTATTGACTTCTTTATTTAGTTTGTGTACAATTTATTGACTAGTTCTTTATTTAGTTTTGTACAGTTTATTGACTTTTTCTTTATTTAGTTTTGTACAGTTTATTGACTGTTTCTTTATTTAGTTTTGTACAGTTTATTGTTGATTGTTTCTTTATTGAGTTTTGTACAGTTTATTGTTGATTGTTTCTTTATTGAGTTTTGTACAGTTTATTGAATGGTTCTTTATTTAGTTTCTCACAGTTTATTGACTTCTTTATTTAGTTTGTGTACAATTTATTGACTAGTTCTTTATTTAGTTTTGTACAGTTTATTGACTTTTTCTTTATTTAGTTTTGTACAGTTTATTGACTGTTTCTTTATTTAGTTTTGTACAGTTTATTGTTGATTGTTTCTTTATTGAGTTTTGTACAATTTATTGACTGTTTCTTTATTTAGTTTTGTACAGTTTATTGACTGGTTCTTTGTTCAGTTTTGTTCTGTTTATTGGCTGGTTCTTTGTTCAGTTTTGTTCTGTTTATTGACTGGTTCTTTATTTAGTTTTGTACAGTTTATTGACTGTTTCTTTATGTAGTTTTGTACAGTTTATTGAATGGTTCTTTATTTAGTTTCTCACAGTTTATTGACTTCTTTATTTAGTTTGTGTACAATTTATTGACTAGTTCTTTATTTAGTTTTGTACAGTTTATTGACTTTTTCTTTATTTAGTTTTGTACAGTTTATTGACTGTTTCTTTATTTAGTTTTGTACAGTTTATTGTTGATTGTTTCTTTATTTAGTTTTGTACAGTTTATTAACTGGTTCTTTATTCAGTTTTGTACAGTTTATTGACTGGTTCTTTATTCAGTTTTGTACAGTTTATTGACTGGTTCTTTGTTCAGTTTTGTACAGTTTATTGACTGTGTCTTTATTGAGTTTTGAATAGTTTGTTGACTGATTCTTTATTGAGTTTTGTACAGTTTTTTGACTGGTTCTTTATTGAGTTTTGTACAGTTTATTGATTGTTTCTTTATTGAGGTTTGTAAAGTTTATTGACTGTTTCTTGATTTAGTTTTGTACAGTTTATTGACTGGTTCTTTATTGAGTTTTGTACAGTTTATTAACTGGTTCTTTATTCAGTTTTGTACAGTTTATTGACTGGTTCTTTATTTAGTTTTGTACAGTTTATTGTTGATTGTTTCTTTATTGAGTTTTGTACAATTTATTGACTGTTTCTTTATTTAGTTTTGTACAGTTTATTGACTGGTTCTTTGTTCAGTTTTGTTCTGTTTATTGGCTGGTTCTTTGTTCAGTTTTGTTCTGTTTATTGACTGGTTCTTTATTCAGTTTTGTACAGTTTATTGACTGGTTCTTTGTTCAGTTTTGTACAGTTTATTGACTGTTTCTTTATTGAGTTTTGAATAGTTTGTTGACTGATTCTTTATTGAGTTTTGTACAGTTTTTTGACTGTTTCTTTATTGAGTTTTGTACAGTTTTTTGACTGGTTCTTTATTGAGTTTTGTACAGTTTATTGATTGTTTTTTGAGGTTTGTAAAGTTTATTGACTGTTTCTTGATTTAGTTTTGTACAGTTTATTGACTGGTTCTTTATTGAGTTTTGTACAGTTTATTGACTGGTTCTTTATTGAGTTTTGTACAGTTTATTGACTGGTTCTTTATTGAGTTTTGTACAGTTTATTGACTGGTTCTTTATTGAGTTTTGTACAGTTTATTGACTGGTTCTTTATTGAGTTTTGTACAGTTTATTGACTTGTTCTTTATTGAGTTTTGTACAGTTTATTGACTGTTTCTTTATTGAGTTTTGTACAGTTTATTGACTGGTTCTTTATTCAGTTTGTACTGTTTATTGACTGTTTCTTTATTGAATTTTGTATAGTTTATTGACTTGTTCTTTGTTCAGTTTTGTTCTGTTTATTGACTGGTTCTTTATTCAGTTTTGTTCAGTATATTGACTGGTTCTTTATTCAGTTTTGTACAGTTTATTGACTAATTCTTTATTCAGTTTTTTTACAGTTTATTGA
Source organism: Limnoperna fortunei (assembly GCA_944474755.1). Taxonomy (NCBI): domain Eukaryota; kingdom Metazoa; phylum Mollusca; class Bivalvia; order Mytilida; family Modiolidae; genus Limnoperna; species Limnoperna fortunei. Next base: position 31,303,787 of record OX104119.1, on the reverse strand, counting down.
CAGTTTCTTTATTTAGTTTTGTACAGTTTATTGACTGGTTCTTTGTTCAGTTTTGTACAGTTATTGACTGGTTCATTTTTGAGTTTTGTACAGTTTATTCACTGTTTCTTCATTGAGTTTTGTACAGTTTATTGACTGTTTCTTTATGTAGTTTTGTACAGTTTATTGAATGGTTCTTTATTTAGTTTCTCACAGTTTATTGACTTCTTTATTTAGTTTGTGTACAATTTATTGACTAGTTCTTTATTTAGTTTTGTACAGTTTATTGACTTTTTCTTTATTTAGTTTTGTACAGTTTATTGACTGTTTCTTTATTTAGTTTTGTACAGTTTATTGTTGATTGTTTCTTTATTTAGTTTTGTACAGTTTATTAACTGGTTCTTTATTCAGTTTTGTACAGTTTATTGACTGGTTCTTTATTCAGTTTTGTACAGTTTATTGACTGGTTCTTTGTTCAGTTTTGTACAGTTTATTGACTGTGTCTTTATTGAGTTTTGAATAGTTTGTTGACTGATTCTTTATTGAGTTTTGTACAGTTTTTTGACTGGTTCTTTATTGAGTTTTGTACAGTTTATTGATTGTTTCTTTATTGAGGTTTGTAAAGTTTATTGACTGTTTCTTGATTTAGTTTTGTACAGTTTATTGACTGGTTCTTTATTGAGTTTTGTACAGTTTATTAACTGGTTCTTTATTCAGTTTTGTACAGTTTATTGACTGGTTCTTTATTTAGTTTTGTACAGTTTATTGTTGATTGTTTCTTTATTGAGTTTTGTACAATTTATTGACTGTTTCTTTATTTAGTTTTGTACAGTTTATTGACTGGTTCTTTGTTCAGTTTTGTTCTGTTTATTGGCTGGTTCTTTGTTCAGTTTTGTTCTGTTTATTGACTGGTTCTTTATTCAGTTTTGTACAGTTTATTGACTGGTTCTTTGTTCAGTTTTGTACAGTTTATTGACTGTTTCTTTATTGAGTTTTGAATAGTTTGTTGACTGATTCTTTATTGAGTTTTGTACAGTTTTTTGACTGTTTCTTTATTGAGTTTTGTACAGTTTTTTGACTGGTTCTTTATTGAGTTTTGTACAGTTTATTGATTGTTTATTGAGGTTTGTAAAGTTTATTGACTGTTTCTTGATTTAGTTTTGTACAGTTTATTGACTGGTTCTTTATTGAGTTTTGTACAGTTTATTGACTGGTTCTTTATTGAGTTTTGTACAGTTTATTGACTAGTTCTTTATTGAGTTTTGTACAGTTTATTGACTGGTTCTTTATTGAGTTTTGTACAGTTTATTGACTGGTTCTTTATTGAGTTTTGTACAGTTTATTGACTTGTTCTTTATTGAGTTTTGTACAGTTTATTGACTGTTTCTTTATTGAGTTTTGTACAGTTTATTGACTGGTTCTTTATTCAGTTTGTACTGTTTATTGACTGTTTCTTTATTGAATTTTGTATAGTTTATTGACTTGTTCTTTGTTCAGTTTTGTTCTGTTTATTGACTGGTTCTTTATTCAGTTTTGTTCAGTATATTGACTGGTTCTTTATTCAGTTTTGTACAGTTTATTGACTAATTCTTTATTCAGTTTTTTTACAGTTTATTGACAGTTTCTTTATTTAGTTTTGTACAGTTTATTGACTGGTTCTTTGTTCAGTTTTGTACAGTTATTGACTGGTTCATTTTTGAGTTTTGTACAGTTTATTCACTGTTTCTTCATTGAGTTTTGTACAGTTTATTGACTGTTTCTTTATTGAGTTTTGTACAGTTTATTGACTGGGTCTTTATTTAGTTTTGTACAGTTTATTGAATTGTTCTTTAATGAGTTTTGTACAGTTTATTGACTAATTCTTTATTGAGTTTTGTACAGTTTATTGACTGGTTCTTTATTCAGTTTTGTACTGTTTATTGACTGTTTCTTTATTGAGTTTTGTACAATTTATTGACTGGTTCTTTGTTCAGTTTTGTTCTGTTTATTGACTGGTTCTTTATTCAGTTTTGTACAGTTTATTGACTGGTTCTTTATTCAGTTTTGTACAGTTTATTGACTGGTTCTTTATTCAGTTTTGTACAGTTTATTGACAGTTTCTTTATTTAGTTTTGTACAGTTTATTGACTGGTTCTTTGTTCAGTTTTGTACAGTTTATTGACTGGTTCATTTTTGAGTTTTGTACAGTTTATTGACTGTTTCTTTATTGAGTTTTGTACAGTTTATTGACTGTTTCTTTATTGAGTTTTGTACAATTTATTGACTGTTTCTTTATTTAGTTTTGTACAGTTTATTGACTGGTTCTTTGTTCAGTTTTGTTCTGTTTATTGGCTGGTTCTTTGTTCAGTTTTGTTCTGTTGTATGACTGGTTCTTTATTGAGTTTTGTACAGTTTATTGACTGGTTCTTTATTTAGTTTTGTACAGTTTATTGACTGTTTCTTTATGTAGTTTTGTACAGTTTATTGAATGTTTCTTTATTTAGTTTCTCACAGTTTATTGACTGTTTCTTTATTTAGTTTGTGTACAATTTATTGACTCTTTCTTTATTTAGTTTTGTACAGTTTATTGACTTTTTCTTTATTTAGTTTTGTACAGTTTATTGACTCTTTCTTTATTTAGTTTTGTACAGTTTATTGTTGATTGTTTCTTTATTTAGTTTTGTACAGTTTATTAACTGGTTCTTTATTCAGTTTTGTACAGTTTATTGACTGGTTCTTTATTCAGTTTTGTACAGTTTATTGACTGGTTCCTTGTTCAGTTTTGTACAGTTTATTGACTGTTTCTTTATTGAGTTTTGAATAGTTTGTTGACTGATTCTTTATTGAGTTTTGTACAGTTTTTTTACTGTTTCTTTATTGAGTTTTGTACAGTTTTTTGACTGGTTCTTTATTGAGTTTTGTACAGTTTATTGATTGTTTCTTTATTGAGGTTTGTAAAGTTTATTGACTGTTTCTTGATTTAGTTTTGTACAGTTTATTGACTGGTTCTTTATTGAGTTTTGTACAGTTTATTGACTGGTTCTTTATTGAGTTTTGTACAGTTTATTGACTAGTTCTTTATTGAGTTTTGTACAGTTTATTGACTGGTTCTTTATTGAGTTTTGTACAGTTTATTGACTGGTTCTTTATTGAGTTTTGTACAGTTTATTGACTGGTTCTTTATTGAGTTTTGTACAGTTTATTGACTGTTTCTTTATTGAGTTTTGTACAGTTTATTGACTGGTTCTTTATTCAGTTTTGTACTGTTTATTGACTGTTTCTTTATTGAGTTTTGTATAGTTTATTGACTGGTTATTTGTTCAGTTTTGTTCTGTTTATTGACTGGTTCTTTATTCAGTTTTGTTCAGTATATTGACTAGTTCTTTATTTAGTTTTGTACAGTTTATTGACTTTTTCTTTATTTAGTTTTGTACAGTTTATTGACTGTTTCTTTATTTAGTTTTGTACAGTTTATTGTTGATTGTTTCTTTATTGAGTTTTGTACAATTTATTGACTGTTTCTCTATTTAGTTTTGTACAGTTTATTGACTGGTTCTTTGTTCAGTTTTGTTCTGTTTATTGGCTGGTTCTTTGTTCAGTTTTGTTCTGTTTATTGACTGGTTCTTTATTTAGTTTTGTACAGTTTATTGACTGTTTCTTTATGTAGTTTTGTACAGTTTATTGAATGGTTCTTTATTTAGTTTCTCACAGTTTATTGACTTCTTTATTTAGTTTGTGTACAATTTATTGACTAGTTCTTTATTTAGTTTTGTACAGTTTATTGACTTTTTCTTTATTTAGTTTTGTACAGTTTATTGACTGTTTCTTTATTTAGTTTTGTACAGTTTATTGTTGATTGTTTCTTTATTTAGTTTTGTACAGTTTATTAACTGGTTCTTTATTCAGTTTTGTACAGTTTATTGACTGGTTCTTTATTCAGTTTTGTACAGTTTATTGACTGGTTCTTTGTTCAGTTTTGTACAGTTTATTGACTGTTTCTTTATTGAGTTTTGAATAGTTTGTTGACTGATTCTTTATTGAGTTTTGTACAGTTTTTTGACTGTTTCTTTATTGAGTTTTGTACAGTTTTTTGACTGGTTCTTTATTGAGTTTTGTACAGTTTATTGATTGTTTCTTTATTGAGGTTTGTAAAGTTTATTGACTGTTTCTTGATTTAGTTTTGTACAGTTTATTGACTGGTTCTTTATTGAGTTTTGTACAGTTTATTGACTGGTTCTTTATTGAGTTTTGTACAGTTTATTGACTGGTACTTTATTCAGGTTGTACTGTTTATTGACTGTTTCTTTATTGAATTTTGTATAGTTTATTGACTTGTTCTTTGTTCAGTTTTGTTCTGTTTATTGACTGGTTCTTTATTCAGTTTTGTTCAGTATATTGACTGGTTCTTTATTCAGTTTTGTACAGTTTATTGACTAATTCTTTATTCAGTTTTTTTACAGTTTATTGACAGTTTCTTTATTTAGTTTTGTACAGTTTATTGACTGGTTCTTTGTTCAGTTTTGTACAGTTATTGACTGGTTCATTTTTGAGTTTTGTACAGTTTATTGACTGTTTCTTTCTTGAGTTTTGTACAGTTTATTGACTGTTTCTTTATTGAGTTTTGTACAGTTTATTGACTGGTTCTTTGTTCAGTTTTGTTCTGTTTATTGACTGGTTCTTTGTTCAGTTTTGTTCTGTTTATTGACTGGTTCTTTATTTAGTTTTGTACAGTTTATTGACTGTTTCTTTATGTAGTTTTGTACAGTTTATTGAATGGTTCTTTATTTAGTTTCTCACAGTTTATTGACTTCTTTATTTAGTTTGTGTACAATTTATTGACTAGTTCTTTATTTAGTTTTGTACAGTTTATTGACTTTTTCTTTATTTAGTTTTGTACAGTTTATTGACTGTTTCTTTATTTAGTTTTGTACAGTTTATTGTTGATTGTTTCTTTATTTAGTTTTGTACAGTTTATTAACTGGTTCTTTATTCAGTTTTGTACAGTTTATTGACTGGTTCTTTATTCAGTTTTGTACAGTTTATTGACTGGTTCTTTGTTCAGTTTTGTACAGTTTATTGACTGGTTCTTTGTTCAGTTTTGTTCTGTTTATTGGCTGGTTCTTTGTTCAGTTTTGTTCTGTTTATTGACTGGTTCTTTATTTAGTTTTGTACAGTTTATTGACTGTTTCTTTATGTAGTTTTGTACAGTTTATTGAATGGTTCTTTATTTAGTTTCTCACAGTTTATTGACTTCTTTATTTAGTTTGTGTACAATTTATTGACTAGTTCTTTATTTAGTTTTGTACAGTTTATTGACTTTTTCTTTATTTAGTTTTGTACAGTTTATTGACTGTTTCTTTATTTAGTTTTGTACAGTTTATTGTTGATTGTTTCTTTATTTAGTTTTGTACAGTTTATTAACTGGTTCTTTATTCAGTTTTGTACAGTTTATTGACTGGTTCTTTATTCAGTTTTGTACAGTTTATTGACTGGTTCCTTGTTCAGTTTTGTACAGTTTATTGACTGTTTCTTTATTGAGTTTTGAATAGTTTGTTGACTGATTCTTTATTGAGTTTTGTACAGTTTTTTGACTGTTTCTTTATTGAGTTTTGTACAGTTTTTTGACTGGTTCTTTATTGAGTTTTGTACAGTTTATTGATTGTTTCTTTATTGAGGTTTGTAAAGTTTATTGACTGTTTCTTGATTTAGTTTTGTACAGTTTATTGACTGGTTCTTTATTGAGTTTTGTACAGTTTATTGACTGGTTCTTTATTGAGTTTTGTACAGTTTATTGACTAGTTCTTTATTGAGTTTTGTACAGTTTATTGACTGGTTCTTTATTGAGTTTTGTACAGTTTATTGACTGTTTCTTTATTGAGTTTTGTACAGTTTATTGACTTGTTCTTTATTGAGTTTTGTACAGTTTATTGACTGTTTCTTTATTGAGTTTTGTACAGTTTATTGACTGGTTCTTTATTCAGTTTTGTACTGTTTATTGACTGTTTCTTTATTGAGTTTTGTATAGTTTATTGACTGGTTATTTGTTCAGTTTTGTTCTGTTTATTGACTGGTTCTTTATTCAGTTTTGTTCAGTATATTGACTAGTTCTTTATTTAGTTTTGTACAGTTTATTGACTTTTTCTTTATTTAGTTTTTTACAGTTTATTGACTGTTTCTTTATTTAGTTTTGTACAGTTTATTGTTGATTGTTTCTTTATTGAGTTTTGTACAATTTATTGACTGTTTCTCTATTTAGTTTTGTACAGTTTATTGACTGGTTCTTTGTTCAGTTTTGTTCTGTTTATTGGCTGGTTCTTTGTTCAGTTTTGTTCTGTTTATTGACTGGTTCTTTATTTAGTTTTGTACAGTTTATTGACTGTTTCTTTATGTAGTTTTGTACAGTTTATTGAATGGTTCTTTATTTAGTTTCTCACAGTTTATTGACTTCTTTATTTAGTTTGTGTACAATTTATTGACTAGTTCTTTATTTAGTTTTGTACAGTTTATTGACTTTTTCTTTATTTAGTTTTGTACAGTTTATTGACTGTTTCTTTATTTAGTTTTGTACAGTTTATTGTTGATTGTTTCTTTATTTAGTTTTGTACAGTTTATTAACTGGTTCTTTATTCAGTTTTGTACAGTTTATTGACTGGTTCTTTATTCAGTTTTGTACAGTTTATTGACTGGTTCTTTGTTCAGTTTTGTACAGTTTATTGACTGTTTCTTTATTGAGTTTTGAATAGTTTGTTGACTGATTCTTTATTGAGTTTTGTACAGTTTTTTGACTGTTTCTTTATTGAGTTTTGTACAGTTTTTTGACTGGTTCTTTATTGAGTTTTGTACAGTTTATTGATTGTTTCTTTATTGAGGTTTGTAAAGTTTATTGACTGTTTCTTGATTTAGTTTTGTACAGTTTATTGACTGGTTCTTTATTGAGTTTTGTACAGTTTATTGACTGGTTCTTTATTGAGTTTTGTACAGTTTATTGACTGGTACTTTATTCAGGTTGTACTGTTTATTGACTGTTTCTTTATTGAATTTTGTATAGTTTATTGACTTGTTCTTTGTTCAGTTTTGTTCTGTTTATTGACTGGTTCTTTATTCAGTTTTGTTCAGTATATTGACTGGTTCTTTATTCAGTTTTGTACAGTTTATTGACTAATTCTTTATTCAGTTTTTTTACAGTTTATTGACAGTTTCTTTATTTAGTTTTGTACAGTTTATTGACTGGTTCTTTGTTCAGTTTTGTACAGTTATTGACTGGTTCATTTTTGAGTTTTGTACAGTTTATTGACTGTTTCTTTCTTGAGTTTTGTACAGTTTATTGACTGTTTCTTTATTGAGTTTTGTACAGTTTATTGACTGGTTCTTTGTTCAGTTTTGTTCTGTTTATTGACTGGTTCTTTGTTCAGTTTTGTTCTGTTTATTGACTGGTTCTTTATTTAGTTTTGTACAGTTTATTGACTGTTTCTTTATGTAGTTTTGTACAGTTTATTGAAGGGTTCTTTATTTAGTTTCTCACAGTTTATTGACTTCTTTATTTAGTTTGTGTACAATTTATTGACTAGTTCTTTATTTAGTTTTGTACAGTTTATTGACTTTTTCTTTATTTAGTTTTGTACAGTTTATTGACTGTTTCTTTATTTAGTTTTGTACAGTTTATTGTTGATTGTTTCTTTATTTAGTTTTGTACAGTTTATTAACTGGTTCTTTATTCAGTTTTGTACAGTTTATTGACTGGTTCTTTATTCAGTTTTGTACAGTTTATTGACTGGTTCTTTGTTCAGTTTTGTACAGTTTATTGACTGGTTCTTTGTTCAGTTTTGTTCTGTTTATTGGCTGGTTCTTTGTTCAGTTTTGTTCTGTTTATTGACTGGTTCTTTATTTAGTTTTGTACAGTTTATTGACTGTTTCTTTATGTAGTTTTGTACAGTTTATTGAATGGTTCTTTATTTAGTTTCTCACAGTTTATTGACTTCTTTATTTAGTTTGTGTACAATTTATTGACTAGTTCTTTATTTAGTTTTGTACAGTTTATTGACTTTTTCTTTATTTAGTTTTGTACAGTTTATTGACTGTTTCTTTATTTAGTTTTGTACAGTTTATTGTTGATTGTTTCTTTATTTAGTTTTGTACAGTTTATTAACTGGTTCTTTATTCAGTTTTGTACAGTTTATTGACTGGTTCTTTATTCAGTTTTGTACAGTTTATTGACTGGTTCTTTGTTCAGTTTTGTACAGTTTATTGACTGTGTCTTTATTGAGTTTTGAATAGTTTGTTGACTGATTCTTTATTGAGTTTTGTACAGTTTTTTGACTGTTTCTTTATTGAGTTTTGTACAGTTTTTTGACTGGTTCTCTATTGAGTTTTGTACAGTTTATTGATTGTTTCTTTATTGAGGTTTGTAAAGTTTATTGACTGTTTCTTGATTTAGTTTTGTACAGTTTATTGACTGGTTCTTTATTGAGTTTTGTACAGTTTATTGACTGGTTCTTTATTGAGTTTTGTACAGTTTATTGACTAGTTCTTTATTGAGTTTTGTACAGTTTATTGACTGGTTCTTTATTGAGTTTTGTACAGTTTATTGACTGGTTCTTTATTGAGTTTTGTACAGTTTATTGACTTGTTCTTTATTGAGTTTTGTACAGTTTATTGACTGTTTCTTTATTGAGTTTTGTACAGTTTATTGACTGGTTCTTTATTCAGTTTGTACTGTTTATTGACTGTTTCTTTATTGAATTTTGTATAGTTTATTGACTTGTTCTTTGTTCAGTTTTGTTCTGTTTATTGACTGGTTCTTTATTCAGTTTTGTTCAGTATATTGACTGGTTCTTTATTCAGTTTTGTACAGTTTATTGACTAATTCTTTATTCAGTTTTTTTACAGTTTATTGACAGTTTCTTTATTTAGTTTTGTACAGTTTATTGACTGGTTCTTTGTTCAGTTTTGTACAGTTATTGACTGGTTCATTTTTGAGTTTTGTACAGTTTATTGACTGTTTCTTCATTGAGTTTTGTACAGTTTATTGACTGTTTCTTTATTGAGTTTTGTACAGTTTATTGACTGGGTCTTTATTTAGTTTTGTACAGTTTATTGACTTGTTCTTTAATGAGTTTTGTAGTTTATTGACTAATTCTTTATTGAGTTTTGTACAGTTTATTGACTGGTTCTTTATTCAGTTTTTTACTGTTTATTGACTGTTTCTTTATTGAGTTTTGTACAATTTATTGACTGGTTCTTTGTTCAGTTTTGTTCTGTTTATTGACTGGTTCTTTATTCAGTTTTGTACAGTTTATTGACTGGTTCTTTATTCAGTTTTGTACAGTTTATTGACTGGTTCTTTATTCAGTTTTGTACAGTTTATTGACAGTTTCTTTATTTAGTTTTGTACAGTTTATTGACTGGTTCTTTGTTCAGTTTTGTACAGTTTATTGACTGGTTCATTTTTGAGTTTTGTACAGTTTATTGACTGTTTCTTTATTGAGTTTTGTACAGTTTATTGACTGTTTCTTTATTGAGTTTTGTACAATTTATTGACTGTTTCTTTATTTAGTTTTGTACAGTTTATTGACTGGTTCTTTGTTCAGTTTTGTTCTGTTTATTGGCTGGTTCTTTGTTCAGTTTTGTTCTGTTGTATGACTGGTTCTTTATTGAGTTTTGTACAGTTTATTGACTGGTTCTTTATTTAGTTTTGTACAGTTTATTGACTGTTTCTTTATGTAGTTTTGTACAGTTTATTGATTGTTTCTTTATTTAGTTTCTCACAGTTTATTGACTGTTTCTTTATTTAGTTTGTGTACAATTTATTGACTAGTTCTTTATTTAGTTTTGTACAGTTTATTGACTGGTTCATTTTTGAGTTTTGTACAGTTTATTGACTGTTTCTTTATTTAGTTTTGTACAGTTTATTGTTGATTGTTTCTTTATTTAGTTTTGTACAGTTTATTAACTGGTTCTTTATTCAGTTTTGTACAGTTTATTGACTGGTTCTTTATTCAGTTTTGTACAGTTTATTGACTGGTTCTTTGTTCAGTTTTGTACAGTTTATTGACTGTTTCTTTATTGAGTTTTGAATAGTTTGTTGACTGATTCTTTATTGAGTTTTGTACAGTTTTTTGACTGTTTCTTTATTGAGTTTTGTACAGTTTTTGACTGGTTCTTTATTGAGTTTTGTACAGTTTATTGATTGTTTCTTTATTGAGGTTTGTAAAGTTTATTGACTGTTTCTTGATTTAGTTTTGTACAGTTTATTGACTGGTTCTTTATTGAGTTTTGTACAGTTTATTGACTGGTTCTTTGTTCAGTTTTGTACAGTTTATTGACTGTGTCTTTATTGAGTTTTGAATAGTTTGTTGACTGATTCTTTATTGAGTTTTGTACAGTTTTTTGACTGTTTCTTTATTGAGTTTTGTACAGTTTTTTGACTGGTTCTCTATTGAGTTTTGTACAGTTTATTGATTGTTTCTTTATTGAGGTTTGTAAAGTTTATTGACTGTTTCTTGATTTAGTTTTGTACAGTTTATTGACTGGTTCTTTATTGAGTTTTGTACAGTTTATTGACTGGTTCTTTATTGAGTTTTGTACAGTTTATTGACTAGTTCTTTATTGAGTTTTGTACAGTTTATTGACTGGTTCTTTATTGAGTTTTGTACAGTTTATTGACTGGTTCTTTATTGAGTTTTGTACAGTTTATTGACTTGTTCTTTATTGAGTTTTGTACAGTTTATTGACTGTTTCTTTATTGAGTTTTGTACAGTTTATTGACTGGTTCTTTATTCAGTTTGTACTGTTTATTGACTGTTTCTTTATTGAATTTTGTATAGTTTATTGACTTGTTCTTTGTTCAGTTTTGTTCTGTTTATTGACTGGTTCTTTATTCAGTTTTGTTCAGTATATTGACTGGTTCTTTATTCAGTTTTGTACAGTTTATTGACTAATTCTTTATTCAGTTTTTTTACAGTTTATTGACAGTTTCTTTATTTAGTTTTGTACAGTTTATTGACTGGTTCTTTGTTCAGTTTTGTACAGTTATTGACTGGTTCATTTTTGAGTTTTGTACAGTTTATTGACTGTTTCTTCATTGAGTTTTGTACAGTTTATTGACTCTTTCTTTATTGAGTTTTGTACAGTTTATTGACTGGGTCTTTATTTAGTTTTGTACAGTTTATTGACTTGTTCTTTAATGAGTTTTGTACAGTTTATTGACTAATTCTTTATTGAGTTTTGTACAGTTTATTGACTGGTTCTTTATTCAGTTTTGTACTGTTTATTGACTGTTTCTTTATTGAGTTTTGTACAATTTATTGACTGGTTCTTTGTTCAGTTTTGTTCTGTTTATTGACTGGTTCTTTATTCAGTTTTGTACAGTTTATTGACTGGTTCTTTATTCAGTTTTGTACAGTTTATTGACTGGTTCTTTATTCAGTTTTGTACAGTTTATTGACAGTTTCTTTATTTAGTTTTGTACAGTTTATTGACTGGTTCTTTGTTCAGTTTTGTACAGTTTATTGACTGGTTCATTTTTGAGTTTTGTACAGTTTATTGACTGTTTCTTTATTGAGTTTTGTACAGTTTATTGACTGTTTCTTTATTGAGTTTTGTACAATTTATTGACTGTTTCTTTATTTAGTTTTGTACAGTTTATTGACTGGTTCTTTGTTCAGTTTTGTTCTGTTTATTGGCTGGTTCTTTGTTCAGTTTTGTTCTGTTGTATGACTGGTTCTTTATTGAGTTTTGTATAGTTTATTGACTGGTTCTTTATTTAGTTTTGTACAGTTTATTGACTGTTTCTTTATGTAGTTTTGTACAGTTTATTGAATGTTTCTTTATTTAGTTTCTCACAGTTTATTGACTGTTTCTTTATTTAGTTTGTGTACAATTTATTGACTAGTTCTTTATTTAGTTTTGTACAGTTTATTGACTTTTTCTTTATTTAGTTTTGTACAGTTTATTGACTGTTTCTTTATTTAGTTTTGTACAGTTTATTGTTGATTGTTTCTTTATTTAGTTTTGTACAGTTTATTAACTGGTTCTTTATTCAGTTTTGTACAGTTTATTGACTGGTTCTTTATTCAGTTTTGTACAGTTTATTGACTGGTTCTTTGTTCAGTTTTGTACAGTTTATTGACTGTTTCTTTATTGAGTTTTGAATAGTTTGTTGACTGATTCTTTATTGAGTTTTGTACAGTTTTTTGACTGTTTCTTTATTGAGTTTTGTACAGTTTTTTGACTGGTTCTTTATTGAGTTTTGTACAGTTTATTGATTGTTTCTTTATTGAGGTTTGTAAAGTTTATTGACTGTTTCTTGATTTAGTTTTGTACAGTTTATTGACTGGTTCTTTATTGAGTTTTGTACAGTTTATTGACTGGTTCTTTATTGAGTTTTGTACAGTTTATTGACTAGTTCTTTATTGAGTTTTGTACAGTTTATTGACTGGTTCTTTATTGAGTTTTGTACAGTTTATTGACTGGTTCTTTATTGAGTTTTGTACAGTTTATTGACTTGTTCTTTATTGAGTTTTGTACAGTTTATTGACTGTTTCTTTATTGAGTTTTGTACAGTTTATTGACTGGTTCTTTATTCAGTTTTGTACTGTTTATTGACTGTTTCTTTATTGAGTTTTGTATAGTTTATTGACTGGTTATTTGTTCAGTTTTGTTCTGTTTATTGACTGGTTCTTTATTCAGTTTTGTTCAGTATATTGACTGGTTCTTTATTTAGTTTTGTACAGTTTATTGACTTTTTCTTTATTTAGTTTTGTACAGTTTATTGACTGTTTCTTTATTTAGTTTTGTACAGTTTATTGTTGATTGTTTCTTTATCGAGTTTTGTACAATTTATTGACTGTTTCTCTATTTAGTTTTGTACAGTTTATTGACTGGTTCTTTGTTCAGTTTTGTTCTGTTTATTGGCTGGTTCTTTGTTCAGTTTTGTTCTGTTTATTGACTGGTTCTTTATTTAGTTTTGTACAGTTTATTGACTGTTTCTTTATGTAGTTTTCTACAGTTTATTGAATGGTTCTTTATTTAGTTTCTCACAGTTTATTGACTTCTTTATTTAGTTTGTGTACAATTTATTGACTAGTTCTTTATTTAGTTTTGTACAGTTTATTGACTTTTTCTTTATTTAGTTTTGTACAGTTTATTGACTGTTTCTTTATTTAGTTTTGTACAGTTTATTGTTGATTGTTTCTTTATTTAGTTTTGTACAGTTTATTAACTGGTTCTTTATTCAGTTTTGTACAGTTTATTGACTGGTTCTTTATTCAGTTTTGTACAGTTTATTGACTGGTTCTTTGTTCAGTTTTGTACAGTTTATTGACTGTTTCTTTATTGAGTTTTGAATAGTTTGTTGACTGTTTCTTTATTGAGTTTTGTACAGTTTTTTGACTGGTTCTTTATTGAGTTTTGTACAGTTGATTGATTGTTTCTTTATTGAGGTTTGTACAGTTGATTGACTGTTTCTTGATTTAGTTTTGTACAGTTTATTGACTGGTTCTTTATTGAGTTTTGTACAGTTTATTGACCGGTTCTTTATTGAGTTTTGTACAGTTTATTGACTGGTTCTTTATTGAGTTTTGTACAGTTTATTGACTGGTTCTTTATTGAGTTTTGTACAGTTTATTGACTGGTTCTTTATTGAGTTTTGTACAGTTTATTGACTTGTTCTTTATTGAGTTTTGTACAGTTTATTGACTGTTTCTTTATTGAGTTTTATACAGTTTATTGACTGGTTCTTTATTCAGTTTTATACTGTTTATTGACTGTTTCTTTATTGAGTTTTGTACAGTTTATTGACTGTTTCTTTATTGAGTTTTGTACAATTTATTGACTGTTTCTTTATTTAGTTTTGTACAGTTTATTGACTGGTTCTTTGTTCAGTTTTGTTCTGTTTATTGACTGGTTCTTTGTTCAGTTTTGTTCTGTTTATTGACTGGTTCTTTATTGAGTTTTGTACAGTTTATTGACTGGTTCTTTATTTAGTTTTGTACAGTTTATTGACTGTTTCTTTATGTAGTTTTGTACAGTTTATTGAATGTTTCTTTATTTAGTTTCTCACAGTTTATTGACTGTTTCTTTATTTAGTTTGTGTACAATTTATTGACTAGTTCTTTATTTAGTTTTGTACAGTTTATTGACTTTTTCTTGATTTAGTTTTGTACAGTTAATTGACTGTTTCTTTATTTAGTTTTGTACAGTTTATTGTTGATTGTTTCTTTATTTAGTTTTGTGCAGTTTATTAACTGGTTCTTTATTCAGTTTTGTACAGTTTATTGACTGGTTCTTTATTCAGTTTTGTACAGTTTATTGACTGGTTCTTTGTTCAGTTTTGTACAGTTTATTGACTGTTTCTTTATTGAGTTTTGAATAGTTTGTTGACTGATTCTTTATTGAGTTTTGTACAATTTTTTGACTGTTTCTTTATTGAATTTTGTACAGTTTTTTGACTGGTTCTTTATTGAGTTTTTTATACAGATTATTGATTGTTTCTTTATTGAGGTTTGTAAAGTTTATTTACTGTTTCTTGATTTTGTTTTGTACAGTTTATTGATTGGTTCTTTATTGAGTTTTGTACAGTTTATTGACTGGTTCTTTATTGAGTTTTGTACAGTTTATTGACTGGTTCTTTATTGAGTTTTGTACAGTTTATTGACTGGTTCTTTATTGAGTTTTGTACAGTTTATTGACTGGTTCTTTATTGAGTTTTGTACAGTTTATTGACTTGTTCTTTATTGAGTTTTGTACAGTTTATTGACTGTTTCTTTATTGAGTTTTGTACAGTTTATTGACTGGTTCTTTATTCAGTTTTGTACTGTTTATTGACTGTTTCTTTATTGAGTTTTGTACAGTTTATTGACTGGTTCTTTGTTCAGTTTTGTTCTGTTTATTGACTGGTTCTTTATTCAGTTTTGTTCAGTATATTGACTGGTCCTTTATTCAGTTTTGTACAGTTTATTGACTAATTCTTTATTCAGTTTTGTACAGTTTATTGACAGTTTCTTTATTTAGTTTTGTACAGTTTATTGACTGGTTCTTTGTTCAGTTTTGTACAGTTTATTGACTGGTTCATTTTTGAGTTTTGTACAGTTTATTGACTGTTTCTTCATTGAGTTTTGTACAGTTTATTGACTGTTTCTTTATTGAGTTTAGTACAGTTTATTGACTGTTTCTTTATGTAGTTTTGTACAGTTTATTGACTGTTTATATATTTAGTTTTGTACAGTTTATTGAATGTTTCTTTATTTAGTTTTTCACAGTTTATTGACTGTTTCTTTATTTAGTTTGTGTACAATTTATTGACTAGTTCTTTATTTAGTTTTCTACAGTTTATTGACTTTTTCTTTATTTAGTTTTGTACAGTTTATTGACTATTTCTTTATTTAGTTTTGTACAGTTTATTGACTGGTTCTTTATTTATTTTTGTACAGTTTATTGACTGGTTCTTTATTTAGTTTTGTACAGTTTATTGACTGGTTCTTTATTGAGTTTTGTAGAGTTAATTGACTGTTTCTTTATTTAGTTTGTGTACAATTTATAGACTGGTTGTTTATTTAGTTTTGTTCAGTTTATTGACTGTTTGTTTATTTAGTTTTGTACAGTTTATTGACTGTTTCTTTATTTAGTTTTGTACAGTTTATTTACTGTTTCTTTATTTAATTTTGTACAGTTTATTGACTGGTTCTTTATTCAGTTTGTGTACATTTTATTGACTGGTTCTTTATTGAGTTTTTTACAGTTTATTGATTGTTTCTTTATTTAGTTTTGTACAGTTTATTAACTGGTTCTTTATTCAGTTTTGTACAGTTTATTGACTGGTTCTTTATTCAGTTTTGTACAGTTTATTGACTGGTTCTTTATTCAGTTTTGTACAGTTTATTGACTGTTTCTTTATTGAGTTTTGAATAGTTTGTTGACTGATTCTTTATTGAGTTTTGTACAGTTTTTTGACTGTTTCTTTATTGAACTTTGTACAGTTTTTTGACTGGTTCTTTATTGAGTTTTGTACAGTTTATTGATTGTTTCTTTATTGAGGTTTGTAAAGTTTATTGACTGTTTCTTGATTTAGTTTTGTACAGTTTATTGACTGGTTCGTTATTGGGTTTTGTACAGTTTATTGACTGGTTCTTTATTGAGTTTTGTACAGTTTATTGACTGGTTCTTTATTGAGTTTTGTGCAGTTTATTGACTGGTTCTTTATTGAGTTTTGTACAGTTTATTGACTGGTTCTTTATTGAGTTTTGTACAGTTTATTGACTTGTTCTTTATTGAGTTTTGTACAGTTTATTGACTGTTTCTTTATTGAGTTTTGTACTGTTTATTGACTGTTTCTTTATTGAGTTTTTTACAGTTTATTGACTGGTTCTTTGTTCAGTTTTGTTCTGTTTATTGACTGGTTCTTTATTCAGTTTTGTTCAGTTTATTGACTGGTTCTTTATTGAGTTTTGTACAGTTTATTGACTGGTTCTTAATTGACTTTTGTACAGTTTATTGACTGGTTCTTTATTGAGTTTTGTATAGTTTATTGACTGCATCTTTATTTAGTTTTGTACAGTTTATTGACTGGTTCTTTGTTCAGTTTTGTACAGTTTATTGACTGGTTCTTTGTTCAGTTTTGTACAGTTTATTGACTGGTTCTTTTTTGAGTTTTGTACAGTTTATTGACTTTTTCTTTATTAAGTTTTGTACAGTTTATTGACTAGTTCTTTATTGAGTTTTGTACAGTTTATTGACTGTTTCTTTATTTAGTTTTGTACAGTTTATTGATTGGTTCTTTGTTCAGTTTTGTTCTGTTTATTGACTGGTTCTTTGTTCAGTTTTGTTCTGTTTATTGACTGGTTCTTTATTGAGTTTTGTACAGTTTATTGACTGGTTCTTTATTTAGTTTTGTACAGTTTATTGACTGTTTCTTTATGTAGTTTTGTACAGTTTATTGAATGTTTCTTTATTTAGTTTCTCACAGTTTATTGACTGTTTCTTTATTTAGTTTGTGTACAATTTATTGACTAGTTCTTTATTTAGTTTTGTACAGTTTATTGACTTTTTCTTGATTTAGTTTTGTACAGTTAATTGACTGTTTCTTTATTTAGTTTTGTACAGTTTATTGTTGATTGTTTCTTTATTTAGTTTTGTGCAGTTTATTAACTGGTTCTTTATTCAGTTTTGTACAGTTTATTGACTGGTTCTTTATTCAGTTTTGTACAGTTTATTGACTGGTTCTTTGTTCAGTTTTGTACAGTTTATTGACTGTTTCTTTATTGAGTTTTGAATAGTTTGTTGACTGATTCTTTATTGAGTTTTGTACAATTTTTTGACTGTTTCTTTATTGAATTTTGTACAGTTTTTTGACTGGTTCTTTATTGAGTTTTGTACAGATTATTGATTGTTTCTTTATTGAGGTTTGTAAAGTTTATTTACTGTTTCTTGATTTTGTTTTGTACAGTTTATTGATTGGTTCTTTATTGAGTTTTGTACAGTTTATTGACTGGTTCTTTATTGAGTTTTGTACAGTTTATTGACTGGTTCTTTATTGAGTTTTGTACAGTTTATTGACTGGTTCTTTATTGAGTTTTGTACAGTTTATTGACTGGTTCTTTATTGAGTTTTGTACAGTTTATTGACTTGTTCTTTATTGAGTTTTGTACAGTTTATTGACTGTTTCTTTATTGAGTTTTGTACAGTTTATTGACTGGTTCTTTATTCAGTTTTGTACTGTTTATTGACTGTTTCTTTATTGAGTTTTGTATAGTTTATTGACTGGTTCTTTGTTCAGTTTTGTTCTGTTTATTGACTGGTTCTTTATTCAGTTTTGTTCAGTATATTGACTGGTTCTTTATTCAGTTTTGTACAGTTTATTGACTAATTCTTTATTCAGTTTTCTACAGTTTATTGACAGTTTCTTTATTTAGTTTTGTACAGTTTATTGACTGGTTCTTTGTTCAGTTTTGTACAGTTTATTGACTGGTTCATTTTTGAGTTTTGTACAGTTTATTGACTGTTTCTTCATTGAGTTTTGTACAGTTTATTGACTGTTTCTTTATTGAGTTTAGTACAGTTTATTGACTGTTTCTTTATGTAGTTTTGTACAGTTTATTGACTGTTTATATATTTAGTTTTGTACAGTTTATTGAATGTTTCTTTATTTAGTTTTTCACAGTTTATTGACTGTTTCTTTATTTAGTTTGTGTACAATTTATTGACTAGTTCTTTATTTAGTTTTCTACAGTTTATTGACTTTTTCTTTATTTAGTTTTGTACAGTTTATTGACTGTTTCTTTATTTAGTTTTGTACAGTTTATTGACTGGTTCTTTATTTAGTTTTGTACAGTTTATTGACTGGTTCTTTATTTAGTTTTGTACAGTTTATTGACTGGTTCTTTATTGAGTTTTGTAGAGTTAATTGACTGTTTCTTTATTTAGTTTGTGTACAATTTATAGACTGGTTGTTTATTTAGTTTTGTTCAGTTTATTGACTGTTTGTTTATTTAGTTTTGTACAGTTTATTGACTGTTTCTTTATTTAGTTTTGTACAGTTTATTTACTGTTTCTTTATTTAATTTTGTACAGTTTATTGACTGGTTCTTTATTGAGGTTGTGTACATTTTATTGACTGGTTCTTTATTGAGTTTTGTACAGTTTATTGATTGTTTCTTTATTTAGTTTTGTACAGTTTATTAACTGGTTCTTTATTCAGTTTTGTACAGTTTATTGACTGGTTCTTTATTCAGTTTTGTACAGTTTATTGACTGGTTCTTTATTCAGTTTTGTACAGTTTATTGACTGTTTCTTTATTGAGTTTTGAATAGTTTGTTGACTGATTCTTTATTGAGTTTTGTACAGTTTTTTGACTGTTTCTTTATTGAACTTTGTACAGTTTTTTGACTGGTTCTTTATTGAGTTTTGTACAGTTTATTGATTGTTTCTTTATTGAGGTTTGTAAAGTTTATTGACTGTTTCTTGATTTAGTTTTGTACAGTTTATTGACTGGTTCTTTATTGGGTTTTGTACAGTTTATTGACTGGTTCTTTATTGAGTTTTGTACAGTTTATTGACTGGTTCTTTATTGAGTTTTGTGCAGTTTATTGACTGGTTCTTTATTGAGTTTTGTACAGTTTATTGACTGGTTCTTTATTGAGTTTTGTACAGTTTATTGACTTGTTCTTTATTGAGTTTTGTACAGTTTATTGACTGTTTCTTTATTGAGTTTTGTACAGTTTATTGACTGGTTCTTTATTCAGTTTTGTACTGTTTATTGACTGTTTCTTTATTGAGTTTTTTACAGTTTATTGACTGGTTCTTTGTTCAGTTTTGTTCTGTTTTTTGACTGGTTCTTTATTCAGTTTTGTTCAGTTTATTGACTGGTTCTTTATTGAGTTTTGTACAGTTTATTGACTGGTTCTTAATTGACTTTTGTACAGTTTATTGACTGGTTCTTTATTGAGTTTTGTATAGTTTATTGACTGCATCTTTATTTAGTTTTGTACAGTTTATTGACTGGTTCTTTGTTCAGTTTTGTACAGTTTATTGACTGGTTCTTTGTTCAGTTTTGTACAGTTTATTGACTGGTTCTTTTTTGAGTTTTGTACAGTTTATTGACTTTTTCTTTATTAAGTTTTGTACAGTTTATTGACTAGTTCTTTATTGAGTTTTCTACAGTTTATTGACTGGTCCTTTATTTAGTTTTGTACAGTTTATTGACTGTTTCTTCGTTTAGTTTTGTACAGTTTATTGACTGTTTCTTTATTGAATTTTGTACAGTTTATTGACTGTTTCTTTATTGAGTTTTGTACAGTTTATTGACTGGTTCTTTATTCAGTTTTGTACAGTTTATTGACTGGTTCTTTATTGAGTTTTGTACAGTTTATTGACTGGTTCTTTATTGAGTTTGTGTACATTTTATTGACTGGTTCTTTTTGAGTTTTGTACAGTTTATTGACTGGTTCTTTATTGTCTCTTGTACAGTTTATAGACTGGTTCTTTATTGAGTTTTGTATAGTTTATTGACTGGTTCTTTATTTAGTTTTGTACAGTTTATTGACTGTTTCTTTATTTAGTTTTGTACAGTTTATTGACTGTTTCTATATTTAGTTTTGTACAGTTTATTGAATGTTCCTTTATTCAGTTTTTTACAGTTTATTGACTGTTTCTTCATTTAGTTTGTGTACAATTTATTGACAAGTTCTTTATTTAGCTTGGCACAGTTTATTGACTTTTTCTTTATTTAGTTTTGTACAGTTTATTGACTGGTTCTTTATTCAGTTTTGTACAGTTTATTGACTGTTTCTTTATTTAGTTTTGTACAGTTTATTGACTGGTTCTTTATTGAGTTTTGTACAGTTATTGACTGGTTCTTTATTGAGTTTTGTACAGTTTATTGACTGTTTCTTTATTTAGTTTTGTACAGTTTATTGACTGGTTCTTTAGTGAGTTTTGTACAGTTTATTGACTGTTTCTTTATTTAGATTTGTACAGTTTATTGACTGATTTTTATTTAGTTTTGTACAGTTTATTTACTGGTTCTTTATTGAGTTTTGTACAGTTTATTGACTGTTTCTTCCTTTAGTTTTGTACAGTTTATTGACTGTTTCTTTATTGAGTTTTGTACAGTTTATTGACTGGTTCTTTATTGAGTTTTATACAGTTTATAGACTGTTTCTTTATTGAGTTTTGTACAGTTTATTGACTGGTTCTTTATTCAGTTTTGTACAGTTTATTGACTGGTTCTTTATTGAGTTTTGTACAGTTTATTGACTGGTTCTTTATTGAGTTTGTGTACATTTTATTGACTGGTTCTTTATTGAGTTTTGTACAGTTTATTGACTGGTTCTTTATTGTCTCTTGTACAGTTTATAGACTGGTTCTTTATTGAGTTTTGTATAGTTTATTGACTGGTTCTTTATTTAGTTTTGTACAGTTTATTGACTGTTTCTTTATTTAGTTTTGTACAGTTTATTGACTGTTTCTTTATTTAGTTTTGTACAGTTTATTGAATGTTCCTTTATTCAGTTTTTTAAAGTTTATTGACTGTTTCTTCATTTAGTTTGTGTACAATTTATTGACTAGTTCTTTATTTAGCTTGGCACAGTTTATTTGACTTTTTCTTTATTTAGTTTTGTACAGTTTATTGACTGGTTCTTTATTCAGTTTTGTACAGTTTATTGACTGTTTCTTTATTTAGTTTTGTACAGTTTATTGACTGGTTCTTTATTGAGTTTTGTACAGTTATTGACTGGTTCTTTATTGAGTTTTGTACAGTTTATTGACTGTTTCTTTATTTAGTTTTGTACAGTTTATTGACTGGTTCTTTATTGAGTTTTGTACAGTTTATTGACTGTTTCTTTATTTAGTTTTGTACAGTTTATTGACTGATTTTTATTTAGTTTTGTACAGTTTATTTACTGGTTCTTTATTGAGTTTTGTACAGTTTATTGACTGTTTCTTTATTTAGTTTGTGTACAATTTATTGACTGGTTGTTGTTTTAGTTTTGTACAGTTTATTGACTGTTTGTTTATTTAGTTTTGTACAGTTTATTGACTGTTTCTTTATTTAGTTTTGTACAGTTTATTTACTGTTTCTTTATTTAATTTTGTACAGTTTATTGACTGGTTCTTTATCGAGTTTTGTACAGTTTATTGACTGGTTCTTTTTTGAGTTTGTGTACATTTTATTGACTGGTTCTTTATTGAGTTTTGTACAGTTTATTGACTGGTTCTTTATTGACTTTTGTACAGTTTATTGACTGGTTCTTTATTGAGTTTTGTATAGTTTATTGACTGCATCTTTATTTAGTTTTGTACAGTTTATTGACTGGTTCTTTGTTCAGTTTTGTACAGTTTATTGACTGTTTCTTTATTGAGTTATGTTCAGTTTATTGACTGGTTCTTTAATGAGTTTTATTCAGTTAACTGACTGTTTCTTTATTGAGTTTTGTACAGTTTATTGACTGGTTCTTTATTCAGTTCTGTACAGTTTACTGACTGGTTCTTTATTGACTTTTGTACAGTTTATTGACTGGTTCTTTATTGAGTTTTGTACAGTTTATTGACTGGTTCTTTATTGAGTTTTATACAGTTTATTGACTGTTTCTTTATTGAGTTTTGTACAGTTTATTGACTGGTTCTTTATTCAGTTTTGTACAGTTTATTGACTGGTTCTTTATTCAGTTTTGTACAGTTTATTGACTGGTTCTTTATTGAGTTTGTGTACATTTTATTGACTGGTTCTTTATTGAGTTTTGTACAGTTTATTGACTGGTTCTTTATTGTCTCTTGTACAGTTTATAGACTGGTTCTTTATTGAGTTTTGTATAGTTTATTGACTGGTTCTTTATTTAGTTTTGTACAGTTTATTGACTGTTTCTTTATTTAGTTTTGTACAGTTTATTGACTGTTTCTATATTTAGTTTTGTACAGTTTATTGAATGTTCCTTTATTCAGTTTTTTACAGTTTATTGACTGTTTCTTCATTTAGTTTGTGTACAATTTATTGACTAGTTCTTTATTTAGCTTGGCACAGTTTATTTGACTTTTTCTTTATTTAGTTTTGTACAGTTTATTGACTGGTTCTTTATTCAGTTTTGTACAGTTTATTGACTGTTTCTTTATTTAGTTTTGTACAGTATATTGACTGGTTATTTATTGAGTTTTGTACAGTTATTGACTGGTTCTTTATTGAGTTTTGTACAGTTTATTGACTGTTTCTTTATTTAGTTTTGTACAGTTTATTGACTGGTTCTTTAGTGAGTTTTGTACAGTTTATTGACTGTTTCTTTATTTAGTTTTGTACAGTTTATTGACTGATTTTTATTTAGTTTTGTACAGTTTATTTACTGGTTCTTTATTGAGTTTTGTACAGTTTATTGACTGTTTCTTTATTTAGTTTGTTTGCAATTTATTGACTGGTTGTTGTTTTAGTTTTGAACAGTTTATTGACTGTTTGTTTATTTAGTTTTGTACAGTTTATTGACTGGTTCTTTATTTAGTTTTGTACAGTTTATTTACTGTTTCTTTATTTAATTTTGTACAGTTTATTGACTGGTTCTTTATCGAGTTTTGTACAGTTTATTGACTGGTTCTTTTTTGAGTTTGTGTACATTTTATTGACTGGTTCTTTATTGAGTTTTGTACAGTTTATTGACTGGTTCTTTATTGACTTTTGTACAGTTTATTGACTGGTTCTTTATTGAGTTTTGTATAGTTTATTGACTGCATCTTTATTTAGTTTTGTACAGTTTATTGACTGGTTCTTTGTTCAGTTTTGTACAGTTTATTGACTGTTTCTTTATTGAGTTATGTTCAGTTTATTGAATGGTTCTTTATTGAGTTTTATTCAGTTAACTGACTGTTTCTTTATTGAGTTTTGTAACGTTTATTGACTGGTTCTTTATTCAGTTCTGTACAGTTTACTGACTGGTTCTTTATTGACTTTTGTACAGTTTATTGACTGGTTCTTTATTGAGTTTTGTATAGTTTATTGACTGGTTCTTTATTTAGTTTTGTACAGTTTATTGACTGGTTCTTTATTTAGTTTTGTACAGTTTATTGACTGTTTCTTTATTTACTTTTGTACAGTTTATTGACTGTTTCTATATTTAGTTTTGTACAGTTTATTGAATGTTTCTTTATTCAGTTTTTTACAGTTTATTGACTGTTTTTTTATTCAGTTTTGTACAGTTTATTGACTGTTTCTTTATTTAGTCTTGTACAATTGATCGACTTGTTCTTTATTGAGTTTTGTACAGTTTATTGACTGTTTCTTTATTGAGTTTTGTACAGTTTATTGACTGGTTCTTTGTTCAGTTTTGTTCTGTTTATTGACTGGTTCTTTATTCAGTTTTGTACAGTTTATTGTCTGGTTCTTTATTCAGTTTTGTACAGATTATTGACTGGTTCTTTATTCAGTTTTGTACAGTTTATTGACAGTTTCTTTATTTAGTTTTGTACAGTTTATTGACTGGTTCTTTGTTCAGTTTTGTACAGTTTATTGACTGGTTCATTTTTGAGTTTTGTACAGTTTATTGACTGGTTCTTTATTTAGTTTTGTACAGTTTATTGACTGTTTCTTTATTTAGTTTTGTACAGTTTATTGACTGGTTCTTTATTGAGTTTGGTACAGTTTATTGACTGTTTATTTAGTTTGTGTACATTTATGGACTGGTTGTTTATTTAGTTTTGTACAGTTTATTGACTGTTTGTTTATTTAGTTTTGTACAGTATATTGACTGTTTCTTTATATAGTTTTGAACAGTTTATTTACTGTTTCTTTATTTAATTTTGTACAGTTTATTGACTGGTTCTTTATTGAGTTTTGTACAGTTTATTGACTGGTTCTTTTTTGAGTTTGCGTACATTTTATTGACTGGTTCTTTATTGAGTTTTCTACAGTTTATTGACTGGTTCTTTATTGACTTTTGTACAGTTTATTGACTGGTTCTTTACTGAGTTTTGTATAGTTTATTGACTGCATCTTTATTTAGTTTTGTACAGTTTATTGACTGGTTCTTTGTTCAGTTTTGTACAGTTTATTGACTGGTTCTTTGTTCAGTTTTGTTCTGTTTATTGACTGGTTCTTTATTCAGTTTTGTACAGTTTATTGTCTGGTTCTTTATTCAGTTTTGTACAGTTTATTGACTGGTTCTTTATTCAGTTTTGTACAGTTTATTGACAGTTTCTTTATTTAGTTTTGTACAGTTTATTGACTGGTTCTTTGTTCAGTTTTGTACAGTTTATTGACTGGTTCATTTTTGAGTTTTGTACAGTTTATTGACTGGTTCTTTATTTAGTTTTGTACAGTTTATTGACTGTTTCTTTATTTAGTTTTGTACAGTTTATTGACTGGTTCTTTATTGAGTTTGGTACAGTTTATTGACTGTTTATTTAGTTTGTGTACATTTATGGACTGGTTGTTTATTTAGTTTTGTACAGTTTATTGACTGTTTGTTTATTTAGTTTTGTACAGTATATTGACTGTTTCTTTATATAGTTTTGAACAGTTTATTTACTGTTTCTTTATTTAATTTTGTACAGTTTATTGACTGGTTCTTTATTATAGGATTAAACACCGTTTTCAATGGATTTATCGGTATATCAACAAGACCAACTCACTCACAAACAAATAAAAGTCCGAAGGACTTTTATGATATGTTTGTGAGTGAGTTGGTCTTGTTGATATACCGATAAATCCATTGAAAACGGTGTTTAATCCTTATAATTCTTTAAAATTGCATTAAGAAATTAATTTATCTAACGTGTTTCTCAACTTCATATTTCTTGTGTATTTGGTAGCGCGATTGACTGAACGTATGAATATTTTGTTTATTTTTTGAACGTACGATTATTTCCATAAACCATTTTCTGATTTTAATAAACACAATTTTTGCTTTTACATCAATATGTAACCTTATTTTCTGTATCGAACACAAGGAAAGTTTTTAATTTAACAAATCCTTACTGATAATTCATCATACAAATAATTTGTAAGTTGATCGCTACTTTCGATATTGAAAGCCGCCATCTTTGTTTACATTGGTTACGCTAAAAATAGTTCGGTCAACGTCGTTTATCCTAAAATAAATGGAGTCAACTTCATTTATCAAAAAATATATTTCGTTAAAAACCTCAACCGGAAGTAATCTAGACCAATCAAATAAACGTATTTCTAAATATGCAAATCATATTAGAATTATTGAGTTTTGTACAGTTTATTGACTGGTTCTTTTTTGAGTTTGTGTACATTTTATTGACTGGTTCTTTATTGAGTTTTCTACAGTTTATTGACTGGTTCTTTATTGACTTTTGTACAGTTTATTGACTGGTTCTTTACTGAGTTTTGTATAGTTTATTGACTGCATCTTTATTTAGTTTTGTACAGTTTATTGACTGGTTCTTTGTTCAGTTTTGTACAGTTTATTGACTGGTTCTTTGTTCAGTTTTGTACAGTTTATTGACTGGTTCTTTTTTGAGTTTTGTACAGTTTATTGGCTGTTTCTTTATTGAGTTTTGTACAGTTTATTGGCTGGTTCTTTATTCAGTTTTGTACAGTTTATTGACTGGTTCTTTATTGAGTTTTATACAGTTTATTGACTGGTTCTTTATTGAGTTTGTGTACATTTTATTGACTGGTTCTTTATTGAGTTTTGTACAGTTTATTGACTGGTTCTTTATTGACTCTTGTACAGTTTATTGACTGGTTCTTTATTGAGTTTTGTATAGTTTATTGACTGTTTCTTTATTTACTTTTGTACAGTTTATTGACTGTTTCTTTATTTAGTTTTGTACAGTTTATTGACTGTTTCTATATATAGTTTTGTACAGTTTATTGAATGTTTCTTTATTCAGTTTTTTACAGTTTATTGACTGTTTCTTCATTTAGTTTGTGTACAATTTATTGACTAGTTCTTTATTTAGTTTGGTACAGTTTATTGACTTTTTCTTTATTTAGTTTTGTACAGTTTATTGACTGTTTCTTTATTTAGTTTTGTACAGTTTATTGACTGTTTCTTTATTTAGTTTTGTACAGTTTATTGACTGGTTCTTTATTCAGTTTTGTACAGTTTATTGACTGTTTCTTTATTCAGTTTTGTACAGTTTATTGACTGTTTGTTTATTTAGTTTTGTACAGTTTATTGACTGTTTCTTTATTTAGTTTTGTACAATTTATTTACTGTTTCTTTATTTAGTTTTGTACAGTTTATTGACTGGTTCTTTATTGAGTTTGGTACAGTTTATTGACTGTTTATTTAGTTTGTGTACATTTATGGACTGGTTGTTTATTTAGTTTTGTACAGTTTATTGACTGTTTGTTTATTTAGTTTTGTACATTATATTGACTGTTTCATTATATAGTTTTGAACAGTTTATTTACTGTTTCTTTATTTAATTTTGTACAGTTTATTGACTGGTTCTTTATTGAGTTTTGTACAGTTTATTGACTGGTTCTTTTTTGAGTTTGCGTACATTTTATTGACTGGTTCTTTATTGAGTTTTCTACAGTTTATTGACTGGTTCTTTATTGACTTTTGTACAGTTTATTGACTGGTTCTTTACTGAGTTTTGTATAGTTTATTGACTGCATCTTTATTTAGTTTTGTACAGTTTATTGACTGGTTCTTTGTTCAGTTTTGTACAGTTTATTGACTGGTTCTTTGTTCAGTTTTGTTCTGTTTATTGACTGGTTCTTTATTCAGTTTTGTACAGTTTATTGTCTGGTTCTTTATTCAGTTTTGTACAGTTTATTGACTGGTTCTTTATTCAGTTTTGTACAGTTTATTGACAGTTTCTTTATTTAGTTTTGTACAGTTTATTGACTGGTTCTTTGTTCAGTTTTGTACAGTTTATTGACTGGTTCATTTTTGAGTTTTGTACAGTTTATTGACTGGTTCTTTATTTAGTTTTGTACAGTTTATTGACTGTTTCTTTATTTAGTTTTGTACAGTTTATTGACTGGTTCTTTATTGAGTTTGGTACAGTTTATTGACTGTTTATTTAGTTTGTGTACATTTATGGACTGGTTGTTTATTTAGTTTTGTACAGTTTATTGACTGTTTGTTTATTTAGTTTTGTACAGTATATTGACTGTTTCTTTATATAGTTTTGAACAGTTTATTTACTGTTTCTTTATTTAATTTTGTACAGTTTATTGACTGGTTCTTTATTGAGTTTTGTACAGTTTATTGACTGGTTCTTTTTTGAGTTTGTGTACATTTTATTGACTGGTTCTTTATTGAGTTTTCTACAGTTTATTGACTGGTTCTTTATTGACTTTTGTACAGTTTACTGACTGGTTCTTTACTGAGTTTTGTATAGTTTATTGACTGCATCTTTATTTAGTTTTGTACAGTTTATTGACTGGTTCTTTGTTCAGTTTTGTACAGTTTATTGACTGGTTCTTTATTCAGTTTTGTACAGTTTATTGACTGGTTCTTTATTGAGTTTTATACAGTTTATTGACTGGTTTTTTATTGAGTTTGTGTACATTTTATTGACTGGTTCTTTATTGAGTTTTGTACAGTTTATTGACTGGTTCTTTATTGACTCTTGTACAGTTTATTGACTGGTTCTTTATTGAGTTTTGTATAGTTTATTGACTGTTTCTTTATTTACTTTTGTACAGTTTATTGACTGTTTCTTTATTTAGTTTTGTACAGTTTATTGACTGTTTCTATATATAGTTTTGTACAGTTTATTGAATGTTTCTTTATTCAGTTTTTTACAGTTTATTGACTGTTTCTTCATTTAGTTTGTGTACAATTTATTGACTAGTTCTTTATTTAGTTTTGTACAGTTTATTGACTTTTTCTTTATTTAGTTTTGTACAGTTTATTGACTGTTTCTTTATTTAGTTTTGTACAGTTTATTGACTGTTTCTTTATTTAGTTTTGTACAGTTTATTGACTGGTTCTTTATTCAGTTTTGTACAGTTTATTGACTGTGTCTTTATTCAGTTTTGTACAGTTTATTGACTGTTTGTTTATTTAGTTTTGTACAGTTTATTGACTGTTTCTTTATTTAGTTTTGTACAATTTATTTACTGTTTCTTTATTTAATTTTGTACAGTTTATTGACTGTTTCTTTATTTAGTTTTGTACAGTTTATTGATTGGTTCTTTATTCAGTTTTGTACAGTTTATTGACTGGTTGTTTATTTAGTTTTGTACAGTTTATTGACTGTTTGTTTATTTAGTTTTGTACAGTTTATTGACTGTTTCTTTATTTAGTTTTGTACAATTTATTTACTGTTTCTTTATTTAATTTTGTACAGTTTATTGACAGGTTCTTTATTGAGTTTTGTACAGTTTATTGATTGGCTCTTTTTTGAGTTTGTGTACATTTTATTGACTGGTTCTTTATTGAGTTTTGTACAGTTTATTGACTGGTTCTTTATTCAGTTTTGTACAGTTTATTGACTGGTTCTTTATTGAGTTTTATACAGTTTATTGACTGGTTCTTTATTGAGTTTGTGTACATTTTATTGACTGGTTCTTTATTGAGTTTTGTACAGTTTATTGACTGGTTCTTTATTGACTCTTGTACAGTTTATTGACTGGTTCTTTATTGAGTTTTGTATAGTTTATTGACTGTTTCTTTATTTAGTTTTGTACAGTTTATTGACTGTTTCTTTATTTAGTTTTGTACAGTTTATTGACTGTTTCTATATATAGTTTTGTACAGTTTATTGAATGTTTCTTTATTCAGTTTTTTACAGTTTATTGACTGTTTCTTCATTTAGTTTGTGTACAATTTATTGACTAGTTCTTTATTTAGTTTGGTACAGTTTATTGACTTTTTCTTTATTTAGTTTTGTACAGTTTATTGACTGTTTCTTTATTTAGTTTTGTACAGTTTATTGACTGGTTCTTTATTTAGTTTTGTACAGTTTATTGACTGGTTCTTTATTCAGTTTTGTACAGTTTATTGACTGTGTCTTTATTCAGTTTTGTACAGTTTATTGACTGTTTGTTTATTTAGTTTTGTACAGTTTATTGACTGTTTCTTTATTTAGTTTTGTACAATTTATTTACTGTTTCTTTA
Source organism: Limnoperna fortunei (assembly GCA_944474755.1). Classification (NCBI taxonomy): domain Eukaryota; kingdom Metazoa; phylum Mollusca; class Bivalvia; order Mytilida; family Modiolidae; genus Limnoperna; species Limnoperna fortunei. Next base: position 31,274,304 of record OX104119.1, on the reverse strand, counting down.
TTTAGTTTTGTACAGTTTATTGACTGTTTCTATATTTAGTTTTGTACAGTTTATTGATTGGTTCTTTATTCAGTTTTGTACAGTTTATTGACTGGTTGTTTATTTAGTTTTGTACAGTTTATTGACTGTTTGTTTATTTAGTTTTGTACAGTTTATTGACTGTTTCTTTATTTAGTTTTGTACAATTTATTTACTGTTTCTTTATTTAATTTTGTACAGTTTATTGACAGGTTCTTTATTGAGTTTTGTACAGTTTATTGATTGGCTCTTTTTTGAGTTTGTGTACATTTTATTGACTGGTTCTTTATTGAGTTTTGTACAGTTTATTGACTGTTTCTTTATTGAGTTTTGTACAGTTTATTGACTGGTTCTTTGTTCCGTTTTGTTCTGTTTATTGACTGGTTCTTTATTCAGTTTTGTACAGTTTATTGTCTGGTTCTTTATTCAGTTTTGTACAGTTTATTGACTGGTTCTTTATTCAGTTTTGTACAGTTTATTGACAGTTTCTTTATTTAGTTTTGTACAGTTTATTGACTCGTTCTTTGTTCAGTTTTGTACAGTTTATTGACTGGTTCATTTTTGAGTTTTGTACAGTTTAGTGACTGGTTCTTTATTTAGTTTTGTACAGTTTATTGACTGTTTCTTTATTTAGTTTTGTACAGTTTATTGACTGGTTCTTTATTGAGTTTGGTACAGTTTATTGACTGTTTATTTAGTTTGTGTACATTTATGGACTGGTTGTTTATTTAGTTTTGTACAGTTTATTGACTGTTTGTTTATTTAGTTTTGTACAGTTTATTGACTGTTTCTTTATATAGTTTTGTACAGTTTATTGACTGTTTCTTCATTTAGTTTTGTACAATTTATTTACTGTTTCTTTATTTAATTTTGTACAGTTTATTGACTGGGTCTTTATTGAGTTTTGTACAGTTTATTGATTGGCTCTTTTTTGAGTTTGTGTACATTTTATTGACTGTTTCTTTATTGAGGTTTGTACAGTTTATTGTCTCGTTCTTTATTGAGTTTTTAACAGTTTATTGACTGGTTCTTTATTTAGTTTTGTACAGTTTACTGACTGTTTCTTTATTGAGTTTGGTACAGTTTATTGACTGTTTCTTTATTGAGTTTTGTACAGTTTATTGACTGGTTCTTTATTGAGTTTTATACAGTTTATTGACAATTTCTTTATTGAGTTTTGTACAGTTTATTGACTGGTTCTTTATTCGGTTTTGTACAGTTTATTGACTATTTCTTTATTGAGTTTTGTATAGTTTATTGACTGATTCTTTATTGAGTTTTGTACAATTTTTTTACTGTTTCTTTATTGAGTTTTGTACAGTTTTTTTACTGGTTCTTTATTGAGTTTTGTACAGTTTATTTACTGTTTCTTTATTGAGGTTTGTACAGTTTATTGTCTCGTTCTTTATTGAGTTTTTAACAGTTTATTGACTGGTTCTTTATTTAGTTTTGTACAGTTTACTGACTGTTTCTTTATTTAGTTTGGTACAGTTTATTGACTGTTTCTTTATTGAGTTTTGTACAGTTTATTGACTGGTTCTTTATTGAGTTTTATACAGTTTATTGACTGTTTCTTTATTGAGTTTTGTACAGTTTATTGACTGGTTCTTTATTCAGTTTTGTACAGTTTATTGACTATTTCTTTATTCAGTTTTGTATAGTTTATTGACTGATTTTTTATTGAGTTTTGTACAGTTTTTTGACTGTTTCTTTATTGAGTTTTGTACAGTTTTTTGACTGGTTCTTTATTGAGTTTTGTACAGTTTATTGACTGTTTCTTTATTGAGGTTTGTAAAGTTTATTGACTGTTTCTTGATTTAGTTTTGTGCAGTTTATTGACTGGTTCTTTATTGAGTTTTGCACAGTTTATTGACTGGTTCTTTATTGAGTTTTGTACAGTTTATTGACTGGTTCTTTATTGCGTTTTGTACAGTTTATTGACTGGTTCTTTATTGAGTGTGTACAGTTTATTGACAGGTTCTTTATTGCATTTTGTACAGTTTATTGACTGTTTCTTTATTTAGTTTGTGTACAATTTATTGACTGGTTGTTTATTTAGTTTTGTACAGTTTATTGACTGTTTGTTTATTTAGTTTTGTTCAGTTTATTGACTGTTTCTTTATTTAGTTTTGTACAGTTTATTGACTGGTTCTTTATTGAGTTTTGAACAGTTTATTGACTGGTCCTTTATTGAGTTTGTGAACATTTTATTGACTGGTTCTTTATTGAGTTTTCTACAGTTCATTGACTGGTTCTTTATTGACCTTTATACAGTTTATTGACTGGTTCTTTATTGAGTTTTGTATAGTTTATTGACTGTTTCTTTATTTAGTTTTGTACAGTTTATTGACTGGTTCTTTATTGAGTTTTGAACAGTTTATTGACTGGTCCTTTATTGAGTTTGTGAACATTTTATTGACTGGTTCTTTATTGAGTTCTGTAGAGTTCATTGACTGGTTCTTTATTGACTTTTGTACAGTTTATTGACAGGTTCTTTATTGAGTTTTGTACAGTTTATTGACTGGTTCTTTATTGAGTTTTGTACAGTTTATTGATTGTTTCTTTATTTAATTTTGTACAGTTTATTGACTGTTTCTTCATTTAGATTTGTACAGTTTATTGACTGTTTCTTTATTGAGTTTTGTACAGTTTATTGACTGGTTCTTTATTGAGTTTTATACAGTTTATTGACTAATTCTTTATTCAGTTTTGTACAGATTATTGGCTGGTTCTTTCTTCAGTTTTGTACAGTTTATTGACTGTTTCTTTATTGAGTTTTGTACAGTTTATTGACTGGTTCTTTGTTCAGTTTTGTTTTGTTTATTGACTGGTTCTTTATTCAGTTTTGTACAGTTTATTGACTGGATCTTTATTCAGTTTTGTACAGTTTATTGACTGGTTCTTTATTTAGTTTTGTACAATTTATTGACTGTTTCTTTATTTAGTTTTCTACAGTTTATTGACTGGTTCTTTGTTCAGTTTTTTTCAGTTTATTGACTGGTTCTTTGTTCAGTTTTGTACAGTTTATTAATTGGTTCTTTTTTGAGTTTTCTACAGTTTATTAACTGTTTCTCTATTTAGTTTTGTACAGTTTATTGACTGTTTCTTTATTTAGTTTTGTACAGTTTATTGACTGGTTCTTTATTGCGTTTTGTATAGTTTATTGACTGTTTCTCTATTTAGTTTTCTACAGTGTATTGACTGGGTCTTTATTTAGTTTTGTACAGTTTATTGACTGGTTCTGTTTTGAGTTTTGTACAGTTTATGGACTGTTTCTTTATTTAGTTTGTGTACAATTTATTGACTGGTTGTTTATTTAGTTTTGTACAGTTTATTGACTGTTTGTTTATTTAGTTTTGTACAGTTTATTGACTATTTCTTTATTTAGTTTTGTACAGTTTATTGACTGGTTCTTTATTGAGTTTTGAACAGTTTATTGACTGATCCTTTATTGAGTTTGTGAACATTTTATTGACTGGTTCTTTATTGAGTTTTGTACAGTTCATTGACTGGTTCTTTATTGAGTTTTGTATAGTTTATTGACTGGTTCTTTATTTAGTTTTCTACAGTTTATTGACTGGTTCTTTGTTCAGTTTTGTACAGTTTATTGATTGGTTCTTTTTTGAGTTTTGTACAGTTTATTGATTGGTTCTTTTTTGAGTTTTGTACAGTTTATTGACTGTTTGTTGATTGAGTTTTGTACAGTTTATTGTCTCGTTCTTTATTGAGTTTTTAACAGTTTATTGACTGGTTCTTTATTTAGTTTTGTACAGTTTACTGACTGTTTCTTTATTTAGTTTGGTACAGTTTATTGACTGTTTCTTTATTGAGTTTTGTACAGTTTATTGGCTGGTTCTTTATTGAGTTTTATACAGTTTATTGACTGTTTCTTTATTGAGTTTTGTACAGTTTATTGACTGGTTCTTTATTCAGTTTTGTACAGTTTATTGACTATTTCTTTATTGAGTTTTGTATAGTTTATTGACTGATTCTTTATTGAGTTTTGTACAGTTTTTTGACTGTTTCTTTATTGAGTTTTGTACAGTTTTTTGACCGGTTCTTTATTGAGTTTTGTACAGTTTATTGACTGTTTCTTTATTGAGGTTTGTACAGTTTATTGTCTCGTTCTTTATTGAGTTTTTAACAGTTTATTGACTGGTTCTTTATTTAGTTTTGTACAGTTTACTGACTGTTTCTTTATTTAGTTTGGTACAGTTTATTGACTGGTTCTTTATTGAGTTTTGTACAGTTTATTGACTGGTTCTTTATTCAGTTTTGTACAGTTTATTGAATATTTCTTTATTGAGTTTTGTATAGTTTATTGACTGATTCTTTATTGAGTTTTGTACAGTTTTTTGACTGTTTCTTTATTGAGTTTTGTACAGTTTTTTGACTGGTTCTTTATTGAGTTTTGTACAGTTTATTGACTGTTTCTTTATTGAGGTTTGTAAAGTTTATTGACTGTTTCTTGATGTAGTTTTGTGCAGTTTATTGCCTGGTTCTTTATTGAGTTTTGCACAGTTTATTGACTGGTTCTTTATTGAGTTTTGTACAGTTTATTGACTGGTTCTTTATTGGGTTTTGTACAGTTTATTGACTGGTTCTTTATTAAGTTTTGTACAGTTTATTGACTGGTTCTTTATTGCGTTTTGTACAGTTTATTGACTGTTTCTCTATTTAGTTTTGTACAGTTTATTGATTGGGCCTTTATTTTGTTTTGTACAGTTTATTGACTGGTTTTTTATTGAGTTTTGTACAGTTTATTGACTGTTTCTTTATTTAGTTTGTGTACAATTTATTGACTGGTTGTTTATTTAGTTTTGTACAGTTAATTGACTGTTTGTTTATTTAGTTTTGTACAGTTTATTGTCTGTTTCTTTATTTAGTTTTGTACATTTTATTGACTGGTTCTTTTTTTGAGTTTTGAACAGTTTATTGACTGGTCCTTTATTGAGTTTTTGAACATTTTATTGACTGGTTCTTTATTGAGTTTTGTACAGTTCATTGACTGGTTCTTTATTGAGTTTTGTATAGTTTATTGACTGGTTCTTTATTTAGTTTTCTACAGTTTATTGACTGGTTCTTTGTTCAGTTTTGTTCAGTTTATTGACGGGTTCTTTGTTCAGTTTTGTACAGTTTATTATTGGTTCTTTTTTGAGTTTTGTACAGTTTATTGACTGTTTGTTGATTGAGTTTTGTACAGTTTATTGTCTCGTTCTTTATTGAGTTTTTAACAGTTTATTGACTGGTTCTTTATTTGTTTTGTACAGTTTACTGACTGTTTCTTTATTTGGTTTGGTCCAGTTTATTGACTGTTTCTTTATTGAGTTTTGTACAGTTTATTGACTGGTTCTTTATTGAGTTTTATACAGTTTATTGACTGTTTCTTTATTGAGTTTCGTACAGTTTATTGACTGGTTCTTTATTCAGTTTTGTACAGTTTATTGACTATTTATTTATTGAGTTTTGTATAGTTTATTGACTGATTCTTTATTGAGTTTTGTACAGTTTATTGACTGTTTCTTTATTGAGTTTTGTACAGTTTATTGACTGTTTCTTTATTGAGGTTTGTACAGTTTATTGTCTCGTTCTTTATTGAGTTTTTAACAGTTTATTGACTGTTTCTTTATTTAGTTTTGTACAGTTTACTGACTGTTTCTTTATTTAGTTTGGTACAGTTTATTGACTGTTTCTTTATTGAGTTTTGTACAGTTTATTGACTGGTTCTTTATTGAGTTTTATACAGTTAATTGACTGTTTCTTTATTGAGTTTTGTACAGTTTATTGACTGTTTCTTTATTCAGTTTTGTATAGTTTATTGACTATTTCTTTATTGAGTTTTCTATAGTTTATTGACTGATTCTTTGTTGAGTTTTGTACAGTTTTTTGACTGTTTCTTTATTGAGTTTTGTACAGGTTATTGACTGTTTCTTTATTGAGTTTTGTACAGTTTATTGACTGGTTCTTTGTTCAGTTTTGTTCTGTTTATTGACTGGTTCTTTATTCAGTTTTGTTCTGTTTATTGACTGGTTCTATATTCAGTTTTGTTCAGTTTATTGACTGGTTCTTTATTCAGTTTTGTACAGTTTATTGACTGGTTCTTTATTCAGTTTTGTACAGTTTATTGACAGTTTATTTATTTAGTTTTGTACAGTTTATTAACTGGTTCTTTGTTCAGTTTTGTACAGTTTATTGACTGGTTCATTTTTGAGTTTGTACAGTTTATTGACTGTTTCTTTATTGAGTTTTGTACAGTTTATTGACAGTTTCTTTATTGAGTTTTGTACAGTTTATTGACTGTTTCTTTATTGAGTTTTGTACAGTTTATTGACTGGTTCTTTATTTAGTTTTGTACAGTTTATTGACTGTTTCTTTATGTAGTTTTGTACAGTTTATTGACTGTTTCTATATTTAGTTTTGTACAGTTTATTGAATGTTTCTTTATTTAGTTTTTCACAGTTTATTGACTGTTTCTTTATTTAGTTTGTGTACAAATTATTGACTAGTTCTTTATTTAGTTTTCTACAGTTTATTGACTTTTTCTTTATTTAGTTTTGTACAGTTTATTGACTGTTTCTTTATTTAGTTTTGTACAGTTTATTGACTGGTTCTTTATTCAGTTTTGTACTGTTTATTGACTGTTTCTTTATTGAGTATTGTACAGTTTATTGACTGGTTCTTTGTTCAGTTTTGTTCTATTTATTGACTGGTTCTTTATTCAGTTTTGTACAGTTTATTGACTGGTTCTTTATTCAGTTTTGTACAGTTTATTGACAGTTTCTTTATTTAGTTTAGTACAGTTTATTGACTGGTTCTTTGTTCAGTTTTGTACAGTTTATTGACTGGTTCATTTTTGAGTTTTGTACAGTTTATTGACTGTTTCTTTATTGAGTTTTGTACAGTTTATTGACTGTTTCTTTATTGAGTTTTGTACAGTTTATTGACTGGTTCTTTGTTCAGTTTTGTTCTGTTTATTGACTGGTTCTTTGTTCAGTTTTGTTCTGTTTATTGACTGGTTCTTTATTCAGTTTTGTACAGTTTATTGACTGGTTCTTTTTTGAGTTTTGTACAGTTTATTGACTGTTTGTTGATTGAGTTTTGTACAGTTTATATTATCGTTCTTTATTGAGTTTTTAACAGTTTATTGACTGGTTCTTTATTTAGTTTTGTACAGTTTACTGACTGGTTCTTTATTGAGTTTTGTACAGTTTATTGACTGTTTCTTTATTGAGGTTTGTACAGTTTATTGTCTCGTTCTTTATTGAGTTTTTAACCGTTTATTGACTGTTTCTTTATTTAGTTTTGTACAGTTTACTGACTGTTTCTTTATTTAGTTTGGTACAGTTTATTGACTGTTTCTTTATTGAGTTTTGTACAGTTTATTGACTGGTTCTTTATTGAGTTTTATACAGTTAATTGACTGTTTCTTTATTGAGTTTTGTACAGTTAATTGACTGTTTCTTTATTCAGTTTTGTATAGTTTATTGACTATTTCTTTATTGAGTTTTCTATAGTTTATTGACTGATTCTTTGTTGAGTTTTGTACAGTTTTTTTACTGTTTCTTTATTGAGTTTTGTACAGGTTATTGACTGTTTCTTTATTGAGTTTTGTACAGTTTATTGACTGGTTCTTTGTTCAGTTTTGTTCTGTTTATTGACTGGTTCTTTATTCAGTTTTGTTCTGTTTATTGACTGGTTCTATATTCAGTTTTGTTCAGTTTATTGACTGGTTCTTTATTCAGTTTTGTACAGTTTATTGACTGGTTCTTTATTCAGTTTTGTACAGTTTATTGACAGTTTATTTATTTAGTTTTGTACAGTTTATTAACGGGTTCTTTGTTCAGTTTTGTACAGTTTATTGACTGGTTCATTTTTGAGTTTGTACAGTTTATTGACTGTTTCTTTATTGAGTTTTGTACAGTTTATTGACTGTTTCTTTATTGAGTTTTGTACAGTTAATTGACTGTTTCTTTATTGAGTTTTGTACAGTTTATTGACTGGTTCTTTATTTAGTTTTGTACAGTTTATTGACTGTTTCTTTATGTAGTTTTGTACAGTTTATTGACTGTTTCTATATTTAGTTTTGTACAGTTTATTGAATGTTTCTTTATTTAGTTTTTCACAGTTTATTGACTGTTTCTTTATTTAGTTTGTGTACAAATTATTGACTAGTTCTTTATTTAGTTTTCTACAGTTTATTGACTTTTTCTTTATTTAGTTTTGTACAGTTTATTGACTGTTTCTTTATTGAGTTTTGTACAGTTTATTGACTGGTTCTTTATTCAGTTTTGTACTGTTTATTGACTGTTTCTTTATTGAGTTTTGTACAGTTTATTGACTGGTTCTTTGTTCAGTTTTGTTCTATTTATTGACTGGTTCTTTATTCCGTTTTGTACAGTTTATTGACTGGTTCTTTATTCAGTTTTGTACAGTTTATTGACAGTTTCTTTATTTAGTTTTGTACAGTTTATTGACTGGTTCTTTGTTCAGTTTTGTACAGTTTATTGACTGGTTCATTTTTGAGTTTTGTACAGTTTATTGACTGTTTCTTTATTGAGTTTTGTACAGTTTATTGACTGTTTCTTTATTGAGTTTTGTACAGTTTATTGACTGGTTCTTTGTTCAGTTTTGTTCTGTTTATTGACTGGTTCTTTGTTCAGTTTTGTTCTGTTTATTGACTGGTTCTTTATTCAGTTTTGTACAGTTTATTGACTGGTTCTTTTTTGAGTTTTGTACAGTTTATTGACTGTTTGTTGATTGAGTTTTGTACAGTTTATTTTTAATCGTTCTTTATTGAGTTTTTAACAGTTTATTGACTGGTTCTTTATTTAGTTTTGTACAGTTTACTGACTGTTTCTTTATTAAGTTTGGTACAGTTTATTGACTGTTTCTTAATTGAGTTTTGTACAGTTTATTGACTGGTTCTTTATTGAGTTTTATACAGTTATTGACTGTTTCTTTATTGAGTTTTGTACAGTTTATTGACTGGTTCTTTATTCAGTTTTGTACAGTTTATTGACTATTTCTTTATTGAGTTTTGTATAGTTTATTGACTGATTCTTTATTGAGTTTTGTACAGTTTTTTGACTGTTTCTTTATTGAATTTTGTACAGTTTTTTGACTGGTTCTTTATTGAGTTTTGTACAGTTTATTGACTGTTTCTTTATTGAGGTTTGTAAAGTTTATTGACTGTTTCTTGATGTAGTTTTGTGCAGTTTATTGCCTGGTTCTTTATTGAGTTTTGCACAGTTTATTGACTGGTTCTTTATTGAGTTTTGTACAGTTTATTGACTGGTTCTTTATTGAGTTTTGTACAGTTTATTGACTGGTTCTTTATTGAGTTTTGTACATTTTATTGACTGGTTCTTTATTGCGTTTTGTACAGTTTATTGACTGTTTCTCTATTTAGTTTTGTACAGTTTATTGACTGGGTCTTTATTTTGTTTTGTACAGTTTATTGACTGGTTCTTTATTGAGTTTGTACAGTTTATGGACTGTTTCTTTATTTAGTTTGTGTACAATTTATTGACTGGTTGTTTATTTAGTTTTGTACAGTTAATTGACTGTTTGTTTATTTAGTTTTGTACAGTTTATTGGCTGTTTCTTTATTTAGTTTTGTACAGTTTATTGACTGGTTCTTTTTTTTGAGTTTTGAACAGTTTATTGACTGGTCCTTTATTGAGTTTGTGAACATTTTATTGACTGGTTCTTTATTGAGTTTTGTACAGTTCATTGACTGGTTCTTTATTGAGTTTTGTATAGTTTATTGACTGGTTCTTTATTTAGTTTTCTACAGTTTATTGACTGGTTCTTTGTTCAGTTTTGTTCTGTTTATTGACGGGTTCTTTGTTCAGTTTTGTACAGTTTATTGATTGGTTCTTTTTTGAGTTTTGTACAGTTTATTGACTGTTTGTTGATTGAGTTTTGTACAGTTTATTGTCTCGTTCTTTATTGAGTTTTTAACAGTTTATTGACTGGTTCTTTATTTAGTTTTGTACAGTTTACTGACTGTTTCTTTATTTGGTTTGGTCCAGTTTATTGACTGTTTCTTTATTGAGTTTTGTACAGTTTATTGACTGGTTATTTATTGAGTTTTATACAGTTTATTGACTGTTTCTTTATTGAGTTTCGTACAGTTTATTGACTGGTTCTTTATTCAGTTTTGTACTGTTTATTGACTGTTTCTTTATTGAGTTTTGTACAGTTTATTGACTGGTTCTTTGTTCAGTTTTGTTCTGTTTATTGACTGGTTCTTTATTCAGTTTTGTTCAGTATATTGACTGGTTCTTTATTCAGTTTTGTACAGTTTAATGACTAATTCTTTATTCAGTTTTGTACAGTTTATTGACAGTTTCTTTATTTAGTTTTGTACAGTTTATTGACTGGTTCTTTGTTCGGTTTTGTACAGTTTATTGACTGGTTCATTTTTGAGTTTTGTACAGTTTATTGACTGTTTCTTCATTGAGTTTTGTACAGTTTATTGACTGTTTCTTTATTGAGTTTAGTACAGTTTATTGACTGTTTCTTTATGTAGTTTTGTACAGTTTATTGACTGTTTCTATATTTAGTTTTGTACAGTTTATTGAATGTTTCTTTATTTAGTTTTTCACAGTTTATTGACTGTTTCTTTATTTAGTTTGTGTACAATTTATTGACTAGTTCTTTATTTAGTTTTCTACAGTTTATTGACTTTTTCTTTATTTAGTTTTGTACAGTTTATTGACTGTTTCTTTATTTAGTTTTGTACAGTTTATTGACTGGTTCTTTATTTAGTTTCGTACAGTTTATTGACTGGTTCTTTATTTAGTTTTGTACAGTTTATTGACTGGTTCTTTATTGAGTTTTGTACAGTTAATTGACTGTTTCTTTATTTAGTTTGTGTACAATTTATAGACTGGTTGTTTATTTAGTTTTGTTCAGTTTATTGACTGTTTGTTTATTGGGCTTTGTACAGTTTATTGACTGTTTCTTTATTTAGTTTTGTACAGTTTATTTACTGTTTCTTTATTTAATTTTGTACAGTTTATTGACTGGTTCTTTATTGAGTTTGTGTACATTTTATTGACTGGTTCTTTATTGAGTTTTGTACACTTTATTGACTGTTTCTTTATTTAGTTTTGTACAGTTTATTAACTGGTTCTTTATTCAGTTTTGTACAGTTTATTGACTGGTTCTTTATTCAGTTTTGTACAGTTTATTGACTGGTTCTTTATTCAGTTTTGTACAGTTTATTGATTGTTTCTTTATTGAGGTTTGTAAAGTTTATTGACTGTTTCTTTATTTAGTTTTGTACAGTTTATTGACTGGTTCTTTATTGGGTTTTGTACAGTTTATTGACTGGTTCTTTATTGAGTTTTGTACAGTTTATTGACTGGTTTTTTATTGAGTTTTGTACAGTTTATTGACTGGTTCTTTATTGAGTTTTGTACAGTTTATTGACTGGTTCATTTTTGAGTTTTGTACAGTTTATTGACTGTTTCTTTATTGAGTTTTGTACAGTTTATTGACTGTTTCTTTATTGAGTTTTGTACAGTTTATTGACTGGTTCTTTGTTCAGTTTTGTTCTGTTTATTGACTGGTTCTTTGTTCAGTTTTGTTCTGTTTATTGACTGGTTCTTTATTCAGTTTTGTACAGTTTATTGACTGGTTCTTTTTTGAGTTTTGTACAGTTTATTGACTGTTTCTTGATTGAGTTTTGTACAGTTTATTTTATCGTTCTTTATTGAGTTTTTAACAGTTTATTGACTGGTTCTTTATTTAGTTTTGTACAGTTTACTGACTGTTTCTTTATTAAGTTTGGTACAGTTTATTGACTGTTTCTTAATTGAGTTTTGTACAGTTTATTGACTGGTTCTTTATTGAGTTTTATACAGTTATTGACTGTTTCTTTATTGAGTTTTGTACAGTTTATTGACTGGTTCTTTATTCAGTTTTGTACAGTTTATTGACTATTTCTTTATTGAGTTTTGTATAGTTTATTGACTGATTCTTTATTGAGTTTTGTACAGTTTATTGACTGTTTCTTTATTGAATTTTTTACAGTTTTTTGACTGGTTCTTTATTGAGTTTTGTACAGTTTATTGACTGTTTCTTTATTGAGGTTTGTAAAGTTTATTGACTGTTTCTTGATGTAGTTTTGTGCAGTTTATTGCCTGGTTCTTTATTGAGTTTTGCACAGTTTATTGACTGGTTCTTTATTGAGTTTTGTACAGTTTATTGACTGGTTCTTTATTGAGTTTTGTACAGTTTATTGACTGGTTCTTTATTGAGTTTTGTACAGTTTATTGACTGGTTCTTTATTGCGTTTTGTACAGTTTATTGACTGTTTCTCTATTTAGTTTTGTACAGTTTATTGACTGGGTCTTTATTTTGTTTTGTACAGTTTATTGACTGGTTCTTTATTGAGTTTGTACAGTTTATGGACTGTTTCTTTATTTAGTTTGTGTACAATTTATTGACTGGTTGTTTATTTAGTTTTGTACAGTTAATTGACTGTTTGTTTATTTAGTTTTGTACAGTTTATTGGCTGTTTCTTTATTTAGTTTTGTACAGTTTATTGACTGGTTCTTTTTTTTGAGTTTTGAACAGTTTATTGACTGGTCCTTTATTGAGTTTGTGAACATTTTATTGACTGGTTCTTTATTGAGTTTTGTACAGTTCATTGACTGGTTCTTTATTGAGTTTTGTATAGTTTATTGACTGGTTCTTTATTTAGTTTTCTACAGTTTATTGACTGGTTCTTTGTTCAGTTTTGTTCTGTTTATTGACGGGTTCTTTGTTCAGTTTTGTACAGTTTATTGATTGGTTCTTTTTTGAGTTTTGTACAGTTTATTGACTGTTTGTTGATTGAGTTTTGTACAGTTTATTGTCTCGTTCTTTATTGAGTTTTTAACAGTTTATTGACTGGTTCTTTATTTAGTTTTGTACAGTTTACTGACTGTTTCTTTATTTGGTTTGGTCCAGTTTATTGACTGTTTCTTTATTGAGTTTTGTACAGTTTATTGACTGGTTCTTTATTGAGTTTTATACAGTTTATTGACTGTTTCTTTATTGAGTTTCGTACAGTTTATTGACTGGTTCTTTATTCAGTTTTGTACTGTTTATTGACTGTTTCTTTATTGAGTTTTGTACAGTTTATTGACTGGTTCTTTGTTCAGTTTTGTTCTGTTTATTGACTGGTTCTTTATTCAGTTTTGTTCAGTATATTGACTGGTTCTTTATTCAGTTTTGTACAGTTTAATGACTAATTCTTTATTCAGTTTTGTACAGTTTATTGACAGTTTCTTTATTTAGTTTTGTACAGTTTATTGACTGGTTCTTTGTTCGGTTTTGTACAGTTTATTGACTGGTTCATTTTTGAGTTTTGTACAGTTTATTGACTGTTTCTTCATTGAGTTTTGTACAGTTTATTGACTGTTTCTTTATTGAGTTTAGTACAGTTTATTGACTGTTTCTTTATGTAGTTTTGTACAGTTTATTGACTGTTTCTATATTTAGTTTTGTACAGTTTATTGAATGTTTCTTTATTTAGTTTTTCACAGTTTATTGACTGTTTCTTTATTTAGTTTGTGTACAATTTATTGACTAGTTCTTTATTTAGTTTTCTACAGTTTATTGACTTTTTCTTTATTTAGTTTTGTACAGTTTATTGACTGTTTCTTTATTTAGTTTTGTACAGTTTATTGACTGGTTCTTTATTTAGTTTTGTACAGTTTATTGACTGGTTCTTTATTTAGTTTTGTACAGTTTATTGACTGGTTCTTTATTGAGTTTTGTACAGTTAATTGACTGTTTCTTTATTTAGTTTGTGTACAATTTATAGACTGGTTGTTTATTTAGTTTTGTTCAGTTTATTGACTGTTTGTTTATTGGGCTTTGTACAGTTTATTGACTGTTTCTTTATTTAGTTTTGTACAGTTTATTTACTGTTTCTTTATTTAATTTTGTACAGTTTATTGACTGGTTCTTTATTGAGTTTGTGTACATTTTATTGACTGGTTCTTTATTGAGTTTTGTACAGTTTATTGATTGTTTCTTTATTTAGTTTTGTACAGTTTATTAACTGGTTCTTTATTCAGTTTTGTACAGTTTATTGACTGGTTCTTTATTCAGTTTTGTACAGTTTATTGACTGGTTCTTTATTCAGTTTTGTACAGTTTATTGATTGTTTCTTTATTGAGGTTTGTAAAGTTTATTGACTGTTTCTTGATTTAGTTTTGTACAGTTTATTGACTGGTTCTTTATTGGGTTTTGTACAGTTTATTGACTGGTTCTTTATTGAGTTTTGTACAGTTTATTGACTGGTTTTTTATTGAGTTTTGTACAGTTTATTGACTGGTTCTTTATTGAGTTTTGTACAGTTTATTGACTGGTTCTTTATTGAGTTTTGTACAGTTTATTGACTTGTTCTTTATTGAGTTTTGTACAGTTTATTGACTGTTTCTTTATTGAGTTTTGTACAGTTTATTGACTGGTTCTTTATTCAGTTTTGTACTGTTTATTGACTGTTTCTTTATTGAGTTTTTTACAGTTTATTGACTGGTTCTTTTTTGAGTTTTGTACAGTTTATTGACTGTTTGTTGATTGAGTTTTGTACAGTTTATTGTCTCGTTCTTTATTGAGTTTTTAACGGTTTATTGACTGGTTCTTTATTTAGTTTTGTACAGTTTACTGACTGTTTCTTTATTTAGTTTGGTACAGTTTATTGACTGTTTCTTAATTGAGTTTTGTACAGTTTATTGACTGGTTCTTTATTGAGTTTTATACAGTTTATTGACTGGTTCTTTATTCAGTTTTGTACAGTTTATTGACCGGTTCTTTATTCAGTTTTGTACAGTTTATTGACAGTTTCTTTATTTAGTTTTGTACAGTTTATTGACTGGTTCTTTGTTCAGTTTTGTACAGTTTATTGACTGGTTCATTTTTGAGTTTTGTACAGTTTATTGACTGTTTCTTTATTGAGTTTTGTACAGTTTATTGACTGTTTCTTTATTGAGTTTTGTACAGTTTATTGACTGGTTCTTTGTTCAGTTTTGTTCTGTTTATTGACTGGTTCTTTGTTCAGTTTTGTTCTGTTTATTGACTGGTTCTTTATTCAGTTTTGTACAGTTTATTGACTGGTTCTTTTTTGAGTTTTGTACAGTTTATTGACTGTTTGTTGATTGAGTTTTGTACAGTTTTTTGTCTCGTTCTTTATTGAGTTTTTAACAGTTTATTGACTGGTTCTTTATTTAGTTTTGTACAGTTTACTGACTGTTTCTTTATTTAGTTTGGTACAGTTTATTGACTGTTTATTAATTGAGTTTTGTACAGTTTATTGGCTGGTTCTTTATTGAGTTTTATACAGTTTATTGACTGTTTCTTTATTGAGTTTTGTACAGTTTATTGACTGGTTCTTTATTCAGTTTTGTACAGTTTATTGACTATTTCTTTATTGAGTTTTGTATAGTTTATTGACTGATTCTTTATTGAGTTTTGTACAGTTTTTTGACTGTTTCTTTATTGAGTTTTTTTACAGTTTTTTGACTGGTTCTTTATTGAGTTTGGTACAGTTTATTGACTGTTTCTTTATTGAGGTTTGTAAAGTTTATTGACTGGTTCTTGATTTAGTTTTTTGCAGTTTATTGACTGGTTCTTTATTGAGTTTTGCACAGTTTATTGACTGTTTCTTTATTGAGTTTTCTACAGTTTATTGTCTGGTTCTTTATTGAGTTTTGTACAGTTTATTGACTGGTTCTTTATTCAGTTTTGTACTGTTTATTGACTGTTTCTTTATTGAGTTTTGTACAGTTTATTGACTGGTTCTTTGTTCAGTTTTGTTCTGTTTATTGACTGGTTCTTTATTTAGTTTTGTACAGTTTATTGACTGGTTCTTTATTCAGTTTTGTACAGTTTATTGACTGGTTCTTTATTAAGTTTTGTACAGTTTATTGACAGTTTCTTTATTTAGTTTTGTACAGTTTATTGACTGGTTCTTTGTTCAGTTTTGTACAGTTTATTGACTGGTTCATTTTTGAGTTTTGTTTAGTTTATTGACTGGTTCTTTATTGAGTTTTGTACAGTTTATTGACTGTTTCTTTATTGAGTTTTGTACAATTTATTGACTGTTTCTTTATTTAGTTTTGTACAGTTTATTGACTGGTTCTTTGTTCAGTTTTGTTCTGTTTATTGACTGGTTCTTTGTTCAGTTTTGTTCTGTTTATTGACTGGTTCTTTATTGAGTTTTGTACAGTTTATTGACTGGTTCTTTATTTAGTTTTGTACAGTTTATTGACTGTTTCTTTATGTAGTTTTGTACAGTTTATTGAATGTTTCTTTATTTAGTTTCTCACAGTTTATTGAATGTTTCTTTATTTAGTTTGTGTACAATTTATTGACTAGTTCTTTGTTTAGTTTTGTACAGTTTATTGACTTTTTCTTGATTTAGTTTTGTACAGTTTATTGGCTGTTTCTTTATTTAGTTTTGTACAGTTTATTGTTGATTGTTTCTTTATTTAGTTTTGTGCAGTTTATTAACTGGTTCTTTATTCAGTTTTGTACAGTTTATTGACTGGTTCTTTATTCAGTTTTGTACAGTTTATTGACTGGTTCTTTGTTCAGTTTTGTACAGTTTATTGACTGTTTCTTTATTGAGTTTTGAATAGTTTGTTGACTGATTCTTTATTGAGTTTTGTACAATTTTTTGACTGTTTCTTTATTGAATTTTGTACATTTTTTTGACTGGTTCTTTATTGAGTTTTGTACAGTTTATTGATTGTTTCTTTATTGAGGTTTGTAAAGTTTATTGACTGTTTCTTGATTTAGTTTTGTACAGTTTATTGACTGGTTCTTTATTGAGTTTTGTACAGTTTATTGACTGGTTCTTTATTGAGTTTTGTACAGTTTATTGACTGCTTCTTTATTGAGTTTTGTACAGTTTATTGACCGGTTCTTTATTGAGTTTTGTACAGTATATTGACTGGTTCTTTATTGAGTTTTGTACAGTTTATTGACTTGTTCTTTATTGAGTTTTGTACAGTTTATTGACTGTTTCTTTATTGAGTTTTGTACAGTTTATTGACTGGTTCTTTATTCAGTTTTGTACTGTTTATTGACTGTTTCTTTATTGAGTTTTGTACAGTTTATTGACTGGTTCTTTGTTCAGTTTTGTTCTGTTTATTGACTGGTTCTTTATTCAGTTTTGTTCAGTATATTGACTGGTTCTTTATTCAGTTTTGTACAGTTTAATGACTAATTCTTTATTCAGTTTTGTACAGTTTATTGACAGTTTCTTTATTTGGTTTTGTACAGTTTATTGACTGGTTCTTTGTTCGGTTTTGTACAGTTTATTGACTGGTTCATTTTTGAGTTTTGTACAGTTTATTGACTGTTTCTTCATTGAGTTTTGTACAGTTTATTGACTGTTTCTTTATTGAGTTTAGTACAGTTTATTGACTGTTTCTTTATGTAGTTTTGTACAGTTTATTGACTGTTTCTATATTTAGTTTTGTACAGTTTATTGAATGTTTCTTTATTTAGTTTTTCACAGTTTATTGACTGTTTCTTTATTTAGTTTGTGTACAATTTATTGACTAGTTCTTTATTTAGTTTTCTACAGTTTATTGACTTTTTCTTTATTTAGTTTTGTACAGTTTATTGACTGTTTCTTTATTTAGTTTTGTACAGTTTATTGACTGGTTCTTTATTTAGTTTTGTACAGTTTATTGACTGGTTCTTTATTTAGTTTTGTACAGTTTATTGACTGGTTCTTTATTGAGTTTTGTACAGTTAATTGACTGTTTCTTTATTTAGTTTGTGTACAATTTATAGACTGGTTGTTTATTTAGTTTTGTTCAGTTTATTGACTGTTTGTTTATTGGGTTTTGTACAGTTTATTGACTGTTTCTTTATTTAGTTTTGTACAGTTTATTTACTGTTTCTTTATTTAATTTTGTACAGTTTATTGACTGGTTCTTTATTGAGTTTGTGTACATTTTATTGACTGGTTCTTTATTGAGTTTTGTACAGTTTATTGATTGTTTCTTTATTTAGTTTTGTACAGTTTATTAACTGGTTCTTTATTCAGTTTTGTACAGTTTATTGACTGGTTCTTTATTCAGTTTTGTACAGTTTATTGACAGTTTATTTATTTAGTTTTGTACAGTTTATTGACTGGTTCTTTGTTCAGTTTTGTTCTGTTTATTGACTGGTTCTTTATTCAGTTTTGTTCTGTTTATTGACTGGTTCTTTATTCAGTTTTGTTCAGTTTATTGACTGGTTCTTTATTCAGTTTTGTACAGTTTATTGACTGGTTCTTTATTCAGTTTTGTACAGTTTATTGACAGTTTATTTATTTAGTTTTGTACAGTTTATTAACTGGTTCTTTGTTCAGTTTTGTACAGTTTATTGACTGGTTCATTTTTGAGTTTGTACAGTTTATTGACTGTTTCTTTATTGAGTTTTGTACAGTTTATTGACTGTTTCTATATTTAGTTTTGTACAGTTTATTGAATGTTTCTTTATTTAGTTTTTCACAGTTTATTGACTGGTTCTTTATTGAGTTTGTGTACATTTTATTGACTGGTTCTTTATTGAGTTTTGTACAGTTTATTGATTGTTTCTTTATTTAGTTTTGTACAGTTTATTAACTGGTTCTTTATTCAGTTTTGTACAGTTTATTGACTGGTTCTTTATTCAGTTTTGTACAGTTTATTGACTGGTTCTTTATTCAGTTTTGTACAGTTTATTGATTGTTTCTTTATTGAGGTTTGTAAAGTTTATTGACTGTTTCTTGATTTAGTTTTGTACAGTTTATTGACTGGTTCTTTATTGGGTTTTGTACAGTTTATTGACTGGTTCTTTATTGAGTTTTGTACAGTTTATTGACTGGTTTTTTATTGAGTTTTGTACAGTTTATTGACTGGTTCTTTATTGAGTTTTGTACAGTTTATTGACTGGTTCTTTATTGAGTTTTGTACAGTTTATTGACTTGTTCTTTATTGAGTTTTGTACAGTTTATTGACTGTTTCTTTATTGAGTTTTGTACAGTTTATTGACTGGTTCTTTATTCAGTTTTGTACTGTTTATTGACTGTTTCTTTATTGAGTTTTTTACAGTTTATTGACTGGTTCTTTTTTGACTTTTGTACAGTTTATTGACTGTTTGTTGATTGAGTTTTGTACAGTTTATTGTCTCGTTCTTTATTGAGTTTTTAACGGTTTATTGACTGGTTCTTTATTTAGTTTTGTACAGTTTACTGACTGTTTCTTTATTTAGTTTGGTACAGTTTATTGACTGTTTCTTAATTGAGATTTGTACAGTTTATTGACTGGTTCTTTATTGAGTTTTATACAGTTTATTGACTGTTTCTTTATTGAGTTTTGTACAGTTTATTGACTGGTTCTTTATTCAGTTTTGTACAGTTTATTGACTATTTCTTTATTGAGTTTTGTATAGTTTATTGACTGATTCTTTATTGAGTTTTGTACAGTTTTTTGACTGTTTCTTTATTGAGTTTTTTTACAGTTTTTTGACTGGTTCTTTATTGAGTTTGGTACAGTTTATTGACTATTTCTTTATTGAGGTTTGTAAAGTTTATTGACTGTTTCTTGATTTAGTTTTGTGCAGTTTATTGACTGGTTCTTTATTGAGTTTTGCACAGTTTATTGACTGTTTCTTTATTGAGTTTTGTACAGTTTATTGTCTGGTTCTTTATTGAGTTTTGTACAGTTTATTGACTGGTTCTTTATTCAGTTTTGTACTGTTTATTGACTGTTTCTTTATTGAGTTTTGTACAGTTTATTGACTGGTTCTTTGTTCAGTTTTGTTCTGTTTATTGACTGGTTCTTTATTCAGTTTTGTACAGTTTATTGACTGGTTCTTTATTCAGTTTTGTACAGTTTATTGACTGGTTCTTTATTAAGTTTTGTACAGTTTATTGACAGTTTCTTTATTTAGTTTTGTACAGTTTATTGACTGGTTCTTTGTTCAGTTTTGTACAGTTTATTGACTGGTTCATTTTTGAGTTTTGTACAGTTTATTGACTGGTTCTTTATTGAGTTTTGTACAGTTTATTGACTGTTTCTTTATTGAGTTTTGTACAATTTATTGACTGTTTCTTTATTTAGTTTTGTACAGTTTATTGACTGTTTCTTTATTCAGTTTTGTACAGTTTATTGACTATTTCTTTATTGAGTTTTCTATAGTTTATTGACTGATTCTTTGTTGAGTTTTGTACAGTTTTTTGACTGTTTCTTTATTGAGTTTTGTACAGGTTATTGACTGTTTCTTTATTGAGTTTTGTACAGTTTATTGACTGGTTCTTTGTTCAGTTTTGTTCTGTTTATTGACTGGTTCTTTATTCAGTTTTGTTCTGTTTATTGACTGGTTCTTTATTCAGTTTTGTTCAGTTTATTGACTGGTTCTTTATTCAGTTTTGTACAGTTTATTGACTGGTTCTTTATTCAGTTTTGTACAGTTTATTGACAGTTTATTTATTTAGTTTTGTACAGTTTATTAACTGGTTCTTTGTTCAGTTTTGTACAGTTTATTGACTGGTTCATTTTTGAGTTTGTACAGTTTATTGACTGTTTCTTTATTGAGTTTTGTACAGTTTATTGACTGTTTCTTTATTGAGTTTTGTACAGTTTATTGACTGTTTCTTTATTGAGTTTTGTACAGTTTATTGACTGGTTCTTTATATAGTTTTGTACAGTTTATTGACTGTTTTTTTATGTAGTTTTGTACAGTTTATTGACTGTTTCTATATTTAGTTTTGTACAGTTTATTGAATGTTTCTTTATTTAGTTTTTCACAGTTTATTGACTGTTTCTTTATTTAGTTTGTGTACAAATTATTGACTAGTTCTTTATTTAGTTTTCTACAGTTTATTGACTTTTTCTTTATTTAGTTTTGTACAGTTTATTGACTGTTTCTTTATTAGTTTTGTACAGTTTATTGACTGGTTCTTTATTCAGTTTTGTACTGTTTATTGACTGTTTCTTTATTGAGTTTTGTACAGTTTATTGACTGGTTCTTTGTTCAGTTTTGTTCTATTTATTGACTGGTTCTTTATTCAGTTTTGTTCAGTTTATTGACTGGTTCTTTATTCAGTTTTGTACAGTTTATTGACTGGTTCTTTATTCAGTTTTGTACAGTTTATTGACAGTTTCTTTATTTAGTTTTGTACAGTTTATTGACTGGTTCTTTGTTCAGTTTTGTACAGTTTATTGACTGGTTCATTTTTGAGTTTTGTACAGTTTATTGATTGTTTCTTTATTGAGTTTTGTACAGTTTATTGACTGTTTCTTTATTGAGTTTTGTACAGTTTATTGACTGGTTCTTTGTTCAGTTTTGTTCTGATTATTGACTGGTTCTTTGTTCAGTTTTGTTCTGTTTATTGACTGGTTCTTTATTCAGTTTTGTACAGTTTATTGACTGGTTCTTTTTTGAGTTTTGTACAGTTTATTGACTGTTTGTTGATTGAGTTTTGTACAGTTTATTGTCTCGTTCTTTATTGAGTTTTTAACAGTTTATTGACTGGTTCTTTATTTAGTTTTGTACAGTTTACTGACTGTTTCTTTATTTAGTTTGGTACAGTTTATTGACTGTTTCTTAATTGACTTTTGTACAGTTTATTGACTGGTTCTTTATTGAGTTTTATACAGTTTATTGACTGTTTCTTTATTGAGTTTTGTACAGTTTATTGACTGGTTCTTTATTCAGTTTTGTACAGTTTTTTGACTGTTTCTTTATTGAGTTTTTTTACAGTTTTTTGACTGGTTCTTTATTGAGTTTGGTACAGTTTATTGACTGTTTCTTTATTGATGTTTGTAAAGTTTATTGACTGTTTCTTGATTTAGTTTTGTGCAGTTTATTGACTGGTTCTTTATTGAGTTTTCCACAGTTTATTGACTGTTTCTTTATTGAGTTTTCTACAGTTTATTGTCTGGTTCTTTATTGAGTTTTGTACAGTTTATTGACTGGTTCTTTATTCAGTTTTGTACTGTTTATTGGCTGTTTCTTTATTGAGTTTTGTACAGTTTATTGACTGGTTCTTTGTTCAGTATTGTTCTGTTTATTGACTGGTTCTTTATTCAGTTTTGTACAGTTTATTGACTATTTCTTTATTGAGTTTTGTATAGTTTATTGACTGATTCTTTATTGAGTTTTGTACAGTTTTTGACTGTTTCTTTATTGAGTTTTTTTACAGTTTTTTGACTGGTTCTTTATTGAGTTTGGTACAGTTTATTGACTGTTTCTTTATTGAGGTTTGTAAAGTTTATTGACTGTTTCTTGATTTAGTTTTGTATAGTTTATTGACTGGTTCTTTATTGAGTTTTGTACAGTTTATTGACTGGTTCTTTATTGAGTTTTGTACAGTTTATTGACTGGTTCTTTATTGAGTTTTGTACAGTTTATTGACTGGTTCTTTATTGAGTTTTGTACAGTTTATTGACTTGTTCTTTATTGAGTTTTGTACAGTTTATTGACTGTTTTTTTATTGAGTTTTGTACAGTTTATTGACTGGTTCTTTATTCAGTTTTGTACTGTTTATTGACTGTTTCTTTATTGAGTTTTTAACAGTTTATTGACTGGTTCTTTATTTAGTTTTGTACAGTTTACTGACTGTTTCTTTATTTAGTTTGGTACAGTTTATTGACTGTTTCTTAATTGAGTTTTGTACAGTTTATTGACTAGTTCTTTATTGAGTTTTATACAGTTTATTGACTGTTTCTTTATTGAGTTTTGTACAGTTTATTGACTGGTTCTTTATTCAGTTTTGTACAGTTTATTGACTATTTCTTTATTGAGTTTTGTATAGTTTATTGACTGATTCTTTATTGAGTTTTGTACAATTTTTTTACTGTTTCTTTATTGAGTTTTGTACAGTTTTTTTACTGGTTCTTTATTGAGTTTTGTACAGTTTATTTACTGTTTCTTTATTGAGGTTTGTACAGTTTATTGTCTCGTTCTTTATTGAGTTTTTAACAGTTTATTGACTGGTTCTTTATTTAGTTTTGTACAGTTTACTGACTGTTTCTTTATTTAGTTTGGTACAGTTTATTGACTGTTTCTTTATTGAGTTTTGTACAGTTTATTGACTGGTTCTTTATTGAGTTTTATACAGTTTATTGACTGTTTCTTTATTGAGTTTTGTACAGTTTATTGACTGGTTCTTTATTCAGTTTTGTACAGTTTATTGACTATTTCTTTATTCAGTTTTGTATAGTTTATTGACTGATTTTTTATTGAGTTTTGTACAGTTTTTTGACTGTTTCTTTATTGAGTTTTGTACAGTTTTTTGACTGGTTCTTTATTGAGTTTTGTACAGTTTATTGACTGTTTCTTTATTGAGGTTTGTAAAGTTTATTGACTGTTTCTTGATTTAGTTTTGTGCAGTTTATTGACTGGTTCTTTATTTAGTTTTGCACAGTTTATTGACTGGTTCTTTATTGAGTTTTGTACAGTTTATTGACTGGTTCTTTATTGCGTTTTGTACAGTTTATTGACTGGTTCTTTATTGAGTGTGTACAGTTTATTGACAGGTTCTTTATTGCGTTTTGTACAGTTTATTGACTGTTTCTTTATTTAGTTTGTGTACAATTTATTGACTGGTTGTTTATTTAGTTTTGTACAGTTTATTGACTGTTTGTTTATTTAGTTTTGTTCAGTTTATTGACTGTTTCTTTATTTAGTTTTGTACAGTTTATTGACTGGTTCTTTATTGAGTTTTGAACAGTTTATTGACTGGTCCTTTATTGAGTTTGTGAACATTTTATTGACTGATTCTTTATTGAGTTTTGTACAGTTTTTTGACTGTTTCTTTTTTGAGTTTTGTACAGTTTATTGACTGTTTGTTGATTGAGTTTTGTACAGTTTATTGTCTCGTTCTTTATTGAGTTTTTAACAGTTTATTGACTGGTTCTTTATTTAGTTTTGTACAGTTTACTGACTGTTTCTTTATTTAGTTTTGTACAGTTTATTGACTGGTTCTTTATTCAGTTTTGTACAGTTTATTGACTATTTCTTTATTGAGTTTTGTATAGTTTATTGACTGATTCTTTATTGAGTTTTGTACAGTTTTTTGACTGTTTCTTTTTTGAGTTTTGTACAGTTTATTGACTGTTTCTTAATTGAGTTTTGTACAGTTTATTGACTGGTTCTTTATTGAGTTTTATACAGTTTATTGACTGTTTCTTTATTGAGTTTTGTACAGTTTATTGACTGGTTCTTTATTCAGTTTTGTACAGTTTATTGACTATTTCTTTATTGAGTTTTGTATAGTTTATTGACTGATTCTTTATTGAGTTTTGTACAGTTTTTTGACTGTTTCTTTATTGAGTTTTTTTACAGTTTTTTGACTGGTTCTTTATTGAGTTTGGTACAGTTTATTGACTGTTTCTTTATTGACGTTTGTAAAGTTTATTGACTGTTTCTTGATTTAGTTTTGTGCAGTTTATTGACTGGTTCTTTATTGAGTTTTGCACAGTTTATTGACTGTTTCTTTATTGAGTTTTCTACAGTTTATTGTCTGGTTCTTTATTGAGTTTTGTACAGTTTATTGACTGGTTCTTTATTCAGTTTTGTACTGTTTATTGACTGTTTCTTTATTGAGTTTTGTACAGTTTATTGACTGGTTCTTTGTTCAGTTTTGTTCTGTTTATTGACTGGTTCTTTATTCAGTTTTGTACAGATTATTGACTGGTTCTTTATTCAGTTTTGTACAGTTTATTGACTGGTTCTTTATTAAGTTTTGTACAGTTTATTGACAGTTTCTTTATTTAGTTTTGTACAGTTTATTGACTGGTTCTTTGTTCAGTTTTGTACAGTTTATTGACTGGTTCATTTTTGAGTTTTGTACAGTTTATCGACTGGTTCTTTATTGAGTTTTGTACAGTTTATTGACTGTTTCTTTATTTAGTTTGGTACAATTTATTGACTGTTTCTTTATTTAGTTTTGTACAGTTTATTGACTGTTTCTTTATTCAGTTTTGTACATTTTATTGACTATTTCTTTATTGAGTTTTCTATAGTTTATTGACTGATTCTTTGTTGAGTTTTGTACAGTTTTTTGACTGTTTCTTTATTGAGTTTTGTACAGGTTATTGACTGTTTCTTTATTGAGTTTTGTACAGTTTATTGACTGGTTCTTTGTTCAGTTTTGTTCTGTTTATTGACTGGTTCTTTATTCAGTTTTGTTCAGTTTATTGACTGGTTCTTTATTCAGTTTTGTACAGTTTATTGACTGGTTCTTTATTCAGTTTTGTACAGTTTATTGACTGGTTCTTTATTCAGTTTTGTACAGTTTATTGACAGTTTATTTATTTAGTTTTGTACAGTTTATTAACTGGTTCTTTGTTCAGTTTTGTACAGTTTATTGACTGGTTCATTTTTGAGTTTGTACAGTTTATTGACTGTTTCTTTATTGAGTTTTGTACAGTTTATTGACTGTTTCTTTATTGAGTTTTGTACAGTTTATTGACTGTTTCTTTATTGAGTTTTGTACAGTTTATTGACTGGTTCTTTATTTAGTTTTGTACAGTTTATTGACTGTTTCTTTATGTAGTTTTGTACAGTTTATTGACTGTTTCTATATTTAGTTTTGTACAGTTTATTGAATGTTTCTTTATTTAGTTTTTCACAGTTTATTGACTGTTTCTTTATTTAGTTTGTGTACAAATTATTGACTAGTTCTTTTTTTAGTTTTCTACAGTTTATTGACTTTTTCTTTATTTAGTTTTGTACAGTTTATTGACTGTTTCTTTATTTAGTTTTGTACAGTTTATTGACTGGTTCTTTATTCAGTTTTGTACTGTTTATTGACTGTTTCTTTATTGAGTTTTGTACAGTTTATTGACTGGTTCTTTGTTCAGTTTTGTACTATTTATTGACTGGTTCTTTATTCAGTTTTGTTCAGTTTATTGACTGGTTCTTTATTCAGTTTTGTACAGTTTATTGACTGGTTCTTTATTCAGTTTTGTACAGTTTATTGACAGTTTCTTTATTTAGTTTTGTACAGTTTATTGACTGGTTCTTTGTTCAGTTTTGTA
Organism: Limnoperna fortunei; assembly: GCA_944474755.1. Classification (NCBI taxonomy): domain Eukaryota; kingdom Metazoa; phylum Mollusca; class Bivalvia; order Mytilida; family Modiolidae; genus Limnoperna; species Limnoperna fortunei. Next base: position 31,248,256 of record OX104119.1, on the reverse strand, counting down.
CAGTTTATTGACTGGTTCATTTTTGAGTTTTGTACAGTTTATTGACTGTTTCTTTATTGAGTTTTGTACAGTTTATTGACTGTTTCTTTATTGAGTTTTGTACAGTTTATTGACTGGTTCTTTGTTCAGTTTTGTTCTGTTTATTGACTGGTTCTTTGTTCAGGTTTGTTCTGTTTATTGACTGGTTCTTTATTCAGTTTTGTACAGTTTATTGACTGGTTCTTTTTTGAGTTTTGTACAGTTTATTGACTGTTTGTTGATTGAGTTTTGTACAGTTTATTGTCTCGTTCTTTATTGAGTTTTTAACAGTTTATTGACTGGTTCTTTATTTAGTTTTGTACAGTTTACTGACTGTTTCTTTATTTAGTTTGGTACAGTTTATTGACTGTTTCTTTATTGAGTTTTGTACAGTTTATTGACTGGTTCTTTATTGAGTTTTATACAGTTTATTGACTGTTTCTTTATTGAGTTTTGTACAGTTTATTGACTGGTTCTTTATTCAGTTTTGTACAGTTTATTGACTATTTCTTTATTGAGTTTTGTATAGTTTATTGACTGATTCTTTATTGAGTTTTGTACAGTTTTTTGACTGTTTCTTTATTGAGTTTTTTTACAGTTTTTTGACTGGTTCTTTATTGAGTTTGGTACAGTTTATTGACTGTTTCTTTATTGAGGTTTGTAAAGTTTATTGACTGTTTCTTGATTTAGTTTCGTGCAGTTTATTGACTGGTTCTTTATTGAGTTTTGCACAGTTTATTGACTGTTTCTTTATTGAGTTTTCTACAGTTTATTGTCTGGTTCTTTATTGAGTTTTGTACAGTTTATTGACTGGTTCTTTATTCAGTTTTGTACTGTTTATTGACTGTTTCTTTATTGAGTTTTGTACAGTTTATTGACTGGTTCTTTGTTCAGTTTTGTACAGTTTATTGACTGGTTCATTATTCAGTTTTGTACAGTTTATTGACTGGTTCTTTATTCAGTTTTGTCCAGTTTATTGACTGGTTCTTTATTAAGTTTTGTACAGTTTATTGACAGTTTCTTTATTTAGTTTTGTACAGTTTATTGACTGGTTCTTTGTTCAGTTTTGTACAGTTTATTGACTGGTTCATTTTTGAGTTTTGTACAGTTTATTGACTGGTTCTTTATTGAGTTTTGTACAGTTTATTGACTGTTTCTTTATTGAGTTTTGTACAATTTATTGACTGTTTCTTTATTTAGTTTTGTACAGTTTATTGACTGGTTCTTTGTTCAGTTTTGTTCTGTTTATTGACTGGTTTTTTGTTCAGTTTTGTTCTGTTTATTGACTGGTTCTTTATTGAGTTTTGTACAGTTTATTGACTGGTTCTTTATTGAGTTTTGTACAGTTTATTGACTGTTTCTTTATGTAGTTTTGTACAGTTTATTGAATGTTTCTTTATTTAGTTTGTGTACAATTTATTGACTAGTTCTTTGTTTAGTTTTGTACAATTGATTGACTAGTTCTTTGTTTAGTTTTGTACAATTTATTGACTAGTTCTTTATTTAGTTTTGTACAGTTTATTGACTTTTTCTTGATTTAGTTTTGTACAGTTTATTGACTGTTTCTTTATTTAGTTTTGTACAGTTTATTGTTGATTGTTTCTTTATTTAGTTTTGTGCAGTTTATTAACTGGTTCTTTATTCAGTTTTGTACAGTTTATTGACTGGTTCTTTATTCAGTTTTGTACAGTTTATTGGCTGGTTCTTTGTTCAGTTTTGTACAGTTTATTGACTGTTTCTTTATTGAGTTTTGAATAGTTTGTTGACTGATTCTTTATTGAGTTTTGTACAATTTTTTGACTGTTTCTTTATTGAATTTTGTACATTTTTTTGACTGGTTCTTTATTGAGTTTTGTACAGTTTATTGATTGTTTCTTTATTGAGGTTTGTAAAGTTTATTGACTGTTTCTTGATTTAGTTTTGTACAGTTTATTGACTGGTTCTTTATTGAGTTTTGTACAGTTTATTGACTGGTTCTTTATTGAGTTTTGTACAGTTTATTGACTGCTTCTTTATTTAGTTTGGTACAGTTTATTGACTTTTTCTTTATTTAGTTTTGTACAGTTTATTGACTGGTTCTTTATTGAGTTTTGTACAGTTTATTGACTTGTTCTTTATTGAGTTTTGTACAGTTTATTGACTGTTTCTTTATTGAGTTTTGTACAGTTTATTGACTGGTTCTTTATTCAGTTTTGTACTGTTTATTGACTGTTTCTTTATTGAGTTTTGTATAGTTTATTGACTGGTTCTTTCTTCAGTTTTGTTCTGTTTATTGACTAGTTCTTTATTCAGTTTTGTTCAGTATATTGACTGGTTCTTTATTCAGTTTTGTACAGTTTAATGACTAATTCTTTATTCAGTTTTGTACAGTTTATTGACAGTTTCTTTATTTAGTTTTGTACAGTTTATTGACTGGTTCTTTGTTCAGTTTTGTACAGTTTATTGACTGGTTCATTTTTCAGTTTTGTACAGTTTATTGACTGTTTCTTCATTGAGTTTTGTACAGTTTATTGACTGTTTCTTTATTGAGTTTAGTACAGTTTATTGACTGTTTCTTTATGTAGTTTTGTACAGTTTATTGACTGTTTCTATATTTAGTTTTGTACAGTTTATTGAATGTTTCTTTATTTAGTTTTTCACAGTTTATTGACTGTTTCTTTATTTAGTTTGTGTACAATTTATTGACTAGTTCTTTATTTAGTTTTCTACAGTTTATTGACTTTTTCTTTATTTAGTTTTGTACAGTTTATTGACTGTTTCTTTATTTAGTTTTGTACAGTTTATTGACTGGTTCTTTATTTAGTTTTGTACAGTTTATTGACTGGTTCTTTATTTAGTTTTGTACAGTTTATTGACTGGTTCTTTATTGAGTTTTGTACAGTTAATTGACTGTTTCTTTATTTAGTTTGTGTACAATTTATAGACTGGTTGTTTATTTAGTTTTGTTCAGTTTATTGACTGTTTGTTTATTGAGTTTTGTACAGTTTATTGACTGTTTCTTTTTTTAGTTTTGTACAGTTTATTTACTGTTTCTTTATTTAATTTTGTACAGTTTATTGACTGGTTCTTTATTGAGTTTGTGTACATTTTATTGACTGGTTCTTTATTGAGTTTTGTACAGTTTATTGATTGTTTCTTTATTTAGTTTTGTACAGTTTATTAACTGGTTCTTTATTCAGTTTTGTACAGTTTATTGACTGGTTCTTTATTCAGTTTTGTACAGTTTATTGACTGGTTCTTTATTCAGTTTTGTACAGTTTATTGATTGTTTCTTTATTGAGGTTTGTAAAGTTTATTGACTGTTTCTTGATTTAGTTTTGTACAGTTTATTGACTGGTTCTTTATTGGGTTTTGTACAGTTTATTGACTGGTTCTTTATTGAGTTTTGTACAGTTTATTGACTGGTTCTTTATTGAGTTTTGTACAGTTTATTGACTGGTTTTTTATTGAGTTTTGTACAGTTTATTGACTGGTTCTTTATTGAGTTTTGTACAGTTTATTGACTTGTTCTTTATTGAGTTTTGTACAGTTTATTGACTGTTTCTTTATTGAGTTTTGTACAGTTTATTGACTGGTTCTTTATTCAGTTTTGTACTGTTTATTGACTGTTTCTTTATTGAGTTTTTTACAGTTTATTGACTGGTTCTTTATTGAGTTTTGTACAGTTTATTGACTGGTTCTTTATTGAGTTTTGTACAGTTTATTGACTGGTTCTTTTTTGAGTTTTGTACAGTTTATTGACTGTTTGTTGATTGAGTTTTGTACAGTTTATTGTCTCGTTCTTTATTGAGTTTTTAACAGTTTATTGACTGGTTCTTTATTTAGTTTTGTACAGTTTATTGACTGTTTCTTTATTGAGTTTTGTACAGTTTATTGACTGGTTCTTTATTCAGTTTTGTACAGTTTATTGACTATTTCTTTATTGAGTTTTGTATAGTTTATTGACTGATTCTTTATTGAGTTTTGTACAGTTTTTTGACTGTTTCTTTATTGAGTTTTTTAACAGTTTTTTGACTGGTTCTTTATTGAGTTTGGTACAGTTTATTGACTGTTTCCTTATTGAGGTTTGTAAAGTTTATTGACTGTTTCTTGATTTAGTTTTGTGCAGTTTATTGACTGGTTCTTTATTGAGTTTTGCACAGTTTATTGACTGTTTCTTTATTGAGTTTTCTACAGTTTATTGTCTGGTTCTTTATTGAGTTTTGTACAGTTTATTGACTGGTTCTTTATTCAGTTTTGTACTGTTTATTGACTGTTTCTTTATTGAGTTTTGTACAGTTTATTGACTGGTTCTTTGTTCAGTTTTGTTCTGTTTATTGACTGGTTCTTTATTCAGTTTTGTACAGTTTATTGACTGGTTCTTTATTCAGTTTTGTACAGTTTATTGACTGGTTCTTTATTCAGTTTTGTACAGTTTATTGACAGTTTCTTTATTTAGTTTTGTACAGTTTATTGACTGGTTCTTTGTTCAGTTTTGTACAGTTTATTGACTGGTTCATTTTTGAGTTTTGTACATTTTATTGACTGGTTCTTTATTGAGTTTTGTACAGTTTATTGACTGTTTCTTTATTGAGTTTTGTACAATTTATTGACTGTTTCTTTATTTAGTTTTGTACAGTTTATTGACTGGTTCTTTGTTCAGTTTTGTTCTGTTTATTGACTGGTTCTTTGTTCAGTTTTGTTCTGTTTATTGACTGGTTCTTTATTGAGTTTTGTACAGTTTATTGACTGGTTCTTTATTTAGTTTTGTACAGTTTATTGACTGTTTCTTTATGTAGTTTTGTACAGTTTATTGAATGTTTCTTTATTTAGTTTCTCACAGTTTATTGACTGTTTCTTTATTTAGTTTGTGTACAATTTATTGACTAGTTCTTTGTTTAGTTTTGTACAGTTTATTGACTTTTTCTTGATTTAGTTTTGTACAGTTTATTGACTGTTTCTTTATTTAGTTTTGAACAGTTTATTGTTGATTGTTTCTTTATTTAGTTTTGTGCAGTTTATTAACTGGTTCTTTATTCAGTTTTGTACAGTTTATTGACTGGTACTTTATTCAGTTTTGTACAGTTTATTGACTGGTTCTTTGTTCAGTTTTGTACAGTTTATTGACTGGTTCTTTATTGAGTTTTGAATAGTTTGTTGACTGATTCTTTATTGAGTTTTGTACAATTTTTTGACTGTTTCTTTATTGAATTTTGTACAGTTTTTTGACTGGTTCTTTATTGAGTTTTGTACAGTTTATTGATTGTTTCTTTATTGAGGTTTGTAACGTTTATTGACTGTTTCTTGATTTAGTTTTGTACAGTTTATTGACTGGTTCTTTATTGAGTTTTGTACAGTTTATTGACTGGTTCTTTATTGAGTTTTGTACAGTTTATTGACTGGTTCTTTATTGAGTTTTGTACAGTTTATTGACTGGTTCTTTATTGAGTTTTGTACAGTTTATTGACTGGTTCTTTATTGAGTTTTGTACAGTTTATTGACTTGTTCTTTATTGAGTTTTGTACAGTTTATTGACTGTTTCTTTATTGAGTTTTGTACAGTTTATTGACTGGTTCTTTATTCAGTTTTGTACTGTTTATTGACTGTTTCTTTATTGAGTTTTGTATAGTTTATTGACTGGTTCTTTGTTCAGTTTTGTTCTGTTTATTGACTGGTTCTTTATTCAGTTTTGTTCAGTAAATTGACTGGTTCTTTATTCAGTTTTGTACACTTTAATGACTAATTCTTTATTCAGTTTTGTACCGTTTATTGACAGTTTCTTTATTTAGTTTTGTACAGTTTATTGACTGGTTCATTTTTGAGTTTTGTACAGTTTATTGACTGTTTCTTCATTGAGTTTTGTACAGTTTATTGACTGTTTCTTTATTGAGTTTAGTACAGTTTATTGACTGTTTCTTTATGTAGTTTTGTACAGTTTATTGACTGTTTCTATATTTAGTTTTGTACAGTTTATTGAATGTTTCTTTATTTAGTTTTTCACAGTTTATTGACTGTTTCTTTATTTAGTTTGTGTACAATTTATTGACTAGTTCTTTATTTAGTTTTCTACAGTTTATTGCCTTTTTCTTTATTTAGTTTTGTACAGTTTATTGACTGTTTCTTTATTTAGTTTTGTACAGTTTATTGACTGGTTCTTTATTTAGTTTTGTACAGTTTATTGACTGGTTCTTTATTTAGTTTTGTACAGTTTATTGACTGGTTCTTTATTGAGTTTTGTACAGTTAATTGACTGTTTTTTTATTTAGTTTGTGTACAATTTATAGACTGGTTGTTTGTTTAGTTTTGTTCAGTTTATTGACTGTTTGTTTATTGAGTTTTGTACAGTTTATTGACTGTTTCTTTATTTAGTTTTGTACAGTTTATTTACTGTTTCTTTATTTAATTTTGTACAGTTTATTGACTGGTTCTTTATTGAGTTTGTGTACATTTTATTGACTGTTTCTTTATTTAGTTTTGTACAGTTCATTAACTGGTTCTTTATTCAGTTTTGTACAGTTTATTGACTGGTTCTTTATTCAGTTTTGTACAGTTTATTGACTGGTTCTTTATTCAGTTTTGTACAGTTTATTGACTGTTTCTTTATTGAGTTTTGAATAGTTTGTTGACTGATTCTTTATTGAGTTTTGTACAGTTTTTTGACTGTTTCTTTATTGAGTTTTGTACAGTTTTTTGACTGGTTCTTTATTGAGTTTTGTACAGTTTATTGATTGTTTCTTTATTGAGGTTTGTAAAGTTTATTGACTGTTTCTTGATTTAGTTTTGTACAGTTTATTGACTGGTTCTTTATTGAGTTTTGTACAGTTTATTGACTGGTTCTTTATTGAGTTTTGTACAGTTTATTGACTGGTTCTTTATTGAGTTTTGTACAGTTTATTGACTGGTTCTTTATTGAGTTTTGTACAGTTAATTGACTTGTTCTTTATTGAGTTTTGTACAGTTTATTGACTGTTTCTTAATTGAGTTTTGTACAGTTTATTGACTGGTTCTTTATTCAGTTTTGTACTGTTTATTGACTGTTTCTTTATTGAGTTTTTTACAGTTTATTGACTGGTTCTTTGTTCAGTTTTGTTCTGTTTATTGACTGGTTCTTTATTCAGTTTTGTTCAGTTTATTGACTGGTTCTTTATTGAGTTTTGTACAGTTTATTGATTGGTTCTTAATTGACTTTTGTACAGTTTATTGACTGGTTCTTTATTGAGTTTTGTACAGTTTATTGACTGTTTCTTTATTGAGTTTTGTACAGTTAATTGACTGTTTCTTTATTTAGTTTGTGTACAATTTATAGACTGGTTGTTTATTTAGTTTTGTTCAGTTTATTGACTGTTTGTTTATTGAGTTTTGTACAGTTTATTGACTGTTTCTTTTTTTAGTTTTGTACAGTTTATTTACTGTTTCTTTATTTAATTTTGTACAGTTTATTGACTGGTTCTTTATTGAGTTTGTGTACATTTTATTGACTGGTCCTTTATTGAGTTTTGTACAGTTTATTGATTGTTTCTTTATTTAGTTTTGTACAGTTTATTAACTGGTTCTTTATTCAGTTTTGTACAGTTTATTGACTGGTTCTTTTTTCAGTTTTGTACAGTTTATTGACTGGTTCTTTATTCAGTTTTGTACAGTTTATTGATTGTTTCTTTATTGAGGTTTGTAAAGTTTATTGACTGTTTCTTGATTTAGTTTTGTACAGTTTATTGACTGGTTCTTTATTGGGTTTTGTACAGTTTATTGACTGGTTCTTTATTGAGTTTTGTACAGTTTATTGACTGGTTCTTTATTGAGTTTTGTACAGTTTATTGACTGGTTTTTTATTGAGTTTTGTACAGTTTATTGACTGGTTCTTTATTGAGTTTTGTACAGTTTATTGACTTGTTCTTTATTGAGTTTTGTACAGTTTCTTGACTGTTTCTTTATTGAGTTTTGTACAGTTTATTGACTGGTTCTTTATTCAGTTTTGTACTGTTTATTGACTGTTTCTTTATTGAGTTTTTTACAGTTTATTGACTGGTTCTTTATTGAGTTTTGTACAGTTTATTGACTGGTTCTTTATTGAGTTTTGTACAGTTTATTGACTGGTTCTTTTTTGAGTTTTGTACAGTTTATTGACTGTTTGTTGATTGAGTTTTGTACAGTTTATTGACTGTTTCTTTATTGAGTTTTTAACAGTTTATTGACTGGTTCTTTATTTAGTTTTGTACAGTTTACTGACTGTTTCTTTATTTAGTTTGGTACAGTTTATTGACTGTTTCTTAATTGAGTTTTGTTCAGTTTATTGACTGGTTCTTTATTGAGTTTTATACAGTTTATTGACTGTTTCTTTATTGAGTTTTGTACAGTTTATTGACTGGTTCTTTATTCAGTTTTGTACAGTTTATTGACTATTTCTTTATTGAGTTTTGTATAGTTTGTTGACTGATTCTTTATTGAGTTTTGTACAGTTTTTTGACTGGTTCTTTATTGAGTTTTTTAACAGTTTTTTGACTGGTTCTTTATTGAGTTTGGTACAGTTTATTGACTGTTTCTTTATTGAGGTTTGTAAAGTTTATTGACTGTTTCTTGATTTAGTTTTGTGCAGTTTATTGACTGGTTCTTTATTGAGTTTTGCACAGTTTATTGACTGTTTCTTTATTGAGTTTTCTACAGTTTATTGTCTGGTTCTTTATTGAGTTTTGTACAGTTTATTGACTGGTTCTTTATTCAGTTTTGTACTGTTTATTGACTGTTTCTTTATTGAGTTTTGTACAGTTTATTGACTGGTTCTTTGTTCAGTTTTGTTCTGTTTATTGACTGGTTCTTTATTCAGTTTTGTACAGTTTATTGACTGGTTCTTTATTCAGTTTTGTACAGTTTATTGACTGGTTCTTTATTAAGTTTTGTACAGTTTATTGACAGTTTCTTTATTTAGTTTTGTACAGTTTATTGACTCATTCTTTGTTCAGTTTTGTACAGTTTATTGACTGGTTCATTTTTGAGTTTTGTACATTTTATTGACTGGTTCTTTATTGAGTTTTGTACAGTTTATTGACTGTTTCTTTATTGAGTTTTGTACAATTTATTGACTGTTTCTTTATTTAGTTTTGTACAGTTTATTGACTGGTTCTTTGTTCAGTTTTGTTCTGTTTATTGACTGGTTCTTTGTTCAGTTTTGTTCTGTTTATTGACTGGTTCTTTATTGAGTTTTGTACAGTTTATTGACTGGTTCTTTATTTAGTTTTGTACAGTTTATTGACTGTTTCTTTATTTAGTTTTGTACAGTTTATTGACTGTTTCTTTATTTAGTTTCTCACAGTTTATTGACTGTTTCTTTATTTAGTTTGTGTACAATTTATTGACTAGTTCTTTGTTTAGTTTTGTACAGTTTATTGACTTTTTCTTGATTTAGTTTTGTACAGTTTATTGACTGTTTCTTTATTTAGTTTTGAACAGTTTATTGTTGATTGTTTCTTTATTTAGTTTTGTGCAGTTTATTAACTGGTTCTTTATTCAGTTTTGTACAGTTTATTGACTGGTACTTTATTCAGTTTTGTACAGTTTATTGACTGGTTCTTTGTTCAGTTTTGTACAGTTTATTGACTGTTTCTTTATTGAGTTTTGAATAGTTTGTTGACTGTTTCTTTATTGAGTTTTGTACAATTTATTGACTGTTTCTTTATTTAGTTTTGTACAGTTTATTGACTGGTTCTTTGTTCAGTTTTGTTCTGTTTATTGACTGGTTCTTTGTTCAGTTTTGTTCTGTTTATTGACTGGTTCTTTATTGAGTTTTGTACAGTTTATTGACTGGTTCTTTATTTAGTTTTGTACAGTTTATTGACTGTTTCTTTATGTAGTTTTGTACAGTTTATTGAATGTTTCTTTATTTAGTTTCTCACAGTTTATTGACTGTTTCTTTATTTAGTTTGTGTACAATTTATTGACTAGTTCTTTGTTTAGTTTTGTACAGTTTATTGACTTTTTCTTGATTTAGTTTTGTACAGTTTATTGACTGTTTCTTTATTTAGTTTTGAACAGTTTATTGTTGATTGTTTCTTTATTTAGTTTTGTGCAGTTTATTGACTGGTTCTTTATTCAGTTTTGTACAGTTTATTGACTGGTACTTTATTCAGTTTTGTACAGTTTATTGACTGGTTCTTTGTTCAGTTTTGTACAGTTTATTGACTGTTTCTTTATTGAGTTTTGAATAGTTTGTTGACTGATTCTTTATTGAGTTTTGTACAATTTTTTGACTGTTTCTTTATTGAATTTTGTACAGTTTTTTGACTGGTTCTTTATTGAGTTTTGTACAGTTTATTGATTGTTTCTTTATTGAGGTTTGTAAAGTTTATTGACTGTTTCTTGATTTAGTTTTGTACAGTTTATTGACTGGTTCTTTATTGAGTTTTGTACAGTTTATTGACTGGTTCTTTATTGAGTTTTGTACAGTTTATTGACTGGTTCTTTATTGAGTTTTGTACAGTTTATTGACTGGTTCTTTATTGAGTTTTGTACAGTTTATTGACTGGTTCTTTATTGAGTTTTGTACAGTTTATTGACTTGTTCTTTATTGAGTTTTGTACAGTTTATTGACTGTTTCTTTATTGAGTTTTGTACAGTTTATTGACTGGTTCTTTATTCAGTTTTGTACTGTTTATTGACTGTTTCTTTATTGAGTTTTGTATAGTTTATTGACTGGTTCTTTGTTCAGTTTTGTTCTGTTTATTGACTGGTTCTTTATTCAGTTTTGTTCAGTATATTGACTGGTTCTTTATTCAGTTTTGTACACTTTAATGACTAATTCTTTATTCAGTTTTGTACAGTTTATTGACAGTTTCTTTATTTAGTTTTGTACAGTTTATTGACTGGTTCATTTTTGAGTTTTGTACAGTTTATTGACTGTTTCTTCATTGAGTTTTGTACAGTTTATTGACTGTTTCTTTATTGAGTTTAGTACAGTTTATTGACTGTTTCTTTATGTAGTTTTGTACAGTTTATTGACTGTTTCTATATTTAGTTTTGTACAGTTTATTGACTGTTTCTTTATTTAGTTTTTCACAGTTTATTGACTGTTTCTTTATTTAGTTTGTGTACAATTTATTGACTAGTTCTTTATTTAGTTTTCTACAGTTTATTGCCTTTTTCTTTATTTAGTTTTGTACAGTTTATTGACTGTTTCTTTATTTAGTTTTGTACAGTTTATTGACTGGTTCTTTATTTAGTTTTGTACAGTTTATTGACTGGTTCTTTATTTAGTTTTTTACAGTTTATTGACTGGTTCTTTATTGAGTTTTGTACAGTTAATTGACTGTTTTTTTATTTAGTTTGTGTACAATTTATAGACTGGTTGTTTGTTTAGTTTTGTTCAGTTTATTGACTGTTTGTTTATTGAGTTTTGTACAGTTTATTGACTGTTTCTTTATTTAGTTTTGTACAGTTTATTTACTGTTTCTTTATTTAATTTTGTACAGTTTATTGACTGGTTCTTTATTGAGTTTGTGTACATTTTATTGACTGTTTCTTTATTTAGTTTTGTACAGTTTATTAACTGGTTCTTTATTCAGTTTTGTACAGTTTATTGACTGGTTCTTTATTCAGTTTTGTACAGTTTATTGACTGGTTCTTTATTCAGTTTTGTACAGTTTATTGACTGTTTCTTTATTGAGTTTTGAATAGTTTGTTGACTGATTCTTTATTGAGTTTTGTACAGTTTTTTGACTGTTTCTTTATTGAGTTTTGTACAGTTTTTTGACTGGTTCTTTATTGAGTTTTGTACAGTTTATTGATTGTTTCTTTATTGAGGTTTGTAAAGTTTATTGACTGTTTCTTGATTTAGTTTTGTACAGTTTATTGACTGGTTCTTTATTGAGTTTTGTACAGTTTATTGACTGGTTCTTTATTGAGTTTTGTACAGTTTATTGACTGGTTCTTTATTGAGTTTTGTACAGTTTATTGACTGGTTCTTTATTGAGTTTTGTACAGTTTATTGACTTGTTCTTTATTGAGTTTTGTACAGTTTATTGACTGTTTCTTAATTGAGTTTTGTACAGTTTATTGACTGGTTCTTTATTCAGTTTTGTACTGTTTATTGACTGTTTCTTTATTGAGTTTTTTACAGTTTATTGACTGGTTCTTTGTTCAGTTTTGTTCTGTTTATTGACTGGTTCTTTATTCAGTTTTGTTCAGTTTATTGACTGGTTCTTTATTGAGTTTTGTACAGTTTATTGATTGGTTCTTAATTGACTTTTGTACAGTTTATTGACTGGTTCTTTATTGAGTTTTGTATAGTTTATTGGCTGCATCCTTATTTAGTTTTGTACAGTTTATTGACTGGTTCTTTGTTCAGTTTTGTACAGTTTATTGACTGGTTCTTTGTTCAGTTTTGTACAGTTTATTGACTGGTTCTTTTTTGAGTTTTGTACAGTTTATTGACTTTTTCTTTATTAAGTTTTGTACAGTTTATTGACTAGTTCTTTATTGAGTTTTTTACAGTTTATTGACTGGTCCTTTATTTAGTTTTGTACAGTTTATTGACTGTTTCTTCGTTTAGTTTTGTACAGTTTATTGACTGTTTCTTTATTAAGTTTTGTACAGTTTATTGACTGGTTCTTTATTGAGTTTTATACAGTTTATTGACTGTTTCTTTATTGAGTTTTGTACAGTTTATTGACTGGTTCTTTATTCAGTTTTGTACAGTTTATTGACTGCTTCTTTATTGAGTTTTGTACAGTTTATTGACTGGTTCTTTATTGAGTTTGTGTAAATTTTATTGACTGGTTCTTTATTGAGTTTTGTACAGTTTATTGACTGGTTCTTTATTGTCTCTTGTACAGTTTATAGACTGGTTCTTTATTGAGTTTTGTATAGTTTATTGACTGGTTCTTCATTTAGTTTTGTACAGTTTATTGACTGTTTCTTTATTTAGTTTTGTACAGTTTATTGACTGTTTCTATATTTAGTTTTGTACAGTTTATTGAATGTTTCTTTATTCAGTTTTTTACAGTTTATTGACTGTTTCTTCATTTAGTTTGTGTACAATTTATTGACTAGTTCTTTATTTAGCTTGGTACAGTTTATTGACTTTTTCTTTATTTAGTTTTGTACAGTTTCTTGACTGGTTCTTTATTCAGTTTTGTACAGTTTATTGACTGTTTCTTTATTTAGTTTTGTACAGTTTATTGACTGGTTCTTTATTGAGTTTTGTACAGTTATTGACTGGTTCTTTATTGAGTTTTGTACAGTTTATTGACTGTTTCTTTATTTAGTTTTGTACAGTTTATTGACTGGTTCTTTAGTGAGTTTTGTACAGTTTATTGACTGTTTCTTTATTTAGTTTTGTACAGTTTATTGACTGATTTTTATTTAGTTTTGTACAGTTTATTTACTGGTTCTTTATTGAGTTTTGTACAGTTTATTGACTGTTTCTTTATTTAGTTTGTGTACAATTTATTGACTGGTTGTTGTTTTAGTTTTGTACAGTTTATTGACTGTTTGTTTATTTAGTTTTGTATAGTTTATTGACTGTTTCTTTATTTAGTTTTGTACAGTTTATTTACTGTTTCTTTATTTAATTTTGTACAGTTTATTGACTGGTTCTTTTTTGAGTTTTGTACAGTTTATTGACTGGTTCTTTTTTGAGTTTGTGTACATTTTATTGACTGGTTCTTTATTGAGTTTTGTACAGTTTATTGACTGGTTCTTTATTGACTTTTGTACAGATTATTGACTGGTTCTTTATTGAGTTTTGTATAGTTTATTGACTGCATCTTTATTTAGTTTTGTACAGTTTATTGACTGGTTCTTTGTTTAGTTTTGTACAGTTTATTGACTGTTTCTTTATTTAGTTTTGTACAGTTTATTGACTGTTTCTTTATTGAGTTTTATTCAGTTAACTGACTGTTTCTTTATTGAGTTTTGTACAGTTTATTGACTGGTTCTTTATTCAGTTCTGTACAGTTTACTGACTGGTTCTCTATTGACTTTTGTACAGTTTATTGACTGGTTCTTTATTGAGTTTTGTATAGTTTATTGACTGGTTCTTTATTTAGTTTTGTACAGTTTATTGACTGGTTCTTTATTTAGTTTTGTACAGTTTATTGACTGTTTCTTTATTTACTTTTGTACCGTTTATTGACTGTTTCTATATTTAGTTTTGTACAGTTTATTGAATGTTTCTTTATTCAGTTTTTTACAGTTTATTGACTGTTTTTTTATTCAGTTTTGTACAGTTTATTGACTGTTTCTTTATTTAGTCTTGTACAATTTATCGACTTGTTCTTTATTGAGTTTTGTACAGTTTATTGACTGTTTCTTTATTGAGTTTTGTACAGTTTATTGACTGGTTCTTTGTTCAGTTTTGTTTTGTTTATTGACTGGTTCTTTATTCAGTTTTGTACAGTTTATTGTATGGTTCTTTATTCAGTTTTGTACAGTTTATTGACTGGTTCTTTATTGAGTTTTGTACAGTTTATTGACAGTTTCTTTATTTAGTTTTGTACAGTTTATTGACTGGTTCTTTGTTCAGTTTTGTACAGTTTATTGACTGGTTCATTTTTGAGTTTTGTACAGTTTATTGACTGGTTCTTTATTTAGTTTTGTACAGTTTATTGACTGTTTCTTTATTAAGTTTTGTACAGTTTATTGACTGGCTCTTTGTTCAGTTTTGTACAGTTTATTGACTGTTTCTTTATTGAGTTATGTACAGTTTATTGACTGGTTCTTTATTGAGTTTTATTCAGTTAACTGACTGTTTCTTTATTGAGTTTTGTACAGTTTATTGACTGGTTCTTTATTCAGTTTTGTACAGTTTATTGACAGTTTCTTTATTTAGTTTTGTACAGTTTATTGACTGGTTCATTGTTCAGTTTTGTACAGTTTATTGACTGGTTCATTTTTGAGTTTTGTACAGTTTATTGACTGGTTCTTTATTTAGTTTTGTACAGTTTATTGACTGTTTCTTTATTGACTTTTGTACAGTTTATTGACTGGTTCTTTATTGAGTTTTGTATAGTTTATTGACTGGTTCTTTATTTAGTTTTGTACAGTTTATTGACTGGTTCTTTATTTAGTTTTGTACAGTTTATTGACTGTTTCTTTATTTACTTTTGTACCGTTTATTGACTGTTTCTATATTTAGTTTTGTACAGTTTATTGAATGTTTCTTTATTCAGTTTTTTACAGTTTATTGACTGTTTTTTTATTCAGTTTTGTACAGTTTATTGACTGTTTCTTTATTTAGTCTTGTACAATTTATCGACTTGTTCTTTATTGAGTTTTGTACAGTTTATTGACTGTTTCTTTATTGAGTTTTGTACAGTTTATTGACTGGTTCTTTGTTCAGTTTTGTTCTGTTTATTGACTGGTTCTTTATTCAGTTTTGTACAGTTTATTGTATGGTTCTTTATTCAGTTTTGTACAGTTTATTGACTGGTTCTTTATTCAGTTTTGTACAGTTTATTGACAGTTTCTTTATTTAGTTTTGTACAGTTTATTGACTGGTTCTTTGTTCAGTTTTGTACAGTTTATTGACTGGTTCATTTTTGAGTTTTGTACAGTTTATTGACTGGTTCTTTATTTAGTTTTGTACAGTTTATTGATTGTTTCTTTATTTAGTTTTGTACAGTTTATTGACTGGTTCTTTATTGAGTTTGGTACAGTTTATTGACTGTTTATTTAGTTTGTGTACATTTATGGACTGGTTGTTTATTTAGTTTTGTACAGTTTATTGACTGTTTGTTTATTTAGTTTTGTACAGTTTATTGACTGTTTCTTTATATAGTTTTGAACAGTTTATTTACTGTTTCTTTATTTAATTTTGTACAGTTTATTGACTGGTTCTTTATTGAGTTTTGTACAGTTTATTGACTGGTTCTTTTTTGAGTTTGTGTACATTTTATTGACTGGTTCTTTATTGAGTTTTCTACAGTTTATTGACTGGTTCTTTATTGACTTTTGTACAGTTTATTGACTGGTTCTTTACTGAGTTTTGTATAGTTTATTGACTGCATCTTTATTTAGTTTTGTACAGTTTATTGACTGGTTCTTTGTTCAGTTTTGTACAGTTTTTGACTGGTTCTTTGTTCAGTTTTGTACAGTTTATTGACTGGTTCTTTTTTGAGTTTTGTACAGTTTATTGACTGTTTCTTTATTGAGTTTTGTACAGTTTATTGACTAGTTCTTTATTGAGTTTTGTACAGTTTATTGACTGGTTCTTTATTTAGTTTTGTAAAGTTTATTGACTGTTTCTTCGTTTAGTTTTGTACAGTTTATTGACTGTTTCTTTATTGAGTTTTGTACAGTTTATTGACTGGTTCTTTATTGAGTTTTGTACAGTTTATTGACTGGTTCTTCATTCAGATTTGTACAGTTTATTGACTGGTTCTTTATTGAGTTTTATACAGTTTATTGACTGGTTCTTTATTGAGTTTGTGTACATTTTATTGACTGGTTCTTTATTGAGTTTTGTACAGTTTATAGACTGGTTCTTTATTGACTCTTGTATAGTTTATTGACTGCATCTTTATTTAGTTTTGTACAGTTTATTGACTGGTTCTTTGTTCAGTTTTGTACAGTTTATTGACTGGTTCTTTGTTCAGTTTTGTACAGTTTATTGACTGGTTCTTTTTTGAGTTTTGTACAGTTTATTGACTGTTTCTTTATTGAGTTTTGTACAGTTTATTGACTAGTTCTTTATTGAGTTTTGTACAGTTTATTGACTGGTTCTTTATTTAGTTTTGTAAAGTTTATTGACTGTTTCTTCGTTTAGTTTTGTACAGTTTATTGACTGTTTCTTTATTGAGTTTTGTACAGTTTATTGACTGGTTCTTTATTGAGTTTTGTACAGTTTATTGACTGGTTCTTCATTCAGATTTGTACAGTTTATTGACTGGTTCTTTATTGAGTTTTATACAGTTTATTGACTGTTTCTTTATTGAGTTTGTGTACATTTTATTGACTGGTTCTTTATTGAGTTTTGTACAGTTTATAGACTGGTTCTTTATTGACTCTTGTACAGTTTATTGACTGGTTCTTTATTGAGTTTTGTATAGTTTATTGACTGGTTCTTTATTTAGTTTTGTACAGTTTATTGACTGTTTCTTTATTTAGTTTTGTACAGTTTATTGACTGTTTCTATGTATAGTTTTGTACAGTTTATTGAATGTTTCTTTATTCAGTTTTTTACAGTTTATTGACTGTTTCTTCATTTAGTTTGTGTACAATTTATTGACTAGTTCTTTATTTAGTTTGGTACAGTTTATTGACTTTTTCTTTATTTAGTTTTGTAAAGTTTATTGACTGTTTCTTTATTTATTTTTGTACAGTTTATTGACTGTTTCTTTATTTAGTTTTGTACAGTTTATTGACTGGTTCTTTATTCAGTTTTTTACAGTTTATTGACTGTTTCTTTATTCAGTTTTGTACAGTTTATTGACTGGTTCTTTATTGAGTTTTGTACAGTTTATTGACTGTTTCTTTATTTAGTTTGTGTACAATTTATTGACTGGTTGTTTATTTAGTTTTGTACAGTTGATTGACTGTTTGTTTATTTAGTTTTCTACAGTTTATTGACTGTTTCTTTATTTAGTTTTGTACGATTTATTTACTGTTTCTTTATTTAATTTTGTACAGTTTATTGACTGGTTCTTTATTGAGTTTTGTACAGTTTATTGATTGGCTCTTTTTTGAGTTTGTGTACATTTTATTGACTGGTTCTTTATTTAGTTTTGTACAGTTTATTGACTGGTTCTTTGTTCAGTTTTGTTCTGTTTATTGACTGGTTCTTTATTCAGTTTTGTACAGTTTATTGACTGGTTCTTTATTCAGTTTTGTACAGTTTATTGACTGGTTCTTTATTTAGTTTTGTACAGTTTATTGACAGTTTCTTTATTTAGTTTTGTACAGTTTATTGACTCGTTCTTTGTTCAGTTTTGTACAGTTTATTGACTGGTTCATTTTTGAGTTTTGTACAGTTTAGTGACTGGTTCTTTATTTAGTTTTGTACAGTTTATTGACTGTTTCTTTATTTCGTTTTGTACAGTTTATTGACTGGTTCTTTATTGAGTTTGGTACAGTTTATTGACTGTTTATTTAGTTTGTGTACATTTATGGACTGGTTGTTTATTTAGTTTTGTACAGTTTATTGACTGTTTGTTTATTTAGTTTTGTACAGTTTATTGACTGTTTCTTTATATAGTTTTGTACAGTTTATTTACTGTTTCTTTATTTAATTTTGTACAGTTTATTGACTGGTTCTTTATTGAGTTTTGTACAGTTTATTGACTGGTTCTTTTTTGAGTTTGTGTACATTTTATTGACTGGTTCTTTATTGAGTTTTGTACAGCTTACTGACTGGTTCTTTATTGACTTTTGTACAGTTTATTGACTTGTTCTTTATTGAGTTTTGTATAGTTTATTGACTGCATCTTTATTTAGTTTTGTACAGTTTATTGACTGGTTCTTTGTTCAGTTTTGTACAGTTTATTGACTATTTCTTTGTTCAGTTTTGTACAGTTTATTGACTGGTTCTTTTTTTAGTTTTGTACAGTTTATTGACTGTTTCTTTATTGAGTTTTGTACAGTTTATTGACTAGTTCTTTATTGAGTTTTGTACAGTTTATTGACTGGTTCTTTATTTAGTTTTGTACAGTTTATTGACTGTTTCTTCGTTTCGTTTTGTACAGTTTATTGACTGTTTCTTTATTGAGTTTTATACAGTTTATTGACTGGTTCTTTATTGAGTTTGTGTACATTTTATTGACTGGTTCTTTATTGAGTTTTGTACAGTTTATTGACTGGTTCTTTATTGACTCTTGTACAGTTTATTGACTGGTTCTTTATTGAGTTTTTTATAGTTTATTGACTGGTTCTTTATTTAGTTTTGTACAGTTTATTGACTGTTTCTTTATTTAGTTTTGTACAGTTTATTGACTGTTTCTATATATAGTTTTGTACAGTTTATTGAATGTTTCTTTATTCAGTTTTTTACAGTTTATTGACTGTTTCTTCATTTAGTTTGTGTACAATTTATTGACTAGTTCTTTATTTAGTTTGGTACAGTTTATTGACTTTTTCTTTATTTAGTTTTGTACAGTTTATTGACTGTTTCTTTATTTAGTTTTGTACACTTTATTGACTGTTTCTTTATTTAGTTTTGTACAGTTTATTGACTGGTTCTTTATTCAGTTTTGTACAGTTTATTGACTGTTTCTTTATTCAGTTTTGTACAGTTTATTGACTGGTTCTTTATTGCGTTTTGTAGTTTATTTACTGTTTCTTTATTTAGTTTGTGTACAATTTATTGACTTGTTGTTTATTTAGTTTTGTACAGTTTATTGACTGTTTGTTTATTTAGTTTTGTACAGTTTATTGACTGTTTCTTTATTTAGTTTTGTACAATTTATTTACTGTTTCTTTATTTAATTTTGTACAGTTTATTGACTGGCTCTTTATTGAGTTTTGTACAGTTTATTGACTGGTTCTTTATTGACTTTTGTACAGTTTATTGACTGGTTCTTTATTGAGTTTTGTATAGTTTATTGACTGCATCTTTATTTAGTTTTGTACAGTTTATTGACTGGTTCTTTGTTCAGTTTTATACAGTTTATTGACTGGTTCTTTGTTCAGTTTTGTACAGTTTATTGACTGGTTCTTTTTTGAGTTTTGTACAGTTTATTGATTGTTTCTTTATTGAGTTTTGTACAGTTTATTGACTAGTTCTTTATTGAGTTTTGTACAGTTTATTGACTGGTTCTTTATTTAGTTGTGTACAGTTTATTGACTGTTTCTTCGTTTAGTTTTGTACAGTTTATTGACTGTTTCTTTATTGAGTTTTGTACAATTTATTGACTGGTTCTTTATTGAGTTTTATACAATTACAGTTTATTGACTGGTTCTTTGTTCAGTTTTGTACAGTTTATTGACTGGTTCTTTATTGAGTTTTGTACAGTTTATTGACTGGTTCTTTATTAAGTTTGTGTACATTTTATTGACTGGTTCTTTCTTGAGTTTTGTATAGTTTATTGACTGCATCTTTATTTAGTTTTGTACAGTTTATTGACTGGTTCTTTGTTCAGTTTTGTACAGTTTATTGACTGGTTCTTTTTTGAGTTTTGTACAGTTTATTGATTGTTTCTTTATTGAGTTTTGTACAGTTTATTGACTAGTTCTTTATTGAGTTTTGTACAGTTTATTGACTGGTTCTTTATTTAGTTTTGTACAGTTTATTGACTGTTTCTTCGTTTAGTTTTGTACAGTTTATTGACTGTTTTTTTATTGAGTTTTGTACAGTTTATTGACTGCTTCTTTATTGAGTTTTATACAGTTACAGTTTATTGACTGGTTCTTTGTTCAGTTTTGTACAGTTTATTGACTGGTTCTTTATTGAGTTTTGTACAGTTTATTGACTGGTTCTTTATTAAGTTTGTGTACATTTTATTGACTGGTTCTTTATTGAGTTTTGTACAGTTTATTGACTGTTTCTTTATTGAGTTTTGTACAGTTTATTGACTGGTTCTTTATTCAGTTTTGTACTGTTTATTGACTGTTTCTTTATTGAGTTTTGTAGAGTTTATTGACTGGTTCTTTGTTCAGTTTTGTTCTGTTTATTGACTGGTTCTTTATTCAGTTTTGTTCAGTATATTGACTGGTTCTTTATTCAGTTTTGTACAGTTTATTGACTAATTCTTTATTCAGTTTTGTACAGTTTATTGACTGGTTCTTTATTTAGTTTTGTACAGTTTATTGACTGGTTCTTTATTCAGTTTTGTACAGTTTATTGACTGGTTCATTTTT
This sequence comes from Limnoperna fortunei, assembly GCA_944474755.1. Taxonomy (NCBI): domain Eukaryota; kingdom Metazoa; phylum Mollusca; class Bivalvia; order Mytilida; family Modiolidae; genus Limnoperna; species Limnoperna fortunei. The sequence continues at coordinate 31,227,481 of OX104119.1, read as the reverse complement.
GAGTTTTGTACAGTTTATTGACTGTTTCTTCATTGAGTTTTGTACAGTTTATTGACTGTTTCTTTATTGAGTTTTGTACAGTTTATTGACTGTTTCTTTATTGAGTTTTGTACAGTTTATTGACTGGTTCTTTGTTCAGTTTCGTTCTGTTTATTGACTGGTTCTTAGTTCAGTTTTGTTCTGTTTATTGACTGGTTCTTTATTCAGTTTTGTACAGTTTATTGACTGTTTCTTTATGTAGTTTTGTACAGTTTATTGACTGTTTCTTTATGTAGTTTTGTACAGTTTATTGACTGTTTCTATATTTAGTTTTGTACAGTTTATTGAATGTTTCTTTATTTAGTTTTTCACAGTTTATTGACTGTTTCTTTATTTAGTTTGTGTACAATTTATTCACTAGTTCTTTATTTAGTTTCTACAGTTTATTGACTTTTTCTTTATTTAGTTTTGTACAGTTTATTGACTGTTTCTTTATTTAATTTTGTACAGTTTATTGACTGTTTCTTTATTTAGTTGTGTACAATTTATTGACTGGTTCTTTATTTAGTTTTGTACAGTTTATTGACTGGTTCTTTATTTGGTTTTGTACAGTTTATTGACTGGTTCTTTATTTAGTTTTGTACAGTTTATTGACTGTTTCTTTATTTAGTTTGTGTACAATTTATTGACTGGTTGTTTATTTAGTTTTGTTTAGTTTATTGACTGTTTGTTTATTGAGTTTTGTACAGTTTATTGACTGGTTCTTTATTTAGTTTTGTACAGTTTATTTACTGTTTCTTTATTTAATTTTGTACAGTTTATTGACTGGTTCTTTATTGAGTTTGTGTACATTTTATTGACTGGTTCTTTATTGAGTTTTGTACAGTTTATTGACTGGTTCTTTATTGAGTTTTGTACAGTTTATTGACTGGTTCTTTATTGAGTTTTGTATAGTTTATTGACTGCATCTTTATTTAGTTTTGTACAGTTTATTGACTTTTTCTTTATTTAGTTTTGTACAGTTTATTGACTGTTTCTTTATTTAGTTTTGTACAGTTTATTGATTGTTTCTTTATTTAGTTTTTTACAGTTTATTAACTGGTTCTTTATTGAGTTTTGTATAGTTTATTGACTGCATCTTTATTTAGTTTTGTACAGTTTATTGACTGGTTCTTTATTCAGTTTTGTACAGTTTATTGACTGTTTCTTTATTGAGTTTTGAATAGTTTGTTGACTGATTCTTTATTGAGTTTTGTACAGTTTTTTGACTGTTTCTTTATTGAGTTTTGTACAGTTTTTTGACTGGTTCTTTATTGAGTTTTGTACAGTTTATTGATTGTTTCTTTATTGAGGTTTGTAAAGTTTATTGACTGTTTCTTGATTTAGTTTTGTACAGTTTATTGACTGGTTCTTTATTGAGTTTTGTGCGGTTTATTGACTAGTTCTTTATTGAGTTTTGTACATTTTATTGATTGGTTCTTTATTTAGTTTTGTACAGTTTATTGACTGTTTCTTCGTTTAGTTTTGTACAGTTTATTGACTGTTTCTTTATTTAGTTTTGTACAGTTTATTGACTGGTTCTTTATTTAGTTTTGTACAGTTTATTGACTGGTTCTTTATTTAGTTTTGTACAGTTTATTGACTGGTTCTTTATTGAGTTTTGTACAGTTAATTGACTGTTTCTTTATTTAGTTTGTGTACAATTTATTGACTGGTTGTTTATTTAGTTTTGTTCAGTTTATTGACTGTTTGTTTATTGAGTTTTGTACAGTTTATTGACTGTTTCTTTATTTAGTTTTGTACAGTTTATTTACTGTTTCTTTATTTAATTTTGTACAGTTTATTGACTGGTTCTTTATTGAGTTTGTGTACATTTTATTGACTGGTTCTTTATTGAGTTTTGTACAGTTTATTGACTGGTTCTTTATTGACTTTTGTACAGTTTATTGACTGGTTCTTTATTGAGTTTTGTATAGTTTATTGACTGCATCTTTATTTAGTTTTGTACAGTTTATTGACTTTTTCTTTATTTAGTTTTGTACAGTTTATTGACTGTTTCTTTATTTAGTTTTGTACAGTTTATTGATTGTTTCTTTATTTAGTTTTGTACAGTTTATTAAATGGTTCTTTATTCAGTTTTGTACAGTTTATTGACTGGTTCTTTATTCAGTTTTGTACAGTTTATTGACTGGTTCTTTATTGAGTTTTGTACAGTTTATTGACTGGTTCTTTATTGAGTTTTGTATAGTTTATTGACTGCATCTTTATTTAGTTTTGTACAGTTTATTGACTGGTTCTTTGTTCAGTTTTGTACAGTTTATTGACTGGTTCTTTGTTCAGTTTTGTACAGTTTATTGACTGGTTCTTTTTTGAGTTTTGTACAGTTTATTGATTGTTTCTTTATTGAGTTTTGTACAGTTTATTGACTAGTTCTTTGTTGAGTTTTGTACAGTTTATTGACTGGTTCATTTTTGAGTTTTGTACAGTTTAGTGACTGGTTCTTTATTGAGTTTTGTATAGTTTATTGACTGCATCTTTATTTAGTTTTGTACAGTTTATTGACTGGTTCTTTGTTCAGTTTTATACAGTTTATTGACTGGTTCTTTGTTCAGTTTTGTACAGTTTATTGACTGGTTCTTTTTTGAGTTTTGTACAGTTTATTGATTGTTTCTTTATTGAGTTTTGTACAGTTTATTGACTAGTTCTTTATTGAGTTTTGTACAGTTTATTGACTGGTTCTTTATTTAGTTGTGTACAGTTTATTGACTGTTTCTTCGTTTAGTTTTGTACAGTTTATTGACTGTTTCTTTATTGAGTTTTGTACAGTTTATTGACTGGTTCTTTATTGAGTTTTATACAATTACAGTTTATTGACTGGTTCTTTGTTCAGTTTTGTACAGTTTATTGACTGGTTCTTTATTGAGTTTTGTACAGTTTATTGACTGGTTCTTTATTAAGTTTGTGTACATTTTATTGACTGGTTCTTTCTTGAGTTTTGTATAGTTTATTGACTGCATCTTTATTTAGTTTTGTACAGTTTATTGACTGGTTCTTTGTTCAGTTTTGTACAGTTTATTGACTGGTTCTTTTTTGAGTTTTGTACAGTTTATTGACTGTTTCTTTATTGAGTTTTGTACAGTTTATTGACTAGTTCTTTATTGAGTTTTGTACAGTTTATTGACTGGTTCTTTATTTAGTTTTGTACAGTTTATTGACTGTTTCTTCGTTTAGTTTTGTACAGTTTATTGACTGTTTTTTTATTGAGTTTTGTACAGTTTATTGACTGCTTCTTTATTGAGTTTTATACAGTTACAGTTTATTGACTGGTTCTTTGTTCAGTTTTGTACAGTTTATTGACTGGTTCTTTATTGAGTTTTGTACAGTTTATTGACTGGTTCTTTATTAAGTTTGTGTACATTTTATTGACTGGTTCTTTATTGAGTTTTGTACAGTTTATTGACTGTTTCTTTATTGAGTTTTGTACAGTTTATTGACTGGTTCTTTATTCAGTTTTGTACTGTTTATTGACTGTTTCTTTATTGAGTTTTGTATAGTTTATTGACTGGTTCTTTGTTCAGTTTTGTTCTGTTTATTGACTGGTTCTTTATTCAGTTTTGTTCAGTATATTGACTGGTTCTTTATTCAGTTTTGTACAGTTTATTGACTAATTCTTTATTCAGTTTTGTACAGTTTATTGACAGTTTCTTTATTTAGTTTTGTACAGTTTATTGACTGGTTCTTTGTTCAGTTTTGTACAGTTTATTGACTGGTTCATTTTTGAGTTTTGTACAGTTTATTGACTGTTTCTTCATTGAGTTTTGTACAGTTTATTGACTGTTTCTTTATTGAGTTTTGTACAGTTTATTGACTGTTTCTTTATTGAGTTTTGTACAGTTTATTGACTGGTTCTTTGTTCAGTTTCGTTCTGTTTATTGACTGGTTCTTAGTTCAGTTTTGTTCTGTTTATTGACTGGTTCTTTATTCAGTTTTGTACAGTTTATTGACTGTTTCTTTATGTAGTTTTGTACAGTTTATTGACTGTTTCTTTATGTAGTTTTGTACAGTTTATTGACTGTTTCTATATTTAGTTTTGTACAGTTTATTGAATGTTTCTTTATTTAGTTTTTCACAGTTTATTGACTGTTTCTTTATTTAGTTTGTGTACAATTTATTCACTAGTTCTTTATTTAGTTTCTACAGTTTATTGACTTTTTCTTTATTTAGTTTTGTACAGTTTATTGACTGTTTCTTTATTTAATTTTGTACAGTTTATTGACTGTTTCTTTATTTAGTTTTGTACAGTTTATTGACTGGTTCTTTATTTAGTTTTGTACAGTTTATTGACTGGTTCTTTATTTGGTTTTGTACAGTTTATTGACTGGTTCTTTATTGAGTTTTGTACAGTTTATTGACTGTTTCTTTATTTAGTTTGTGTACAATTTATTGACTGGTTGTTTATTTAGTTTTGTTCAGTTTATTGACTGTTTGTTTATTGAGTTTTGTACAGTTTATTGACTGTTTCTTTATTTAGTTTTGTACAGTTTATTTACTGTTTCTTTATTTAATTTTGTACAGTTTATTGACTGGTTCTTTATTGAGTTTGTGTACATTTTATTGACTGGTTCTTTATTGAGTTTTGTACAGTTTATTGACTGGTTCTTTATTGACTTTTGTACAGTTTATTGACTGGTTCTTTATTGAGTTTTGTATAGTTTATTGACTGCATCTTTATTTAGTTTTGTACAGTTTATTGACTTTTTCTTTATTTAGTTTTGTACAGTTTATTGACTGTTTCTTTATTTAGTTTTGTACAGTTTATTGATTGTTTCTTTATTTAGTTTTGTACAGTTTATTAACTGGTTCTTTATTCAGTTTTGTACAGTTTATTGACTGGTTCTTTATTCAGTTTTGTACAGTTTATTGACTGGTTCTTTATTCAGTTTTGTACAGTTTATTGACTGTTTCTTTATTGAGTTTTGAATAGTTTGTTGACTGATTCTTTATTGAGTTTTGTACAGTTTTTTGACTGTTTCTTTATTGAGTTTTGTACAGTTTTTTGACTGGTTCTTTATTGAGTTTTGTACAGTTTATTGATTGTTTCTTTATTGAGGTTTGTAAAGTTTATTGACTGTTTCTTGATTTAGTTTTGTACAGTTTATTGACTGGTTCTTTATTGAGTTTTGTGCGGTTTATTGACTAGTTCTTTATTGAGTTTTGTACAGTTTATTGACTGGTTCTTTATTTAGTTTTGTACAGTTTATTGACTGTTTCTTCGTTTAGTTTTGTACAGTTTATTGACTGTTTCTTTATTTAGTTTTGTACAGTTTATTGACTGGTTCTTTATTTAGTTTTGTACAGTTTATTGACTGGTTCTTTATTTAGTTTTGTACAGTTTATTGACTGGTTCTTTATTGAGTTTTGTACAGTTAATTGACTGTTTCTTTATTTAGTTTGTGTACAATTTATTGACTGGTTGTTTATTTAGTTTTGTTCAGTTTATTGACTGTTTGTTTATTGAGTTTTGTACAGTTTATTGACTGTTTCTTTATTTAGTTTTGTACAGTTTATTTACTGTTTCTTTATTTAATTTTGTACAGTTTATTGACTGGTTCTTTATTGAGTTTGTGTACATTTTATTGACTGGTTCTTTATTGAGTTTTGTACAGTTTATTGACTGGTTCTTTATTGACTTTTGTACAGTTTATTGACTGGTTCTTTATTGAGTTTTGTATAGTTTATTGACTGCATCTTTATTTAGTTTTGTACAGTTTATTGACTTTTTCTTTATTTAGTTTTGTACAGTTTATTGACTGTTTCTTTATTTAGTTTTGTACAGTTTATTGATTGTTTCTTTATTTAGTTTTGTACAGTTTATTAAATGGTTCTTTATTCAGTTTTGTACAGTTTATTGACTGGTTCTTTATTCAGTTTTGTACAGTTTATTGACTGGTTCTTTATTGACTTTTGTACAGTTTATTGACTGGTTCTTTATTGAGTTTTGTATAGTTTATTGACTGCATCTTTATTTAGTTTTGTACAGTTTATTGACTGGTTCTTTGTTCAGTTTTGTACAGTTTATTGACTGGTTCTTTGTTCAGTTTTGTACAGTTTATTGACTGGTTCTTTTTTGAGTTTTGTACAGTTTATTGATTGTTTCTTTATTGAGTTTTGTACAGTTTATTGACTAGTTCTTTGTTGAGTTTTGTACAGTTTATTGACTGGTTCTTTATTTAGTTTTGTACAGTTTATTGACTGTTTCTTCGTTTAGTTTTGTACAGTTTATTGACTGTTTCTTTATTGAGTTTTGTACAGTTTATTGACTGGTTCTTTATTGAGTTTTATACAGTTACAGTTTATTGACTGGTTCTTTGTTCGGTTTTTACTGTGTATTGACTGGTTCTTTATTGAGTTTTGTACAGTTTATTGACAGGTTCTTTATTGAGTTTGTGTACATTTTATTGACTGGTTCTTTATTGAGTTTTGTATAGTTTATTGACTGCATCTTTATTTAGTTTTGTACAGTTTATTGACTGGTTCTTTGTTCAGTTTTGTACAGTTTATTGACTGGTTCTTTGTTCAGTTTTGTACAGTTTATTGACTGGTTCTTTTTTGAGTTTTGTACAGTTTATTGATTGTTTCTTTATTGAGTTTTGTACAGTTTATTGACTAGTTCTTTATTGAGTTTTGTACAGTTTATTGACTGGTTCTTTATTTAGTTTTGTACAGTTTATTGACTGTTTCTTCGTTAAGTTTTGTACAGTTTATTGACTGTTTCTTTATTGAGTTTTGTACAGTTTATTGACTGGTTCTTTATTGAGTTTTATACAGTTACAGTTTATTGACTGGTTCTTTGTTCAGTTTTGTACAGTTTATTGACTGGTTCTTTATTGAGTTTTGTACAGTTTATTGACTGGTTCTTTATTGAGTTTGTGTACATTTTATTGACTGGTTCTTTATTGAGTTTTGTACAGTTTATTGACTGTTTCTTTATTGAGTTTTGTACAGTTTATTGATTGGTTCTTAATTGACTTTTGTACAGTTTATTGACTGGTTCTTTATTGAGTTTTGTATAGTTTATTGGCTGCATCTTTATTTAGTTTTGTACAGTTTATTGACTGTTTCTTTATTAAGTTTTGTACAGTTTATTGACTGGTTCTTTATTGAGTTTTATACAGTTTATTGACTGTTTCTTTATTGAGTTTTGTACAGTTTATTGACTGGTTCTTTATTCAGTTTTGTACAGTTTATTGACTGGTTCTTTATTGAGTTTTGTACAGTTTATTGACTGGTTCTTTATTGAGTTTGTGTAAATTTTATTGACTGGTTCTTTATTGAGTTTTGTACAGTTTATTGACTGGTTCTTTATTGTCTCTTGTACAGTTTATAGACTGGTTCTTTATTGAGTTTTGTATAGTTTATTAACTGGTTCTTCATTTAGTTTTGTACAGTTTATTGACTGTTTCTTTATTTAGTTTTGTACAGTTTATTGACTGTTTCTATATTTAGTTTTGTACAGTTTATTGAATGTTTCTTTATTCAGTTTTTTACAGTTTATTGACTGTTTCTTCATTTAGTTTGTGTACAATTTATTGACTAGTTCTTTATTTAGCTTGGTACAGTTTATTGACTTTTTCTTTATTTAGTTTTGTACAGTTTATTGACTGGTTCTTTATTGAGTTTTGTACAGTTATTGACTGGTTCTTTATTGAGTTTTGTACAGTTTATTGACTGTTTCTTTTTTTAGTTTTGTACAGTTTATTGACTGGTTCTTTAGTGAGTTTTGTACAGTTTATTGACTGTTTCTTTATTTAGTTTTGTACAGTTTATTGACTGATTTTTATTTAGTTTTGTACAGTTTATTTACTGGTTCTTTATTGAGTTTTGTACAGTTTATTGACTGTTTCTTTATTTAGTTTGTGTACAATTTATTGACTGGTTGTTGTTTTAGTTTTGTACAGTTTATTGACTGTTTGTTTATTTAGTTTTGTACAGTTTATTGACTGTTTCTTTATTTAGTTTTGTACAGTTTATTTACTGTTTCTTTATTTAATTTTGTACAGTTTATTGACTGGTTCTTTTTTCAGTTTTGTACAGTTTATTGACTGGTTCTTTTTTGAGTTTGTGTACATTTTATTGACTGGTTCTTTATTGAGTTTTGTACAGTTTATTGACTGGTTCTTTATTGACTTTTGTACAGATTATTGACTGGTTCTTTATTGAGTTTTGTATAGTTTATTGACTGCATCTTTATTTAGTTTTGTACAGTTTATTGACTGGTTCTTTGTTCAGTTTTGTACAGTTTATTGACTGTTTCTTTATTGAGTTATGTACAGTTTATTGACTGGTTCTTTATTGAGTTTTATTCAGTTAACTGACTGTTTCTTTATTGAGTTTTGTACAGTTTATTGACTGGTTCTTTATTCAGTTCTGTACAGTTTACTGACTGGTTCTCTATTGACTTTTGTACAGTTTATTGACTGGTTCTTTATTGAGTTTTGTATAGTTTATTGACTGGTTCTTTATTTAGTTTTGTACAGTTTATTGACTGGTTCTTTATTTAGTTTTGTACAGTTTATTGACTGTTTCTTTATTTACTTTTGTACCGTTTATTGACTGTTTCTATATTTAGTTTTGTACAGTTTATTGAATGTTTCTTTATTCAGTTTTTTACAGTTTATTGACTGTTTTTTTATTCAGTTTTGTACAGTTTATTGACTGTTTCTTTATTTAGTCTTGTACAATTTATCGACTTGTTCTTTATTGAGTTTTGTACAGTTTATTGACTGTTTCTTTATTGAGTTTTGTACAGTTTATTGACTGGTTCTTTGTTCAGTTTTGTTCTGTTTATTGACTGGTTCTTTATTCAGTTTTGTACAGTTTATTGTATGGTTCTTTATTCAGTTTTGTACAGTTTATTGACTGGTTCTTTATTCAGTTTTGTACAGTTTATTGACAGTTTCTTTATTTAGTTTTGTACAGTTTATTGACTGGTTCTTTGTTCAGTTTTGTACAGTTTATTGACTGGTTCATTTTTGAGTTTTGTACAGTTTATTGACTGGTTCTTTATTTAGTTTTGTACAGTTTATTGACTGTTTCTTTATTTAGTTTTGTACAGTTTATTGACTGGTTCTTTGTTCAGTTTTGTACAGTTTATTGACTGTTTCTTTATTGAGTTATGTACAGTTTATTGACTGGTTCTTTATTGAGTTTTATTCAGTTAACTGACTGTTTCTTTATTGAGTTTTGTACAGTTTATTGACTGGTTCTTTATTCAGTTTTTTACAGTTTATTGACAGTTTCTTTATTTAGTTTTGTACAGTTTATTGACTGGTTCATTGTTCAGTTTTGTACAGTTTATTGACTGGTTCATTTTTGAGTTTTGTACAGTTTATTGACTGGTTCTTTATTTAGTTTTGTACAGTTTATTGACTGTTTCTTTATTGACTTTTGTACAGTTTATTGACTGGTTCTTTATTGAGTTTTGTATAGTTTATTGACTGGTTCTTTATTTAGTTTTGTACAGTTTATTGACTGGTTCTTTATTTAGTTTTGTACAGTTTATTGACTGTTTCTTTATTTACTTTTGTACCGTTTATTGACTGTTTCTATATTTAGTTTTGTACAGTTTATTGAATGTTTCTTTATTCAGTTTTTTACAGTTTATTGACTGTTTTTTTATTCAGTTTTGTACAGTTTATTGACTGTTTCTTTATTTAGTCTTGTACAATTTATCGACTTGTTCTTTATTGAGTTTTGCACAGTTTATTGACTGTTTCTTTATTGAGTTTTGTACAGTTTATTGACTGGTTCTTTGTTCAGTTTTGTTCTGTTTATTGACTGGTTCTTTAGTCAGTTTTGTACAGTTTATTGTATGGTTCTTTATTCAGTTCTGTACAGTTTATTGACTGGTTCTTTATTCAGTTTTGTACAGTTTATTGACAGTTTCTTTATTTAGTTTTGTACAGTTTATTGACTGGTTCTTTGTTCAGTTTTGTACAGTTTATTGACTGGTTCATTTTTGAGTTTTGTACAGTTTATTGACTGGTTCTTTATTTAGTTTTGTTCAGTTTATTGATTGTTTCTTTATTTAGTTTTGTACAGTTTATTGACTGGTTCTTTATTGAGTTTGGTACAGTTTATTGACTGTTTATTTAGTTTGTGTACATTTATGGACTGGTTGTTTATTTAGTTTTGTACAGTTTATTGACTGTTTGTTTATTTAGTTTTGTACAGTTTATTGACTGTTTCTTTATATAGTTTTGAACAGTTTATTTACTGTTTCTTTATTTAATTTTGTACAGTTTATTGACTGGTTCTTTATTGAGTTTTGTACAGTTTATTGACTGGTTCTTTTTTGAGTTTGTGTACATTTTATTGACTGGTTCTTTATTGAGTTTTGTACAGTTTATTGACTGGTTCTTTATTGACTTTTGTACAGTTTATTGACTGGTTCTTTACTGAGTTTTGTATAGTTTATTGACTGCATCTTTATTTAGTTTTGTACAGTTTATTGACTGGTTCTTTGTTCAGTTTTGTACAGTTTATTGACTGGTTCTTTGTTCAGTTTTGTACAGTTTATTGACTGGTTCTTTTTTGAGTTTTGTACAGTTTATTGACTGTTTCTTTATTGAGTTTTGTACAGTTTATTGACTAGTTCTTTATTGAGTTTTGTACAGTTTATTGACTGGTTCTTTATTTAGTTTTGTAAAGTTTATTGACTGTTTCTTCGTTTAGTTTTGTACAGTTTATTGACTGTTTCTTTATTGAGTTTTGTACAGTTTATTGACTGGTTCTTTATTGAGTTTTGTACAGTTTATTGACTGGTTCTTCATTCAGATTTGTACAGTTTATTGACTGGTTCTTTATTGAGTTTTATACAGTTTATTGACTGGTTCTTTATTGAGTTTGTGTACATTTTATTGACTGGTTCTTTATTGAGTTTTGTACAGTTTATAGACTGGTTCTTTATTGACTCTTGTATAGTTTATTGACTGCATCTTTATTTAGTTTTGTACAGTTTATTGACTGGTTCTTTGTTCAGTTTTGTACAGTTTATTGACTGGTTCTTTGTTCAGTTTTGTACAGTTTATTGACTGGTTCTTTTTTGAGTTTTGTACAGTTTATTGACTGTTTCTTTATTGAGTTTTGTACAGTTTATTGACTAGTTCTTTATTGAGTTTTGTACAGTTTATTGACTGGTTCTTTATTTAGTTTTGTAAAGTTTATTGACTGTTTCTTCGTTTAGTTTTGTACAGTTTATTGACTGTTTCTTTATTGAGTTTTGTACAGTTTATTGACTGGTTCTTTATTGAGTTTTGTACAGTTTATTGACTGGTTCTTCATTCAGATTTGTACAGTTTATTGACTGGTTCTTTATTGAGTTTTATACAGTTTATTGACTGGTTCTTTATTGAGTTTGTGTACATTTTATTGACTGGTTCTTTATTGAGTTTTGTACAGTTTATAGACTGGTTCTTTATTGACTCTTGTACAGTTTATTGACTGGTTCTTTATTGAGTTTTGTATAGTTTATTGACTGGTTCTTTATTTAGTTTTGTACAGTTTATTGACTGTTTCTTTATTTAGTTTTGTACAGTTTATTGACTGTTTCTATGTATAGTTTTGTACAGTTTATTGAATGTTTCTTTATTCAGTTTTTTACAGTTTATTGACTGTTTCTTCATTTAGTTTGTGTACAATTTATTGACTAGTTCTTTATTTAGTTTGGTACAGTTTATTGACTTTTTCTTTATTTAGTTTTGTAAAGTTTATTGACTGTTTCTTTATTTAGTTTTGTACAGTTTATTGACTGTTTCTTTATTTAGTTTTGTACAGTTTATTGACTGGTTCTTTATTCAGTTTTGTACAGTTTATTGACTGTTTCTTTATTCAGTTTTGTACAGTTTATTGACTGGTTCTTTATTGAGTTTTGTACAGTTTATTGACTGTTTCTTTATTTAGTTTGTGTACAATTTATTGACTGGTTGTTTATTTAGTTTTGTACAGTTGATTGACTGTTTGTTTATTTAGTTTTCTACAGTTTATTGACTGTTTCTTTATTTAGTTTTGTACAGTTTATTGATTGGCTCTTTTTTGAGTTTGTGTACATTTTATTGACTGGTTCTTTATTTAGTTTTGTACAGTTTATTGACTGGTTCTTTGTTCAGTTTTGTTCTGTTTATTGACTGGTTCTTTATTCAGTTTTGTACAGTTTATTGTCTGGTTCTTTATTCAGTTTTGTACAGTTTATTGACTGGTTCTTTATTCAGTTTTGTACAGTTTATTGACAGTTTCTTTATTTAGTTTTGTACAGTTTATTGACTCGTTCTTTGTTCAGTTTTGTACAGTTTATTGACTGGTTCATTTTTGAGTTTTGTACAGTTTAGTGACTGGTTCTTTATTTAGTTTTGTACAGTTTATTGACTGTTTCTTTATTTCGTTTTGTACAGTTTATTGACTGGTTCTTTATTGAGTTTGGTACAGTTTATTGACTGTTTATTTAGTTTGTGTACATTTATGGACTGGTTGTTTATTTAGTTTTGTACAGTTTATTGACTGTTTGTTTATTTAGTTTTGTACAGTTTATTGACTGTTTCTTTATAGAGTTTTGTACAGTTTATTTACTGTTTCTTTATTTAATTTTGTACAGTTTATTGACTGGTTCTTTATTGAGTTTTGTACAGTTTATTGACTGGTTCTTTTTTGAGTTTGTGTACATTTTATTGACTGGTTCTTTATTGAGTTTTGTACAGTTTACTGACTGGTTCTTTATTGACTTTTGTACAGTTTATTGACTTGTTCTTTATTGAGTTTTGTATAGTTTATTGACTGCATCTTTATTTAGTTTTGTACAGTTTATTGACTGGTTCTTTGTTCAGTTTTGTACAGTTTATTGACTATTTCTTTGTTCAGTTTTGTACAGTTTATTGACTGGTTCTTATTTTAGTTTTGTACAGTTTATTGACTTTCTTTATTGAGTTTTGTACAGTTTATTGACTAGTTCTTTATTGAGTTTTGTACAGTTTATTGACTGGTTCTTTATTTAGTTTTGTACAGTTTATTGACTGTTTCTTCGTTTCGTTTTGTACAGTTTATTGACTGTTTCTTTATTGAGTTTTGTACAGTTTATTGACTGGTTCTTTATTGAGTTTTGTACAGTTTATTGACTGTTTCTTTATTGAGTTTTGTACAGTTTATTGACTGGTTCTTTATTCAGTTTTGTACAGTTTATTGACTGGTTCTTTATTGAGTTTTATACAGTTTATTGACTGGTTCTTTATTGAGTTTGTGTACATTTTATTGACTGGTTCTTTATTGAGTTTTGTACAGTTTATTGACTGCTTCTTTATTGACTCTTGTACAGTTTATTGACTGGTTCTTTATTGAGTTTTGTATAGTTTATTGACTGGTTCTTTATTTAGTTTTGTACAGTTTATTGACTGTTTCTTTATTTAGTTTTGTACAGTTTATTGACTGTTTCTATATATAGTTTTGTACAGTTTATTGAATGTTTCTTTATTCAGTTTTTTACAGTTTATTGACTGTTTCTTCATTTAGTTTGTGTACAATTTATTGACTAGTTCTTTATTTAGTTTGGTACAGTTTATTGACTTTTTCTTTATTTAGTTTTGTACAGTTTATTGACTGTTTCTTTATTTAGTTTTGTACACTTTATTGACTGTTTCTTTATTTAGTTTTGTACAGTTTATTGACTGGTTCTTTATTCAGTTTTGTACAGTTTATTGACTGTTTCTTTATTCAGTTTTGTACAGTTTATTGACTGGTTCTTTATTGAGTTTTGTACAGTTTATTGACTGTTTCTTTATTTAGTTTGTGTACAATTTATTGACTTGTTGTTTATTTAGTTTTGTACAGTTTATTGACTGGTTGTTTATTTAGTTTTGTACAGTTTATTGACTGTTTCTTTATTTAGTTTTGTACAATTTATTTACTGTTTCTTTATTTAATTTTGTACAGTTTATTGACTGGCTCTTTATTGAGTTTTGTACAGTTTATTGACTGGTTCTTTATTGACTTTTGTACAGTTTATTGACTGGTTCTTTATTGAGTTTTGTATAGTTTATTGACTGCATCTTTATTTAGTTTTGTACAGTTTATTGACTGGTTCTTTGTTCAGTTTTGTACAGTTTATTGACTGGTTCTTTGTTCAGTTTTGTACAGTTTATTGACTGGTTCTTTTTTGAGTTTTGTACAGTTTATTGATTGTTTCTTTATTGAGTTTTGTACAGTTTATTGACTAGTTCTTTATTGAGTTTTGTACAGTTTATTGACTGGTTCTTTATTTAGTTGTGTACAGTTTATTGACTGTTTCTTCGTTTAGTTTTGTACAGTTTATTGACTGTTTCTTTATTGAGTTTTGTACAGTTTATTGACTGGTTCTTTATTGAGTTTTATACAATTACAGTTTATTGACTGGTTCTTTGTTCAGTTTTGTACAGTTTATTGACTGGTTCTTTATTGAGTTTTGTACAGTTTATTGACTGGTTCTTTATTAAGTTTGTGTACATTTTATTGACTGGTTCTTTCTTGAGTTTTGTATAGTTTATTGACTGCATCTTTATTTAGTTTTGTACAGTTTATTGACTGGTTCTTTGTTCAGTTTTGTACAGTTTATTGACTGGTTCTTTTTTGAGTTTTGTACAGTTTATTGATTGTTTCTTTATTGAGTTTTGTACAGTTTATTGACTAGTTCTTTATTGAGTTTTGTACAGTTTATTGACTGGTTCTTTATTTAGTTTTGTACAGTTTATTGACTGTTTCTTCGTTTAGTTTTGTACAGTTTATTGACTGTTTTTTTATTGAGTTTTGTACAGTTTATTGACTGCTTCTTTATTGAGTTTTATACAGTTACAGTTTATTGACTGGTTCTTTGTTCAGTTTTGTACAGTTTATTGACTGGTTCTTTATTGAGTTTTGTACAGTTTATTGACTGGTTCTTTATTAAGTTTGTGTACATTTTATTGACTGGTTCTTTATTGAGTTTTGTACAGTTTATTGACTGTTTCTTTATTGAGTTTTGTACAGTTTATTGACTGGTTCTTTATTCAGTTTTGTACTGTTTATTGACTGTTTCTTTATTGAGTTTTGTATAGTTTATTGACTGGTTCTTTGTTCAGTTTTGTTCTGTTTATTGACTGGTTCTTTATTCAGTTTTGTTCAGTATATTGACTGGTTCTTTATTCAGTTTTGTACAGTTTATTGACTAATTCTTTATTCAGTTTTGTACAGTTTATTGACAGTTTCTTTATTTAGTTTTGTACAGTTTATTGACTGGTTCTTTGTTCAGTTTTGTACAGTTTATTGACTGGTTCATTTTTGAGTTTTGTACAGTTTATTGACTGTTTCTTCATTGAGTTTTGTACAGTTTATTGACTGTTTCTTTATTGAGTTTTGTACAGTTTATTGACTGTTTCTTTATTGAGTTTTGTACAGTTTATTGACTGGTTCTTTGTTCAGTTTTGTTCTGTTTATTGACTGGTTCTTAGTTCAGTTTTGTTCTGTTTATTGACTGGTTCTTTATTCAGTTTTGTACAGTTTATTGACTGTTTCTTTATTTAGTTTTGTACAGTTTATTGACTGTTTCTTTATGTAGTTTTGTACAGTTTATTGACTGTTTCTATATTTAGTTTTGTACAGTTTATTGAATGTTTCTTTATTTAGTTTTTCACAGTTTATTGACTGTTTCTTTATTTAGTTTGTGTACAATTTATTGACTAGTTCTTTATTTAGTTTTCTACAGTTTATTGACTTTTTCTTTATTTAGTTTTGTACAGTTTATTGACTGTTTCTTTATTTAATTTTGTACAGTTTATTGACTGTTTCTTTATTTAGTTTTGTACAGTTTATTGACTGGTTCTTTATATAGTTTTGTACAGTTTATTGACTGGTTCTTTATTTAGTTTTGTACAGTTTATTGACTGGTTCTTTATTGAGTTTTGTACAGTTAATTGACTGTTTCTTTATTTAGTTTGTGTACAATTTATTGACTGGTTGTTTATTTAGTTTTGTTCAGTTTATTGACTGTTTGTTTATTGAGTTTTGTACAGTTTATTGAGTGTTTCTTTATTTAGTTTTGTACAGTTTATTTACTGTTTCTTTATTTAATTTTGTACAGTTTATTGACTGGTTCTTTATTGAGTTTGTGTACATTTTATTGACTGGTTCTTTATTGAGTTTTGTACAGTTTATTGACTGGTTCTTTATTGACTTTTGTACAGTTTATTGACTGGTTCTTTATTGAGTTTTGTATAGTTTATTGACTGCATCTTTATTTAGTTTTGTACAGTTTATTGACTTTTTCTTTATTTAGTTTTGTACAGTTTATTGACTGTTTCTTTATTTAGTTTTGTACAGTTTATTGATTGTTTCTTTATTTAGTTTTGTACAGTTTATTAACTGGTTCTTTATTCAGTTTTGTACAGTTTATTGACTGGTTCTTTATTCAGTTTTGTACAGTTTATTGACTGGTTCTTTATTCAGTTTTGTACAGTTTATTGACTGTTTCTTTATTGAGTTTTGAATAGTTTATTGACTGGTTCTTTATTTAGTTTTGTACAGTTTATTGACTGTTTCTTTATTTAGTTTTGTACAGTTTATTGACTGTTTCTATATATAGTTTTGTACAGTTTATTGAATGTTTCTTTATTCAGTTTTTTACAGTTTATTGACTGTTTCTTCATTTAGTTTGTGTACAATTTATTGACTAGTTCTTTATTCAGTTTTGTACTGTTTATTGACTGTTTCTTTATTGAGTTTTGTATAGTTTATTGACTGGTTCTTTGTTCAGTTTTGTTCTGTTTATTGACTGGTTCTTTATTCAGTTTTGTTCAGTATATTGACTGGTTCTTTATTCAGTTTTGTACAGTTTATTGACTAATTCTTTATTCAGTTTTGTACAGTTTATTGACAGTTTCTTTATTTAGTTTTGTACAGTTTATTGACTGGTTCTTTGTTCAGTTTTGTACAGTTTATTGACTGGTTCATTTTTGAGTTTTGTACAGTTTATTGACTGTTTCTTCATTGAGTTTTGTACAGTTTATTGACTGTTTCTTTATTGAGTTTTGTACAGTTTATTGACTGTTTCTTTATTGAGTTTTGTACAGTTTATTGACTGGTTCTTTGTTCAGTTTTGTTCTGTTTATTGACTGGTTCTTAGTTCAGTTTTGTTCTGTTTATTGACTGGTTCTTTATTCAGTTTTGTACAGTTTATTGACTGTTTCTTTATGTAGTTTTGTACAGTTTATTGACTGTTTCTTTATGTAGTTTTGTACAGTTTATTGACTGTTTCTATATTTAGTTTTGTACAGTTTATTGAATGTTTCTTTATTTAGTTTTTCACAGTTTATTGACTGTTTCTTTATTTAGTTTGTGTACAATTTATTGACTAGTTCTTTATTTAGTTTTCTACAGTTTATTGACTTTTTCTTTATTTAGTTTTGTACAGTTTATTGACTGTTTCTTTATTTAATTTTGTACAGTTTATTGACTGTTTCTTTATTTAGTTTTGTACAGTTTATTGACTGGTTCTTTATATAGTTTTGTACAGTTTATTGACTGGTTCTTTATTTAGTTTTGTACAGTTTATTGACTGGTTCTTTATTGAGTTTTGTACAGTTAATTGACTGTTTCTTTATTTAGTTTGTGTACAATTTATTGACTGGTTGTTTATTTAGTTTTGTTCAGTTTATTGACTGTTTGTTTATTGAGTTTTGTACAGTTTATTGAGTGTTTCTTTATTTAGTTTTGTACAGTTTATTTACTGTTTCTTTATTTAATTTTGTACAGTTTATTGACTGGTTCTTTATTGAGTTTGTGTACATTTTATTGACTGGTTCTTTATTGAGTTTTGTACAGTTTATTGACTGGTTCTTTATTGACTTTTGTACAGTTTATTGACTGGTTCTTTATTGAGTTTTGTATAGTTTATTGACTGCATCTTTATTTAGTTTTGTACAGTTTATTGACTTTTTCTTTATTTAGTTTTGTACAGTTTATTGACTGTTTCTTTATTTAGTTTTGTACAGTTTATTGATTGTTTCTTTATTTAGTTTTGTACAGTTTATTAACTGGTTCTTTATTCAGTTTTGTACAGTTTATTGACTGGTTCTTTATTCAGTTTTGTACAGTTTATTGACTGGTTCTTTATTCAGTTTTGTACAGTTTATTGACTGTTTCTTTATTGAGTTTTGTATAGTTTATTGACTGGTTCTTTATTTAGTTTTGTACAGTTTATTGACTGTTTCTTTATTTAGTTTTGTACAGTTTATTGACTGTTTCTATATATAGTTTTGTACAGTTTATTGAATGTTTCTTTATTCAGTTTTTTACAGTTTATTGACTGTTTCTTCATTTAGTTTGTGTACAATTTATTGACTAGTTCTTTATTTAGTTTGGTACAGTTTATTGACTTTTTCTTTATTTAGTTTTGTACAGTTTATTGACTGTTTCTTTATTTAGTTTTGTACACTTTATTGACTGTTTCTTTATTTAGTTTTGTACAGTTTATTGACTGGTTCTTTATTCATTTTTGTACAGTTTATTGAATGTTTCTTTATTCAGTTTTGTACAGTTTATTGACTGGTTCTTTATTGAGGTTTGTACAGTTTATTGACTGTTTCTTTATTTAGTTTTGTACAATTTATTGACTGGTTGTTTATTTAGTTTTGTACAGTTTATTGACTGTTTGTTTATTTAGTTTTGTACAGTTTATTGACTGTTTCTTTATTTAGTTTTGTACAATTTATTTACTGTTTCTTTATTTAATTTTGTACAGTTTATTGACTGGTTCTTTATTGAGTTTTGTACAGTTTATTGACTGGTTCTTTATTGACTTTTGTACAGTTTATTGACTGGTTCTTTATTGAGTTTTGTATAGTTTATTGACTGCATCTTTATTTAGTTTTGTACAGTTTATTCACTGGTTCTTTGTTCAGTTTTGTACAGTTTATTGACTGGTTCTTTGTTCAGTTTTGTACAGTTTATTGACTGGTTCTTTTTTGAGTTTTGTACAGTTTATTGATTGTTTCTTTATTGAGTTTTGTACAGTTTATTGACTTTTTCTTTATTTAGTTTTGTACAGTTTATTGACTGTTTCTTTATTTAGTTTTGTACAGTTTATTGATTGTTTCTTTATTTAGTTTTGTACAGTTTATTAACTGGTTCTTTATTCAGTTTTGTACAGTTTATTGACTGGTTCTTTATTCAGTTTTGTACAGTTTATTGACTGGTTCTTTATTCAGTTTTGTACAGTTTATTGACTGGTTTCTTTATTGAGTTTTGAATAGTTTATTGACTGGTTCTTTATTTAGTTTTGTACAGTTTATTGACTGTTTCTATATTTAGTTTTGTACAGTTTATTGACTGTTTCTATATATAGTTTTGTACAGTTTATTGAATGTTTCTTTATTAAGTTTTTTACAGTTTATTGACTGTTTCTTCATTTAGTTTGTGTACAATTTATTGACTAGTTCTTTATTTAGTTTGGTACAGTTTATTGACTTTTTATTTATTCAGTTTTGTACAGTTTATTGACTGTTTCTTTATTTAGTTTTGTACACTTTATTGACTGTTTCTTTATTTAGTTTTGTACAGTTTATTGACTGGTTCTTTATTCATTTTTGTACAGTTTATTGAATGTTTCTTTATTCAGTTTTGTACAGTTTATTGACTGGTTCTTTATTGAGTTTTGTACAGTTTATTGGCTGTTTCTTTATTTAGTTTGTGTACAATTTATTGACTGGTTGTTTATTTAGTTTTGTACAGTTTATTGACTGTTTGTTTATTTAGTTTTGTACAGTTTATTGACTGTTTCTTTATTTAGTTTTGTACAATTTATTTACTGTTTCTTTATTTAATTTTGTACAGTTTATTGACTGGTTCTTTATTGAGTTTTGTACAGTTTATTGACTGGTTCTTTATTGACTTTTGTACAGTTTATTGACTGGTTCTTTATTGAGTTTTGTATAGTTTATTGACTGCATCTTTATTTAGTTTTGTACAGTTTATTGACTGGTTCTTTGTTCAGATTTGTACAGTTTATTGACTGGTTCTTTATTCAGTTTTGTACAGTTTATTGACTGGTTCTTTTTTGAGTTTTGTACAGTTTATTGATTGTTTCTTTATTGAGTTTTGTACAGTTTATTGACTAGTTCTTTGTTGAGTTTTGTACAGTTTATTGACTGGTTCTTTATTTAGTTTTGTACAGTTTATTGACTGTTTCTTCGTTTAGTTTTGTACAGTTTATTGATTGTTTCTTTATTGAGTTTTGTAGAGTTTATTGACTAGTTCTTTGTTGAGTTTTGTACAGTTTATTGACTGGTTCTTTATTTAGTTTTGTACAGTTTATTGACTGTTTCTTCGTTTAGTTTTGTACAGTTTATTGACTGTTTCTTTATTGACTTTTGTACAGTTTATTGACTTTTTCTTTATTTAGTTTTGTACAGTTTATTGACTGTTTCTTTATTTAGTTTTGTACAGTTTATTGATTGTTTCTTTATTTAGTTTTGTACAGTTTATTAACTGGTTCTTTATTCAGTTTTGTACAGTTTATTGACTGGTTCTTTATTCAGTTTTGTACAGTTTATTGACTGGTTCTTTATTCAGTTTTGTACAGTTTATTGACTGTTTCTTTATTGAGTTTTGAATAGTTTGTTGACTGATTCTTTATTGAGTTTTGTACAGTTTTTTGACTGTTTCTTTATTGAGTTTTGTACAGTTTTTTGACTGGTTCTTTATTGAGTTTTGTACAGTTTATTGATTGTTTCTTTATTGAGGTTTGTAAAGTTTATTGACTGTTTCTTGATTTAGTTTTGTACAGTTTATTGACTGGTTCTTTATTTAGTTTTGTACAGTTTATTGACTGGTTCTTTGTTTAGTTTTGTACAGTTTATTGACTGTTTCTTTATTTAGTTTTGTACAGTTTATTGACTGGTTCTTTATTTAGTTTTGTACAGTTTAATGACTGGTTCTTTATTTAGTTTTGTACAGTTTATTGACTGGTTCTTTATTGAGTTTTGTACAGTTAATTGACTGTTTCTTTATTTAGTTTGTGTACAATTTATTGACTGGTTGTTTATTTAGTTTTGTTCAGTTTATTGACTGTTTGTTTATTGAGTTTTGTACAGTTTATTGACTGTTTCTTTATTTAGTTTTGTACAGTTTATTTACTGTTTCTTTATTTAATTTTGTACAGTTTATTGACTGGTTCTTTATTGAGTTTGTGTACATTTTATTGACTGGTTCTTTATTGAGTTTTGTACAGTTTATTGACTGGTTCTTTATTGACTTTTGTACAGTTTATTGACTGGTTCTTTATTGAGTTTTGTATAGTTTATTGACTGCATCTTTATTTAGTTTTGTACAGTTTATTGACTTTTTCTTTATTTAGTTTTGTACAGTTTATTGACTGTTTCTTTATTTAGTTTTGTACAGTTTATTGATTGTTTCTTTATTTAGTTTTGTACAGTTTATTAAATGGTTCTTTATTCAGTTTTGTACAGTTTATTGACTGGTTCTTTATTGAGTTTTGTACAGTTTATTGACTGGTTCTTTATTGACTTTTGTACAGTTTATTGACTGGTTCTTTATTGAGTTTTGTATAGTTTATTGACTGCATCTTTATTTAGTTTTGTACAGTTTATTGACTGGTTCTTTGTTCAGTTTTGTACAGTTTATTGACTGGTTCTTTGTTCAGTTTTGTACAGTTTATTGACTGGTTCTTTTTTGAGTTTTGTACAGTTTATTGATTGTTTCTTTGTTGAGTTTTGTACAGTTTATTGACTAGTTCTTTGTTGAGTTTTGTACAGTTTATTGACTGGTTCTTTATTTAGTTTTGTACAGTTTATTGACTGTTTCTTCGTTTAGTTTTGTACAGTTTATTGACTGTTTCTTTATTGAGTTTTGTACAGTTTATTGACTGGTTCTTTATTGAGTTTTATACAGTTACAGTTTATTGACTGGTTCTTTGTTCGGTTTTTACAGTGTATTGACTGGTTCTTTATTGAGTTTTGTACAGTTTATTGACAGGTTCTTTATTGAGTTTGTGTACATTTTATTGACTGGTTCTTTATTGAGTTTTGTATAGTTTATTGACTGCATCTTTATTTAGTTTTGTACAGTTTATTGACTGGTTCTTTGTTCAGTTTTGTACAGTTTATTGACTGGTTCTTTGTTCAGTTTTGTACAGTTTATTGACTGGTTCTTTTTTGAGTTTTGTACAGTTTATTGGCTGTTTCTTTATTTAGTTTGTGTACAATTTATTGACTGGTTGTTTATTTAGTTTTGTACAGTTTATTGACTGTTTGTTTATTTAGTTTTGTACAGTTTATTGACTGTTTCTTTATTTAGTTTTGTACAATTTATTTACTGTTTCTTTATTTAATTTTGTACAGTTTATTGACTGGTTCTTTATTGAGTTTTGTACAGTTTATTGACTGGTTCTTTATTGACTTTTGTACAGTTTATTGACTGGTTCTTTATTGAGTTTTGTATAGTTTATTGACTGCATCTTTATTTAGTTTTGTACAGTTTATTGACTGGTTCTTTGTTCAGATTTGTACAGTTTATTGACTGGTTCTTTATTCAGTTTTGTACAGTTTATTGACTGGTTCTTTTTTGAGTTTTGTACAGTTTATTGATTGTTTCTTTATTGAGTTTTGTACAGTTTATTGACTAGTTCTTTGTTGAGTTTTGTACAGTTTATTGACTGGTTCTTTATTTAGTTTTGTACAGTTTATTGACTGTTTCTTCGTTTAGTTTTGTACAGTTTATTGATTGTTTCTTTATTGAGTTTTGTAGAGTTTATTGACTAGTTCTTTGTTGAGTTTTGTACAGTTTATTGACTGGTTCTTTATTTAGTTTTGTACAGTTTATTGACTGTTTCTTCGTTTAGTTTTGTACAGTTTATTGACTGTTTCTTTATTGACTTTTGTACAGTTTATTGACTTTTTCTTTATTTAGTTTTGTACAGTTTATTGACTGTTTCTTTATTTAGTTTTGTACAGTTTATTGATTGTTTCTTTATTTAGTTTTGTACAGTTTATTAACTGGTTCTTTATTCAGTTTTGTACAGTTTATTGACTGGTTCTTTATTCAGTTTTGTACAGTTTATTGACTGGTTCTTTATTCAGTTTTGTACAGTTTATTGACTGTTTCTTTATTGAGTTTTGAATAGTTTGTTGACTGATTCTTTATTGAGTTTTGTACAGTTTTTTGACTGTTTCTTTATTGAGTTTTGTACAGTTTTTTGACTGGTTCTTTATTGAGTTTTGTACAGTTTATTGATTGTTTCTTTATTGAGGTTTGTAAAGTTTATTGACTGTTTCTTGATTTAGTTTTGTACAGTTTATTGACTGGTTCTTTATTTAGTTTTGTACAGTTTATTGACTGTTTCTTCGTTTAGTTTTGTACAGTTTATTGACTGTTTCTTTATTTAGTTTTGTACAGTTTATTGACTGGTTCTTTATTTAGTTTTGTACAGTTTATTGACTGGTTCTTTATTTAGTTTTGTACAGTTTATTGACTGGTTCTTTATTGAGTTTTGTACAGTTAATTGACTGTTTCTTTATTTAGTTTGTGTACAATTTATTGACTGGTTGTTTATTTAGTTTTGTTCAGTTTATTGACTGTTTGTTTATTGAGTTTTGTACAGTTTATTGACTGTTTCTTTATTTAGTTTTGTACAGTTTATTTACTGTTTCTTTATTTAATTTTGTACAGTTTATTGACTGGTTCTTTATTGAGTTTGTGTACATTTTATTGACTGGTTCTTTATTGAGTTTTGTACAGTTTATTGACTGGTTCTTTATTGACTTTTGTACAGTTTATTGACTGGTTCTTTATTGAGTTTTGTATAGTTTATTGACTGCATCTTTATTTAGTTTTGTACAGTTTATTGACTTTTTCTTTATTTAGTTTTGTACAGTTTATTGACTGTTTCTTTATTTAGTTTTGTACAGTTTATTGATTGTTTCTTTATTTAGTTTTGTACAGTTTATTAAATGGTTCTTTATTCAGTTTTGTACAGTTTATTGACTGGTTCTTTATTCAGTTTTGTACAGTTTATTGACTGGTTCTTTATTGACTTTTGTACAGTTTATTGACTGGTTCTTTATTGAGTTTTGTATAGTTTATTGACTGCATCTTTATTTAGTTTTGTACAGTTTATTGACTGGTTCTTTGTTCAGTTTTGTACAGTTTATTGACTGGTTCTTTGTTCAGTTTTGTACAGTTTATTGACTGGTTCTTTTTTGAGTTTTGTACAGTTTATTGATTGTTTCTTTGTTGAGTTTTGTACAGTTTATTGACTAGTTCTTTGTTGAGTTTTGTACAGTTTATTGACTGGTTCTTTATTTAGTTTTGTACAGTTTATTGACTGTTTCTTCGTTTAGTTTTGTACAGTTTATTGACTGTTTCTTTATTGAGTTTTGTACAGTTTATTGACTGGTTCTTTATTGAGTTTTATACAGTTACAGTTTATTGACTGGTTCTTTGTTCGGTTTTTACAGTGTATTGACTGGTTCTTTATTGAGTTTTGTACAGTTTATTGACAGGTTCTTTATTGAGTTTGTGTACATTTTATTGACTGGTTCTTTATTGAGTTTTGTATAGTTTATTGACTGCATCTTTATTTAGTTTTGTACAGTTTATTGACTGGTTCTTTGTTCAGTTTTGTACAGTTTATTGACTGGTTCTTTGTTCAGTTTTGTACAGTTTATTGACTGTTTCTTTTTTGAGTTTTGTACAGTTTATTGATTGTTTCTTTATTGAGTTTTGTACAGTTTATTGACTGGTTCTTTATTGAGTTTTGTACAGTTTATTGACTGGTTCTTTATTTAGTTTTGTACAGTTTATTGACTGTTTCTTCGTTTAGTTTTGTACAGTTTATTGACTGTTTCTTTATTGAGTTTTGTACAGTTTATTGACTGGTTCTTTATTGAGTTTTATACAGTTACAGTTTATTGACTGGTTCTTTGTTCAGTTTTGTACAGTTTATTGACTGGTTCTTTATTGAGTTTTGTACAGTTTATTGACTGGTTCTTTATTGAGTTTGTGTACATTTTATTGACTGGTTCTTTATTGAGTTTTGTACAGTTTATTGACTGTTTCTTTATTGAGTTTTGTACAGTTTATTGACTGGTTCTTTATTCAGTTTTGTACTGTTTATTGACTGTTTCTTTATTGAGTTTTGTATAGTTTATTGACTGGTTCTTTGTTCAGTTTTGTTCTGTTTATTGACTTGTTCTTTATTCAGTTTTGTACAGTTTATTGACTGGTTCTTTATTTAGTTTTGTACAGTTTATTGACTGTTTCTTTATGTAGTTTTGTACAGTTTATTGACTGTTTCTATATTTAGTTTTGTACAGTTTATTGAATGTTTCTTTATTTAGTTTT
Organism: Limnoperna fortunei; assembly: GCA_944474755.1. Lineage (NCBI taxonomy): Eukaryota > Metazoa > Mollusca > Bivalvia > Mytilida > Modiolidae > Limnoperna > Limnoperna fortunei. The sequence goes on along the minus strand of OX104119.1, from coordinate 31,202,092 downwards.
TCACAGTTTATTGACTGTTTCTTTATTTAGTTTGTGTACAATTTATTCACTAGTTCTTTATTTAGTTTCTACAGTTTATTGACTTTTTCTTTATTTAGTTTTGTACAGTTTATTGACTGTTTCTTTATTTAATTTTGTACAGTTTATTGACTGTTTCTTTATTTAGTTTTGTACAGTTTATTGGCTGGTTCTTTATTTAGTTTTGTACAGTTTATTGACTGGTTCTTTATTTAGTTTTGTACAGTTTATTAACTGGTTCTTTATTGAGTTTTGTACAGTTAATTGACTGTTTCTTTATTTAGTTTGTGTACAATTTATTGACTGGTTGTTTATTTAGTTTTGTTCAGTTTATTGACTGTTTGTTTATTGAGTTTTGTACAGTTTATTGACTGTTTCTTTATTTAGTTTTGTACAGTTTATTTACTGTTTCTTTATTTAATTTTGTACAGTTTATTGACTGGTTCTTTATTGAGTTTGTGTACATTTTATTGACTGGTTCTTTATTGAGTTTTGTACAGTTTATTGACTGGTTCTTTATTGACTTTTGTACAGTTTATTGACTGGTTCTTTATTGAGTTTTGTATAGTTTATTGACTGCATCTTTATTTAGTTTTGTACAGTTTATTGACTTTTTCTTTATTTAGTTTTGTACAGTTTATTGACTGTTTCTTTATTTAGTTTTGTACAGTTTATTGATTGTTTCTTTATTTAGTTTTGTACAGTTTATTAACTGGTTCTTTATTCAGTTTTGTACAGTTTATTGACTGGTTCTTTATTCAGTTTTGTACAGTTTATTGACTGGTTCTTTATTCAGTTTTGTACAGTTTATTGACTGTTTCTTTATTGAGTTTTGAATAGTTTGTTGACTGATTCTTTATTGAGTTTTGTACAGTTTTTTGACTGTTTCTTTATTGAGTTTTGTACAGTTTTTTGACTGGTTCTTTATTGAGTTTTGTACAGTTTATTGATTGTTTCTTTATTGAGGTTTGTAAAGTTTATTGACTGTTTCTTGATTTAGTTTTGTACAGTTTATTGACTGGTTCTTTATTGAGTTTTGTGCGGTTTATTGACTAGTTCTTTATTGAGTTTTGTACAGTTTATTGACTGGTTCTTTATTTAGTTTTGTACAGTTTATTGACTGTTTCTTCGTTTAGTTTTGTACAGTTTATTGACTGTTTCTTTATTTAGTTTTGTACAGTTTATTGACTGGTTCTTTATTTAGTTTTGTACAGTTTATTGACTGGTTCTTTATTTAGTTTTGTACAGTTTATTGACTGGTTCTTTATTGAGTTTTGTACAGTTAATTGACTGTTTCTTTATTTAGTTTGTGTACAATTTATTGACTGGTTGTTTATTTAGTTTTGTTCAGTTTATTGACTGTTTGTTTATTGAGTTTTGTACAGTTTATTGACTGTTTCTTTATTTAGTTTTGTACAGTTTATTTACTGTTTCTTTATTTAATTTTGTACAGTTTATTGACTGGTTCTTTATTGAGTTTGTGTACATTTTATTGACTGGTTCTTTATTGAGTTTTGTACAGTTTATTGACTGGTTCTTTATTGACTTTTGTACAGTTTATTGACTGGTTCTTTATTGAGTTTTGTATAGTTTATTGACTGCATCTTTATTTAGTTTTGTACAGTTTATTGACTTTTTCTTTATTTAGTTTTGTACAGTTTATTGACTGTTTCTTTATTTAGTTTTGTACAGTTTATTGATTGTTTCTTTATTTAGTTTTGTACAGTTTATTAAATGGTTCTTTATTCAGTTTTGTACAGTTTATTGACTGGTTCTTTATTCAGTTTTGTACAGTTTATTGACTGGTTCTTTATTCAGTTTTGTACAGTTTATTGACTGTTTCTTTATTGAGTTTTGAATAGTTTGTTGACTGATTCTTTATTGAGTTTTGTACAGTTTTTTGACTGTTTCTTTATTGAGTTTTGTACAGTTTTTTGATTGGTTCTTTATTGAGTTTTGTACAGTTTATTGATTGTTTCTTTATTGAGGTTTGTAAAGTTTATTGACTGTTTCTTGATTTAGTTTTGTACAGTTTATTGACTGGTTCTTTATTGAGTTTTGTGCGGTTTATTGACTGGTTCTTTATTCAGTTTTGTACAGTTTATTGACTGGTTCTTTATTGAGTTTTGTACAGTTTATTGACTGGTTCTTTATTGAGTTTTGTACAGTTTATTGACTGGTTCTTTATTGAGTTTTGTACAGTTTATTGACTTGTTCTTTATTGAGTTTTGTACAGTTTATTGACTGTTTCTTTATTGAGTTTTGTACAGTTTATTGACTGGTTCTTTATTCAGTTTTGTACTGTTTATTGACTGTTTCTTTATTGAGTTTTTTACAGTTTCTTGACTCGTTCTTTGTTCAGTTTTGTTCTGTTTATTGACTGGTTCTTTATTCAGTTTTGTTCAGTTTATTGACTGGTTCTTTATTGATTTTTGTACAGCTGATTGACTGGTTCTTAATTGACTTTTGTACAGTTTATTGACTGGTTCTTTATTGAGTTTTGTATAGTTTATTGACTGCATCTTTATTTAGTTTTGTACAGTTTATTTACTGGTTCTTTGTTCAGTTTTGTACAGTTTATTGACTGGTTCTTTGATCAGTTTTGTACAGTTTATTGACTGGTTCTTTTTTCAGTTTTGTACAGTTTATTGACTTTTTCTTTATTAAGTTTTGTACAGTTTATTGACTAGTTCTTTATTGAGTTTTGTACAGTTTATTGACTGGTTCTTTATTCAGTTTTGTACAGTTTATTGACTGGTTCTTTATTGAGTTTTGTACAGTTTATTGACTGGTTATTTATTGAGTTTGTGTACATTTTATTGACTGGTTCTTTATTGAGTTTTGTACAGTTTATTGACTGGTTCTTTATTGTCTCTTGTACAGTTTATAGACTGGTTCGTTATTGAGTTTTGTATAGTTTATTGACTGGTTCTTTATTTAGTTTTGTACAGTTTATTGACTGTTTCTTTATTTAGTTTTGTACAGTTTATTGACTGTTTCTATATTTAGTTTTGTACAGTTTATTGAATGTTCCTTTATTCAGTTTTTTACAGTTTATTGACTGTTTCTTCATTTAGTTTGTGTACAATTTATTGACTAGTTCTTTATTTAGCTTGGTACAGTTTATTGACTTTTTCTTTATTTAGTTTTGTACAGTTTATTGACTGGTTCTTTATTCAGTTTTGTACAGTTTATTGACTGTTTCTTTATTTAGTTTTGTACAGTTTATTGACTGGTTCTTTATTGAGTTTTGTACAGTTTATTGACTGGTTCTTTATTGAGTTTTGTACAGTTTATTGACTGTTTCTTTATTTAGTTTTGTACAGTTTATTGACTGGTTCTTTATTTAGTTTTGTACAGTTTATTGACTGGTTCTTTATTGAGTTTTGTACAGTTTATTGACTGGTTCTTTATTTAGTTTTGTACAGTTTATTTACTGGTTCTTTATTGAGTTTTGTACAGTTTATTGACTGTTTCTTTATTTAGTTTGTGTACAATTTATTGACTGGTTGTTTTTTTAGTTTTGTACAGTTTATTGACTGTTTGTTTATTTAGTTTTGTACAGTTTATTAACTGTTTCTTTATTTAGTTTTGTACAGTTTATTTACTGTTTCTTTATTTAATTTTGTACAGTTTATTGACTGGTTCTTTATTGAGTTTTGTACAGTTTATTGACTGGTTCTTTTTTGAGTTTGTGTACATTTTATTGACTGGTTCTTTATTGAGTTTTGTACAGTTTATTGACTGGTTCTTTATTGACTTTTGTACAGTTTATTGACTGGTTCTTTATTGAGTTTTGTATAGTTTATTGACTGCATCTTTATTTAGTTTTGTACAGTTTATTGACTGGTTCTTTGTTCAGTTTTGTACAGTTTATTGACTGGTTCTTTGTTCAGTTTTGTACAGTTTATTGACTGTTTCTTTTTTGAGTTTTGTACAGTTTATTGACTGTTTCTTTCTTGAGTTTTGTACAGTTTATTGACTAGTTCTTTATTGAGTTTTGTACAGTTTACTGACTGGTTCTTTATTGAGTTTTGTACAGTTTATTGACTGGTTCTTTATTCAGTTCTGTACAGTTTACTGACTGGTTCTTTATTGACTTTTGTACAGTTTATTGACTGGTTCTTTATTGAGTTTTGTATAGTTTATGGACTGGTTCTTTATTTAGTTTTGTACAGTTTATTGACTGTTTCTTCGTTTAGTTTTGTAGAGTTTATTGACTGTTTCTTTATTGAGTTATGTACGGTTTATTGACTGGTTCTTTATTGAGTTTTATTCAGTTAACTGACTGTTTCTTTATTGAGTTTTGTACAGTTTATTGACTGGTTCTTTATTCAGTTCTGTACAGTTTACTGACTGGTTCTTTATTGACTTTTGTACAGTTTATTGACTGGTTCTTTATTGAGTTTTGTATAGTTTATTGACTGGTTCTTTATTTAGTTTTGTACAGTTTATTGACTGGTTCTTTATTTAGTTTTGTACAGTTTATTGACTGTTTCTTTATTTACTTTTGTACAGTTTATTGACTGTTTCTATATTTAGTTTTGTACAGTTTATTGAATGTTTCTTTATTCAGTTTTTTACAGTTTATTGACTGTTTTTTTTTTCAGTTTTGTACAGTTTATTGACTGTTTCTTTATTTAGTCTTGTACAATGTATCGACTTGTTCTTTATTGAGTTTTGTACAGTTTATTGACTGTTTCTTTATTGAGTTTTGTACAGTTTATTGACTGGTTCTTTGTTCAGTTTTGTTCTGTTTATTGACTGGTTCTTTATTCAGTTTTATACAGTTTATTGTCTGGTTCTTTATTCAGTTTTGTACAGTTTATTGACTGGTTCTTTATTCAGTTTTGTACAGTTTATTGACAGTTTCTTTATTTAGTTTTGAACAGTTTATTGACTGGTTCTTTGTTCAGTTTTGTACAGTTTTTTGACTGTTTCTTTATTGAGTTTAGTACAGTTTATTGACTGTTTCTTTATTGAGTTTTGTACAGTATATTGACTGTTTCTTTATTTAGTTTTGTACAGTTTATTGACTGGTTCTTTATTTAGTTTTGTACAGTTTATTGATTGTTTCTTTATTTAGTTTTGTACAGTTTATTGACTGGTTCTTTATTGAGTTTGGTACAGTTTATTGACTGTTTATTTAGTTTGTGTACAATTTATGGACTGGTTGTTTATTTAGTTTTGTACAGTTTATTGACTGTTTGTTTATTTAGTCTTGTACAATTTATCGACTTGTTCTTTATTGAGTTTTGTACAGTTTATTGACTGTTTCTTTATTGAGTTTTGTACAGTTTATTGACTGGTTCTTTGTTCAGTTTTGTTCTGTTTATTGACTGGTTCTTTATTCAGTTTTGTACAGTTTATTGTCTGGTTCTTTATTCAGTTTTGTACAGTTTATTGACTGGTTCTTTATTCAGTTTTGTGCAGTTTATTGACAGTTTCTTTATTGAGTTTGTACAGTTTATTGACTAGTTCTTTATTGAGTTTTGTACAGTTTATTGACTGGTTCTTTATTTAGTTTTGTACAGTTTATTGACTGTTTCTTCGTTTAGTTTTGTAGAGTTTATTGACTGTTTCTTTATTGAGTTTTGTACAGTTTATTGACTGGTTCTTTATTCAGTTTTGTATAGTTTATTGACTGCATCTTTATTTAGTTTTGTACTGTTTATTGACTGGTTCTTTGTTCAGTTTTGTACAGTTTATTGACTGGTTCTTTGTTCAGTTTTGTGCAGTTTATTGACTGGTTCTTTTTTGAGTTTTGTACAGTTTATTGATTGTTTCTTTATTGAGTTTTGTACAGTTTATTGACTAGTTCTTTATTGAGTTTTGTACAGTTTATTGACTGGTTCTTTATTTAGTTTTGTACAGTTTATTGACTGTTTCTTCGTTTAGTTTTGTACAGTTTATTGACTGTTTCTTTATTGAGTTTTGTACAGTTTATTGACTGGTTCTTTATTGAGTTTTATACAGTTACAGTTTATTGACTGGTTCTTTGTTCAGTTTTGTACAGTTTATTGACTGGTTCTTTATTGAGTTTTGTACAGTTTATTGACTGGTTCTTTATTGAGTTTGTGTACATTTTATTGACTGGTTCTTTATTGAGTTTTGTACAGTTTATTGACTCTTTCTTTATTGAGTTTTGTACAGTTTTTTGACTGGTTCTTTATTCAGTTTTGTACTGTTTATTGACTGTTTCTTTATTGAGTTTTGTATAGTTTATTGACTGGTTCTTTGTTCAGTTTTGTTCTGTTTATTGACTGGTTCTTTATTCAGTTTTGTTCAGTATATTGACTGGTTCTTTATTCAGTTTTGTACAGTTTATTGACTAATTCTTTATTCAGTTTTGTTCAGTTTATTGACAGTTTCTTTATTTAGTTTTGTACAGTTTATTGACTGGTTCTTTGTTCAGTTTTGTACAGTTTATTGACTGGTTCATTTTTGAGTTTTGTACAGTTTATTGACTGTTTCTTCATTGAGTTTTGTACAGTTTATTGACTGTTTCTTTATTGATTTTTGTACAGTTTATTGACTGTTTGTTTTTTGAGTTTTGTACAGTTTATTGACTGGTTCTTTGTTCAGTTTTGTTCTGTTTATTGACTGGTTCTTAGTTCAGTTTTGTTCCGTTTATTGACTGGTTCTTTATTCAGTTTTGTACAGTTTATTGACTGGTTCTTTATTTAGTTTTGTACAGTTTATTGACTGTTTCTTTATGTAGTTTTGTACAGTTTATTGACTGTTTTTATATTTAGTTTTTTACAGTTTTTTGAATGTTTCTTTATTTAGTTTTTCACAGTTTATTGACTGTTTCTTTATTTAGTTTGTGTACAATTTATTGACTAGTTCTTTATTTAGTTTTCTACAGTTTATTGACTTTTTCTTTATTTAGTTTTGTACAGTTTATTGACTGTTTCTTTATTTAATTTTGTACAGTTTATTGACTGTTTCTTTATTTAGTTTTGTACAGTTTATTGACTGGTTCTTTATTTAGTTTTGTACAGTTTATTGACTGGTTCTTTATTTAGTTTTGTACAGTTTATTGACTGGTTCTTTATTGAGTTTTGTACAGTTAATTGACTGTTTCTTTATTTAGTTTGTGTACAATTTATTGACTGGTTGTTTATTTAGTTTTGTTCAGTTTATTGACTGTTTGTTTATTGAGTTTTGTACAGTTTATTGAGTGTTTCTTTATTTAGTTTTGTACAGTTTATTTACTGTTTCTTTATTTAATTTTGTACAGTTTATTGACTGGTTCTTTATTGAGTTTGTGTACATTTTATTGACTGGTTCTTTATTGAGTTTTGTACAGTTTATTGACTGGTTCTTTATTGACTTTTGTTCAGTTTATTGACTGGTTCTTTATTGAGTTTTGTATAGTTTATTGACTGCATCTTTATTTAGTTTTCTACAGTTTATTGACTTTTTCTTTATTTAGTTTTGTACAGTTTATTGACTGTTTCTTTATTTAGTTTTGTACAGTTTATTGATTGTTTCTTTATTTAGTTTTGTACAGTTTATTAACTGGTTCTTTATTCAGTTTTGTACAGTTTATTGACTGGTTCTTTATTCAGTTTTGTACAGTTTATTGACTGGTTCTTTATTCAGTTTTGTACAGTTTATTGACTGGTTCTTTATTCAGTTTTGTACAGTTTATTGACTAATTCTTTATTCAGTTTTGTACAGTTTATTGACTGGTTCTTTATTCAGTTTTGTTCAGTATATTGACTGGTTCTTTATTCAGTTTTGTACAGTTTATTGACTAATTCTTTATTCAGTTTTGTACAGTTTATTGACAGTTTCTTTATTTAGTTTTGTACAGTTTATTGACTGTTTCTTTGTTCAGTTTTGTACAGTTTATTGACTGGTTCATTTTTGAGTTTTGTACAGTTTATTGACTATTTCTTCATTGAGTTTTGTACAGTTTATTGACTGTTTCTTTATTGAGTTTTGTACAGTTTATTGACTGTTTCTTCATTGAGTTTTGTACAGTTTATTGACTGTTTCTTTATTGAGTTTTGTACAGTTTATTGACTGTTTGTTTATTGAGTTTTGTACAGTTTATTGACTGGTTCTTTGTTCAGTTTTGTTCTGTTTATTGACTGGTTCTTAGTTCAGTTTTGTTCCGTTTATTGACTGGTTCTTTATTCAGTTTTGTACAGTTTATTGACTGGTTCTTTATTTAGTTTTGTACAGTTTATTGACTGTTTCTTTATGTAGTTTTGTACAGTTTATTGACTGTTTCTATATTTAGTTTTGTACAGTTTATTGAATGTTTCTTTATTTAGTTTTTCACAGTTTATTGACTGTTTCTTTATTTAGTTTGTGTACAATTTATTGACTAGTTCTTTATTTAGTTTTCTACAGTTTATTGACTTTTTCTTTATTTAGTTTTGTACAGTTTATTGACTGTTTCTTTATTTAATTTTGTACAGTTTATTGACTGTTTCTTTATTTAGTTTTGTACAGTTTATTGACTGGTTCTTTATTTAGTTTTGTACAGTTTATTGACTGGTTCTTTATTTAGTTTTGTACAGTTTATTGACTGGTTCTTTATTGAGTTTTGTACAGTTAATTGACTGTTTCTTTATTTAGTTTGTGTACAATTTATTGACTGGTTGTTTATTTAGTTTTGTTCAGTTTATTGACTGTTTGTTTATTGAGTTTTGTACAGTTTATTGAGTGTTTCTTTATTTAGTTTTGTACAGTTTATTTACTGTTTCTTTATTTAATTTTGTACAGTTTATTGACTGGTTCTTTATTGAGTTTGTGTACATTTTATTGACTGGTTCTTTATTGAGTTTTGTACAGTTTATTGACTGGTTCTTTATTGACTTTTGTTCAGTTTATTGACTGGTTCTTTATTGAGTTTTGTATAGTTTATTGACTGCATCTTTATTTAGTTTTCTACAGTTTATTGACTTTTTCTTTATTTAGTTTTGTACAGTTTATTGACTGTTTCTTTATTTAGTTTTGTACAGTTTATTGATTGTTTCTTTATTTAGTTTTGTACAGTTTATTAACTGGTTCTTTATTCAGTTTTGTACAGTTTATTGACTGGTTCTTTATTCAGTTTTGTACAGTTTATTGACTGGTTCTTTATTCAGTTTTGTACAGTTTATTGACTGGTTCTTTATTCAGTTTTGTACAGTTTATTGACTAATTCTTTATTCAGTTTTGTACAGTTTATTGACTGGTTCTTTATTCAGTTTTGTTCAGTATATTGACTGGTTCTTTATTCAGTTTTGTACAGTTTATTGACTAATTCTTTATTCAGTTTTGTACAGTTTATTGACAGTTTCTTTATTTAGTTTTGTACAGTTTATTGACTGGTTCTTTGTTCAGTTTTGTACAGTTTATTGACTGGTTCATTTTTGAGTTTTGTACAGTTTATTGACTATTTCTTCATTGAGTTTTGTACAGTTTATTGACTGTTTCTTTATTGAGTTTTGTACAGTTTATTGACTGTTTCTTCATTGAGTTTTGTACAGTTTATTGACTGTTTCTTTATTGAGTTTTGTACAGTTTATTGACTGTTTGTTTATTGAGTTTTGTACAGTTTATTGACTGGTTCTTTGTTCAGTTTTGTTCTGTTTATTGACTGGTTCTTAGTTCAGTTTTGTTCCGTTGATTGACTGGTTCTTTATTCAGTTTTGTACAGTTTATTGACTGGTTCTTTATTTAGTTTTGTACAGTTTATTGACTGTTTCTTTATGTAGTTTTGTACAGTTTATTGACTGTTTCTATATTTAGTTTTGTACAGTTTATTTAATGTTTCTTTATTTAGTTTTTCACAGTTTATTGACTGTTTCTTTATTTAGTTTGTGTACAATTTATTGACTAGTTCTTTATTTAGTTTTCTACAGTTTATTGACTTTTTCTTTATTTAGTTTTGTACAGTTTATTGACTGTTTCTTTATTTAATTTTGTACAGTTTATTGACTGTTTCTTTATTTAGTTTTGTACAGTTTATTGACTGGTTCTTTATTTAGTTTTGTACAGTTTATTGACTGGTTCTTTATTTAGTTTTGTACAGTTTATTGACTGGTTCTTTATTGAGTTTTGTACAGTTAATTGACTGTTTCTTTATTTAGTTTGTGTACAATTTATTGACTGGTTGTTTATTTAGTTTTGTTCAGTTTATTGACTGTTTGTTTATTGAGTTTTGTACAGTTTATTGAGTGTTTCTTTATTTAGTTTTGTACAGTTTATTTACTGTTTCTTTATTTAATTTTGTACAGTTTATTGATTGTTTCTTTATTGAGTTTGTGTACATTTTATTCACTGGTTCTTTATTGAGTTTTGTACAGTTTATTGACTGGTTCTTTATTGACTTTTGTTCAGTTTATTGACTGGTTCTTTATTGAGTTTTGTATAGTTTATTGACTGCATCTTTATTTAGTTTTCCACAGTTTATTGACTTTTTCTTTATTTAGTTTTGTACAGTTTATTGACTGTTTCTTTATTTAGTTTTGTACAGTTTATTGATTGTTTCTTTATTTAGTTTTGTACAGTTTATTAACTGGTTCTTTATTCAGTTTTGTACAGTTTATTGACTGGTTCTTTATTCAGTTTTGTACAGTTTATTGACTGGTTCTTTATTCAGTTTTGTACAGTTTATTGACTGGTTCTTTATTCAGTTTTGTACAGTTTATTGACTAATTCTTTATTCAGTTTTGTACAGTTTATTGACTGGTTCTTTATTCAGTTTTGTACAGTTTATTGACTGGTTCTTTATTCAGTTTTGTACTGTTTATTGACTGTTTCTTTATTGAGTTTTGTACAGTTTATTGACTGGTTCTTTGTTCAGTTTTGTTCTGTTTATTGACTGGTTCTTTATTCAGTTTTGTACAGTTTATTGACTGGTTCTTTATTCAGTTTTGTACAGTTTATTGACTGGTTCTTTATTAAGTTTTGTACAGTTTATTGACAGTTTCTTTATTTAGTTTTGTACAGTTTATTGACTGGTTCTTTGTTCAGTTTTGTACAGTTTATTGACTGGTTCATTTTTGAGTTTTGTACAGTTTATCGACTGGTTCTTTATTGAGTTTTGTACAGTTTATTGACTGTTTCTTTATTGAGTTTTGGACAATTTATTGACTGTTTCTTTATTTAGTTTTGTACAGTTTATTGACTGTTTCTTTATTCAGTTTTGTACAGTTTATTGACTATTTCTTTATTGAGTTTTCTATAGTTTATTGACTGATTCTTTGTTGAGTTTTGTACAGTTTTTTTACTGTTTCTTTATTGAGTTTTGTACAGGTTATTGACTGTTTCTTTATTGAGTTTTGTACAGTTTATTGACTGGTTCTTTGTTCAGTTTTGTTCTGTTTATTGACTGGTTCTTTATTCAGTTTTGTTCTGTTTATTGACTGGTTCTTTATTCAGTTTTGTTCAGTTTATTGACTGGTTCTTTATTCAGTTTTGTACAGTTTATTGACTGGTTCTTTATTCAGTTTTGTACAGTTTATTGACAGTTTATTTATTTAGTTTTGTACAGTTTATTAACTGGTTCTTTGTTCAGTTTTGTACAGTTTATTGACTGGTTCATTTTTGAGTTTGTACAGTTTATTGACTGTTTCTTTATTGAGTTTTGTACAGTTTATTGACTGGTTCTTTATTGAGTTTTGTACAGTTTATTGACTGTTTCTTTATTGAGTTTTGTACAGTTTATTGACTGGTTCTTTATTTAGTTTTGTACAGTTTATTGACTGTTTCTTTATGTAGTTTTGTACAGTTTATTGACTGTTTCTATATTTAGTTTTGTACAGTTTATTGAATGTTTCTTTATTTAGTTTTTCACAGTTTATTGACTGTTTCTTTATTTAGTTTGTGTACAAATTATTGACTAGTTCTTTTTTTAGTTTTCTACAGTTTATTGACTTTTTCTTTATTTAGTTTTGTACAGTTTATTGACTGTTTCTTTATTTAGTTTTGTACAGTTTATTGACTGGTTCTTTATTCAGTTTTGTACTGTTTATTGACTGTTTCTTTATTGAGTTTTGTACAGTTTATTGACTGGTTCTTTGTTCAGTTTTGTTCTATTTATTGACTGGTTCTTTATTCAGTTTTGTTCAGTTTATTGACTGGTTCTTTATTCAGTTTTGTACAGTTTATTGACTGGTTCTTTATTCAGTTTTGTACAGTTTATTGACAGTTTCTTTATTTAGTTTTGTACAGTTTATTGACTGGTTCTTTGTTCAGTTTTGTACAGTTTATTGACTGGTTCATTTTTGAGTTTTGTACAGTTTATTGACTGTTTCTTTATTGAGTTTTGTACAGTTTATTGACTGTTTCTTTATTGAGTTTTGTACAGTTTATTGACTGGTTCTTTGTTCAGTTTTGTTCTGTTTATTGACTGGTTCTTTGTTCAGTTTTGTTCTGTTTATTGACTGGTTCTTTATTCAGTTTTGTACAGTTTATTGACTGGTTCTTTTTTGAGTTTTGTACAGTTTATTGACTGTTTGTTGATTGAGTTTTGTACAGTTTATTGTCTAGTTCTTTATTGAGTTTTTAACAGTTTATTGACTGGTTCTTTATTTAGTTTTGTACAGTTTACTGACTGTTTCTTTATTTAGTTTGGTACAGTTTATTGACTGTTTCTTAATTGAGTTTTGTACAGTTTATTGACTGGTTCTTTATTGAGTTTTATACAGTTTATTGACTGTTTCTTTATTGAGTTTTGTACAGTTTATTGACTGGTTCTTTATTCAGTTTTGTACAGTTTATTGACTATTTCTTTATTGAGTTTTGTATAGTTTATTGACTGATTCTTTATTGAGTTTTGTACAGTTTTTTGACTGTTTCTTTATTGAGTTTTTTTACAGTTTTTTGACTGGTTCTTTATTGAGTTTGGTACAGTTTATTGACTGTTTCTTTATTGAGGTTTGTAAAGTTTATTGACTGTTTCTTGATTTAGTTTTGTGCAGTTTATTGACTGGTTCTTTATTGAGTTTTGCACAGTTTATTGACTGTTTCTTTATTGAGTTTTCTACAGTTTATTGTCTGGTTCTTTATTGAGTTTTGTACAGTTTATTGACTGGTTCTTTATTCAGTTTTGTACTGTTTATTGACTGTTTCTTTATTGAGTTTTGTACAGTTTATTGACTGGTTCTTTGTTCAGTTTTGTTCTGTTTATTGACTGGTTCTTTATTCAGTTTTGTACAGTTTATTGACTGGTTCTTTATTCAGTTTTGTCCAGTTTATTGACTGGTTCTTTATTAAGTTTTGTACAGTTTATTGACAGTTTCTTTATTTAGTTTTGTACAGTTTATTGACTGGTTCTTTGTTCAGTTTTGTACAGTTTATTGACTGGTTCATTTTTGAGTTTTGTACAGTTTATTGACTGGTTCTTTATTGAGTTTTGTACAGTTTATTGACTGTTTCTTTATTGAGTTTTGTACAATTTATTGACTGTTTCTTTATTTAGTTTTGTACAGTTTATTGACTGGTTCTTTGTTCAGTTTTGTTCTGTTTATTGACTGGTTCTTTGTTCAGTTTTGTTCTGTTTATTGACTGGTTCTTTATTGAGTTTTGTACAGTTTATTGACTGGTTCTTTATTTAGTTTTGTACAGTTTATTGACTGTTTCTTTATGTAGTTTTGTACAGTTTATTGAATGTTTCTTTATTTAGTTTGTGTACAATTTATTGACTAGTTCTTTGTTTAGTTTTGTACAATTTATTGACTAGTTCTTTGTTTAGTTTTGTACAATTTATTGACTAGTTCTTTATTTAGTTTTGTACAGTTTATTGACTTTTTCTTGATTTAGTTTTGTACAGTTTATTGACTGTTTCTTTATTTAGTTTTGTACAGTTTATTGTTGATTGTTTCTTTATTTAGTTTTGTGCAGTTTATTAACTGGTTCTTTATTCAGTTTTGTACAGTTTATTGACTGGTTCTTTATTCAGTTTTGTACAGTTTATTGGCTGGTTCTTTGTTCAGTTTTGTACAGTTTATTGACTGTTTCTTTATTGAGTTTTGAATAGTTTGTTGACTGATTCTTTATTGAGTTTTGTACAATTTTTTGACTGTTTCTTTATTGAATTTTGTACATTTTTTTGACTGGTTCTTTATTGAGTTTTGTACAGTTTATTGATTGTTTCTTTATTGAGGTTTGTAAAGTTTATTGATTGTTTCTTGATTTAGTTTTGTACAGTTTATTGACTGGTTCTTTATTGAGTTTTGTACAGTTTATTGACTGGTTCTTTATTGAGTTTTGTACAGTTTATTGACTGCTTCTTTATTGAGTTTTGTACAGTTTATTGACCGGTTCTTTATTGAGTTTTGTACAGTTTATTGACTGGTTCTTTATTGAGTTTTGTACAGTTTATTGACTTGTTCTTTATTGATTTTTGTACAGTTTATTGACTGTTTCTTTATTGAGTTTTGTACAGTTTATTGACTGGTTCTTTATTCAGTTTTGTACTGTTTATTGACTGTTTCTTTATTGAGTTTTGTATAGTTTATTGACTGGTTCTTTGTTCAGTTTTGTTCTGTTTATTGACTAGTTCTTTATTCAGTTTTGTTCAGTATATTGACTGGTTCTTTATTCAGTTTTGTACAGTTTAATGACTAATTCTTTATTCAGTTTTGTACAGTTTATTGACAGTTTCTTTATTTAGTTTTGTACAGTTTATTGACTGGTTCTTTGTTCAGTTTTGTACAGTTTATTGACTGGTTCATTTTTGAGTTTTGTACAGTTTATTGACTGTTTCTTCATTGAGTTTTGTACAGTTTATTGACTGTTTCTTTATTGAGTTTAGTACAGTTTATTGACTGTTTCTTTATGTAGTTTTGTACAGTTTATTGGCTGTTTCTATAATTAGTTTTGTACAGTTTATTGAATGTTTCTTTATTTAGTTTTTCACAGTTTATTGACTGTTTCTTTATTTAGTTTGTGTACAATTTATTGACTAGTTCTTTATTTAGTTTTCTACAGTTTATTGACTTTTTCTTTATTTAGATTTGTACAGTTTATTGACTGTTTCTTTATTTAGTTTTGTACAGTTTATTGACTGGTTCTTTATTTAGTTTTGTACAGTTTATTGACTGGTTCTTTATTTAGTTTTGTACAGTTTATTGACTGGTTCTTTATTGAGTTTTGTACAGTTAATTGACTGTTTCTTTATTTAGTTTGTGTACAATTTATAGACTGGTTGTTTATTTAGTTTTGTTCAGTTTATTGACTGTTTGTTTATTGAGTTTTGTACAGTTTATTGACTGTTTCTTTTTTTAGTTTTGTACAGTTTATTTACTGTTTCTTTATTTAATTTTGTACAGTTTATTGACTGGTTCTTTATTGAGTTTGTGTACATTTTATTGACTGGTTCTTTATTGAGTTTTGTACTGTACAGTTTATTGACTGGTTCTTTGTTCAGTTTTGTACAGTTTATTGACTGGTTCATTTTTGAGTTTTGTACAGTTTATTGACTGGTTCTTTATTTAGTTTTGTACAGTTTATTGACTGTTTCTTTATTTAGTTTTGTACAGTTTATTGACTGGTTCTTTGTTCAGTTTTGTACAGTTTATTGACTGTTTCTTTATTGAGTTATGTACAGTTTATTGACTGGTTCTTTATTGAGTTTTATTCAGTTAACTGACTGTTTCTTTATTGAGTTTTGTACAGTTTATTGACTGGTTCTTTATTCAGTTTTGTACAGTTTATTGACAGTTTCTTTATTTAGTTTTGTACAGTTTATTGACTGGTTCTTTGTTCAGTTTTGTACAGTTTATTGACTGGTTCATTTTTGAGTTTTGTACAGTTTATTGACTGGTTCTTTATTTAGTTTTGGACAGTTTATTGACTGTTTCTTTATTGACTTTTGTACAGTTTATTGACTGGTTCTTTATTGAGTTTTGTATAGTTTATTGACTGGTTCTTTATTTAGTTTTGTACAGTTTATTGACTGGTTCTTTATTTAGTTTTGTACAGTTTATTGACTGTTTCTTTATTTACTTTTGTACCGTTTATTGACTGTTTCTATAATTAGTTTTGTACAGTTTATTGAATGTTTCTTTATTCAGTTTTTTACAGTTTATTGACTGTTTTTTTATTCAGTTTTGCACAGTTTATTGACTGTTTCTTTATTTAGTCTTGTACAATTTATCGACTTGTTCTTTATTGAGTTTTGTACAGTTTATTGACTGTTTCTTTATTGAGTTTTGTACAGTTTATTGACTGGTTCTTTGTTCAGTTTTGTTCTGTTTATTGACTGGTTCTTTATTCAGTTTTGTACAGTTTATTGTATGGTTCTTTATTCAGTTTTGTACAGTTTATTGACTGGTTCTTTATTCAGTTTTGTACAGTTTATTGACTGTTTCTTTATTTAGTTTTGTACAGTTTATTGACTGGTTCTTTGTTCAGTTTTGTACAGTTTATTGACTGGTTCATTTTTGAGTTTTGTACAGTTTATTGACTGGTTCTTTATTTAGTTTTGTACAGTTTATTGATTGTTTCTTTATTTAGTTTTGTACAGTTTATTGACTGGTTCTTTATTGAGTTTGGTACAGTTTATTGACTGTTTATTTAGTTTGTGTACATTTATGTACTGGTTGTTTATTTAGTTTTGTACAGTTTATTGACTGTTTGTTTATTTAGTTTTGTACAGTTTATTGACTGTTTCTTTATATAGTTTTGAACAGTTTATTTACTGTTTCTTTATTTAATTTTGTACAGTTTATTGACTGGTTCTTTATTGAGTTTTGTACAGTTTATTGACTGGTTCTTTTTTGAGTTTGTGTACATTTTATTGACTGGTTCTTTATTGAGTTTTCTACAGTTTATTGACTGGTTCTTTATTGACTTTTGTACATGTTATTGACTGGTTCTTTACTGAGTTTTGTACAGTTTATTGACTGGTTCTTTATATAGTTTTGAACAGTTTATTTACTGTTTCTTTATTTAATTTTGTACAGTTTATTGACTGGTTCTTTATTGAGTTTTGTACAGTTTATTGACTGGTTCTTTTTTGAGTTTGTGTACATTTTATTGACTGGTTCTTTATTGAGTTTTCTACAGTTTATTGACTGGTTCTTTATTGACTTTTGTACAGTTTATTGACTGGTTCTTTACTGAGTTTTGTATAGTTTATTGACTGCATCTTTATTTAGTTTTGTACAGTTTATTGACTGGTTCTTTGTTCAGTTTTGTACAGTTTATTGACTGGTTCTTTGTTCAGTTTTGTACAGTTTATTGACTGGTTCTTTTTTGAGTTTTGTACAGTTTATTGACTGTTTCTTTATTGAGTTTTGTACAGTTTATTGACTAGTTCTTTATTGAGTTTTGTACAGTTTATTGACTGGTTCTTTATTTAGTTTTGAAAAGTTTATTGACTGTTTCTTCGTTTAGTTTTGTACAGTTTATTGACTGTTTCTTTATTGAGTTGTGTACAGTTTATTGACTGGTTCTTTATTGAGTTTGTACAGTTTATTGGCTGTTTCTTTATTGAGTTTTGTACAGTTTATTGACTGGTTCTTCATTTAGATTTGTACAGTTTATTGACTGGTTCTTTATTGAGTTTTATACAGTTTATTGACTGGTTCTTTATTGAGTTTGTGTACATTTTATTGACTGTTTCTTTATTGAGTTTTGTACAGTTTATAGACTGGTTCTTTATTGACTCTTGTACAGTTTATTGACTGGTTCTTTATTGAGTTTTGTATAGTTTATTGACTGGTTCTTTATTTAGTTTTGTACAGTTTATTGACTGTTTCTTTATTTAGTTTTGTACAGTTTATTGACTGTTTCTATGTATAGTTTTGTACAGTTTATTGAATGTTTCTTTATTCAGTTTTTTACAGTTTATTGACTGTTTCTTCATTTAGTTTGTGTACAATTTATTGACTAGTTCTTTATTTAGTTTGGTACAGTTTATTGACTTTTTCTTTATTTAGTTTTGTACAGTTTATTGACTGTTTCTTTATTTAGTTTTGTACAGTTTATTGACTGGTTCTTTATTCAGTTTTGTACAGTTTATTGACTGTTTCTTTTTTCAGTTTTGTACAGTTTATTGACTGGTTCTTTATTGAGTTTTGTACAGTTTATTGACTGTTTCTTTATTTAGTTTGTGTACAATTTATTGACTGGTTGTTTATTTAGTTTTGTACAGTTGATTGACTGTTTGTTTATTTAGTTTTCTACAGTTTATTGACTGTTTCTTTATTTAGTTTTGTACAATTTATTTACTGTTTCTTTATTTAATTTTGTACAGTTTATTGACTGGTTCTTTATTGAGTTTTGTACAGTTTATTGATTGGCTCTTTTTTGAGTTTGTGTACATTTTATTGACTGGTTCTTTATTTAGTTTTGTACAGTTTATTGACTGGTTCTTTGTTCAGTTTTGTACAGTTTATTGACTGTTTCTTTATTCAGTTTTGTACAGTTTATTGTCTGGTTCTTTATTCAGTTTTGTACAGTTTATTGACTGGTTCTTTATTCAGTTTTGTACAGTTTATTGACAGTTTCTTTATTTAGTTTTGTACAGTTTATTGACTCGTTCTTTGTTCAGTTTTGTACAGTTTATTGACTGGTTCATTTTTGAGTTTTGTACAGTTTAGTGACTGGTTCTTTATTTAGTTTTGTACAGTTTATTGACTGTTTCTTTATTTCGTTTTGTACAGTTTATTGACTGGTTCTTTATTGAGTTTGGTACAGTTTATTGACTGTTTATTTAGTTTGTGTACATTTATGGACTGGTTGTTTATTTAGTTTTGTACAGTTTATTGACTGTTTGTTTATTTAGTTTTGTACAGTTTATTGACTGTTTCTTTATATAGTTTTGTACAGTTTATTTACTGTTTCTTTATTTAATTTTGTACAGTTTATTGACTGGTTCTTTATTGAGTTTTGTACAGTTTATTGACTGGTTCTTTTTTGAGTTTGTGTACATTTTATTGACTGGTTCTTTATTGAGTTTTGTACAGTTTACTGACTGGTTCTTTATTGACTTTTGTACAGTTTATTGACTTGTTCTTTATTGAGTTTTGTATAGTTTATTGACTGCATCTTTATTTAGTTTTGTACAGTTTATTGACTGGTTCTTTGTTCAGTTTTGTACAGTTTATTGACTATTTCTTTGTTCAGTTTTGTACAGTTTATTGACTGGTTCTTTTTTTAGTTTTGTACAGTTTATTGACTGTTTCTTTATTGAGTTTTGTACAGTTTATTGACTAGTTCTTTATTGAGTTTTGTACAGTTTATTGACTGGTTCTTTATTTAGTTTTGTACAGTTTATTGACTGTTTCTTCGTTTCGTTTTGTACAGTTTATTGACTGTTTCTTTATTGAGTTTTGTACAGTTTATTGACTGGTTCTTTATTGAGTTTTGTACAGTTTATTGACTGTTTCTTTATTGAGTTTTGTACAGTTTATTGACTGGTTCTTTATTCAGTTTTGTACAGTTTATTGACTGGTTCTTTATTGAGTTTTATACAGTTTATTGACTGGTTCTTTATTGAGTTTGTGTACATTTTATTGACTGGTTCTTTATTGAGTTTTGTACAGTTTATTGACTGGTTCTTTATTGACTCTTGTACAGTTTATTGACTGGTTCTTTATTGAGTTTTGTATAGTTTATTGACTGGTTCTTTATTTAGTTTTGTACAGTTTATTGACTGTTTCTTTATTTAGTTTTGTACAGTTTATTGACTGTTTCTATATATAGTTTTGTACAGTTTATTGAATGTTTCTTTATTCAGTTTTTTACAGTTTATTGACTGTTTCTTCATTTAGTTTGTGTACAATTTATTGACTAGTTCTTTATTTAGTTTAGTACAGTTTATTGACTTTTTCTTTATTTAGTTTTGTACAGTTTATTGACTGTTTCTTTATTTAGTTTTGTACACTTTATTGACTGTTTCTTTATTTAGTTTTGTACAGTTTATTGACTGGTTCTTTATTCAGTTTTGTACAGTTTATTGACTGTTTCTTTATTCAGTTTTGTACAGTTTATTGACTGGTTCTTTATTGAGTTTTGTACAGTTTATTGACTGTTTCTTTATTTAGTTTGTGTACAATTTATTGACTTGTTGTTTATTTAGTTTTGTACAGTTTATTGACTGTTTGTTTATTTAGTTTTGTACAGTTTATTGACTGTTTCTTTATTTAGTTTTGTACAATTTATTTACTGTTTCTTTATTTAATTTTGTACAGTTTATTGACTGGTTCTTTATTGAGTTTTGTACAGTTTATTGACTGGTTCTTTATTGACTTTTGTACAGTTTATTGACTGGTTCTTTATTGAGTTTTGTATAGTTTATTGATTGTTTCTTTATTGAGTTTTGTACAGTTTATTGACTAGTTCTTTATTTAGTTGTGTACAGTTTATTGACTGTTTCTTCGTTTAGTTTTGTACAGTTTATTGACTGTTTCTTTATTGAGTTTTGTACAGTTTATTGACTGGTTCTTTATTGAGTTTTATACAATTACAGTTTATTGACTTGTTCTTTGTACAGTTTTGTACAGTTTATTGACTGGTTCTTTATTGAGTTTTGTACAGTTTATTGACTGGTTCTTTATTAAGTTTGTGTACATTTTATTGACTGGTTCTTTCTTGAGTTTTGTATAGTTTATTGACTGCATCTTTATTTAGTTTTGTACAGTTTATTGACTGGTTCTTTGTTCAGTTTTGTACAGTTTATTGACTGGTTCTTTTTTGAGTTTTGTACAGTTTATTGATTGTTTCTTTATTGAGTTTTGTACAGTTTATTGACTAGTTCTTTATTGAGTTTTGTACAGTTTATTGACTGGTTCTTTATTTAGTTTTGTACAGTTTATTGACTGTTTCTTCGTTTAGTTTTGTACAGTTTATTGACTGTTTTTTTATTGAGTTTTGTACAGTTTATTGACTGCTTCTTTATTGAGTTTTATACAGTTACAGTTTATTGACTGGTTCTTTGTTCAGTTTTGTACAGTTTATTGACTGGTTCTTTATTGAGTTTTGTACAGTTTATTGACTGGTTCTTTATTAAGTTTGTGTACATTTTATTGACTGGTTCTTTATTGAGTTTTGTACAGTTTATTGACTGTTTCTTTATTGAGTTTTGTACAGTTTATTGACTGGTTCTTTATTCAGTTTTGTACTGTTTATTGACTGTTTCTTTATTGAGTTTTGTATAGTTTATTGACTGGTTCTTTGTTCAGTTTTGTTCTGTTTATTTACTGGTTCTTTATTCAGTTTTGTTCAGTATATTGACTGGTTCTTTATTCAGTTTTGTACAGTTTATTGACTAATTCTTTATTCAGTTTTGTACAGTTTATTGACAGTTTCTTTATTTAGTTTTGTACAGTTTATTGACTGGTTCTTTGTTCAGTTTTGTACAGTTTATTGACTGGTTCATTTTTGAGTTTTGTACAGTTTATTGACTGTTTCTTCATTGAGTTTTGTACAGTTTATTGACTGTTTCTTTATTGAGTTTTGTACAGTTTATTGACTGTTTCTTTATTGAGTTTTGTACAGTTTATTGACTGGTTCTTTGTTCAGTTTTGTTCTGTTTATTGACTGGTTCTTAGTTCAGTTTTGTTCTGTTTATTGACTGGTTCTTTATTCAGTTTTGTACAGTTTATTGACTGTTTCTTTATGTAGTTTTGTACAGTTTATTGACTGTTTCTATATTTAGTTTTGTCAGTTTATTGAATGTTTCTTTATTTAGTTTTTCACAGTTTATTGACTGTTTCTTTATTTAGTTTGTGTACAATTTATTGACTAGTTCTTTATTTAGTTTTCTACAGTTTATTGACTTTTTCTTTATTTAGTTTTGTACAGTTTATTGACTGTTTCTTTATTTAATTTTGTACAGTTTATTGACTGTTTCTTTATTTAGTTTTGTACAGTTTATTGACTGGTTCTTTATTTAGTTTTGTACAGTTTATTGACTGGTTCTTTATTTAGTTTTGTACAGTTTATTGACTGGTTCTTTATTGAGTTTTGTACAGTTAATTGACTGTTTCTTTATTTAGTTTGTGTACAATTTATTGACTGGTTGTTTATTTAGTTTTGTTCAGTTTATTGACTGTTTGTTTATTGAGTTTTGTACAGTTTATTGAGTGTTTCTTTATTTAGTTTTGTACAGTTTATTTACTGTTTCTTTATTTAATTTTGTACAGTTTATTGACTGGTTCTTTATTGAGTTTGTGTACATTTTATTGACTGGTTCTTTATTGAGTTTTGTACAGTTTATTGACTGGTTCTTTATTGACTTTTGTACAGTTTATTGACTGGTTCTTTATTGAGTTTTGTATAGTTTATTGACTGCATCTTTATTTAGTTTTGTACAGTTTATTGACTTTTTCTTTATTTAGTTTTGTACAGTTTATTGACTGTTTCTTTATTTAGTTTTGTACAGTTTATTGATTGTTTCTTTATTTAGTTTTGTACAGTTTATTAACTGGTTCTTTATTCAGTTTTGTACAGTTTATTGACTGGTTCTTTATTCAGTTTTGTACAGTTTATTGACTGGTTTTTTATTCAGTTTTGTACAGTTTATTGACTGTTTCTTTATTGAGTTTTGAATAGTTTATTGACTGGTTCTTTATTTAGTTTTGTACAGTTTATTGACTGTTTCTTTATTTAGTTTTGTACAGTTTATTGACTGTTTCTCTATATAGTTTTGTACAGTTTATTGAATGTTTCTTTATTCAGTTTTTTACAGTTTATTGACTGTTTCTTCATTTAGTTTGTGTACAATTTATTGACTAGTTCTTTATTTAGTTTGGTACAGTTTATTGACTTTTTCTTTATTTAGTTTTGTACAGTTTATTGACTGTTTCTTTATTTAGTTTTGTACACTTTATTGACTGTTTCTTTATTTAGTTTTGTACAGTTTATTGACTGGTTCTTTATTCATTTTTGTACAGTTTATTGAATGTTTCTTTATTCAGTTTTGTACAGTTTATTGACTGGTTCTTTATTGAGTTTTGTACAGTTTATTGACTGTTTCTTTATTTAGTTTGTGTACAATTTATTGACTGGTTGTTTATTTAGTTTTGTACAGTTTATTGACTGTTTGTTTATTTAGTTTTGTACAGTTTATTGACTGTTTCTTTATTTAGTTTTGTACAATTTATTTACTGTTTCTTTATTTAATTTTGTACAGTTTATTGACTGGTTCTTTATTGAGTTTTGTACAGTTTATTGACTGGTTCTTTATTGACTTTTGTACAGTTTATTGACTGGTTCTTTATTGAGTTTTGTATAGTTTATTGACTGCATCTTTATTTAGTTTTGTACAGTTTATTCACTGGTTCTTTGTTCAGTTTTGTACAGTTTATTGACTGGTTCTTTGTTCCGTTTTGTACAGTTTATTGACTGGTTCTTTTTTGAGTTTTGTACAGTTTATTGATTGTTTCTTTATTGAGTTTTGTACAGTTTATTGACTTTTTCTTTATTAAGTTTTGTACAGTTTATTGACTGTTTATTTAGTTTTGTACAGTTTATTGATTGTTTCTTTATTTAGTTTTGTACAGTTTATTAACTGGTTCTTTATTCAGTTTTGTACAGTTTATTGACTGGTTCTTTATTCAGTTTTGTACAGTTTATTGACTGGTTCTTTATTCAGTTTTGTACAGTTTATTGACTGGTTTCTTTATTGAGTTTTGAATAGTTTATTGACTGGTTCTTTATTTAGTTTTGTACAGTTTATTGACTGTTTCTTTATTTAGTTTTGTACAGTTTATTGACTGTTTCTATATATAGTTTTGTACAGTTTATTGAATGTTTCTTTATTCAGTTTTTTACAGTTTATTGACTGTTTCTTCATTTAGTTTGTGTACAATTTATTGACTAGTTCTTTATTTAGTTTGGTACAGTTTATTGACTTTTTATTTATTCAGTTTTGTACAGTTTATTGACTGTTTCTTTATTTAGTTTTGTACACTTTATTGACTGTTTCTTTATTTAGTTTTGTACAGTTTATTGACTGGTTCTTTATTCATTTTTGTACAGTTTATTGAATGTTTCTTTATTCAGTTTTGTACAGTTTATTGACTGGTTCTTTATTGAGTTTTGTACAGTTTATTGGCTGTTTCTTTATTTAGTTTGTGTACACTTTATTGACTGGTTGTTTATTTAGTTTTGTACAGTTTATTGACTGTTTGTTTATTTAGTTTTGTACAGTTTATTGACTGTTTCTTTATTTAGTTTTGTACAATTTATTTACTGTTTCTTTATTTAATTTTGTACAGTTTATTGACTGGTTCTTTATTGAGTTTTGTACAGTTTATTGACTGGTTCTTTATTGACTTTTGTACAGTTTATTGACTGGTTCTTTATTTAGTTTTGTACAGTTTATTGACTGTTTCTTTATTTAGTTTTGTACAGTTTATTGACTGGTTCTTTGTTCAGTTTTGTACAGTTTATTGACTGGTTCTTTGTTCAGTTTTGTACAGTTTATTGACTGGTTCTTTTTTGAGTTTTGTACAGTTTATTGATTGTTTCTTTATTGAGTTTTGTACAGTTTATTGACTAGTTCTTTGTTGAGTTTTGTACAGTTTATTGACTGGTTCTTTATTTAGTTTTGTACAATTTATTTACTGTTTCTTTATTTAATTTTGTACAGTTTATTGACTGGTTCTTTATTGAGTTTTGTACAGTTTATTGACTGGTTCTTTATTGACTTTTGTACAGTTTATTGACTGGTTCTTTATTGAGTTTTGTATAGTTTATTGACTGCATCTTTATTTAGTTTTGTACAGTTTATTCACTGGTTCTTTGTTCAGTTTTGTACAGTTTATTGACTGGTTCTTTGTTCAGTTTTGTACAGTTTATTGACTGGTTCTTTTTTGAGTTTTGTACAGTTTATTGATTGTTTCTTTATTGAGTTTTGTACAGTTTATTGACTTTTTCTTTATTAAGTTTTGTACAGTTTATTGACTGTTTATTTAGTTTTGTACAGTTTATTGATTGTTTCTTTATTTAGTTTTGTACAGTTTATTAACTGGTTCTTTATTCAGTTTTGTACAGTTTATTGACTGGTTCTTTATTCAGTTTTGTACAGTTTATTGACTGGTTCTTTATTCAGTTTTGTACAGTTTATTGACTGGTTTCTTTATTGAGTTTTGAATAGTTTATTGACTGGTTCTTTATTTAGTTTTGTACAGTTTATTGACTGTTTCTTTATTTAGTTTTGTACAGTTTATTGACTGTTTCTATATATAGTTTTGTACAGTTTATTGAATGTTTCTTTATTCAGTTTTTTACAGTTTATTGACTGTTTCTTCATTTAGTTTGTGTACAATTTATTGACTAGTTCTTTATTTAGTTTGGTACAGTTTATTGACTTTTTATTTATTCAGTTTTGTACAGTTTATTGACTGTTTCTTTATTTAGTTTTGTACACTTTATTGACTGTTTCTTTATTTAGTTTTGTACAGTTTATTGACTGGTTCTTTATTCATTTTTGTACAGTTTATTGAATGTTTCTTTATTCAGTTTTGTACAGTTTATTGACTGGTTCTTTATTGAGTTTTGTACAGTTTATTGGCTGTTTCTTTATTTAGTTTGTGTACAATTTATTGACTGGTTGTTTATTTAGTTTTGTACAGTTTATTGACTGTTTGTTTATTTAGTTTTGTACAGTTTATTGACTGTTTCTTTATTTAGTTTTGTACAATTTATTTACTGTTTCTTTATTTAATTTTGTACAGTTTATTGACTGGTTCTTTATTGAGTTTTGTACAGTTTATTGACTGGTTCTTTATTGACTTTTGTACAGTTTATTGACTGGTTCTTTATTTAGTTTTGTACAGTTTATTGACTGTTTCTTTATTTAGTTTTGTACAGTTTATTGACTGGTTCTTTGTTCAGTTTTGTACAGTTTATTGACTGGTTCTTTGTTCAGTTTTGTACAGTTTATTGACTGGTTCTTTTTTGAGTTTTGTACAGTTTATTGATTGTTTCTTTATTGAGTTTTGTACAGTTTATTGACTAGTTCTTTGTTGAGTTTTGTACAGTTTATTGACTGGTTCTTTATTTAGTTTTGTACAGTTTATTGACTGTTTCTTCGTTTAGTTTTGTACAGTTTATTTACTGTTTCTTTATTGAGTTTTGTACAGTTTATTGACTGGTTCTTTATTGAGTTTTATACAGTTACAGTTTATTGACTGGTTCTTTGTTCGGTTTTTACAGTGTATTGACTGGTTCTTTATTGAGTTTTGTACAGTTTATTGACAGGTTCTTTATTGAGTTTGTGTACATTTTATTGACTGGTTCTTTATTGAGTTTTGTATAGTTTATTGACTGCATCTTTATTTAGTTTTGTACAGTTTATTGACTGGTTCTTTGTTCAGTTTTGTACAGTTTATTGACTGGTTCTTTGTTCAGTTTTGTACAGTTTATTGACTGGTTCTTTTTTGAGTTTTGTACAGTTTATTGATTGTTTCTTTATTGAGTTTTGTACAGTTTATTGACTAGTTCTTTATTGAGTTTTGTACAGTTTATTGACTGGTTCTTTATTTAGTTTTGTACAGTTTATTGACTGTTTCTTCGTTTAGTTTTGTACAGTTTATTGACTGTTTCTTTATTGAGTTTTGTACAGTTTATTGACTGGTTCTTTATTGAGTTTTATACAGTTACAGTTTATTGACTGGTTCTTTGTTCAGTTTTGTACAGTTTATTGACTGGTTCTTTATTGAGTTTTGTACAGTTTATTGACTGATTCTTTATTGAGTTTGTGTACATTTTATTGACTGGTTCTTTATTGAGTTTTGTACAGTTTATTGACTGTTTCTTTATTGAGTTTTGTACAGTTTATTGACTGGTTCTTTATTCAGTTTTGTACTGTTTATTGACTGTTTCTTTCTTGAGTTTTGTATAGTTTATTGACTGGTTCTTTGTTCAGTTTTGTTCTGTTTATTGACTGGTTCTTTATTCAGTTTTGTACAGTTTATTGACTGGTTCTTTATTTAGTTTTGTACAGTTTATTGACTGTTTCTTTATGTAGTTTTGTACAGTTTATTGACTGTTTCTATATTTAGTTTTGTACAGTTTATTGAATGTTTCTTTATTTAGTTTTTCACAGTTTATTGACTGTTTCTTTATTTAGTTTGTGTACAATTTATTCACTAGTTCTTTATTTAGTTTCTACAGTTTATTGACTTTTTCTTTATTTAGTTTTGTACAGTTTATTGACTGTTTCTTTATTTAATTTTGTACAGTTTATTGACTGTTTCTTTATTTAGTTTTGTACAGTTTATTGACTGGTTCTTTATTTAGTTTTGTACAGTTTATTGACTGGTTCTTTATTTAGTTTTGTACAGTTTATTGACTGGTTCTTTATTGAGTTTTGTACAGTTAATTGACTGTTTCTTTATTTAGTTTGTGTACAATTTATTGACTGGTTGTTTATTTAGTTTTGTTCAGTTTATTGACTGTTTGTTTATTGAGTTTTGTACAGTTTATTGACTGTTTCTTTATTTAGTTTTGTACAGTTTATTTACTGTTTCTTTATTTAATTTTGTACAGTTTATTGACTGGTTCTTTATTGAGTTTGTGTACATTTTATTGACTGGTTCTTTATTGAGTTTTGTACAGTTTATTGACTGGTTCTTTATTGACTTTTGTACAGTTTATTGACTGGTTCTTTATTGAGTTTTGTATAGTTTATTGACTGCATCTTTATTTAGTTTTGTACAGTTTATTGACTTTTTCTTTATTTAGTTTTGTACAGTTTATTGACTGTTTCTTTATTTAGTTTTGTACAGTTTATTGATTGTTTCTTTATTTAGTTTTGTACAGTTTATTAACTGGTTCTTTATTCAGTTTTGTACAGTTTATTGACTGGTTCTTTATTCAGTTTTGTACAGTTTATTGACTGGTTCTTTATTCAGTTTTGTACAGTTTATTGACTGTTTCTTTATTGAGTTTTGAATAGTTTGTTGACTCATTCTTTATTGAGTTTTGTACAGTTTTTTGACTGTTTCTTTATTGAGTTTTGTACAGTTTTTTGACTGGTTCTTTATTGAGTTTTGTACAGTTTATTGATTGTTTCTTTATTGAGGTTTGTAAAGTTTATTGACTGTTTCTTGATTTAGTTTTGTACAGTTTATTGACTGGTTCTTTATTGAGTTTTGTGCGGTTTATTGACTGGTTCTTTATTCAGTTTTGTACAGTTTATTGACTGGTTCTTTATTGAGTTTTGTACAGTTTATTGACTGGTTCTTTATTGAGTTTTGTACAGTTTATTGACTGGTTCTTTATTGAGTTTTGTACAGTTTATTGACTTGTTCTTTATTGAGTTTTGTACAGTTTATTGACTGTTTCTTTATTGAGTTTTGTACAGTTTATTGACTGGTTCTTTATTCAGTTTTGTACTGTTTATTGACTGTTTCTTTATTGAGTTTTTTACAGTTTCTTGACTCGTTCTTTGTTCAGTTTTGTTCTGTTTATTGACTGGTTCTTTATTCAGTTTTGTTCAGTTTATTGACTGGTTCTTTATTGATTTTTGTACAGCTGATTGACTGGTTCTTAATTGACTTTTGTACAGTTTATTGACTGGTTCTTTATTGAGTTTTGTATAGTTTATTGACTGCATCTTTATTTAGTTTTGTACAGTTTATTTACTGGTTCTTTGTTCAGTTTTGTACAGTTTATTGACTGGTTCTTTGATCAGTTTTGTACAGTTTATTGACTGGTTCTTTTTTGAGTTTTGTACAGTTTATTGACTTTTTCTTTATTAAGTTTTGTACAGTTTATTGACTAGTTCTTTATTGAGTTTTGTACAGTTTATTGACTGGTTCTTTATTCAGTTTTGTACAGTTTATTGACTGGTTCTTTATTGAGTTTTGTACAGTTTATTGACTGGTTATTTATTGAGTTTGTGTACATTTTATTGACTGGTTCTTTATTGAGTTTTGTACAGTTTATTGACTGGTTCTTTATTGTCTCTTGTACAGTTTATAGACTGGTTCGTTATTGAGTTTTGTATAGTTTATTGACTGGTTCTTTATTTAGTTTTGTACAGTTTATTGACTGTTTCTTTATTTAGTTTTGTACAGTTTATTGACTGTTTCTATATTTAGTTTTGTACAGTTTATTGAATGTTCCTTTATTCAGTTTTTTACAGTTTATTGACTGTTTCTTCATTTAGTTTGTGTACAATTTATTGACTAGTTCTTTATTTAGCTTGGTACAGTTTATTGACTTTTTCTTTATTTAGTTTTGTACAGTTTATTGACTGGTTCTTTATTCAGTTTTGTACAGTTTATTGACTGTTTCTTTATTTAGTTTTGTACAGTTTATTGACTGGTTCTTTATTGAGTTTTGTACAGTTTATTGACTGGTTCTTTATTGAGTTTTGTACAGTTTATTGACTGTTTCTTTATTTAGTTTTGTACAGTTTATTGACTGGTTCTTTATTTAGTTTTGTACAGTTTATTGACTGGTTCTTTATTGAGTTTTGTACAGTTTATTGACTGGTTCTTTATTTAGTTTTGTACAGTTTATTTACTGGTTCTTTATTGAGTTTTGTACACTTTATTGACTGTTTCTTTATTTAGTTTGTGTACAATTTATTCACTGGTTGTTTTTTTAGTTTTGTACAGTTTATTGACTGTTTGTTTATTTAGTTTTGTACAGTTTATTAACTGTTTCTTTATTTAGTTTTGTACAGTTTATTTACTGTTTCTTTATTTAATTTTGTACAGTTTATTGACTGGTTCTTTATTGAGTTTTGTACAGTTTATTGACTGGTTCTTTTTTGAGTTTGTGTACATTTTATTGACTGGTTCTTTATTGAGTTTTGTACAGTTTATTGACTGGTTCTTTATTGACTTTTGTACAGTTTTTTGACTGGTTCTTTATTGAGTTTTGTATAGTTTATTGACTGCATCTTTATTTAGTTTTGTACAGTTTATTGACTGGTTCTTTGTTCAGTTTTGTACAGTTTATTGACTGGTTCTTTGTTCAGTTTTGTACAGTTTATTGACTGTTTCTTTTTTGAGTTTTGTACAGTTTATTGACTGTTTCTTTAGTGAGTTTTGTACAGTTTATTGACTAGTTCTTTATTGAGTTTTGTACAGTTTACTGACTGGTTCTTTATTGAGTTTTGTACAGTTTATTGACTGGTTCTTTATTCAGTTCTGTACAGTTTACTGACTGGTTCTTTATTGACTTTTGTACAGTTTATTGACTTGTTCTTTATTGAGTTTTGTATAGTTTATTGACTGGTTCTTTATTTAGTTTTGTACAGTTTATTGACTGTTTCTTCTTTTAGTTTTGTAGAGTTTAATGACTGTTTCTTTATTGAGTTATGTACGGTTTATTGACTGGTTCTTTATTGAGTTTTATTCAGTTAACTGACTGTTTCTTTATTGAGTTTTGTACAGTTTATTGACTGGTTCTTTATTCAGTTCTGTACAGTTTACTGACTGGTTCTTTATTGACTTTTGTACAGTTTATTGACTGGTTCTTTATTGAGTTTTGTATAGTTTATTGACTGGTTCTTTATTTAGTTTTGTACAGTTTATTGACTGGTTCTTTATTTAGTTTTGTACAGTTTATTGACTGTTTCTTTATTTACTTTTGTACAGTTTATTGACTGTTTCTATATTTAGTTTTGTACAGTTTATTGAATGTTTCTTTATTCAGTTTTTTACAGTTTATTGACTGTTTTTTTATTCAGTTTTGTACAGTTTATTGACTGTTTCTTTATTTAGTCTTGTACAATGTATCGACTTGTTCTTTATAGAGTTTTGTACAGTTTATTGACTGTTTCTTTATTGAGTTTTGTACAGTTTATTGACTGGTTCTTTGTTCAGTTTTGTTCTGTTTATTGACTGGTTCTTTATTCAGTTTTGTACAGTTTATTGTCTGGTTCTTTATTCAGTTTTGTACAGTTTATTGACTGGTTCTTTATTAAGTTTTGTACAGTTTATTGACAGTTTCTTTATTTAGTTTTGAACAGTTTATTGACTGGTTCTTTGTTCAGTTTTGTACAGTTTTTTGACTGTTTCTTTATTCAGTTTAGTACAGTTTATTGACTGTTTCTTTATTGAGTTTTGTACAGTATATTGACTGTTTCTTTATTTAGTTTTGTACAGTTTATTGACTGGTTCTTTATTTAGTTTTGTACAGTTTATTGACTGTTTCTTTATTTAGTTTTGTACAGTTTATTGACTGGTTCTTTATTGAGTTTGGTACAGTTTATTGACTGTTTATTTAGTTTGTGTACAATTTATGGACTGGTTGTTTATTTAGTTTTGTACAGTTTATTGACTGTTTGTTTATTTAGTCTTGTACAATTTATCGACTTGTTCTTTATTGAGTTTTGTACAGTTTATTGACTGTTTCTTTATTGAGTTTTGTACAGTTTATTGACTGGTTCTTTGTTCAGTTTTGTTCTGTTTATTGACTGGTTCTTTATTCAGTTTTGTACAGTTTATTGTCTGGTTCTTTATTCAGTTTTGTACAGTTTATTGACTGGTTCTTTATTCAGTTTTGTGCAGTTTATTGACAGTTTCTTTATTGAGTTTGTACAGTTTATTGACTAGTTCTTTATTGAGTTTTGTACAGTTTATTGACTGGTTCTTTATTTAGTTTTGTACAGTTTATTGACTGTTTCTTCGTTTAGTTTTGTAGAGTTTATTGACTGTTTCTTTATTGAGTTTTGTACAGTTTATTGACTGGTTCTTTATTCAGTTTTGTATAGTTTATTGACTGCATCTTTATTTAGTTTTGTACTGTTTATTGACTGGTTCTTTGTTCAGTTTTGTACAGTTTATTTACTGGTTCTTTGTTCAGTTTTGTGCAGTTTATTGACTGGTTCTTTTTTGAGTTTTGTACAGTTTATTGATTGTTTCTTTATTGAGTTTTGTACAGTTTATTGACTAGTTCTTTATTGAGTTTTGTACAGTTTATTGACTGGTTCTTTATTTAGTTTTGTACAGTTTATTGACTGTTTCTTCGTTTAGTTTTGTACAGGTTATTGACTGTTTCTTTATTGAGTTTTGTACAGTTTATTGACTGGTTCTTTATTGAGTTTTATACAGTTACAGTTTATTGACTGGTTCTTTGTTCAGTTTTGTACAGTTTATTGACTGGTTCTTTATTGAGTTTTGTACAGTTTATTGACTGGTTCTTTATTGAGTTTGTGTACATTTTATTGACTGGTTCTTTATTGAGTTTTGTACAGTTTATTGACTCTTTCTTTATTGAGTTTTGTACAGTTTATTGACTGGTTCTTTATTCAGTTTTGTACTGTTTATTGACTGTTTCTTTATTGAGTTTTGTATAGTTTATTGACTGGTTCTTTGTTCAGTTTTGTTCTGTTTATTGACTGGTTCTTTATTCAGTTTTGTTCAGTATATTGACTGGTTCTTTATTCAGTTTTGTACAGTTTATTGACTAATTCTTTATTCAGTTTTGTTCAGTTTATTGACAGTTTCTTTATTTAGTTTTGTACAGTTTATTGACTGGTTCTTTGTTCAGTTTTGTACAGTTTATTGACTGGTTCATTTTTGAGTTTTGTACAGTTTATTGACTGTTTCTTCATTGAGTTTTGTACAGTTTATTGACTGTTTCTTTATTGATTTTTGTACAGTTTATTGACTGTTTGTTTATGGAGTTTTGTACAGTTTATTGACTGGTTCTTTGTTCAGTTTTGTTCTGTTTATTGACTGGTTCTTAGTTCAGTTTTGTTCCGTTTATTGACTGGTTCTTTATTCAGTTTTGTACAGTTTATTGACTGGTTCTTTATTTAGTTTTGTACAGTTTATTGACTGTTTCTTTATGTAGTTTTGTACAGTTTATTGACTGTTTCTATATTTAGTTTTTTACAGTTTTTTGAATGTTTCTTTATTTAGTTTTTCACAGTTTATTGACTGTTTCTTTATTTAGTTTGTGTACAATTTATTGACTAGTTCTTTATTTAGTTTTCTACAGTTTATTGACTTTTTCTTTATTTAGTTTTGTACAGTTTATTGACTGTTTCTTTATTTAATTTTGTACAGTTTATTGACTGTTTCTTTATTTAGTTTTGTACAGTTTATTGACTGGTTCTTTATTTAGTTTTGTACAGTTTATTGACTGGTTCTTTATTTAGTTTTGTACAGTTTATTGACTGGTTCTTTATTGAGTTTTGTACAGTTAATTGACTGTTTCTTTAATTAGTTTGTGTACAATTTATTGACTGGTTGTTTTTTTTAGTTTTGTTCAGTTTATTGACTGTTTGTTTATTGAGTTTTGTACAGTTTATTGAGTGTTTCTTTATTTAGTTTTGTACAGTTTATTTACTGTTTCTTTATTTAATTTTGTACAGTTTATTGACTGGTTCTTTATTGAGTTTGTGTACATTTTATTGACTGTTTCTTTATTGAGTTTTGTACAGTTTATTGACTGGTTCTTTATTGACTTTTGTTCAGTTTATTGACTGGTTCTTTATTGAGTTTTGTATAGTTTATTGACTGCATCTTTATTTAGTTTTCTACAGTTTATTGACTTTTTCTTTATTTAGTTTTGTACAGTTTATTGACTGTTTCTTTATTTAGTTTTGTACAGTTTATTGATTGTTTCTTTATTTAGTTTTGTACAGTTTATTAACTGGTTCTTTATTCAGTTTTGTACAGTTTATTGACTGGTTCTTTATTCAGTTTTGTACAGTTTATTGACTGGTTCTTTATTCAGTTTGTACAGTTTATTGACTGGTTCTTTATTCAGTTTTGTACAGCTTATTGACTAATTCTTTATTCAGTTTTGTACAGTTTATTGACTGGTTCTTTATTCAGTTTTGTTCAGTATATTGACTGGTTCTTTATTCAGTTTTGTACAGTTTATTGACTAATTCTTTATTCAGTTTTGTACAGTTTATTGACAGTTTCTTTATTTAGTTTTGTACAGTTTATTGACTGGTTCTTTGTTCAGTTTTGTACAGTTTATTGACTGGTTCATTTTTGAGTTTTGTACAGTTTATTGACTATTTCTTCATTGAGTTTTGTACAGTTTATTGACTGTTTCTTTATTGAGTTTTGTACAGTTTATTGACTGTTTCTTCATTGAGTTTTGTACAGTTTATTGACTGTTTCTTTATTGAGTTTTGTACAGTTTATTGACTGTTTGTTTATTGAGTTTTGTACAGTTTATTGACTGGTTCTTTGTTCAGTTTTGTTCTGTTTATTGACTGGTTCTTAGTTCAGTTTTGTTCCGTTTATTGACTGGTTCTTTATTCAGTTTTGTACAGTTTATTGACTGGTTCTTTATTTAGTTTTGTACAGTTTATTGACTGTTTCTTTATGTAGTTTTGTACAGTTTATTGACTGTTTCTATATTTAGTTTTGTACAGTTTATTGAATGTTTCTTTATTTAGTTTTTCACAGTTTATTGACTGTTTCTTTATTTAGTTTGTGTACAATTTATTGACTAGTTCTTTATTTAGTTTTCTACAGTTTATTGACTTTTTCTTTATTTAGTTTTGTACAGTTTATTGACTGTTTCTTTATTTAATGTTGTACAGTTTATTGACTGTTTCTTTATTTAGTTTTGTACAGTTTATTGACTGGTTCTTTATTTAGTTTTGTACAGTTTATTGACTGGTTCTTTATTTAGTTTTGTACAGTTTATTGACTGGTTCTTTATTGAGTTTTGTACAGTTAATTGACTGTTTCTTTATTTAGTTTGTGTACAATTTATTGACTGGTTGTTTATTTAGTTTTGTTCAGTTTATTGACTGTTTGTTTATTGAGTTTTGTACAGTTTATTGAGTGTTTCTTTATTTAGTTTTGTACAGTTTATTTACTGTTTCTTTATTTAATTTTGTACAGTTTATTGACTGGTTCTTTATTGAGTTTGTGTACATTTTATTGACTGGTTCTTTATTGAGTTTTGTACAGTTTATTGACTGGTTCTTTATTGACTTTTGTTCAGTTTATTGACTGGTTCTTTATTGAGTTTTGTATAGTTTATTGACTGCATCTTTATTTAGTTTTCTACAGTTTATTGACTTTTTCTTTATTTAGTTTTGTACAGTTTATTGACTGTTTCTTTATTTAGTTTTGTACAGTTTATTGATTGTTTCTTTATTTAGTTTTGTACAGTTTATTAACTGGTTCTTTATTCAGTTTTGTACAGTTTATTGACTGGTTCTTTATTCAGTTTTGTACAGTTTATTGACTGGTTCTTTATTCAGTTTTGTACAGTTTATTGACTGGTTCTTTATTCAGTTTTGTACAGTTTATTGACTAATTCTTTATTCAGTTTTGTACAGTTTATTGACTGGTTCTTTATTCAGTTTTGTTCAGTATATTGAATGGTTCTTTATTCAGTTTTGTACAGTTTATTGACTAATTCTTTATTCAGTTTTGTACAGTTTATTGACAGTTTCTTTATTTAGTTTTGTACAGTTTATTGACTGGTTCTTTGTTCAGTTTTGTACAGTTTATTGACTGGTTCATTTTTGAGTTTTGTACAGTTTATTGACTATTTCTTCATTGAGTTTTGTACAGTTTATTGACTGTTTCTTTATTGAGTTTTGTACAGTTTATTGACTGTTTCTTCATTGAGTTTTGTACAGTTTATTGACTGTTTCTTTATTGAGTTTTGTACAGTTTATTGACTGTTTGTTTATTGAGTTTTGTACAGTTTATTGACTGGTTCTTTGTTCAGTTTTGTTCTGTTTATTGACTGGTTCTTAGTTCAGTTTTGTTCCGTTTATTGACTGGTTCTTTATTCAGTTTTGTACAGTTTATTGACTGGTTCTTTATTTAGTTTTGTACAGTTTATTGACTGTTTCTTTATGTAGTTTTGTACAGTTTATTGACTGTTTCTATATTTAGTTTTGTACAGTTTATTGAATGTTTCTTTATTTAGTTTTTCACAGTTTATTGACTGTTTCTTTATTTAGTTTGTGTACAATTTATTGACTAGTTCTTTATTTAGTTTTCTACAGTTTATTGACTTTTTCTTTATTTAGTTTTGTACAGTTTATTGACTGTTTCTTTATTTAATTTTGTACAGTTTATTGACTGTTTCTTTATTTAGTTTTGTACAGTTTATTGACTGGTTCTTTATTTAGTTTTGTACAGTTTATTGACTGGTTCTTTATTTAGTTTTGTACAGTTTATTGACTGGTTCTTTATTGAGTTTTGTACAGTTAATTGACTGTTTCTTTATTTAGTTTGTGTACAATTTATTGACTGGTTGTTTATTTAGTTTTGTTCAGTTTATTGACTGTTTGTTTATTGAGTTTTGTACAGTTTATTGAGTGTTTCTTTATTTAGTTTTGTACAGTTTATTTACTGTTTCTTTATTTAATTTTGTACAGTTTATTGACTGGTTCTTTATTGAGTTTGTGTACATTTTATTGACTGGTTCTTTATTGAGTTTTGTACAGTTTATTGACTGGTTCTTTATTGACTTTTGTTCAGTTTATTGACTGGTTCTTTATTGAGTTTTGTATAGTTTATTGACTGCATCTTTATTTAGTTTTCTACAGTTTATTGACTTTTTCTTTATTTAGTTTTGTACAGTTTATTGACTGTTTCTTTATTTAGTTTTGTACAGTTTATTGATTGTTTCTTTATTTAGTTTTGTACAGTTTATTAACTGGTTCTTTATTCAGTTTTGTACAGTTTATTGACTGGTTCTTTATTCAGTTTTGTACAGTTTATTGACTGGTTCTTTATTCAGTTTTGTACAGTTTATTGACTGGTTCTTTATTCAGTTTTGTACAGTTTATTGACTAATTCTTTATTCAGTTTTGTACAGTTTATTGACTGGTTCTTTATTCAGTTTTGTTCAGTATATTGACTGGTTCTTTATTCAGTTTTGTACAGTTTATTGACTAATTCTTTATTCAGTTTTGTACAGTTTATTGACAGTTTCTTTATTTAGTTTTGTACAGTTTATTGACTGGTTCTTTGTTCAGTTTTGTACAGTTTATTGACTGGTTCATTTTTGAGTTTTGTACAGTTTATTGACTATTTCTTCATTGAGTTTTGTACAGTTTATTGACTGTTTCTTTATTGAGTTTTGTACAGTTTATTGACTGTTTCTTTATTGAGTTTTGTACAGTTTATTGACTGGTTCTTTGTTCAGTTTTGTTCTGTTTATTGACTGGTTCTTAGTTCAGTTTTGTTCTGTTTATTGACTGGTTCTTTATTCAGTTTTGTACAGTTTATTGACTGGTTCTTTATTTAGTTTTGTACAGTTTATTGACTGTTTTTTTATGTAGTTTTGTACAGTTTATTGACTGTTTCTATATTTAGTTTTGTACAGTTTATTGAATGTTTCTTTATTTAGTTTTTCACAGTTTATTGACTGTTTCTTTATTTAGTTTGTGTACAATTTATTGACTAGTTATTTATTTAGTTTTCTACAATTTATTGACTTTTTCTTTATTTAGTTTTGTACAGTTTATTGACTGTTTCTTTATTTAATTTTGTACAGTTTATTGACTGTTTCTTTATTTAGTTTTGTACAGTTTATTGACTGGTTCTTTATTTAGTTTTGTACAGTTTATTGACTGGTTCTTTATTTAGTTTTTTACAGTTTATTGACTGGTTCTTTATTGAGTTTTGTACAGTTAATTGACTGTTTCTTTATTTAGTTTGTGTACAATTTATTGACTGGTTGTTTATTTAGTTTTGTTCAGTTTATTGACTGTTTGTTTATTGAGTTTTGTACAGTTTATTGAGTGTTTCTTTATTTAGTTTTGTACAGTTTATTTACTGTTTCTTTATTTAATTTTGTACAGTTTATTGACTGGTTCTTTATTGAGTTTGTGTACATTTTATTGACTGGTTCTTTATTGAGTTTTGTACAGTTTATTGACTGGTTCTTTATTGACTTTTGTTCAGTTTATTGACTGGTTCTTTATTGAGTTTTGTATAGTTTATTGACTGCATCTTTATTTAGTTTTGTACAGTTTATTGACTTTTTCTTTATTTAGTTTTGTACAGTTTATTGACTGTTTCTTTATTTAGTTTTGTACAGTTTATTGATTGTTTCTTTATTTAGTTTTGTACAGTTTATTAACTGGTTCTTTATTCAGTTTTGTACAGTTTATTGACTGGTTCTTTATTCAGTTTTGTACAGTTTATTGACTGGTTCTTTATTCAGTTTTGTACAGTTTATTGACTGTTTCTTTATTGAGTTTTGAATAGTTTATTGACTGGTTGTTTATTTAGTTTTGTACAGTTTATTGACTGTTTCTTTATTTAGTTTTGTACAGTTTCTTGACTGTTTCTATATAGTTTTGTACAGTTTATTGAATGTTTCTTTATTCAGTTTTTTACAGTTTATTGACTGTTTCTTCATTTAATTTGTGTACAATTCATTGACTAGTTCTTTATTTAGTTTGGTACAGTTTATTGACATTTTCTTTATTTAGTTTTGTACAGTTTATTGACTGTTTCTTTATTTAGTTTTGTACACTTTATTGACTGTTTCTTTATTTAGTTTTGTACAGTTTATTGACTGGTTCTTTATTCATTTTTCTACAGTTTATTGAATGTTTCTTTATTCAGTTTTGTACAGTTTATTGACTGGTTCTTTATTGAGTTTTGTACAGTTTATTGACTGTTTCTTTATTTAGTTTGTGTACACTTTATTGACTGGTTGTTTATTTAGTTTTGTACAGTTTATTGACTGTTTGTTTATTTAGTTTTGTACAGTTTATTGACTGTTTCTTTATTTAGTTTTGTACAATTTATTTACTGTTTCTTTATTTAATTTTGTACAGTTTATTGACTGGTTCTTTATTGAGTTTTGTACAGTTTATTGACTAGTTCTTTATTGACTTTTGTACAGTTTATTGACTGGTTCTTTATTGAGTTTTGTATAGTTTATTGACTGCATCTTTATTTAGTTTTGTACAGTTTATTGACTGGTTCTTTGTTCAGTTTTGTACAGTTTATTGACTGGTTCTTTGTTCAGTTTTGTACAGTTTATTGAGTGTTTCTTTATTTAGTTTTGTACAGTTTATTTACTGTTTCTTTATTTAATTTTGTACAGTTTATTGACTGGTTCTTTATTGAGTTTGTGTACATTTTATTGACTGGTTCTTTATTGAGTTTTGTACAGTTTATTGACTGGTTCTTTATTGACTTTTGTTCAGTTTATTGACTGGTTCTTTATTGAGTTTTGTATAGTTTATTGACTGCATCTTTATTTAGTTTTCTACAGTTTATTGACTTTTTCTTTATTTAGTTTTGTACAGTTTATTGACTGTTTCTTTATTTAGTTTTGTACAGTTTATTGATTGTTTCTTTATTTAGTTTTGTACAGTTTATTAACTGGTTCTTTATTCAGTTTTGTACAGTTTATTGACTGGTTCTTTATTCAGTTTTGTACAGTTTATTGACTGGTTCTTTATTCAGTTTTGTACAGTTTATTGACTGGTTCTTTATTCAGTTTTGTACAGTTTATTGACTAATTCTTTATTCAGTTTTGTACAGTTTATTGACTGGTTCTTTATTCAGTTTTGTTCAGTATATTGACTGGTTCTTTATTCAGTTTTGTACAGTTTATTGACTAATTCTTTATTCAGTTTTGTACAGTTTATTGACAGTTTCTTTATTTAGTTTTGTACAGTTTATTGACTGGTTCTTTGTTCAGTTTTGTACAGTTTATTGACTGGTTCATTTTTGAGTTTTGTACAGTTTATTGACTATTTCTTCATTGAGTTTTGTACAGTTTATTGACTGTTTCTTTATTGAGTTTTGTACAGTTTATTGACTGTTTCTTTATTGAGTTTTGTACAGTTTATTGACTGGTTCTTTGTTCAGTTTTGTTCTGTTTATTGACTGGTTCTTAGTTCAGTTTTGCTCTGTTTATTGACTGGTTCTTTATTCAGTTTTGTACAGTTTATTGACTGGTTCTTTATTTAGTTTTGTACAGTTTATTGACTGTTTCTTTATGTAGTTTTGTACAGTTTATTGACTGTTTCTATATTTAGTTTTGTACAGTTTATTGAATGTTTCTTTATTTAGTTTTTCACAGTTTATTGACTGTTTCTTTATTTAGTTTGTGTACAATTTATTGACTAGTTATTTATTTAGTTTTCTACAATTTATTGACTTTTTCTTTATTTAGTTTTGTACAGTTTATTGACTGTTTCTTTATTTAATTTTGTACAGTTTATTGACTGTTTCTTTATTTAGTTTTGTACAGTTTATTGACTGGTTCTTTATTTAGTTTTGTACAGTTTATTGACTGGTTCTTTATTTAGTTTTGTACAGTTTATTGACTGGTTCTTTATTGAGTTTTGTACAGTTAATTGACTGTTTCTTTATTTAGTTTGTGTACAATTTATTGACTGGTTGTTTATTTAGTTTTGTTCAGTTTATTGACTGTTTGTTTATTGAGTTTTGTACAGTTTATTGAGTGTTTCTTTATTTAGTTTTGTACAGTTTATTTACTGTTTCTTTATTTAATTTTGTACAGTTTATTGACTGGTTCTTTATTGAGTTTGTGTACATTTTATTGACTGGTTCTTTATTGAGTTTTGTACAGTTTATTGACTGGTTCTTTATTGACTTTTGTTCAGTTTATTGACTGGTTCTTTATTGAGTTTTGTATAGTTTATTGACTGCATCTTTATTTAGTTTTGTACAGTTTATTGATTTTTTCTTTATTTAGTTTTGTACAGTTTATTGACTGTTTCTTTATTTAGTTTTGTACAGTTTATTGATTGTTTCTTTATTTAGTTTTGTACAGTTTATTAACTGGTTCTTTATTCAGTTTTGTACAGTTTATTGACTGGTTCTTTATTCAGTTTTGTACAGTTTATTGACTGGTTCTTTATTCAGTTTTGTACAGTTTATTGACTGTTTCTTTATTGAGTTTTGAATAGTTTATTGACTGGTTCTTTATTTAGTTTTGTACAGTTTATTGACTGTTTCTTTATTTAGTTTTGTACAGTTTCTTGACTGTTTCTATATAGTTTTGTACAGTTTATTGAATGTTTCTTTATTCAGTTTTTTACAGTTTATTGACTGTTTCTTCATTTAATTTGTGTACAATTTATTGACTAGTTCTTTATTTAGTTTGGTACAGTTTATTGACATTTTCTTTATTTAGTTTTGTACAGTTTATTGACTGTTTCTTTATTTAGTTTTGTACACTTTATTGACTGTTTCTTTATTTAGTTTTGTACAGTTTATTGACTGGTTCTTTATTCATTTTTCTACAGTTTATTGAATGTTTCTTTATTCAGTTTTGTACAGTTTATTGACTGGTTCTTTATTGAGTTTTGTACAGTTTATTGACTGTTTCTTTATTTAGTTTGTGTACACTTTATTGACTGGTTGTTTATTTAGTTTTGTACAGTTTATTGACTGTTTGTTTATTTAGTTTTGTACAGTTTATTGACTGTTTCTTTATTTAGTTTTGTACAATTTATTTACTGTTTCTTTATTTAATTTTGTACAGTTTATTGACTGGTTCTTTATTGAGTTTTGTACAGTTTATTGACTGGTTCTTTATTGACTTTTGTACAGTTTATTGACTGGTTCTTTATTGAGTTTTGTATAGTTTATTGACTGCATCTTTATTTAGTTTTGTACAGTTTATTGACTGGTTCTTTGTTCAGTTTTGTACAGTTTATTGACTGGTTCTTTGTTCAGTTTTGTACAGTTTATTGACTGGTTCTTTTTTGAGTTTTGTACAGTTTATTGATTGTTTCTTTATTGAGTTTTGTACAGTTTATTGACTTTTTCTTTATTTAGTTTTGTACAGTTTATTGACTGTTTCTTCATTTAGTTTTGTACAGTTTATTGATTGTTTCTTTATTTAGTTTTGTACAGTTTATTAACTGGTTCTTTATTCAGTTTTGTACAGTTTATTGACTGGTTCTTTATTCAGTTTGTACAGTTTATTGACTGGTTCTTTATTCAGTTTTGTACAGTTTATTGACTGTTTCTTTATTGAGTTTTGAATAGTTTATTGACTGGTTCTTTATTTAGTTTGTGTACAATTTATTGACTGGTTGTTTATTTAGTTTTGTACAGTTTATTGACTGTTTGTTTATTTAGTTTTGTACAGTTTATTGACTGTTTCTTTATTTAGTTTTGTACAATTTATTTACTGTTTCTTTATTTAATTTTGTACAGTTTATTGACTGGTTCTTTATTGAGTTTTGTACAGTTTATTGACTGGTTCTTTATTGACTTTTGTACAGTTTATTGACTGGTTCTTTATTGAGTTTTGTATAGTTTATTGACTGCATCTTTATTTAGTTTTGTACAGTTTATTGACTGGTTCTTTGTTCAGTTTTGTACAGTTTATTGACTGGTTCTTTGTTCAGTTTTGTACAGTTTATTGACTGGTTCTTTTTTGAGTTTTGTACAGTTTATTGATTGTTTCTTTATTGAGTTTTGTACAGTTTATTGACTTTTTCTTTATTTAGTTTTGTACAGTTTATTGACTCTTTCTTTATTTAGTTTTGTACAGTTTATTGATTGTTTCTTTATTTAGTTTTGTACAGTTTATTAACTGGTTCTTTATTCAGTTTTGTACAGTTTATTGACTGGTTCTTTATTCAGTTTTTTACAGTTTATTGACTGGTTCTTTATTCAGTTTTGTACAGTTTATTGACTGTTTCTTTATTGAGTTTTGAATAGTTTATTGACTGGTTCTTTATTTTGTTTTGTACAGTTTATTGACTGTTTCTTTATTTAGTTTTGTACAGTTTATTGACTGTTTCTATATATAGTTTTGTACAGTTTATTGAATGTTTCTTTATTCAGTTTTTTACAGTTTATTGACTGTTTCTTCATTTAGTTTGTGTACAATTTATTGACTAGTTCTTTATTTAGTTTGGTACAGTTTATTGACTTTTTCTTTATTTAGTTTTGTACAGTTTATTGACTGTTTCTTTATTTAGTTTTGTACACTTTATTGACTGTTTCTTTATTTAGTTTTGTACAGTTTATTGACTGGTTCTTTATTCATTTTTGTACAGTTTATTGAATGTTTCTTTATTCAGTTTTGTACAGTTTATTGACTGGTTCTTTATTGAGTTTTGTACAGTTTATTGACTGTTTCTTTATTTAGTTTGTGTACAATTTATTGACTGGTTGTTTATTTAGTTTTGTACAGTTTATTGACTGTTTGTTTATTTAGTTTTGTACAGTTTATTGACTGTTTCTTTATTTAGTTTTGTACAATTTCTTTAATGTTTCTTTATTTAATTTTGTACAGTTTATTGACTTGTTCTTTATTGAGTTTTGTACAGTTTATTGACTGGTTCTTTATTGACTTTTGTACAGTTTATTGACTGGTTCTTTATTGAGTTTTGTATAGTTTATTGACTGCATCTTTATTTAGTTTTGTACAGTTTATTGACTGGTTCTTTGTTCAGTTTTGTACAGTTTATTGACTGGTTCTTTGTTCCGTTTTGTACAGTTTATTGACTGGTTCTTTTTTGAGTTTTGTACAGTTTATTGATTGTTTCTTTATTGAGTTTTGTACAGTTTATTGACTAGTTCTTTGTTGAGTTTTGTACAGTTTATTGACTGGTTCTTTATTTAGTTTTGTACAGTTTATTGACTGTTTCTTCGTTTAGTTTTGTACAGTTTATTGACTGTTTCTTTATTGAGTTTTGTACAGTTTATTGACTGGTTCTTTATTGAGTTTTATACAGTTACAGTTTATTGACTGGTTCTTTGTTCAGTTTTGTACAGTTTATTGACTGGTTCTTTATTGAGTTTTGTACAGTTTATTGACTGGTTCTTTATTGAGTTTGTGTACATTTTATTGACTGGTTCTTTATTGAGTTTTGTATAGTTTATTGACTGCATCTTTATTTAGTTTTGTACAGTTTATTGACTGGTTCTTTGTTCAGTTTTGTACAGTTTATTGACTGGTTCTTTGTTCAGTTTTGTACAGTTTATTGACTGGTTCTTTGTTCAGTTTTGTACAGTTTATTGACTGGTTCTTTTTTGAGTTTTGTACAGTTTATTGATTGTTTCTTTATTGAGTTTTGTACAGTTTATTGACTAGTTCTTTATTGAGTTTTGTACAGTTTATTGACTGGTTCTTTATTTAGTTTTGTACAGTTTATTGACTGTTTCTTCGTTTAGTTTTGTACAGTTTATTCACTGTTTCTTTATTGAGTTTTGTACAGTTTATTGACTGGTTCTTTATTGAGTTTTATACAGTTACAGTTTATTGACTGGTTCTTTGTTCAGTTTTGTACAGTTTATTGACTGGTTCTTTATTGAGTTTTGTACAGTTTATTGACTGGTTCTTTATTGAGTTTGTGTACATTTTA
This sequence comes from Limnoperna fortunei, assembly GCA_944474755.1. Taxonomy (NCBI): domain Eukaryota; kingdom Metazoa; phylum Mollusca; class Bivalvia; order Mytilida; family Modiolidae; genus Limnoperna; species Limnoperna fortunei. The sequence continues at coordinate 31,157,880 of OX104119.1, read as the reverse complement.
TTGACTGGTTCTTTATTGAGTTTTGTACAGTTTATTGACTGTTTCTTTATTGAGTTTTGTACAGTTTATTGACTGGTTCTTTATTCAGTTTTGTACTGTTTATTGACTGTTTCTTTATTGAGTTTTGTATAGTTTATTGACTGGTTCTTTGTTCAGTTTTGTTCTGTTTATTGACTGGTTCTTTATTCAGTTTTGTTCAGTATATTGACTGGTTCTTTATTCAATTTTGTACAGTTTATTGACTAATTCTTTATTCAGTTTTGTACAGTTTATTGACAGTTTCTTTATTTAGTTTTGTACAGTTTATTGACTGGTTCTTTGTTCAGTTTTGTATAGTTTAATGACTGGTTCATTTTTGAGTTTTGTACAGTTTATTGACTGTTTCTTCATTGAGTTTTGTACAGTTTATTGACTGTTTCTTTATTGAGTTTTGTACAGTTTATTGACTGTTTCTTTATTGAGTTTTGTACAGTTTATTGACTGGTTCTTTGTTCAGTTTTATTCTGTTTATTGACTGGTTCTTAGTTCAGTTTTGTTCTGTTTATTGACTGGTTCTTTATTCAGTTTTGTACAGTTTATTGACTGGTTCTTTATTTAGTTTTGTACAGTTTATTGACTGTTTCTTTATGTAGTTTTGTACAGTTTATTGACTGTTTCTATATTTAGTTTTGTACAGTTTATTGAATGTTTCTTTATTTAGTTTTTCACAGTTTATTGACTGTTTCTTTATTTAGTTTGTGTACAATTTATTGACTAGTTCTTTATTTAGTTTTCTACAGTTTATTGACTTTTTCTTTATTTAGTTTTGTACAGTTTATTGACTGTTTCTTTATTTAATTTTGTACAGTTTATTGACTGTTTCTTTATTTAGTTTTGTACAGTTTATTGACTGGTTCTTTATTTAGTTTTGTACAGTTTATTGACTGGTTCTTTATTTAGTTTTGTACAGTTTATTGACTGGTTCTTTATTCAGTTTTGTACAGTTAATTGACTGTTTCTTTATTTAGTTTGTGTACAATTTATTGACTGGTTGTTTATTTAGTTTTGTTCAGTTTATTGACTGTTTGTTTAAGGAGTTTTGTACAGTTTATTGACTGTTTCTTTATTTAGTTTTGTACAGTTTATTTACTGTTTTTTTATTTAATTTTGTACAGTTTATTGACTGGTTCTTTATTGAGTTTGTGTACATTTTATTGACTGGTTCTTTATTGAGTTTTGTACAGTTTATTGACTGGTTCTTTATTGACTTTTGTACAGTTTATTGACTGGTTCTTTATTGAGTTTTGTATAGTTTATTGACTGCATCTTTATTTAGTTTTGTACAGTTTATTGACTTTTTCTTTATTTAGTTTTGTACAGTTTATTGACTGTTTCTTTATTTAGTTTTGTACAGTTTATTGATTGTTTCTTTATTTAGTTTTGTACAGTTTATTAACTGGTTCTTTATTCAGTTTTGTACAGTTTATTGACTGGTTCTTTATTCAGTTTTGTACAGTTTATTGACTGGTTCTTTATTCAGTTTTGTACAGTTTATTGACTGTTTCTTTATTGAGTTTTGAATAGTTTGTTGACTGATTTTTTATTGAGTTTTGTACAGTTTTTTGACTGGTTCTTTATTGAGTTTTGTACAGTTTATTGATTGTTTATTTATTGAGGTTTGTAAAGTTTATTGACTGTTTCTTGATTTAGTTTTGTACAGTTTATTGACTGGTTCTTTATTGAGTTTTGTACAGTTTATTGACTGGTTCTTTATTGAGTTTTGTACCGTTTATTGACTGGTTCTTTATTGAGTTTTGTACAGTTTATTGACTGATTCTTTATTGAGTTTTGTACAGTTTATTGACTGGTTCTTTATTGAGTTTTGTACAGTTTATTGTCTTGTTCTTTATTGAGTTTTGTACAGTTTATTGACTGTTTCTTTATTGAGTTTTGTACAGTTTATTGACTGGTTCTTTATTCAGTTTTGTACTGTTTATTGACTGTTTCTTTATTGAGTTTTTTACAGTTTATTGACTCGTTCTTTGTTCAGTTTTGTTCTGTTTATTGACTGGTTCTTTATTCAGTTTTGTTCAGTTTATTGACTTGTTCTTTATTGATTTTTGTACAGTTGATTGACTGGTTCTTAATTGACTTTTGTACAGTTTATTGACTGGTTCTTTATTGAGTTTTGTATAGTTTATTGACTGCATCTTTATTTAGTTTTGCACAGTTTATTTACTGGTTCTTTGTTCAGTTTTGTACAGTTTATTGACTGGTTCTTTGTTCAGTTTTGTACAGTTTATTGACTGGTTCTTTTTTGAGTTTTGTACAGTTTATTGACTTTTTCTTTATTAAGTTTTGTACAGTTTATTGACTAGTTCTTTATTGAGTTTTGTACAGTTTATTGACTGGTTCTTTATTCAGTTTTGTACGGTTTATTGACTGGTTCTTTATTGAGTTTTGTACAGTTTATTGACTGGTTATTTATTGGGTTTGTGTACATTTTATTGACTGGTTCTTTATTGAGTTTTGTACAGTTTATTGACTGGTTCTTTATTGTCTCTTGTACAGTTTATAGACTGGTTCGTTATTGAGTTTTGTATAGTTTATTGACTGGTTCTTTATTTAGTTTTGTACAGTTTATTGACTGTTTCTTTATTTAGTTTTGTACAGTTTATTGACTGTTTCTATATTTAGTTTTGTACAGTTTATTGAATGTTCCTTTATTCAGTTTTTTACAGTTTATTGACTGTTTCTTCATTTAGTTTGTGTACAATTTATTGACTAGTTCTTTATTTAGCTTGGTACAGTTTATTGACTTTTTCTTTATTTAGTTTTGTACAGTTTATTGACTGGTTCTTTATTCAGTTTTGTACAGTTTATTGACTGTTTCTTTATTTAGTTTTGTACAGTTTATTGACTGGTTCTTTATTGAGTTTTGTACAGTTTATTGACTGGTTCTTTATTGAGTTTTGTACAGTTTATTGACTGTTTCTTTATTTAGTTTTGTACAGTTTATTGACTGGTTCTTTATTTAGTTTTGTACAGTTTATTGACTGGTTCTTTATTGAGTTTTGTACAGTTTATTGACTGGTTCTTTATTTAGTTTTGTACAGTTTATTGACTGGTTCTTTATTGAGTTTTGTACAGTTTATTGACTGTTTCTTTATTTAGTTTTGTACAGTTTATTGACTGGTTGTTTTTTTAGTTTTGTACAGTTTATTGACTGTTTGTTTATTTAGTTTTGTACAGTTTATTGACTGTTTCTTTATTTAGTTTTGTACAGTTTATTTACTGTTTCTTTATTTAATTTTGTACAGTTTATTGACTGGTTCTTTATTGAGTTTTGTACAGTTTATTGCCTGGTTCTTTTTTGAGTTTGTGTACATTTTATTGACTGGTTCTTTATTGAGTTTTGTACAGTTTATTGACTGGTTCTTTATTGACTTTTGTACAGTTTATTGACTGGTTCTTTATTGAGTTTTGTATAGTTTATTGACTGCATCTTTATTTAGTTTTGTACAGTTTATTGACTGGTT